>CM066582.1:8015446-9215446 GCA_033816785.1 Picus viridis | reverse complement strand
GGCTACGATAGAGCGACCCCGCACAGGGTGCTGAGAGCGGGGGCAGCCGGGGGCAAAGAGACGCCGCGGCCACAACTTTTTTTCTCTGCCCGCGGGCGCGGAGGGAATCATAGGGGAGGCTCCTCTCCCGCTTCATCCCCTCCCGAGATTGTTTCTGTCTCGGTCCCCTGCTCCGTGTTCCTCCCCGCGGTGCCGCCGAGTCGAGCCCAGCCGTGCCCGGAGCGGCGGGCGAAGCGGCGGACAAAGGCCCGGTGGGTGCGTGCCACGGGCAGTGCCGTCCTCGCCCCCCGCCATCCTCGTCCCCCGGGGCATCTCCTCCCTGTATCCGCCTCCCACGGCTTCCCCCTCCCTCCCCCCCCCCCCCCAAGCCATTTTAACTCGGGCCCGCCCGGGTGGCGGCAACTTCAGTCGGAGACGAAAGTGGGGCGGGCTCCGCTCCCCTCCGCGTCCCCTCACCCCCAGGGTGAGCCCGGGCCCCGGGGGTGGATGGGGAGGGACTGGCCTCCTGAGGGGAGGGGCCGCAGCGCGGTCCCCGGAGGCAGGCGGAACACACGCGGGGCTATTTCGACTGGTTGGGAACGTAGGGCGCGGCGGGGCCAGTGCCGTGAGGGAGTGGGGGTACCTCGGCCCCGAGGGGGCGGGCGGGGGTCTCCAGCTGCCGAGAGGAACCCCGAGGACTTCACGGGATTTTTCCTTCTTCTCTCCTATTTCTCCTCCTCTCTCCTCCTCCTTCCTCTCCTCCTCCTCCACCTCCTCCTCCTCCCCCCGCTGCTCCTCCCGCTCCCGCTCCCCTTCCCGCGGCGGGCCGGCGGCCGCAGCAGACGCCGCGCTGCCGTGAGGATGCCGCAGCTGCCGGGGGCCGGGGGTGGTGGGGGGGGGACCGGAGCTCTGTGCCACCGACGAGATGATCCCCTTCAAGGACGAGGGGGACCCCCAGAAGGAGAAGATCTTCGCCGAGATCAGCCACCCCGAGGAGGAGGGCGATCTGGCCGACATCAAGTCGTCCCTCGTCAACGAGTCCGAGATCGCCCCCGGCGCCAACGGGCACGAGGTGCGCGGCCGCGGGGTTCCGCGAGGCAGCGCGGAGCTGCTGCGGGCTGCCGACGAGCTCCGGACGCTGCCGCCGGCGCCGGGAGGGATGGAGGGAGGGAGCGAACTTCGGCCGGGCACCGGGGGAACCCCCTGGCTTAGGAATTTCCCCTAAAATAACCACAGCAAACCATCCCGACCGAATTCCTGTTTCCAGAGGGGAGGCGAGCAGCGGGCCCCGCTCCCCTCGATGGGATGGGGATGGGGGTGGGGAGGCGGCCCCCTCCGCGCTTCGGTCCAGGACGAAAAAGTTCCTGGAGTCCCCCGACCGTGCGATGATATTAGACTTCAAGCAGCCGTGAAATTTCCTCCGTAAAATCAGCGGGGTCAGGGCATTAGCCCTAGACTCTTTAAGGGATTTGCATAAAACTGGGAAGAAATTCCCGACAGTACAACAACTTCAGGGCAAATGGGTAACCTGCCTTGGGGCGGGGGGATTATTTTTTCCTTTTTTTTCCCCTCCCGGTTGTTTTTGCACTTACTCCTAAAGATCTGCTAGTAACGGCAACCTGATTCTCATTATTATCTTTGGTATTCTTTTTTACAAAGAGTGTTTTGGCTACCGAAGCTTCAAATATTTCACGAATAATTGCAGAAATAAGCCTGTTTTGTTAATTGTAAGGCTCTTCTAAGGCTCTTCTGCTCAAAATTTGCTGCAAAGCCAATCGTTATTAACGTTGCTATAAAACGGTCATTTAGACAAACGCTTCTGGTACAGCTGTCTTCGAAGACTTAAGAGGGAAAAGAAAGATGCTTATCTCTTGCCCTAACTTTTTGTTGTTGTTCCTATGAGAAGCTGTAGGACTGATCGATAAATGAGCATCCTTACAATGACTTCTCTTCTTTCTCTTCTTGCCTGATCGTGGATTCCCTTCGGTCAGGTTTCCAGACAGACTCAAGCACAGGATTCCTACCATGATAAAGGCAGAGAGCACCCCGAGGAAGGTGAGAAGCACCACGGTCCTGGCTTGTGATGTTGTCCCACTGTGAGACCCCACATGGTCCTCAGTCCTCAAACTGGAGCTTGGTCTCTTTTAGAAAACATAAATTTAGTACCTTTTGAGGAAGAGGGGTCCCAGGGTGTTTTCAAAGCATATTTTAAAAGGAGATGAATGTACAGCACGTTTATCTTGGGTGACCAAATAATATTTCAGTTGTTTAGAAACTGATAAGTAGGCCAAATGGATCCAAACTGAAGAAATAACTATTTTTTAGAATATCAGCTTAAACATATCTATCTCTTTCTTTACTGATACAGTGCAGCCAAATTGTGTGTGCGTGCGTGTGTGTGTGTTCAGAAACTGTGCTTTTGTACCCACAGCCAATGTCTGTGGCTTAAATCTCCTCTTCCAAATCTAAGCATGAACTGACTTCTTGCTTTTATTTCTTTTTTTACGATATCAGCTGGTTAATTTTGATTGAGGAGATCAGAGGAAATAACAGTTTGTTGAATCTCTTAGCAAGCTGGACACACGTACCAAGAGCGTGTGCTGTGAAGGATGGGAGATTATATTTAAAATTAAATGCTTATCATCATGTACTAAAACAGATCATAAATTCCATATAAAGACAGGCACAGTTCAGTCCTGATGCTTTCCAGGACTCTGTGGCCACCATTCTCCAAACTGGTCATTAAACAGCCATAATGTCCATGTTCCCTGCATTTTGGCAGTAAGCAGAAGGAGGCCAGCTCTGTACAGTTTTCAGCCTTGTAGCCTCCTAAAACCTCCCCTTCAATCAGTAACATTGTCAGTGGTCATATAGGCAGGAGACCTGTTCACCATCCTTTGCAGGACCTGCACTGAGATTTTTTTGTTTTCTAAAAAATAGCCTTCCTCACTTGGCTTCCCTTTTGACTGCAGTGCTATGTGTATTCAACAGCTTCCCCCTCAAAATCATTAGGATCTCCTTCCAAGTCAGCTCCTGCCCTCTAATCGTTCCCAGTGAGTGTGGCCAAAATGAATTGTTCTCTAAAGCACAGTGGTTCAGTAAGAGAAGGAAATACTTATATCTAGTTATCACTGCACTGTTCCTCTCTTTCCTAACAATGATGCTGGAAAGCCACGCTGGCTATACTTCTGAATCCACAAATCCTTAGAGGTGTTTATAAAATGGGGGAAAACTGCTACTTGAGAAATGTGACGTCATAGCTGATGTTTCTGCCTTGCTCTGAACAGAGACTAGCAAAATAAATTGGTTATTCTGAGACCACTCTGTATTTTAAGGATAAGCTCCTCACTGAGAGTACTTACTCCTTTAAGAATTAACTCTATTTGCAAAAAAAAAACCAAAAAAAAGCTAAAAAAACCCCCACCCAACTATAAATTGTTATTACAAATTGCTGTGGACCACTTTCTGTCAGAGGTAATTTCCATGAGCAAGAAAACGTTTGCATGCAGAACATTTTTATGAATGCACAGTACCTGTTTAAGTGCTCTAAGTTACAAGAAATGAGTGTGTGGGGAATAATGTAATCATTGTTTCCTCTTCCATAGGAAAGCATCCAGACAGTGGCTTATACAGCAAGGGACCATCATACTCTGGTTATTCTGGGTATATCATGATGCCAAATATGAATAACGACCCGTACATGCCTAACGGATCTCTGTCACCACCCATCCCCAGAACAGTGAGTTATCTCTTCCAAAGACGGGTTATGGCAAGCTGGGTTTCCTCCTGTTCAGTCTGCAGTGCGTGTTCACATGGGGGCTTTCCTTAGGTAGCTTGAGTTACCACAAAGGTTGAGTTTCTGCTGTTCAGAGTCTCTGTCCGGTGGAGTTTGAGAGCTCTTAAAGGTGTTGGTCTCGATTGTGGTGGAAAAGCTGAGATGAATGTCTGCAGTGGTTGATGTCCTTTGAACAAGCCTGGGGGCTTTGCAGGGGAAGCCTTGGGTTACAACTGTAGGATAATATATGGCAGAATGATGTAAATGCCTTCTTTGTAGTGACTGGTACAGATATGAATTTTCTGACTTTAACTCTTTGTTGAGGAAAATCAAGGGCTGGAAACAGAACTGATAAAATTGCTTTTCCTCAAGATGAAAAGATTGGATTCCTTTATTATTATTATTATTTTAATTCAGATATGGCATTGCTCTTTTGCTGACTGATATTTGTTTCTGTTATCAGTTGCTCAACATGAAGGCTTTATGTATCTGGCACTATTTGCCTTGAACATACTCTGTATCTTCAGCCACAAATTGTGAAATCATCTTTTAGGAATGAATATCAACCGTGATGCAGTAGTTAGAGCTTTCCTTTATGTTGTGGTGGGCACTGATTCTTCCAGGTTGGTCCATCCTTCTATTTCCATTAGCATAGATGCACTTTTGATGGCTTTTAATGTGCTTTTAATTTTGGATTTAAATTCCCATTTATCTTTCTATACATACAGAGTGATGGGGAGGCAATGTTACAACGAACTGTGAAAATTATATTAGTAGAACCAGAGTGGAGCAGGAAACAAATATGCTTGTAGGCATGCTGCTGAAAAAATGCCACTGCAGTTGTGTGTGCATGTGATAGGAGAAGTTTGATGCTGTTCCTTCCCTGAGATAAAGCAGTTTTCCATCTTACCAGCTCTTAGATTTTTGCTTGGTGGTCTTTGTCAACAATTGGCATTATTTTGCTTTCTACATTCTCGGTTTTTCTTCAGGGTTGTGGCTTTTGACTTCAAAACCAAAAGAGGGGGGCTAACCTGTACCTGTTATTTGACAGTAGTGAAGTATGCAAAATCAGTGGATGGCTGGGTTTGGAATGACAGGGTGGTGTAGCACTGGGAAACACATGGATTTGCCCTTTTTGTATGTCACAGTGTTTGAAAGACGTAAAACCTTGTGCAATATATTGCTTTCTATAGTGCTCTTTTTGTGTGTAAATTAGAGTTCAGAGGCCTACATCTGTTTCAAAGGAAGGATGATCACCACAGTCTGTTGATACTTTTTTTTTTTTTAAACACCACTGTACAGAAAACTTCAATTTGGATACATTGTGGGGAAAAGGATATAGATTCTTGAGAGGGCACTGAAAGTCAAACTTGCCCCTTTGAGGACCAGGAAAATTCCGACCATTTTTTACCTCCTTTTTTCCCATATTACCTTCCTGAGAAAGTCCCTAATGCTGGTTCAAGGCTTTCAACAAAATCCAGTTCAATTATTCACTGAGGATTTTCTTTGCGTGTATGCACTGGGGGGCTGCTGTTCTTCACTGGTCTGGCACCAATGCCCCCCCGAATGTCGGCTGACCTTCAACCCAGAGATTTTCTACCTGCTCAGGTGATTGAGGAAGCCTACCTTGGGAGGTTGGAGGGGAGAAGGACGGGGTTGGGGGGGGGAAGGGGGAAGGGGGAACGCATCTACTGTCTCATTGCCAAGCTGCGTGCCCGACATCTGAGGGGCTGATTGTTCCGTGTTGCTCTTGCATGTTAGAGCAGCACCACTATTTCGGTAAAACAGTGCTGGTGCCGGGCCGCAATGTTGACATAAGCCTGGAGTTCTTTCAGTTTAACCACAAGGCTACACGCTTGAGTTATTAAATAATTTTTTTGTTTAATTGAACTATAATCTTTGCTAGTCGCCTAGCTGACAGCTGGGTTTTAATGGGCGCGAGATCAAAACGCTGCGTCCAGGAGATGACACGCTGGCTTGCTTCATGGCTAGCCACAGCTCCAGCGCTGCTGCCTCCTCACCTTTGAGGGGTCCCAAGCGCCTCCCCGCAGCTTCGCTCCTGCTTCCCTCTCCGGGGGACCTGCCGTATCTAGGGGACAAGGAACGACCGAGATCAGCAAGCTCTGAAAGTGGAGGTCTCCCCCGGGGTGTCAGTCCCCGGCCATTTGTGCGGTGTGTACCTGCGCCCTGCCATTTGCATGACAAAGCCGCTTCTTGTTGATGCATCTGTTGCCTGGAGGTGTTAGGCAGGATTAAAAAGCTACCCTGGGGCGCTGAATCTTTTTTTTTTTCACCTTGGGAGGACTCGGCTGCCTGCAAACTGCCAAAGGGATGCACCCCTGGGGAAACGTGGCCAGAGCTGGGGCAGGGAACAGCTCTAATGGAGGTGGCCTCGGCTGGCTATTCCGGGGCAGGAAGAGCAAAGCTTCCTTGGAATGTGAAAAAAAGTTACTTTCACCAGCATATGCATGGCGGAAACAACAACAACAGCTAAAGCTTTTTAAAAAGGGGCAAGCTCTTGACGTTTTTACTTTGTAAAATTAACAATACAAATCTACAGTCAGACAACATGTTTAATAAGATTTTTAAAGAAGGAAACTGAAGAGAAATTTCAGTGCAGCTTTTAAAGTGGAGAGGGTATATGAGGAGGATTTAAAATCTTCCAAAATCTGCTGTTGTTAGAGTGATCAACACTCATCTCCTTTCTCCCTATTTATTTATTTATTTTATGTCTTAATCTTTTTATTTTGCTGGCTACTGATTTTCCTTTTACAAGTTGTGTTTGTAGGAGCAAGAGAGTGTTAATTACAAGTTCAGGTACAAACTTCACACTGTGGTAAGGATTCTTATCAGGTATCTGGATAAGTGAAAAAGCAGAGCAGTGGGTTTGGGTGGCTGCAGAAGCAGCACGTGATGGTACTAAAACCACAGTAACACCTGGTGAATGTGCATCCTGTGTGCTTGAGATATCTTTTGATGGTTTCTCAGCATCGTGGGGGTACTGAAGATGGGAGATGGAGACAACTGTTTGTTTTCTAACGTGTGTGTGGGTTTTCTTACTTGTTCGTTACCAAGACTAGTTTTGGGTAGCAAACTTTTCTCATCTGTGTGGTGGGAATGTAGGGAAAAAGGAGATGACTGAAGAAGAATACTTTCTTTGTGTCTGAAATTAATCCAGAAAATCATTTGGTCTTTGTTCTCCCACTCTCTCAATGAACTAAACTTTCTGTGGGAAGATTGAGGATTCCTGCAACCTTCCTTTTCATTTGTTCTTATCTCTTCTTGGGGTCTGGGTTTATTTCTTCGTGGCTAAACTGTCTCTCTGTGGCAGCTGGAGGTGTTAAATAGTTTGGAGGATACAGTCTGTGGCGACTTGCAAAACAGAGCGTATCCATTTGAAAACAATGAGGAACTCTGCTAAGAGAATTTGAACACAAGAAATGTTTATACGCAGCCCCCCACTACCTTACTGAAGTTTAGGATATTCTTTGTGTTCTTCTGCATGGCAAGGAGTAGGGGGATAGCTCCTGTCTTGAAGAGCTAACATCTCAGGAGAAATTATGTAGATAATATGGACAGGAGGAAGGATGAGAGGAGAAACAGCAGGAATGAGTGCTTACAGAGCCTCAGTAAAAGAGTTTTGTTTCCCTAGCTGCATCTTGCTGTCCCTCTGAAAGCAGGCTGGTTCACTTGTTTGTGGATAATTTTTGGGACCCCAAGGGGAATGTGCAGGAGCTGCTGAGGGACACAAACTTGTTTTTTAATGATAATGTCTCTTCCTGAGACTTTGATTCTGTGCAGTTGCAGGCACTTTACTGGGAGCCATGGTCCTCTGGAAGCTTCCTGGCCCAATATGAAACGCGCTTTCTAGCAAGCACACCTCCTGCTCCTGTTTCACCTATCAGAAACCTTTGCACTAGTCCCTAAGGTGGCATCAGAGTGGGATTCTCTGAGGGCTGTGGGCAGCTATGGTCCTGTGGCATGCCCCTTTCTTCCTCCTGAACGCCCAGAACCATGGCTGTGGAAATGGGCTACACAGGCAGCCAAGGGGCTTCAGGAGCCATAGCTGCTCACCCAGCATTGAAGCTGTGCTGCCTTACCCTGCATGGCTCAGGTCCTCTCAATGAAGTCCAACGATGCTGGTTAGCTCCTTAAATAACTTTGAAATTGGGTGCAAAGGAGCACAAAGCTTCCTGACTTGCTGGGGTTTACTTGCGTTTGCACGGGGAGGAATTTTAGCACTATTTGCTGAGAGACTTGGTGAGCCGCGTCAAATGCCAGCACCTGGGGAGAAGAGGAGCCTGCTCAGTGCTAATAGAGGGACCTCACTGCTGCAAATGCGTCTGTCAGCTGCTCTGGCTCAAACCTCACAGCTGATCAGTCTAAGATGCAAGCCAGGTCTCTGTGAAACACAAATCCAAGCCACGAATGGCTGTGGGATGACTTTTGGTGGGGCTTTCTTTCTGCCTCTCAGTGAAATGAATTTTCCATGTAGAAAAGGAGGCAGAAGTTACTGTGGTGCCTCTGGGTTGGCCTTTGAAGCTTGATGCGGTTGCTCGTGATAAGATCCAGGAAGAGTCTTGTGTATGTATGTCCATCACTAGCATGGACTTTGGGCTCATACTGATGAAGAAAATAGCCTTCTGCTGCTTTTGCTACCTTCTCTGTGTGGGGGTGATGCCATTAGCAAATCTGCCTAATTATGAATGGGCAAAGGCAAAAGAAAACATTCTCCTGACTTCTCCAGAGGCAGCGGTTGTGTGTGTGTGGCTTCAGTGGAGGAGTAATCAAAAAACCTCACCCATTACAAGTCATCAAAGTTGAAGCTTTTGTCTATCAACATGTGTGTATACTTATGTCCTGAATCTCTTTTTTTAAAGTATCTATGAGCTGATTCAATATCAGCTGTAAACGGTGAAGCTTCCAGAGGTCCCTTCCAATCCCTAACATCCTGTGATCCTCTGGTTTAAAAGCAAAATGTCATTCCTGTTGTTTTGGTGCTGTGCCACCTCTTCTCCAACCTAATCCCAGACCAGAAAAAATGTTAATAAGAATAGCTTGTTATGGGCTGCAAGTGCCAAGGAGGATATGGCTCAAGAAGAAAGCCTGAAGCTCCACAGGTTCAGGCATCAAAAGAGGAAAAGACTTTTTCTAGATACTTGCAGCACTGCATGGCTGCAGGCATTGAAAAGCCTGGGTTCTGCAGGCCTGGCTCCTCCCAAGCACTTCACTTCTGTTTATAGTTAGGGAAAACTCCTGATACGGGAAGGAAATAACCCACACAAAAGCATTTTACTGCTGCTGAAATATTCTGAAGCCTGATCAGGGGCATGTGCTTTTTTTTGCTAGTGATAAAACACTATCTCTCAGAAGTAAACAACATACAAGCGCCTGAACACTTAACGCTTTGAGATCTGTGCATCGTGTGGTCTGTTGTAGTCTCCCACATTGCTCTTGCATGGGGGGAAACAGATCCAGTGTGTTGCTGGTCTGAGGGGAGTGCTGCTGTGAGGCAGGTGATCTCTGGGTTCTTGGCTTGGTATGGAGACAGGCTGCTTTGGTGTGTACCCTCCCTGCTGCTGGGGAACCATGTGCTGTGATGCTCCAGTTGTGTGTATAAATAGCTCCCATTTACCTGAAACTACCCCCATCCTGGCTAGCAGGATGTATCTCTAAAGAGGTTTTGACCATAAGACATATTTGGTGTGAAGACCATTGTTGTCTGGCCATTGGGTTTGGTCATTTCTGCAGGACGCGGAGGGGAAGGCGTTGCAGCTGCTCAGCATGCTGCTTCTGCCCGGGCTGGTGGGGATTACTGTCTCTGTCACTCTGGCCCTTCATAAGCATTAGCTTCACTTAAGAAAACTGCATTCAGAATAACTTAATCTAGCAGCCCAATTGCTTCTATTTTGAGACTTGGATCTCGTGGATATGTTTATTTAGTTTGGGTTTCCCACTTCAAAGGAATCTGTTCTCTCAGCAAGAAAGTGATTGAGCACTTAAATAAAAATGTATTCATTGAATCTTTGGGATTGAGCTA
Source organism: Picus viridis (assembly GCA_033816785.1). Classification (NCBI taxonomy): domain Eukaryota; kingdom Metazoa; phylum Chordata; class Aves; order Piciformes; family Picidae; genus Picus; species Picus viridis. The sequence goes on along the minus strand of CM066582.1, from coordinate 9,205,652 downwards.
AAAGTGCAGTAGGGAGTTAACGTGTGCACCAACTGTGCTAATCAGCCAGGGATTGCCTGTTCTCCTGAAGGGGAAGAAGAGTGGTCCAAACTGCCTGGGGAGAAGTGGCATGCCCTCCCTTGGCTTCTGCAGGTGGTGCTGATCACTGATACTTCAGGTTGAGATGAAGGAGTATCTTTAGAGTATCTTTACCTCAGATCTTCAAAGATGCCAAATCCCTTGTTTAGAAGAGCATTTTCATGGAGCTGAAAGGTCAATTCGATATTTGTTTATTTTCTTGAAGTGGCTGTGGGTACAGGTGAAGTTGAGGCATAAAATCAATAGGATGGGCTTAGTCAGCAAAAATTGCAAGTGTGAGGCTACAAGGTTTTGATTGAGTGTAAAATGACCTGCTTGACTTAAAAACAAGCATTCTATTGTCACCAGCTCTAATATACAAACCAGAGAATCATTTTGGTGGAATTTATTAGGCAAGCCAGACAGCAGCTGATAATTCATAAAGGTTTCAGTGCTGTAGTACTACACTTCAAACAGTGCTGCCCAAGTCAGTGGACAGGCCTGCTTCACCCAAGCTGGTGCACTTGAGAGCCTGTGATGTCATGCACATTTGCCACAAAGTACCTTTTGAATATGCTGGTGCTTCAAACTAAGCTGATGGCAGCTCAGCTTCTTTCCTTGGCCAACTTGAACAGAGCTTTGGACAGAGGGATGCAGGGGATGTCCAAAGAAAACCAGTCTAGGGATAGTGTGATTCATCAGGCATGTACAGAAGAAGGGAACATGGGGCATCTGTCAGGCAGTTTTGTCAACTTGGAGGTTGAGAGTTGTGAGCTCTGAATAGCTATCCCTGCAGGACCTATATTTCTGGGTTGGGGTCGTGGTGACACTGGCTACACAGATCCAGTACTCTGTCTCAGTAATTGGTTACTTAGCTATTCTATAAGCTCTGTTTCTTCAATTTTTTTGCCTCTTTCAGTATTTCAGAACTGCCTCAGAGATTTATCTTCGTGATCATCTGTTGTCTCCCCACACTTTTGGGTTCTCTTCTTGCCTTGATCTTTCTTCATTCTCCCCAAATCCTGCATTGGCATGCTTTGTCTAATATAAAAAAAAAAAAAAAAAACGATGTGGAGGTGGTGATTAAAGGTGTCAACACTTGTCAAATGCAGCCTGGGCCTGGGGAGCAGACCCTGTCCCTGGCCATGGATTAAAATGCAGATGAATGCAGACAAACCCTGTCCAGTGGTGCAAACGCGTTTACTTTGCTAAAACACCACAATCCAGTGATTTGTTTAGGGTCAGTTGTTTCTCAAGTTAAACTTCTGCTGTATCAGGTTTAGGAAGCTGCAGTTATGACTGGTAATTGTAGTTTTGGTTATACTCTATCTCCCCGCCCGTCCTGTACTACCTTCATTGCAGTTTTGTATAACTTCCATGTACCCCCACACTGACGAAGGCTCCTACCACTGACTCATGTTACAACCCACACAGCCATGTCACAAACCAATTCTGCAACATGTCTTTCAAAATCCATCTTTACCAAGTGGTTTCCTTCTCATACTGGAGCCCTCTCCTCAATTTAGAGTTCATGGCATCTTGTTTCACCATGTGGCACATCTTTCAGCCTGCTGTCTTAAACTGAAGAAACACATCGAATCATAGAATTGCCTGTTTGGAGAAAACCTTAAGATCAAGCCCAACCATAGCCTAACATCTTCATGTACACAACTGTTAGATAACGTCCTTAAGCTCCTCATCAGAACATCTTTTAAACATCTCTAGGAATGGTGACTCCACCAATTCTCCTGGGCAGCATGTTCTGGTGCCAGATGATCCTCTTGGTGAAGAAATTTTTCCTAATAACCATTACAGAAAAGTTGAGGTGAAGCAGGAGAATAGCTGTTTGGCACAGTTCAGGGATCCCTCTGGACTCGGGGAGAGACTGATTTCTCTCCTCAATATCTGCATGTGAATGAGCCCCCATGAAGAGTAAAAATTGTCCCTAAGATCTCTCAAATATAAGTGCACATGCAGCCTCCTGAAGAGCTTTTGGGAGGGAGGTAGGAGCAAGCAGGTGGATGATGGTCAGGTGTTGGAGCCAGAGCAGTGGGACACGCCACAGCGTGCCCAAATCCCCTCTGGGCTGCTGGGGATCAACATGGAGAGGAAAACTGAACTCACTGAGCTAGCACTGGGAGAGCTTTGGAGGCTATTGAGGAAGTAAGCTGTATACTGAACACACTAAAATGCATTTAGAAATGCATAAGCAATTAAAATAATTTACCCTGAAGAGTGCCCCTAAAGCTTGTTGTGTTGCTGCCCTCTGACACGAGTGTGCTGGCTTGTATTTGTGTCTGTTGTGTGCTGCTCAATTTCCTCCTGCACACAAGTGAAATTCAGCTAGGGAAAAAAATAAGTTTGAACTGAGCACGTTGGATTTGGAGAATTTGTTACTCAAAACTTTCTGTTTCACATGTTATTTCATGTCTTAAGTAGCCCAGCTATAGGGACAAAAGGAAGCTGTGCTCGATTTGAAAGAAGAGAAAAGAAATAAAACTTTGGAAAGCTTAACTTGTAAGTGTGTGGATTTTTCTGGTTTTGTTCAGAGATTTTTTGTTGGTTTTTTTTTTCCTCCTTTCTCAGCTATTTTAAGGATATTTTTATAATAACAGTGTGAGATCCTGTTTTAGATGTAAATCTTCAGAAGGAAAACTTGGAATTGGAGAACAGCAAAATAATGCTGATTTTATTAGGCAACTCCCCAGACAGTTTGACAGCACTACTGCAAACATGTTTTATTTTAAAACTAGCATCTACTAAGCTTCTTATCAGAGTGACCTGCAAAAGATGACTTCATACTTTGTAATAAGGAAATACTAAGAGACTCAAGGAGCGCTGGTAAAAATGTTGTTTTGCTTGAAACTTCTTTAATTCAAGGGCCCTCCTAAAACAACTTGTGTAGTAAGCTCTCTCTTTGAAACTTCCAATCCCTCCTTTTCATTCTTTTTCTTTTCAGGCATGTGTGTATAAATGAGAGTATCACAGGCTAATGGGGCAGAACAATAAATGTTCAGTCAGAACATGTGGTTTAATCAAAGCTAGTTCAGAATCTTCTGTTTGGTACACAGGCAGACTTTCTAGGGGAAGGAGATTTCTGCAGGGATTTTGTAGAGCTTCCCTTCCACTGGATCCAGGACTGCAAGCAAGTACAGTCAGTTAAGCAGTTGAGCTCCCTGCCCAAAAAAATGTTCTCCTTCATTAAATGAATCTTTCCGGCCAACATCTACTGGACAAAGTATATTTTCATGTTCAGTCAGCAGAAAAGCCTGTGAGTGGCTCTTGCTTTTCTCTTCTGGGGTGGTGTTTCACAGCCCAGGAGGGCATAGCTCACAAGTGGGCTGACACTTGCCTTTCATTTCCTGCATCCCTCCTTTGCTGGCTTTGGTAGGTTCCCCCGGGAGAGCCTGAGATTGGAGCCTAGGCAAGACTGGGACAGAGCTGCCTGTAGTGAGGCAAGTGCCACCGGTAGGTTATAGCTGTTTTGGGGGTGGAGAAAAAGTTTTTGCCTGTGCAATTAAGCATGAAATAGATAAATTCTGTGTATAATTACCCAACGTAGAGTCTAGCATGAAGACATGACCCATGGAAATTGCAGTGCATCTGTGGCTGCCAACAGATTCCCAGGAGGTATCCTTGGCTCCTACACTGGCATTACGGGGGTGGGTCATGTCTTCTGCTTCCCCCAGCCCTTCTCCCAAAGGAGAGGCACAGTCTGGGAGGATGCTTCTACAAATGAGGAATCGAGAAAGCAGCATTTTTTTAGAGACTTAGAGGAAAGAGATGGCAAAGGTGGGAACAAAATCCACATTTACCAAGCTTGCTTCAGGAATACACCTGAACTACAGCTCGTTTATTTCTTTGGTGGTTGTTAGGTTGTTGTTCTTTTCATGAAAACAATCCAGAAAGTGAAAACTGTCATGTGAGTGGAGGGAGAGAATAAGAGGATTAAAACTAGTGCTGAGAAAGTTGGTGTCATTTCTGGCTGTGTGTTGTACTCAGCCTTTCAATGAAGAACCAAACCATCCTACTGAAGTTTCTGAGTAAAGGCAAGGAGAGGCTTAAGAAAATCAGTTTAAAAGCCTGTCCAAAAAAAAACCAAACCAAAACGAAACAAAAGAAAAAAAAGCAGCGAGGGGTGCAAGCTGCTTGCCCTCCGCATCATGAGTTGCACTCCCCTACCTTTGTCTCTGTCCCTCTCAGAAATGCAGCACAGAGGCAGTTAGATAACCAGCATGGTCTGGTCCCTTTCCCAGCAAGCTGCCACTGACTCGTGACTCTTGCACGTGAAGCACTGGAGAAGGCTGACCTGAGCTTCTCAGCCAGGTCCCCTGGACCTCAGTGTCATTTTGTCCTTTACCGTGGGGCTGGGAAGATCTTGCTCAGCAGCTTCTCAGAGCAGCTTTTTGGGACAGCGTCTCAGCAGCAGTGGCATCCACCTTCATCTTCCAGCTGCAAAGAGCACCCATTGTGGCCATGCCCGGTGCCTCAGCAGCCTTTGATGGGAAGAGTTGTTTGCAAGGAGATGCCAGCTGGTTTGAAGCTTTTAACTTCTTCCTGGGCGTCCTGAACTGCCTGCTTCTTTAACATGTGCCCAGGCTGTGCTTGCTCAGCTTCCTACATGTGTTTCTTGAGCAGTGTGCCCTGGTGGCATCATCTATCTGGTGTTACCTAGGTTATTGGTAGGTTTTCTTTTTTCCTTCACAGCTCTGTAGCTGCAGCAAATACTTGATGGCCACTGCTGGTGGCTGCACATGTTCCAGCACCACAGCCAAACCTAAAACTCTGTTGCAGACATGCAGGTTGTCACTTTGCAAGGACCAGGATTTAAGGAGCTGGTGAGGTTTGTTGTCAGGTCCCCCAGCTCTCCCTAAAGTGGTGACCAAAAAATTCCTGCATGAGACGAAGTTGTACCTCTGCTTGGATGTGGAGAGCTGCCTGTGCAGGATGCGTGGTGGGCTGCACCAGGTGAAAAGCTGTCTGACAGCCTTCGTGTGCCTCTTTTTCAGGCTAAATGGTGTCTCTTACATTTCAGTGATTAACTGCAAAAAAGTAGCAGGCTTTCAAGCAAAAGTATCAAGTGAGTCCTCCGCAGAAGTACACAAAAGTCCGTGGAAGGGAAAATAAGCAGTAATTACAGAAAAACGTACATTTTCATCACAGTAATGGTTTGATGCTGAAAGGCAGGGTTGCAGCATTGTACAGAAGTGACTTTGCCGGCACTATTTCTTCACAGTGGTGTTTTGGAGACCTTTGCAGTGCTACGCGTGTTGCTTGCTCAGTTTCTGGAGGCTGGCATTTGTTTCTGGATACTTGAGACTCCTTGTGGGATAGGCACAAGTTGAATTAGCTGTCCTACCAACATGGCAGCAGATACCTCTATTTACAGTGACCGCTCCAGCTCTCTGTACCTTGCCACTCTTTCCTCAGCATTGCTCTATGAGCATCCCTCTGGTTATCAGAGCAGACACCAGAGCCACAAAGAATTAGTCCTGATTTAAGAAAGCAGGCTGTGAGAGGAAGCTGTAAATTTGCTGGGGATGACAGGAGAATAAAAGTGGGGGAGGAATACCCCAAACTCTTGGATTAATACAGAAAATATTTCTGTCTTAACACTACTAAAAACGCTATATGCTTTTCCATCATACTAAAGAGGCTGCTGCATTTATTGCTAGTTTCAGCCTCAGTGTGGTTAGTGTGTGTTAAGGAACAGTCAAAGTAAAAACGAGACAGTTTTCCAGCCTTGAAATAACAGAAACGTAAGCTCTATGTCCACAGCAAGGGAGTGTAGATCCCTTTTCTGTTGTCCTTGACTCAGGGGTTTAATGAATACAGGGAAGAAAGGGGTGTTGGAGCAGTAGAAGAAAAACGATACAGATAGAGGAAATTATTTTTATTGCTAATACATGGGGGCTCATAATGTTTAATTCTTTACAGATTATAATGTTTAATTCTTCACAGCTTATGCTTTATTTGCACATTCTTTCTTCCTCACCACTCTGCACACTGTAGTGGCAGCTACCACATTTCAGAATTACTGCTTTTAAGAGCTCCTATTCAGTAGGTTTAGCATGAATAAAAATATTTGTGGAAGTAGCAACGGTGCTCAGACTGGTCAGCGAACAGACATGGAGTGGTTCAGCTGCTTGCACCTTTCTGGGCTCTTGCTTTTTACATCCTCCTTATCTCCCCTCCTTTGCACTGATAAGTTTTCAAAGTTCCCTGGAAATATTTTTTTTCAGGGCAGTGAGGATGCACATTTAATCAAAGTTCAAGACAGTCTTTCTCAGTAGAGATTTACTTTTGTTTTCACTAGTGAAGCCAGATGAGGAGAGAGGAGGAGCGTGGGAGCATTTGATGCCCCTACAAACAGTGTTGTGGCAAGAGTAGTTTTAAGGCAGCCTAAGAGTTGTTTATATGACTGGAGGAGAGGGAGTCTTAGAAGAGGCTTTGTGGTATTTTACACATTTAGGTCATTCTTTATCTTTTTAGATAACTAATGGGGATTTAGTGTTTGTTTTCTGTGTGCTGTGTGTCTGGTTTAGGGTAAGTACATGGCTGTCAGCTGGCCACAGGGAGCTGCAGAGGGGAGGTGACGGCATGGGCATCTGCATTATTTTGCCTTGCATCAGGTGCTAAAAGTCACTAAATGTACCGTGAGTCACAATATTTTTTCTCAATTTGACTCGCTTGCCCAGTCATATTTTTACTTCAGCCTTTGGGCTTGAAAAAGCATGTGCATAATCAGTTCATTTTGTGTGGTCTAGGCTATAAAAATGCCCCCTCTGTTCTTTCCATATGAAAAATGTGGTTTTAATTTTGGAGAACTTATATAATTTTCTGTGCTTTCTTTTGTATCTCAGATTAAAAACAAATGCTCCCTTCCCCTAACTTTGCATGTTCCAATTACAGAGTTGTGAAAATAAGTCATCCTTCAGCTTTTGTTACTTTAAAACAGCTATCGGTGATGTCAGAGTCAATACTAAAAGCATTAAGAATGCTGGCAGAATGTAATGCAGCTGCAATCCAACATGATGTTGGAAATGGGGTTGAGAGCATAAAGGCTTTCCATATTCCCAGGGCGCACAACTGCTCGCGGCCTTGGCTTTGATCTCTTCAAAGGCTGCTGCCTCCTCCTAGATGGAGAGACTTGGCTGCCACTCGCTCGCATTGAAAAAAGGCAGAGGTCTCTATTCAGGCAGAAATCAATCACTGTGCAGAAACAATTATGTGTAATTCAACCATCATGAAAACAGGGTGAGATTATGGGTTTGTTACCTGAGTGACTGCGTGGAGATGGGGTGCAGCGGACGCGGGAGTCCTGCTGACATGCCACATCTTGATGACAATTATAGACACATGAATGATGTGGTGAGCGGGGGGCGGCGAGATGACAAATGCTGGTCACGCTGTCCAGCAGAGCAGAAAATGAGGTTACAATTGGGAGATAATGTTTGCATATGTAACCATATTTCAGCAAGCTGGGCAACTTCGGGGAATAGCGGGGACGGGCGGTTAGTAAACAAAGTCGGTGTGTGCCATGGCTATCAGCTTTCCGCGGCACAGAGCCGCCTGCGCGCAGTGACAAACCTGGCTGCTGCGTCCACAAGAGCTGCTTGTTTAAAACAGCCCGGCGGCGTTTTCTTGGCGGGGAGGGAGGAATTGCCTGGAAAAAGGAGAAATCTCCTGAGTGCAGCCCTCAGAAGGCAGAGGAAGCAAACAAAAATCCTCCTCCATCCCTCTGTCTCGGGACAGGCTGGTATTAGCATGGCAATGAGAGATGGCTGTTTACGAACGGCAGTGCCGAGCACGTCTCACGGCTCCTGCTTTCCCCTCCCAGAGGGGATTTAGGCCAGCCTGATGGCAGCGCATCTCCGAGAGAGCATTTTTAGATTTGCATGGTAACGTTTTGGCTGCAGTAGACTGTTGGTAGTGTGACGTGATGCTCAAAATATCTTCTGGTGTATAATGGCCTCCTTTAATTAGGAACTTTTTTCCCTCTTTTTTATCTTTTCTTTCCCTGAGCGGTGAGCAATAGCTGACTGTCTTTAAAAAGAGTACTGGCATGTGCAGTATCTGCCATGAGAATATTTATTTAAAGTGTTATTGCCTGTAAAGTCTTAAAATAGTTTTTCTCCCCAAAAAGGCAAAATAAAACACAGATGACTGATTATAAAATAGTATTCCCGCTCAGTTTGGTACACAGGATGAGCTTTACCTTTTATACTGCTCAGGCTTAGACATCAGAGGCGCAAGAAGCTGCTTTGAGTTACAGATCTTCAAACAATAAGTCAAAACAAAAAAATCAATCCCTCCAGTCCCTGGGTGCAGTTAGCTAAAGATAAAAGAGAAAAATAAAGTTATGCTAAAGCAGATAGAGGAAAGGAACAGATATGCCAAGGAAACACAGAGGACAAGTGCAGAGTTGAAGTGGGCCTAGTGTGAGCCAACATCAATGAATTTTTATCTTATCAAAAAGTTTTAGAGTTGCAAATTCTTTTCAAACTGGATCCACTCTGCTGCGGGGCTGCCTGAAGCGTTGTCTTCAATAAAAGTTCCTTCTCCCCACCCTCTGCATACCTCCCTCTCACTCCTAAATGTAATCAAACATATAGGGATTAGGCTGCACCTCACTCAACGTACGAAACTTCACTGCAGGCTTTTAACAGTAAATTAAGGACTAATAATCTCTTGTTCCTACTACAAATAAGAACTGAGATATTGAAAAATGTATAATCTCAAAACAAGTGAAACCATTTTTTTCTGGGCATATTTCCTCTCCCCCCTCCCTGCTTTGCCTCCCAATAAATTTAAATGGCAAATTAGTTTTTAAAGATATTTTTAAAAAGGGGGGATGTTTTTTAACCCTTTTTCACAGCTGATTGGTGAAATTTTTAATGCAAGTTAACAGTCTTATTTGAATCAAGTATGTGGTTTAAGCCTTAACCAGCAAAGCAGAGATCATTGCACCCCAAAGCTGTGATACACAAGCTAAACTCCTCTGTGTGCCCCTCCAGGACTGGAATCTCAGGATGCAGTTAAACCAAAAAAGCCTTCTTAGGAAAGAGGTCTGTTGGCTTCAAGCTGCTTCTGTTTGTTGCATCTTGAAAAGTGTTTATATTAGGGGCCAGCACACATGGCCGAGTCCCATTGGGAGGACCTCCAGGCATCTCTTCACATACCTGGCTCAGAATAGCTTGTGGTGCTACCTGCCTGTGGGCATGTGAGATACAGAGAGTAATGAAGTAATGCTTCAGGTAATAGTGACTCCAATAGCAGAAAACACACTGATCCAACCAAAAGTTGGGACATGGATTGTGCATTTTGTGCAAAAATACCTGAAAATGCATTTATTTTCAAAGGATTTGGGAAAGTCAAGTTGATGCAGAACTTCAGTCCAGTAGCTGATGTCTCAAGGGTTTTTCTCATCTCCAGTGCATCATAATATCCATTTCACAGATGGGGAAACAGAGCAGAAGAGGAAGAATAAAGGGTTCAGGGTATGCAGACACAAGTAAGTTGAGGCAAGAGTATTGGTGTTAGAACTTGCTCTTCACTAAGAATTTAAGGAGGCGATTTCAGACAGCTGGCCTGATTACCTGGGGCTGGCTCTTCTCTCTTCAGGCTGGCAAACTGTTGCCTGTGCTGTTTTGAGGAAAACTTAAATCACACTTTTCTATGTAAACAATTGCAGAGTTGTTTATGGGATTACAAACTGAATGCAAAAAGGGTTAGTGAGGATAGATTTTATTACAAGATATGGAAGATGTGGCTCACAATGTGCAAAAAATTACATCTCCGGTCTCTCGTTTTGATAAAGTAGAAGTTACTGTAGGAAAAGTCTACTCAGAAGAAATCTTAAGCCAGTTATTTCTTTAAAATAACCATAAAAACCTGCAGCTGGATAATTATTCCCATTCATCTCTGGGTAGATTGCATCTTCAAGATAATATTTTTTTAATTGCTTTAATAGTTCTCCTTACAGTTGTCTTTGAAGTGAAGAGCAGCATGGCATGATACCTCTCGTCAGAAGAGGCTGCACAAGGGGCCGAGCTGTGGCTGGAGGCTGCCCAGCTACAGCTGGGTGTTACTGGAACCACTTCTATCCTTTGCCAGTCTGAGTTTCCTCCAGTCTAAGCTGCAGGTGAAGTTGTTGTCAGCAGTAATTGTCAGTCTGTAGAAAGAAACATTTTATGTTTTGCAGAGGCAAAAGTGGATCCAGGGCTTGATACTCAAAAATCTGGTGTACAGGATGTGCTGCTTACCGACTGGTGTGGCTTTGCAAAAAAATCAGTGGGAAGAAGACCAGTAGCTCTTGGGACAGCTGATGCAGGGCAAAGATTACTGTGAAACAGAGGGGCACGTGAGGCATGTGGTACTTTGTGATCTTCACTGTGTCCTTCCTGAAGGATGCTAAGCACAAGCTGCAAAATATGTTGATCTGAAATCAGGATGAACGATGAGACTTACAGGGTTTAAACAATTCAATCTGAAATGGAAAGTGCCTTAACTGAACTTAGAGAGCATTTTGCTTTCTGTGTGTTTGTTTGAAGAGTGTATTATTGAATGGAAACTGAGGAGGGAGCAGAGGTGAACAGCAGCTGCAGTGCTCTGCCTGGCCTCTCTGCCCCTCCTGCCCCAGGAAGGCAAGCTTGCACCTAGTTGCCTTGGGAAGCGTCAGCCATCTCCCTTTCCCATTTCAAACATGTTGATTAAAGTACTACAGATAAATGTGTTGAATAGGCCTGTTCCTCTCAGCGTGGGGCTTTTCTTCCTTTTTTTTTTTTTTTTTTTTTTTATCTGGCCTGGCTGAACATCCCAGCAATGGCAGCTAATTGATGTAGCCTATGTCAGCTTGCCGCAGTACAGAGACTCAGTTATATCAGCTCTTGCAGTACAGCATGCAGGGAACGAAACCAGACACTGCATCAGGCTGGGATGGAGCAGGGACTAAATGCAAAGCAAGGGCCACAATGTGGAGGTGTTTGATGACGTGCTGGTGCATCCATCCTGTGGACTTCAGAGAGACCCCAGAGAGTTCGAGTTTGTGGGTTGGCAGGCCAGGGGCCATTTCTTAAAGCTGTCCTGCTTAGCCTCTAAAATAAATACCCATTTGTGGTCTCTTAGTAGGGAGGGCCTGGTCTAGCAATGCCAGGATAAGTTTCTTGCCAGAAACATTCATAGTTTGGGGCAGCGTTTAACGTTGACTAATTGCCGTCAGCTTGCAAAACCAGCAGACAACCTGGAGGTATAAATGGTTTGTTAGGTGGCCATGATACACAACCAGTGTCTCTCCAGGACAGGTATTGAGCTGGGTCCTCCTGCAGGTGATACAGGCTCTGGGGGCTACTCGCTGACACAAGTAGGCATCTCTGGTTGTGAGGGGGCAGAACCCTCCTGTGATGGGAATGAGAGCATCCAGTGGTGCATGAGGAAAGGCTCAGAAATGTGAAGTCACTTGTGGCCACAGGAGTGAGGAGTGACCACCCTGATCTCCTGATAAGCCTGTCTCTGCCCGGAGGTTGCTTTGGCAGCAAGGAGTCCATTATGGACGCTCTGGCTCAAAGGTCTGTCCTGTTCAACTTCTGTCCTGCTGGAGCCAAGCCTTAAATAACAGGCAGATGTTTGCAGAGCCTGCACTACAGAAACCAGACCAGTCAGAACTTGACTGCTCGGCAGCAATGCGCATCTCTGCAGAAGAGTGGCGGCTTCGTTTTTTTTGGCTGGAGGCACAGACAAATTTGTGTGTGCAAGGCAGTGGCCTGTGTGGGGTGACGAGGACCAAGCTGCGCCATACCCATCCCTTGGGGCACATGGGCTGTCCCACAGGGTAGCACTGCCCTGGTGGTACATCCTCTGCTCTGATGGAAGGGTTTGGCTCCTTCCCACCCTCTGGGCCTCGCCCCACGGCTCCTGCCCCAAGAGAGCGGCGGGTGTTGTGGCAATTAGGAGGTTGCCTTCACAGCAATTAGGAGGTTGCTGGTGGGGCTGTGCAGCTGCTGATTTGCATGTCTGCCTACATCGGGCAACTTTCATGTCACTCAGCTTTCTTCCCCGGGGCCACCAGCACACAGCCGTCTCCCACTAGCTCCTTCCCACGCCCCGACGGGCGCTACCCGGCATGCGTGTGACGTGACTTCTGCCTCCGGTGCCCTGAATTGGTGGGTCTGGCTCAGCAGGGTGGCTCAGCAGCACATGATGGATTGCAAACCTGTGGCTGCCTTGCAGGGTTTTGCTTTTCTTTGTCCTGGCTGGTAGTTGCGGGAGCGCTGCCTCATTGTCAGCGCTTGCACTGGGTCACCTGCAAAAGTGCTTCAGTGTCGAAAGTCAGCCTTAGGTCTCGTTGTTGGAAATTTACTTTATTTTTACTTTTCCTGCTTTTATAACCAACCTGACCCCCCCGGCCATTCACGCTGCCTTCTCTTCCAGAGGAGGTGTCAGTGTGTCAGGAGAAAGGCTATCTTCTGTTCTCCTGTGGCAGCCTCATCAGCTGGACCTGGAGAAGTATTGAATTAGCTTTATTATGCTGATGATTTGAAGTCATTACTGGTGTAAGCCGATGCAGTTCCATTATTGTTGATGGGATTGGGGCTCTTCATGACACAGGTGAATTGGACTCAATTAACTGAAGCCATGGTCTTAATTAGAAGCTCAGCTTTCAGTGGCTCCTCTTGGACATTGGAGGTGGGACAGCCCCCACCTTGCCTTGCTGCCCCACAAGGCTCTGTGAGTCACAGGGAGGGTGCCAATCCATCCCATGCGGCATGCACAGGGTCTGTGTGGTATCTTCTTGTGATGTGCATCCCTTCAGTTTTGCTCTAGGGGAGAGGAAACCCAGCATGAGATGTAGAAAGGACAAACTTACCCCTCTGGGCTTGCTGATGTGCAGCCTGTGTCACATCAGCTCTGGATCTGTCCCCGTAGACTAAGTGGGCTGACCAGTGGACAGGTGTTACACTTGGAAGATGGTTAGTCAAGGGTTTGTACTGGTGCTTAGCTTGACAAGTGGGACATTTTGTGTTTTCACTAGCCAACAAATTTTCAGTGTCCCATATAAGATATTATTTCCTTTCTCAGGCACCTAGATGAATAGAATAGAATAAACCAGGTTGGAAGAGACCTTTGAGATCATCGCGTCCAACCTGTCAACTAATCCAACCCACCTAATCAACTAAACCTTGGCACCGAGCACATTCTGTGCTTTATGAAGGACATAGAATCATAGAATCACAGAATCAATAAGGTTGGAAAATACCTCAGAGATCATCAAGTCCAACCTATTACCGAATACCTAACACCTCATGACTAACTAAGCCATGGCTTCAAGTGCTGTGTCCAATCCTTTTTTGAACACCTCCAGGAACAGTGACTCCACCACCTCCCTGGGCACTAATCACACTTAGGTAGAAAAACAGTGGCATGGGGAAGGCAAGCACCCAGCTGTGGGTCAGGCCAGCAGTGCAGCTCTCAGGGCCAACCTCTGGCTTCCCACTTGGCTGTGCTGGAGCAGGGACCACTACCCTGTGGACTTGCAAGTGGTCTCCTGCAGCTTGTCTTCAACCTTCCCTAGGAAAATGCAGCTCTCCAGAGGGAAGCTTGTGCTGGATGCCAGTATGTATCACTGCAGGAGGGCTGGCATGTGGGAGTGTCCTGAGGGCATGCCCAGCTGCCCTGCCCCTGCTGCTGGAGGGGAGAATGTCCCTTCCGAAAGTGTGCATCCCCCTGCTAAATACGGCATCAGCGCAGGCTCTATTTTTAGTGTGTGTTCGAAGCACACTTTTCAGCAGGAGCCCTGCAGGATTTCGGCAGCAGAGCCTGCAGCTGGGTTTCCCAGGAGGTTGTGTCCTTTCCTGGTGAGGAAGGATGTGCCAGGGATGGAGAGCTCACGTGGCACTTTCTGGTGGCCCCATGTGCCATGTGCTTGCCCAGCCAGCTGCTGTAAAACAGGCAGTGTGGCAGCTGATAATTGCCTTCTACTAGTTAAGAGCTCCTTCTTCTACATGGCTCCTGGGGTTTTTTTTGTCTTTCCCTTTCAAAAGCTGGTAGGAGCATAGACTCTTGGAGACCCCTTCCTGCTGCTCAGGTGTTTGGCCAGTGTGCTCTGAAGTTATGAGGTACTAAGCCATAAACATGGGTAAAGGTTGGTTTAGCCTGCAACCTAAAGTAAATCCCTTTCTCATCACACGCCTCCTTCAAGTTAGGATTTGGTGCCATTGCTGTTGAACCTCATTGTGAGTCTAGCTGCAGACTGGCACTCACTCTGGACTGTGAGAAGGGAGTGAGAAGACAAAGACCTGGGCAGCAGTGGAAGGCTCAGCATGCCATGATTTTGGCTTGTTGTGTGGGACTGAGCTGTTTTGAGCTGTTGCTGTAGCTGCTTACTCAGCTGGTTATACCGGAGGCCCCAGCCTTCCTTGTGCCAAGTTGGAGTTTGCACCTCCAGCAGCCTGGGGACAACCATCCCTCCCTGCTCCATGGCTGTTTGGGAAAGGCTGGTCTTTCTGGTAGCCATTCAGAAAGGACTCTGTGGTTCCCAAATAAGTCTGAGTGCAGGATAATGATGGAGGACTCATGCTTAGTGCCTCTGAGTTTGTGATCTGCAAAATATACTTGTAGCTGCACATGCTGGCCATGTTGTCCTGCATATGGCCAGTGCCTGGGGGAGCAAGGGAGAGAAAGGTGCTGCTATTTTTGTTTCAGCAGTGGTTTATGACAGTTGTTTCATTGCCTAGATAGCTTACAGTGGGTGGCATTCACATCAGAGACTACCCCACACCTGAAAAACAGAAAACAAACAAAAGCTGAGATAAGCAGTACTTTAAGGAAGATCAAAAACTCGTCTGCGTGTTTCTTCTTCTTGGGGGAACCTAGGGTCCTACTGACAGATCAAATGCAGCTTTATGTATGTATACACAGGGCTCTCCATGGGCCCCCTTGTTCCCCTCTAGAAGTAGCAAATGAGGAGTACTAGTGAGAGGATGTGACAGGTTTGGTATGAATCACCCCATCAACACACCAAAAAGCTGTTCTCTGCAAAGGTTGTTTTTATCCCGATGGAGATGGTCAAACATTGCCTCATGGTGTTGTTGGGACAGTGCAGTGCATGGTGGGGGACAGTAAACCGTCTGCTTTTCAGGTGATGATCACACAAGACACAGTTCTTGTTTCTTTTTTCCCCTAGCAAACTTGCAGCAGCGTGCATTGTTACTTTCTACACTGGCTTTATTCTTACTTCAGCTAAGCTTTACTAGAACAAGCCTTGCTTGTGCTCAGCATACCACGTACCTATCTGTGTATTTCCAGTGCTGTTACCTCAGATGGGTTGAAACCTGATGGCCAAATGAAAAGTGTTTTCCTGCTGGAGGTTTACGTGCATCTTCATTTCACTTGCATAACTTGCATATGTAGGGGCTACTCTCTGCTGCTGTTGCTATGCCAGAAGTCAGCCTCTAAACTTAGCTCTGAACCGAGCCACCTTCCCCGGAAGATGCATAGCACTTCTTTTCACCATCATTGCTGACAGGCTGGCTGTATTTAATTCACATCAAAGATGCGCTCTTCAGTGCCTGTGGTAGAGTTTTACCCTCTTTGTCCCTTGCGCCATGGCTGTTCTGCCACAGCAGCATGAGTGGTGCCAGGCTGTGCCCAGTGCAGGCAGCGGGGCTGGTGAATGACTGGTGGAAACTGGTGTTTGGAAGGGCACAGAGCTGACTCTTCTCCGATCTAAGCAAAATCCTGTGCCAGCTGGTTAATGGGGAGAGATTAATGACTGCCTTGGAAGCCAGTTTTCCAGCATACTGGCTGGAGGGCAAGCATCATGATAGTTGTAGCAGCTGGTTTGGAGAGGAGGGAAATGAGGGGAAGATAAAATTGCATGCCCAGAATGCCAGGGTAGCCTGTGTCCATGCTTTGATGTCTTCTCCCTCCACACCCTCCTGTGGGTTAAAAATGAAACTAGACTGCATTTATAATGGGTGTGTGAATATCTGTATTTAGCTCCAGCGAGCAAACTCCTGGACTGGGTCCTTGTATGTGGAGAGATACAGTTCAGCCAAATGCAGGATTGGGTATTTTCTGTGCCCTCATTGTGGAGACAGATGGGGACACACACACACATCATCTCAGCAATTCAGTCATTGTGGCCTAACAAATTCTGACATGTGCTGTACATGCTGGGTTCTGAAATGGAATAAAGGGAAATTAAACATCCTGAAGTGTGTAGGTCAGAGACGGCGTTCCCCCTGCCCTCACTGCTTTGGGATGAGGGCTGTGGGGAGAGGGCCCTGTTTGGATCTGTGGTCTGGACACATGGACACTGTGCAACAAACAAATGTAGCTGCAGATCAGCCTTGAAATCTATAGAATCAGTCTGCACAACTGGAGAAGCAAGAGTGAGCATCCTTCCCGCAGTGCCCATCAGAGAGGGCAGAAACTGTTCCCACACCCTCAGAAAGGCCAAGGTGAAAGATGGTGACAGGGTTCCTCCGAAGTGGCAGGTGGGGTGCCTGTGTGAAGGCAAGCAGCTTGAGGAATTCAGTTTCCCTCCTATTACTGTGCAACACTTCTGCATCCACTTCTGCACAGCACGCTTTAATCAGCAGCCCTCCCCCCTTGGCCCCCAGGCCTCAAAATTCCACAAAACCCAATTAACAGAGATGAGAGAGCTCTACCATGTATACATATGAAATTTCAGAAGGCTGAAAAAGAGACTCTTAATACCATAAAGCCTGCCCTAAAGTAAAATTTGCATCTGAAATCTACATAGTTAACCCCGTGAGGAAGACAGCATAGCTGAGCACAACTTTTTCCCCCCAGAGGGGTAACTTATCCAGGTCTGCTCGGTTTGGCATCAGCCTGCCTGCAGCTGAGGAGTGCTGCAGAGCGAGCCCCACGCCTTGTGTACAGCCTGCAGAGAGCACTGAGGAATCGTGGCTCCAACTTGAGAGACTGGACTGCAGTGGCCTGAGCAAAACAAAACAAAAAGCAGCCCCAGCCTGAGAAGCTCAGATGAACTTCTCTAGGTTGGTGAACAAAAGCAGGCTGGGTAGACACAGCGCTTGCATAGCCTCATTGAAGGCAGTATTCAAGACTGATCTCATTATCACAGATTCAGTATCTTCAACTCAGGGCTCCAAGTGCTTCGTGCTCGAGTAACTTGGTACTACACTGACTTGCTTAAATTGCTCATGATGAACTGCCCTGAGAAAGGCAAACCCCTACTCCACACTGCCACACCCCTTAAAATAAATACAAACAGATAAAAAAAACAAAACAAACAAACAAAAAAAAAACCCCAGCAATTCCACTCCTTTCTGTACAACTTCTGTATTCAGAAGGGAGCTGATAATAAAGCTTTATTCCCCTTCTGTGCGCTATCTCTTTTGCTGTCTTGTTTGTGTAAGGTAGAAAATTTCTCCTCCTCTTACCCTACCTGCAGCTTAATGGTGTACTAATTGGAGACCATACTTCTGTTGTCCTCCTCTTTTTTTTCAATCTCTGTACATGCCTCTTGTCTAAGAGTGGTGGCACACAAGTACCCTCTTCAATTAAGAGAAATTAAACAAGAACTAAAAACTCACCTGAAGGCTTTATGTCCCCCAGTTGACAGTGATGGATTTGGCTTTAAAGTGGCTGGTATCTGGGCAGGGTGGTGGTAGGGATTGGGCAGTGTGCTGGGAACACAGGTAAGTATTTCCCTGCAAAAGCACGAGGCCTCAAAGCTGCTTTTTTTATTACCTCCGGATTCTGCAAAGGGCTGGTTATCTCACGCTGCGAGCCAGCATGATCAAAGCCCCAGGAAAGGTCAGGCATTCCTCCAGGAGTGACACTCGGCTGCCGGCAGCACTCCTCCAGCCCACAGCTCCCACATCCCAGGCTGCCGCTCCGTGCTGAAATCCTTTATCTTCTTAACGAGTGAACCTACAGATTAGCCAGCCTGGCCTTGGCTTGGTGTCCAGAGCACCTAACACCTGGCCTGGGTTTTATGAAGAAGAAAGATGCTTTGTTTTTTTGTGTTTTGGGTGGGGGGTTTTTGGTGTTGGGTGGTTTGGTGTTTTTTTTTTTCACAAAAAATAATTTTGTGGGGGTGGCAGCATTTCCTTCCTCAGCCTTAGTGTGTGAGAGCTTGGTGCTGAGAAAAGCTGTGCTCCATCTCTGTGCTGCACTGAAGGAGCTGCTTTCCTCATGTTCTCAGCTCCTAATTTTGTGCAAGTGGTAAGTTCCAAAATATTGGGCATATGAGACATTGTCCATGGTATTTTCCATCGAGAGGATATTGTCTCACTGTTTTTATAGTCTGGCATTTAATTACTCAATTCGAGGTGGTTATCCCCTACATTTGTGTGTGGACAGGGAGGACTGGGGAAGACAAGCAGAAGGAATTGATGTCCGAGATGAGCAAATTCATCTCCACCTTCATACATTAGATGCCATATTTTCACATCTGTGCTAGTTTGGTAATGTGATGGGTTGCATCCCTTGTGTCATGGTGATGTGGTTTCACTGTGTGGCTCAGAGTCCTGTCTCTGGCTGTGGCTGGGGTCTGACTGTCCTGAGCCTGGTCATTTGGTGCGATGTTTCTGCCAGCTTTGTCTTCAGGCACAGGTGCTGAAAAACTACATGAATGGCAGGGGGAACTTCTGCCTGCCTTCCACGATGTGATAGTGTCTTGGCTGTGACCCAGCACCTGTGAGATGGCAAAATCATGTTACCAGCCTGAAATTTAGGGTGATTTTTATTTTTAAACGAGGTTGCAATATCCTTCTCCTGTAGGATAGGAGTAAGAGAGAACTAAATGTGCTTTCTTTCCAGCAGAATGTACTATTACATAGCACAAAAGGGGAAAATGTTTGTTTTGCTTTGTGGGTTTTGTTGTTTGGGGTTTTTGGAAGAGAGCACTTGATTCCTCATTTAAGTGTCTAAAATAGATGTCCCATAATCTATCTCCCAACCTGTTTCATGAATACAGCAGCAGTAAAAATTGACCTCATCCACAAATAAAGGCAGTAAACAGTGTGACTGGCTGTGGACATGCAGCCTCTCAAGCAAACTGAAAATGTGTGTAGGATCTGCAGAGGCTGCAGCAAGAGTGCCTGTCTCTGCTGCCCAACCTCCAGATGGCTCTCAGATCCTAGAACTTTGAGCTAAAAAGCATGCTCCCTGTGGAGGGGAGAGTGGAGGGTCTGGTCATGACTTCTGAAATACCACACTGGGAATGAGGAAGGAGTTTGCTGGTTCTGCTGGGAGCAGGGGGAAAGAGAGAGTGGGAAGGAACAGAAGGAAAAATAACAAGTGTTCTCCTGTGCATGGTTGCAGACCTTGACTGTGTTCCTGGTGTGTGCTGGCAGCTGAAGAATTCACCAGATTGAGAGTGTGGCCTACGGAGTTTGGCCAGTCCCAATTTTGGCTCCTGCCAGGGGTGCACTAGTTTTGGGGTTCACTGCACTGCAGCAGACTGTGTGCAACAGGCTGGTCTCATGTAGATACCTCTTGTGTACACCCGTTCACATGCCCTCTTGTCCATCCATCCTGTCAGCAGTGGAGGGAAAAGAGGGGCTAGATGCTTCCCTAAGCTCTCCTGGCATGAACTACTTTTTTTTTGCCTGGTGAATTGTTTGGTGCTGTTTTGCAGAGCCTAACACAGCTGTATTTCTTCCAAGTGCAGCCTTTATTGCAAGGAAAAGTATTAAGGAGGGACACAGCAATGATAAGAAATTGTCCAGCTCTTCCTCTGCCCTGCTTTGGCAGGGGGAGTTAATTGCACAGGGGAGCACTAATTGCATGAAAAATCAAACTGTTGACAGCGATGGGGTGATGGCAAATTTCGGAAGTGCCTCTCTAGTGAAATGGGGCATAACTCTCCTATAATGTTTGTTGAGTTTAGTAGGATTGAAATCTAATTGCAGTGACTCATTGCTACTAGCAAGGCTCTATGTGCAGCCATAAGCCCATCTGGAAGGGTGATTTACTGGAGGCTTGGGCAATCTGGCAATTCAGGCTTATTTTTTACAATGTTTAGACTTCAACCCATGTTATAAAGCACAGCCCAGGGATTTTATGAGGATGTAGGTGCCTGCTGCACAAAACTTAGGTTGTGGGCTGGGTTTTTTTGTTGTTTAGTTTTTTGGTTGGTTGGTTGGCTTGGTGTTTTTTGGTTTTGTTTGTTTTATTAAGAGTGATTTTTAAATTTTTAAGGGCAGCTCTTGAATGATGATGATGATGATGGTAATAATAATAATAATAATAATAATAATAATAATAATAATAATAATAATAATAGTAAAGAATATAAAACCAAAAAAACCCTTCAAGTCTAGGAGCACACAGAAATATCCTATGCAGGATTCAAAAGGCATCACATGCATTGTGCATACTAGCAACCATTTTTTAAGCTCTGTGGCCAACTCGGGGAAGGAGCTTTAGTAGTCATAGACCAAATCAAGTGGGATGGGAAGGGGGAGTGTGAGCCCCACGTTTCTCCCTGTCTCCCCATCTTACAAGGTGCCCAGGCATGGTAGAGCCTTTGGGTCAGTGCCCAGGACAGCCATGTACCTGCATGGGTAGGGCCTTGAAAAATGAAAGAAATGCCAGATTTGGGGAAGCCTAAGGGTGCTGTGCAGTAAAATGAGCCAAGCAGGGATGGAAGGGTGTAGGCAGCTTCCCAAGGCTGAGCAGAGGGTGGTGGGGCAGAGGCAAGGATGTGTGGTGAATGTGGCTATAGCAATGCCAGAGAAGAGCCAATGCCACCAAGACTGGGAAAAACATACCAGGGGGTCCTGAGTGCTCCCTGGGCTATGGGGGTGTATTTCAGCATCATCAGGCAGCTCTCAGAGGCCGATCTAGCCCCAGACCAAGTGTAGGAGAATTCCTCCGGGGCTCCTTCATTGGCACCTCTCAGCAGCTGGAGGCAAGGCTTGCTGTGATGTTGCTGTGTCTGCTTTTGTGGGAGAGGAGGAGAAATATTCTCTCAGTTGCCCTAGGAAACAGCAGGTACCAAGATGGGGTGCTCCATATTTTCTAGGTACCCCTTTTCCTTTCTTTTTCCCACTTCTCTTGTAAACAGGCTGGCAGCTTGCACAGGTCCGTTGCAATTACAGAACTCCTCTGACCTGATCCATCCTCTCACCAGCAGTCCATGGCTGGGAGCCATTGGTCACTTTTGGTATCTTCTGAGATGCTGTTTGGCACAGGAGTCTAAAACCACTCAGCATTTAGATCATGCATTGGTCACTCAGTGCTAGCAGTGTTGTGCTGTGCAGTAGTTTACTGATACTGTTTAAGAGTCCAATCGAAACAGTTGGCATCAGTGGTTCAGGGCAAAAAAGTGTTTGCAGCCCTGCTCCTCTGCGCTCATGCCTTATTCGAGTTCATTCTCTGCTCATCTGTGTGCTGTGACTTTTATATTTTTAGCTGCATATAAATATAATTTTAGAGCATGGCTTTGTTCCTCTTTGACCTGACGAACCCTTGTGGGACTGATCTGTAAAAACGAAGTTTGTAGCTTTTCAACGCTTTTGTTTGTACTGAAATCGTCTTGCACAATGTGGTAGAGACATAATTCCTGTTGTGACCTTCTACTGATGGTTCAAATAACCTGTCTAAGAGACATCCTGTTTCTGGAGGGCCCTGTTGCTTTAATTCCTGTTAAAATTGGTTTTGCCTTCTGTGGAACAGTGCTGCAGAAATTAAGTACTTGCAAATGCATTTTACCTCCAGATAAACGTTGCAGTTTGCATTTTCAATCCTAGTGAAGCTTTAGCAGACTGCTACTTTTGGCTTAATCATTTATACGTTTTCAGGGATTTTTAATTTTTTAATTATTTAATTAAAAAAAAAAAAAACTTTAAAAATGAATATTTTATTTTAAGCCTTTGGACCATCTTGCCCACATCCAGTGATGGATGTCTAATGAGATGACTTTTACCTCCACTAAATGGTTATATTGTTTGCACTGATGTATGCTAAGACTTGATGCATTAAATCTTTGGTCATTAGCAGATGCCATTAGCAGAAAAGTCCAAATCACTTAGAGCTTGGACTTAAAGACTTTTCATTAAAACCTGAATTTGCATGTTATTGGATAAATCTGTTAATACGGTTTAGCTGGACTCAGGGAAGTTACTTGAAAACTTTTTCCAGTGTGTGTTCAGGGAAAAGTGGTGCCTCTGGTGCTTCCTTTATACCCTGAGCATCTTTCATTGTTCCCACCTGGCACTGCTTGCTTCCACCACCTTTAACACCAGGTACACAGCCCTGACTGTTGACATCAGATTTTGAGCTGGTCTTCTCACACTTCTGCTGGGAAATGTGCCTGAAGTGGCTAAAATCCCTCTCATCCTGGCCAAGCATGGGCAGCACTTCCTCCCACTCTGGAGCTGGAAGGGATCTGTCTCAGTGGCAATTTCCCCTCAGGAGCCTTTCAGCACCAATGGCATGGTGGGAAGCAGATCTTGCTGGGAGTAAGGACAGGCTGAGGAGTCATCAATGTCATCAAATTCATTGCTCCTCTCTTGTCACATCCATTTCTATGTCTTACTTTTTTTCCAAAGCCAGATGAGGCAGGAGTACTTTGGAAAATGTCACCTACATTTGGTATCATGGCCAGCGCAGTCGGATGTCTGTTTTGCTAGAAGTAAGCAGTTGCTGCTTAAACCAACCTCTAAGTTGCAAATTTGGGTATGGTGAAGAGAGGTTTTGGACATGTAAAGGTGTGTCAGGTGCTTGCACAGGTGCCTGAGCCTTTGTCCTTATCTCCTACAAGACAGAGCTAAGATGTCTTTCCAATGCATGTTGTACTCTCACATTTTCTTAACTGAGAATATTCAAGCACATGTTAAAAATTGCTACTCCAATAGGGGCTGCTCCATTTCTCAATCTTCTGGGCCTTTGATGGTCTTTGTTATGGCATAATGTGTTGAATAGGCTGCAACATAGAATTAGTGTATATACATTTAACGGAGGTCCTGTTTCAAACACTTTTGGTCCACTGTTTGTGTACAGTGTTGAAAGACATCTTCCTGTCACCAGGGTGCAGGATGGGTTTTTTTCTTGGTTCCCCCAGGAGCCTGGGTCTGTATCCTGTGGGACATGAGAAGGCCAATGAGGAAAAGTCGTCCCATCCTGTGACGCATGTTGTCTGCCAGAACAGGAGGCTGCAGTTGCACCGCCTGCTTTCACACAAAACTTGTATGTTTATATTGTAGATGATGTTTCACTTGCCTGAGCTGTTCCTGTGCTGGATTTAAGTGGGTGCTCAAGCATGCAGAGCAGTCCCCAATTTGAATATTGGACAGAAGTGCATCCCTTTGCCTGGAAGAGGCACATCAGCTCATGGGTCCAACTACCCTGGAGAAAATGCCAGAGCTGTTGTGAGCAGTGATCCTGATAACCTTGAGGCTTGTATCTTTGTCTTAACTCAGCAGACAGCTCTGGTGACATAAACCAGAGCAGCTTTGTCCCCAGGGAACAGCTGTGGGCAGCACAGGAGGCAATGCTGGGATTGGCTCCTGCATATCATCCCACCCACAACCCCTGGAGTTTCCTGGCACATGATGCCACTACTGATCACGCCCCGGCAAGCTGCTGGGCGGTGGGCACCAGTTCCTCTGATGTGCCATGGGCTTCATCTGATGGTTTAGGCAAGTGGTTCTTATCATTAAGGAAATTAATAAACCAGACCCCTGCGACTGACTCAGAGGCTTGAGTTTGGGCTTGCTAAAACATTGTGGTGCCTCTGTAGCCCTTGGTCAGTAAAGAGCAGAAAGAGTTGTGGGTAGATCAGGAAATGCTATTGGCTTGTGTGTGATAAGGATGCATCAGGCAGAAGCAGGAGTGCTGTGTCCCATGTGCCAGTGGTCCCATTTACCAGGTTTTGGGAGTGCTTACTGACCCTTGAGGTCGAGTGTTTGATTTGATGCTGGAGGCTGCCACTTGTTGAGTACAGGCTTCTTGGTGCATGCATTTACATCAGGGAAAAAAGATTAAATGTTCAGTGCAATGTTAAACAGATCATCACATGGGAACCGGAGCTTAAGATGAGCATCGGCTGGCAAATTGTGGGATGTTTACTGGCAATTAATTGGCATCAGACAGGACTCACTGCTGAATTTGGAGAATAAAATAAAACATTGCAAAATATTATAACAGGGAAAGCTTTCCCTGTGAGCATGTGGCTTTGCTAGCAATTTTAATGCCCTGTCAGTTGTTAGTAGATAGTTCTAAAAGTAATGGGCTGTGCAAAACAAAGTGCAACCTGTGTATCTGTGAACTTGCAGTACCTGAAGAGAAACGGGCTTGTCCTCTCCCCATCAGAGCCTCACAAGCCCTGCCTGGCTCCCTGTGTGGTTCACCAGCGCTCCAGGTCTCCTGACAGCCTTCCTGAGCAGGCAAGAACAAACAAATTAAGAAGTCGCGGGAGAGAAGAAAATGGAGATAGCAGGGGATTTCTAATAAGCTGTTTTAATACTGGGTGTGTTTTAATCGCTTCGTGGAAGTGCTTAATGAATACCTGAAATAAAGCCTGTTTCTGTCAGAGATTCAACACCCCTGTTTTTAAAGCTGTCTTGAGGGACCTCAAATGTTTATTACAAATTTTCAGCAAAAAAAAAAAATAAAAATCCTGTCACAGTTGTGCTCTATACAAGTTTCCAAGATTGAAGGGGCTGTGTGTTGGGAGGGAAGTCAGAAAAAGACAAGGCTGCAGACAAGCCATTAGCACAGTGGTTTCTCACTAGCACTGCAATTAACCTGAATCCGGTTACTGATTGTAATCCGTCTAGATAGATGCTTATCCCAGGCTTTATCAAATCGCATTTACTCTTTTCTTTGCAATTCTCCCCTGGCTCTTGTACTGAAGTTTTTAGTGTGTGCTGTTTCTCCAGTCTTCAGGCAGAGTGGTTTGCTCGAACTCATCTTGCCTATCCTCACAGGCTTCCTTCATTTTCAGCCTAGACACCCTTTTCACTTCAGGTGTCAATCCTTGTGCCCAGAGATGGTGGTACAGCACTGTCGGTTGTGGAGCTGCATTGTAGCCACAGCTGCTTGCTGTTGGACTTCCCAAAGTAAAAGGTGGTCTGGGCAGCCTCCTTTGCCTGCTGATGCTGAAGTGGCTTCTTCTCTCCATCTCCTGCAGAGGCTCTCCTGGGATGCTGTGGCTCTGCAGTTGCCTGAGTAAGGGAAGCTTTAAATGACTGTAACTTTCTTGCTCCCCTTTTCCCTGGTTGCCAGCACTAAATAGAACTCAGTTATGTGGTGAAACACTGAGTACAGTATGTTGGGAACAGGACTTTTTGTGACCTCAGCAGGCCATCAGTTTACCCCTTCAACATGCAATTTTGATTCTAGTTTTGTTCTGAATAAGTGTTAGCAGTTGCAAAGCCATAAACCTTTGCATCAGAGTGGATGCATCATTTCATTTTGCCTCCTAACTGTGGCGAATCCCTGGGGTGTCACCCCCACTGTTAGTGACCATGAAAGGTTAGGGAAATAAGTGGCCTCTGCTTGCTAAGTTATGAAGCAGGTCAAAAAGACTTTGATTTTTTAAATTTGGCTTTCATAGATCACAATAGTCCTAAGCCCCTGTTTCCTCTAAACTGAATATTCCTATTAGCATGCTTTCCCGCC
The DNA here is from genome assembly GCA_033816785.1 of Picus viridis. Lineage (NCBI taxonomy): Eukaryota > Metazoa > Chordata > Aves > Piciformes > Picidae > Picus > Picus viridis. The sequence goes on along the minus strand of CM066582.1, from coordinate 9,179,975 downwards.
CTTGCTACTTTTAGCTTCAGGTGACACTAAAAGTAAGGTTACAAATCTGCCACCTCCATACCTGCTATGTCATTTTCCCAACTCAACCCTCTAATGATTGAAAAGGATTTTGAAAAGCGTGAAGTGATCTGTCTGTCAAGAGTCTACAAGGAGATTGGCTTTGGACATAAAACTATTTGCTCTAAATAAATGGTTTGGGGGCAGTGACCTGGGCTCCCTCTATATTGAGCTTGCTGCATCTCTGCAAAGTTGTCTGTAGAAAGGGATTGTACAATGGCTCCCAGCGAGGTGGCAAATTGTAATTGCAATTAGTCCTGGTGTTGATGAGCTTGTTTCATCTATTGGTAACGAGCTCTGGCCCAGACACTTTTAGCACCTCTTCTTCCATCTCTGGTCCCTTGTAAAGCTTATCCATGGTGAACCTGGACATGGGCCTGGTTTTGAGAGTGCTCCAAAACTACATTCCTCTTGGCCTTGCGTTTTTATTACAACAGCTGGTCAGCAAAGGCATAAATGCAGAGTTAACTTAGCCATTAAAATGCTATTTCTGTTTTGAGAGGGCAACTGAAATGGCTATCCTCTGGGCTTGCTAAAACCTTCTGTCTAAGGATGGTTTCAGGGCTCTAGAAACTAGAAGTTAAATAGCCTAAAAAAGGGATGAAGTTTTGCTTCTCTCTTCAGGTCAAGGTATCCTCAAATCTACCAACAAATCATTGCTCCTTTTGCTTTGAGGTGCTTCTATAGCAATAGTGGAAGAGTTTGGGGATAATTGTTTTGTTGGGATTTTTTGAGGAGCTCTCTGTTGCTGTGTTTTTCCCACGTATTTGACATTTGCTGTTAAAAACCTGAAGCCATGCTTTTGCAGAATGACCTATTCTTTCAGGAGTGGAAGGCAATGCATGCATTCCTTAAGGTTTTTTTCCATTGCCTTATTTTAGTCTGAATTGATAAGACCATCTGCTTGTGCCTATACCAAATGCACAACTTGTTGACAGGAGGTGAAAAGTAGACAGGCCGTGGCCCTTTCTGGCTTTTTAGAAGCAGCTTTGTGTTTAAAGAAAAGAGGAAAAACAAATCAAAACCCAACCTGGCACCTCTTTGGATGTTGACCCAGGGACAAGCGCTTGGGCCTTGTGTGCATGGGCTCATTTTCTCGCTGTGCTCTGCTAGCCTCCCTGCCCGTCTCTGACCTCCTTTGTAGATGTGTGTCCTTTGAAGGGTCGTTAATTTAATATCTTTCTCTGTGCAGCAGCTGGAACAAATGGTCCCTGCAGCTCCAGCAGGAGCTGCCAGCCGCCTGCCTCGCCTGGCGCTGACCTACAGGCATTTTTGCCATGGCTGTCTCAGGCTTTTTATAGTTTTTGCACACTTGTTGCACACAGGATACCTTACAGGTGCAGGCATTCGCTGAAGCAGTAGCTAGCTCTTTGGGAAGGCCTTGGGGTTTATCTTTTTCTGGTCATCCTGGTTTTCTTCAGAAGCATTTCAAGAACAAGGGAAATTTCCTGGATTCAGACCGAATCTGAGAGGCAGTGTGTGGTGGAGTAGGAAGGTTCCCCCCACACAAAAAGAATTCCACAGCTAACTCAGCCGAAGAAGCAGATGAAAGCTGTATTTTACAAGCAGATATGGAATGCAATGAATATGTACAAAAATATACAATATTTACAATATATACAGAAATATACAGCAATGTATGTAATACAGGAAACCTTTCCCCACCCCCTCTGCGGCCAGGGGGTTCGGCCTGCCGCTCCCTTCTCCCTCCCTACCACCCCTTTTTCCCAAAAGGGTTAGAGAGAGAGAGAGAGAGAAAGGAAGGTAATTAGAAGGGGAAAACTTTGTTAAAGCTCAAAGCGAATGCAAAGTTAGTTTTCCTATCTGGTTAGCAAGAATCGTTCCTGCGTAGCAAGCTGTTGCTTCAGGGAGAAAAGCAGGCCAGCTCACAGTACAGGGGGAAGAAGACGACTGACTGCTCCCCCGACTGAAAGACTAAACAAAAACCTACAGCCGGGTTCCACCAATGAAATTGAATTAGCATATCGTTGTTTTCATTTATATACCAAAATATTCGGCCAGAGTGTTCAGAAAGTGTCTCTTTCTTAAAGGCACAGCCTAACCCGGTCACACAGTGTTTCACCATCAACTCATTGGGGATTAATTTAAACTGTCTCAAAGTGTACTCCTTGGAGGAAAGGACAGGCACAGGTTCAAAATGGCAAGTAATTCTGGGTATGGCATCGCCACCTGACAAGAGCTGTGCCAGTGCCATGGACAGAGAATTTCATCTCCCCATTCTTCCTCTGCCCAAAATGCCTGAGTGTGGGTCAAGCCGTACCATAATGACTGCTGTTTGCAAGGGAAACGTTTGCTATTGTGAAGATTTGGGCAGTTGTTCCTGCATTACTTTAACACAGCAATAGTTTTAAACCAGTGTGCAGCACACAGCGAAGCTCCTGCTGGGATAATGCCTATTGCTGGGTCAGAGTCTTCTTCCCTCTGACCGCTTACCCTTTGCCCACCAACATTTTATGAGGGATTTTGTTTTTTTTCAGGTCAATTGTAAAACCAGATATTAGTTTCACCCTAGACTTAACTGGCCAAATAATTCAGCTCCTGCTGTTTCCAGTATATGTATGTTCTCCTAGCCTTGCCTGTTTGCCCTGTTGGTGTCCCTTCAGGGAACCATCCCCTGCCTGCACTGCCTCACTTCACCTGAGCACATGCCTGGGAGGAATCAAAGATACTGACTGTGAAGACCAAGTTGATGAGAAAACATCCAAGAAGCAGAAGTGCCCTGGGGAGGGCCAGGAAGAGAGAGGTGCCTTGAGTGCAAGGAAGATTCTCAGAGGATGTGACTGTGCTGCAAGACTGCAGCTTTGGTGGGCGAGTGAACTCCCGTGAAAGAGGCCACCAAGGTTTAGTCAAAGAGGAGTGAGTGTCCCTTTGAGCTGGGTCCTGTGGGGCACAGCTGGGTGTCCTCAGGCGAATGAGAATGGGTGATCCCTTTGAGCTGGGTCCTGTGGGGCACAGCTGGGTGTCCTCAGGCCAATGAGAATGGGTGATCCCTTTGCTGTTAATCTTTAACCTTTGTAACAGGTTATGCTGCAAGCATGACAACATGCCTTAAAGTATATTGGAAGGCCTTCAGGTTTGTAAACCACAGGTCCTCATTTCTAGTTGTTTTTTTCTCTTTTTTTCCAAATTGCATAGGCTGTACATTCAATTTCCTTTACTCTCCACGTTGTGTAAAGAAGCTTAGGCTCACAGTTTAATGAAGAGAACCAAACTGATGTGGTGTGGTAGTACACCACATGCATGCATCAGAGCTGTGTTAGGAACAATTTCAACAAACATCCAATTTCTTGAGATTGTCTTGGAAATGAGATTTGCATCCTCATCTGCTTTACTGTGTTCCTAGAAGCTGCTTAAATACAACTTGCACCAAAATACTATGTTTTGGTGGGTGGATCAGGTGTAATTTATGTAGTGAAATATTGAAGAGCCTCATGCAGGACAGTGGGCAATTTTGCAATGGTCTCATGGAAAGTATGTGGACTTACCAGGTTTTGCAAGAGATTTTGAGGAGAAAAGGTGCTCCATGAACCATGTGTATATTAGATGTAAATGTCACCAGTGTGCTGGGGAGAGCTGTGGTGATTGCTGGCTTGGTTAGCAGGTGCTGAGGGAAGCATGAGGGGCCAAGTTCACCCTTCATGCGTTGACCCAGATGAGTGGTCCCTGGGTTCAGGTCTCTGTCAAGTGTTTCTGCAGCTGTGTGCACCATCTTCATAGGATTTGGGGAGATAAACATAGTAGCGATGGCATGTTTGTGGGAGAAGGAGGAAGCCTGTGGGCAAAGACTCTGGGCTGTGGTAGGAGGAGTGTAATCAGCACTGTCTTGTACCTCAGCATGAGGTAGGATTTTGGCCCTGAGAAGCCTTTGGGCCAGTAATGTCCACTGGAGCAGTAGGCAGAGGAAGAGGCTTCTGTGTCATCATCTCTAATCCAGACAACATGAGGGCAAAGGGTACAGGCCAGCATACAACATCTGTAGGACTAGCCCTGGGACTCATGGGGCCAATATCCTTCTCCCCTTGCCCCAGGGTAGGAGCTGAGAGGGCAGTGAGAGGGTCATCCAGGTCTGCATAGGAGACTGGTCTCCTGCCCTGGAAGCTGAGTGGGACGAGGGCCCAGATAACCCATCTGGATTGCCTTGTGGAGCAGAATCTGTAGCAGAACTGATTTAGTCTGTAGCGCTTTTGGAAAATGTGTCATCAGGCCTTTCTCGTCCTGGTTTTGCTTTGCACATGTCATCGTGTGTTTTCTCCCTGCCACTCACTGTGGTCATCTTGGCAGGAACAGAGGGAGTGGGCCTGTGCCCACCAAGCCCCAGTCTGGTGACAGACCTGGGTTGCCCAGGCGGATTTAGCTCCCTAGGTCCAAAGTGGTGCGGGCCAGGTGGGCCAGAGAGCTTTTTATTATTGTTGCTGTTTATTTATTTTCCCCCAGTTTCTGGCTCTGAAGACCCCCAAATGCTCTTAAGGGAGATACAGCCTGTTTATATGTTAATTTTAAGTCTGCTGACAAGCGGTTTGCTTTTCTCCTGACTTCTCACGGTTCCTTTGCCCATTGAAAGCCGCTGCCGTGGGCTTAGGGGATAAGGTGCCGAGAATTAGCAAATAAAATAAAATCTGCAGGATGCTGGAGAGAGAGGCGGTACGGGGATTGGCTTGCTTCGAGTACAAACGGGCGATTGCTGAAAGCAAGGAATCCTGCTACCGGGGGCGTGCATGACAATTACATCCAGCATAATACAAAATGTTAATTACTAAATTTGGAGAAATTAATGCTGATTAGCAGCTGCGTGTGTGTGTGACCCAAATACATCTACTGCTTGATCTTTATTCATAATGCACACTTTGTTGTTGATAAAGTAATTGTTGAATGGTGGGCTGGCCTTGCAAGTCTCAGCTAAAGACTCGGGCCTGATTCGTAATTTGTTGGCATCTGGGTTTTGCTAAATTTGCACAAACAAGGGAGATGAATAAGCTCTCCCCTTTACAACTCAACTCATAGGTATTATTGAGAATTTATATTGCTTTTGCTATTTGGCCACGAAAACGGACCTAATGCTTGTTGTCTTTCAAACACCTACTAGCCCTGCTTTCTCTCCATCTTGCGAAATATAAGACAAGGCCGAAGCTTAAATTAAAATCCTCAGGTTCTTATCTCTTTCCCACAGGAAAGCAAATCTGTGTTGAAAACCGTAAAATTAAGAGGAGAGCAAGGATAGCATAATTTAGCAAAAATTCATGGCACCAGATTCTGAGCTATATGACTGGAGGGATAGGTCAGACATTAAGAAGATACTGCCTACTAATGCAAGTTCCTTAAGGTGGTGCTCTGGAAACAAGACAAGCAGAAAACACTGTACTGGTTCCCATTTGCTCCATTTCCTCTACTCCTACCGGCCTTAACAATAAATTCAGTTGTCCATTTAACAACCCTTCTGCTTCCAGAAGACCAGAGAAATCCTGGATTTGTATTTGGGAGTATTGTCCTAACATCTATTTATGCTGGGATTTCAATAGTGAATTCAAAGAGAATTAACTGGACTCTTGAATTCTTTTTTGTTTATAATTCACTATATTTGACAGGCTACCCTTGGTGAGTTGTATCAGCATTTCTGTCTGAAGGACAGGGGTTTTAATTGCCTCTGTTAAAAAAAATAATTACTGAAAACCTGTTTGTGCCATAGATCTATTTGCTAAGTGGCAGGGCGAAGTGACAAGGTAAAAAGGAGAAGCTCCCATTACGTGCTGGCATCACTGCTGCAGCCCGTCCTGCCACGGGAAGGGCAGCCCTGTGTTTCAAGCAGCTTTAATATGGCAGTGTTTCATTGGGATTAATAAGTCCTGCTGTCTTGCAGCTTCGATGCAAGAGTGTGATTTTGGGTGATGTCCCTCCATAACACCAAGTGCCCCCTCCTCTGCACTTCTGTGGGAAGTGCAGATGGGAACTGTGTGGACATTCCTTCATGACATCCATTTCAGGACCCTCTCAGGCACTTGTAGCACTCTGATGGCTTGATGTGGCGAGAAGCTTCCCAGCTGTCCCTGAGCAAAGTCTCCTCCCTAAATGGCCCCTCTGAGAGGCCACTGCCAACCTCTTATATATGAAATTAGGCTTTTAAGGGTGGGTTTTCAGTGATCTGCTGCACAGACTGAGATATTTCAAACAGTTTGTAAAATTGCAAGGACAAAAATCGGATGTACCCTCTGGCAATGGCAGGGACTTGTCCCCACTGTGCTGTGCCACAGCTGTGCAGGAGAACAATGGAAGAGTGAAGCTGAAGAAGCTTGTGTTGCTCTTAAGGCTGGAGATGTGGCAAACCTACACTTTAATCCCTTTTTTAATGCTTATATTGTAACCAAAATGTTTTCTCAGCTCTTCTGATGGGTCTGCCATGCTTCGGCGATAGTCCTTGGTCCACAGTGCATGTCTGCTTGGTGTGGTGCTCCTTCTGCCCTGCAGGTCTCCAGCTGCCACATCCCTGGCTCTGTCTCCATGTCCCCCAAACGCCTTTCCTCCTGTTCCCAGTCCACATTCATTTCCCTGCATTTCCTCAATGCCCACATCACTCCTCAGGCACCAGTGGTTCAAGGATGCTGACTCAGGCAGCAGACCTAGTTACCATCCACCCCCCCAATGTCATTCTGTCCATTCATCCCCTCCTTGCAGTAACACAAATATGTAAACACTTCATTTTGGAAGTGTCTTTTTTATTATCATTGTTTTTAATGCAGAAGCCCCACCTCGCTGACAACTAATTTAATGTCTTTTCTTCTCTTGCAGTCAAACAAGGTGCCAGTGGTACAGCCTTCTCATGCGGTTCACCCCCTCACCCCTCTTATCACCTACAGCGATGAGCACTTTTCCCCAGGGTCACACCCATCTCACATCCCCTCCGAGGTCAGCTCCAAACAAGGTAAGCCTGTCACCTCCCAGCACAGTGTGGGGATGCAGAGTGGTCCCAGTGCCCCCTGCTTCTGGCAGAGCTTTATTTGTCATATTTTGGAGAGGGGGTTCCGGATGTGCATGCCTGCTTTCAGAGACAGTAATTCTGCCACGATGCTGATATTCAACTTGGCTGTTTAAATCTTCATGCTCTTTCTAATGTGATAATTCAGGCTTGCCTAACTCGTCAGAATCTTTCAAAATCTCAGTGAGCAGCAGCCAGTCCTCACCATCCCCTCTGGTGCCTGAGGCTTGCAGCATGCAGATGCAGAAGTGGCAATCATCCCTCACCTTCCCAAAAACAAGGGAAGGGTACTTCAGCAGTGGTGTTGTTGAAACCTTCCTCTTTTTCCACTGTACTCAAAATTGTATTTTATGCCCCTGTATTCTGGCTGTCCAAAATCCTCCTTAGGTCAGTTGACAATAACTGCGGCATAGCCCCTAAAATACGTTTTTGAGCCTGCACAAGTTAAGGCTTTGCAAACATGACCTTTTTTAATCTTCTCGTGCCTGCTGCAGAAAGCATTGGTTTAGATATCCAAATCATGGGTGTCAGTTTTCTCTGTGCCCCTATGACTTCTTAAACAAACTAGAAAAAGCCTCCCCAGATCCTCATCTGGGACAGTGTCAGCTCAGCGCTGCTCCAGGTCAGCCTGCGGGCCTCTGGGGGAGTACTGACAGCCTCCAAGGTTCTGAGCCCAGTCTGCACCAAGAGCTCCCACCCAGTGCACCCACGGGTTCCTGCAGGGAGTGTACTTGCTTGCACTGCAGTGCAGAAGCTGTGGGGGGATATCATGGCTGTCAGGGAGCTGCAACGGGAGGACTGTCCCTAGCTGGCATGAGTCTGAGCTGGCTTTTGGGGAAATAACTGAAGACAAGCAGCTTGCGTGGGAGAACTGGTGGTGAGGAGGTCAGGAGAGGGAGTAGAGGGTTTGTGAAGACATTGGCTGCAGTCAGTTTGTCTGTGCATGGGTGTGAAGTCTGTCAGTGCTGGGACTGGTCCTGGAGGGTGCCTCTCCCTGCCTCTTCCTGCACTCACGTGTCTCGCCACGTGGCGTGACATGTAGCTAACAAGATCGTGTAGCTTTCCTTGGGCACACATCCACGTGCACAGCTGTCCCAGTTATCTGCAGAGGTGTCTACCCACCATTGTTCAGGGAGCTGAGACTTTTTAGTTCTGATTTTCCCAGAATGCCTGATTTTTATTTTGGCCTTGCTACACAGGTAATAGCATGGGCTACATCCAGAAAACACCACAACCCTGTGCCTCCCTGTGGGTTTTGATGTTATTTTTAGTTGATGGTTAGTGGCTGGTTGTCTCTTTTTTTTTTTTTAGGAGGGGGAATATGAAAAGCACTCTACCTGGAAAGCTTGGTCTATAAATACATGTCAAATATCTTTGTCAGATTTAGAAGAAGCAGATGGAGACCTCTTACCCTTATTTGTCTTCCTCCTTTGCATCAGTGCCCAGGAGGAGGATATTCATGCTTGGTCCTCAAAATCCTAGGGGTGCTGCTGGTCAGAAAATGTGATTTTCACCTCTTGCCTAAGCTGGCTGCAAGGGCTGGGGCACACTCCACTGCTGCAGTTCAAGCCACAGAATCACAGAATTAACCAGGTTGGAAAAGACCTTTGAGATCATCAAGTCCAACCTATCACCCAACACTATCTAATCAACTAAACCATGGCATTAAGTGCCTCATCCAGTCTTACGTTAAGCACTTCCAGTGATGGTGACTCCACCACCCCCTGAACAGCCCATTCCAACGGCCAATCATTCTTTCTATGAAGAACTTCCTAACATCCAGCCTAAACCTCCTCTGGCACAGCTTGAGACTGTGTCCTCTAGTTCTGTCACTGGTTGCCTGGGAGAAAAGATCAACCCCCGCCTGGCTACAACCTCCCTTCAGGTAGTTATAGACAGCAAGAAGGTCTCCCTGAGCCTCCTCTTCTCCAGGCTAAACAACCCCAGCTCCCTCAGCTGCTCCTAGGAGGGCTTGTGCTCCAGAGTCCTTGAGCTCAAGAGATTTTCACTTACTGCATGGTAGGTTTGCCCTCTTGCACCCCAGTTCTTTGCAGTTACCCCTAGTTTATTTTTGTAGTCCCATCCTGCAAAACCAAACTGAAACACATCTGGTTTGCTGTTTCTGCTGCCCAACCTCCCTTTTGCCTCTTCTCACCCTCTCCCCTGTCCAGCCTTGTTGCAACCCACCACTCATGTCCTTGTCACCAAGCACAGACCTAGCAAGGGGCTCTGCATAGGGGTAGCCAAAGGCATCACTGGCACAGAGCTCATGCTCCTGCAGTCTTCTTGAACAGGCTCTCGATCCCTTTGCTCTGCATCTGGCAAAGATGGGGACGGATAACACAGGCTGGAGACTTCTGCTTTTGGCTGTGACAGTCTCCTTGATGTGTGTGGTCTTTCCATACTCCCTGTTTCAGCGCCACAGGCGTGTGGGAGCAGCCCCAGTGAAGTGGCCCATGCAGTTGCTACAAAGAGAGGACTTTTTTTCCCCCTCAGGTCCTCTGCCAAACGCCTCCGACCATTGTTTCTGTCCTCGCCTCCCACCGTGGGTCTGGAATGAGGCACTGCCCCAATGCCCCAGCCCTGATGTTAGGGTGCCCTCCTCCTGCCAAATTCTCCCACTGAGGGAGTCCACAGCTGTGGGCCCACAGCACTGCCTCTTGCACCCCAGGCACTATGGAATGGACACATCACCACCTTGTTAAAGACAGTCTTTTATGTTTTTAACCCTCTCGTGAACAAGAACTTACTTTGAAGAGCACTGGATGCACAGTAGCTGTGCATGTTCTTGCTGAGAATTAGGTGGCTGGCAGCCTCCCTATAAGGGATCAAAAGTTTTGGAATACTGACAATCACTGTGTGTTAGTGCAGAGAGAGCAGTGTCATCTCCATGGATCAGAAACATGGATTTGGGGAAGGACTAGCCCAGCTCCTTGAGCATAATCTGATAAAGTAGAGGCAGTGTGTCCTCACTCCCAGGTTCGTCATCCTCCATCACCAGAGATGTGAGATGAGATGCTTGTCTTATTTTTTTCACTCTAGTTTTCTATTTTAGCTGTTCTGAAAGAGCATTTCTTCTCACTTAAAAACCCTGGGATGCATAAAACGTTCCCTCTCTTTTCAGCCACCAGCTGGTTTACACTGCTGGCCAGGAATTTGATCTTCACTCAGGTTATCATCCCGAGTCTGGAAATCTGGGGTTTTTGAGACAGTAACACCATCAGCATTGTTTACCATCCTTTCTTGTACACAATCCTGAAATACATTCCTCAAATCTTGTAATTAAATTCCTAAGATTTACATACAAACTGGGGGAGAGGGGAATAAATCAGTAGCATCAATCTATAAACCGAGTCTCAAGGTACCACACACTCAGTCCTGGACCTTCGGAGTGTCACCACATAAATATTTAATACCTTTTTAAAGCAGCTGATTTAACATGTGAAGTAGACTTAACAATTCCTTCTGCTTCAGCCCCCTCTTCCCCAAACACATTTAAATAAACCAATGTCTTTGTGGCCTCTCTAACCATAATTCCATGTCTCCTGAGGGCACAAGGTTTAGGTGAAGAATGGAGACCACAGACCCTTTTGGGACAAGGATTAGCTTTAATCTTGAGGTGATTCTTGCAGTCATAGGACTCTGTGTTCTGGGGAATGTGAGCTGATGGATCATTCCTGATGGGACTCTTATTTTTTCCATGAAATACTACCAATGCAAAACAGATTGACCTTGGAGCCCACAGGAGTCAACTTGATGAAGAGCTTAGTTGGAGCTGGAGTGACAATTGGAAGCCAAATGAATCATATCAAGTGTGACCATTACAGGCCTGAAAATGATTCTTAATTAACCACTGATCCTCTGTGGTAGCAAGTTTCCAAATTCTGTGAATCCATAAGGGAACCCGCCAAAACGTATGAGGAGCAATTTACCTAATCTAATAGCTCTGCTGTGCAGCCTCTTTGACAAGGCTTTATTTTCCTCTTGTTTCATACTGTGTTAGAATAGGTCCTTGGGATCTGACTGGGTTTGGTGAAACCACTGGGAGGACAGCATTGCCTAACTTGCTTTACAGGAGATCTGAGCTTGCACAGGTCCTTTCTCGTACATTTATATCCTCCTTCCACTTATTTTATTCGCACTACTTGCCTTTGAATTGCAATGTTGTGTGCAAGTTACTTGTTGTTTCAAAGGTGGTGTGGGTAGCCTTTGGCTTTTAACACTAACAAAGGAGGTAGTTATTTCTTTTCCAGACCACTAATTCCATTGTAGCCTTGGCCATGTTAGCTGTGAACTGTAGCTCACATGTAATATTCTGAGGGGAAAGTCATTCATTCTTCTCTGCTCTTTAACAGGCATGTCCAGGCATCCTCCAGCTCCTGATCTCCCTACCTTCTATCCCTTGTCTCCAGGGGGGTTGGACAGATAACACCACCTCTTGGCTGGTAAGATCTTTCAGCTTCTTTTCAGACAAAGGTGCATGTTCACACCGTTTGCTGTCGTTGAGTCAGTCACCGCATTTACAAAATAAGAATATCGCTGCAGTAAGAAATTGCTACATTATTTTAGCTGGAAACATCAAAAAATGTCAGTCCTTGAAATGAATTGAATCTGGGGTTTGAACATGTGCGGAAATTGAAGTGTGTAGATTTCACTTTGAAGTCTGTGTATTTCTTATGGCTCAGATTTGTGGCTTTTGGCATTTGGAAAGAGAGCAGAAAACAGTTCTCAAGGAATTAAATGTAAATTTTTAATAAACAAAATTGGAGGAGAGGAGAGGAGAGGGGAGGAGATGAGACTTGAGGAGACTCGAGGAGAGGAGACTTGAGGAGAGGAGAGGAGACTTGAGGAGAGGAGACTTGAGGAGAGGAGACTCGAGGAGAGGAGACTCAAGGAGAGGAGAGGAGACTCGAGGAGAGGAGACTCAAGGAGAGGAGAGAGAGACTCAAGGAGAGGAGACTCAAGGAGAGGAGACTCAAGGAGAGGAGACTCAAGGAGAGGAGACTCAAGGAGAGGAGACTCAAGGAGAGGAGAGGAGACTTGAGGAGAGGAGACTTGAGGAGAGGAGACTGGAGGAGAGGAGACTCAAGGAGAGGAGAGGAGACTCGAGGAGAGGAGACTCAAGGAGAGGAGACTCAAGGAGAGGAGAGGAGACTCAAGGAGAGGAGACTCAAGGAGAGGAGACTCAAGGAGAGGAGAGGAGAGGAGACTCAAGGAGAGGAGAGGAGACTCAAGGAGAGGAGAGGAGACTCAAGGAGAGGAGACTCAAGGAGAGGAGAGGAGACTCAAGGAGAGGAGACTCAAGGAGAGGAGAGGAGACTCAAGGAGGAGAGGAGAGGAGACTCAAGGAGAGGAGACTCAAGGAGAGGAGACTCAAGGAGAGGACTCAAGGAGAGGAGACTCAAGGAGAGGAGACTCAAGGAGAGGAGAGGAGAGGAGACTCAAGGAGAGGAGGAGAGGAGACTCAAGAGGAGACTCAAGGAGAGGAGACTCAAGGAGAGGAGACTCAAGGAGAGGAGACTCAAGGAGAGGAGACTCAAGGAGACTCAAGGAGAGGAGACTCAAGGAGACTCAAGGAGACTCAAGGAGACTCAAGGAGACTCAAGGAGACTCAAGGAGACTCAAGGAGACTCAAGGAGAGGAGAGGAGAGGAGAGGAGAGGAGAGGAGAGGAGAGGAGAGGGAGAGGAGAGGAGAGGAGAGAGAGAGAGAGGAGAGGAGAGGAGAGGAGAGGAGAGGAGAGGAGAGGAGAGGAGAGAGGAGAGGAGAGGAGAGGAGAGGAGGGAGAGGAGAGGAGAGGAGAGGAGAGGAGAGGAGAGGAGAGGAGAGGAGAGAGGAGAGGAGAGGAGAGGAGAGGAGAGGAGAGGAGAGGAGAGGAGGAATTTGGGTGGGTGTGTGGTGTGGAAATCTTAAAACTGTACCCAAATAGAAAACAAACTTGGGTAGTCAGTTTGTGTATGGAGAGAAGCCTCTGTCGTTGGGAGATATTCCTGCTCTTGCTGATACCAGTGCTCTCAGGATCTCTCTCTGCCTCTCAGGGTGTTATTTTCCTTTTGGAGGAAACACATGATATTTCCAGTCAATTTGGCAGGATGCTTCATGTCTGCTCAGAGTAGAGAGATAGTTGCCCTCAGTTCTGTTGGATCAGGGAAAAAGGAAGCTCAACAGCAATTCCAGAGCTTTAGAATCTGTGTCTTGACTACTCTGTGCCCATGCAAGGAGTGATGCAGGGTTTGTTTTTGGGGGTGGGGGGGTTGGGTTTTTTATGTCTATGGAAGGGAAATATGAACCAGATGACAACAGGGACAGGAAGTAGAGCAGAAAATGGTGAAATGCTGTATTGCTGGCAAATCTTTCAGGAAGTGCCTCATGCCTTCTTGGAACAAATTATTATCAGATAACAAACTAAAATATGGAAGTATCTGTCCCTCTTTTTTTAATCATTATTCCCATCACGCCCCTCATGTGTTGCCGCTTGGCTGACTTCCCACCTCTACCACCAGACAGGTCCTGGCGTGGGGTATTCCAGATGTGGTCAATCATTTCTTCTGAATTGCTTCTCAGTGCAGAAGCTGGGAGAAGGGAAGAGGAAAAAGAGAAAGGAAAGACAAGATATGACCTTGCAAGGCTTGGGGATGTGTTCAGCAGCACTCAATGACAGCAGGACATATCTGTCCATCCCTTCTGCCATATGGTGTCCAGCTGTCTGCTGTGTGGTAGCACTGCTAAGACTTCCTCCAGCTTATTTTTTTTCCCCTTTCCCTTTGAGCACTGCTCATTTCCAGTACCATACTCTAAGCGTGAGATGTGCATCCTGATCCTTAAAAAGGCCGATATTTCCTTTTTGCCCTATGAAAGCTGATCTGCCAGTCAATAAGTAACTGTTTGAATAGGACTGAAGTGTGCAGTGGTCTCCTGGACCGGTTCAGCTATTTGGGTTGAAGTGGTGCTCGCATTACCGTAGCATGCCACTTGAGAGTGTTAATCGTGGTCATGGCCCAAACCATTGCTACCTGAAAGTAACCAAAATGTAGTGATGATGCCAAAAACTGGAGAGTCCTAACAACAAGATGGTGACAAAATATTCTGTGTATGTGGGAGTATAAAGGAGGTAAGAATTTCACACATGCTTCTCCTGCTGTTTTGCAAAGATTGAACTTCGAAGTAGTTAAGATGAACTTGTGTTGCTGTGGGCTTTCAGGTGGTTGTGGGGTTTCTATCAAATAAAGGTATATTCAGAAAAGCTGCCCACTTGTACCTCACTACAGAAGGTGCAAATGGAAAGAGCCCCGAGTTTGCAAAGACTTAATAAAATGGTTCAAAAGGCTTTCTAGCATGATAATTCACACTCTGGTGTCCTTATGCTGATGCAGCGATTGGAATAAAAACTCCTAAGAGGGAGTTAACCAAATCTGATTCCAGTGCTTTTAAAACTAGGTGAGAGAGGGCTAGAAATGAGGAGTGTGTGTGTGTGTGTAAGTGTGCTTTGGTGGAGGAAGGCTGGTTGGTTTGCTTTCCTCCCCAGTGGTAACCTAGATTGGGAATCTTTCAACAGCAAGGGAGAAAGTCTGAAGCATTTAGGTACTCATTAGCTTTGAATACAGCAGAACTCTTCAAAGTTTTACCTTTTACTATTTATCTGTGACTAGTACTGAGTCCCATCAAGTGCTTGTAACTCTAGAGTAACTATTGAATACCGTATCATATGATTGATGGGTTCCTTTCTTCTGTGACCTCAGGCAAGGTCAGCCTGTATATCCCATCTCGAGTGGATTCAGGCAGCCCTATCCATCCTCACTCTCAGTCGACCCTTCCATGTCCAGGTAGGTGTAGGAGGTGAATTACTGACTGGGGAGTAACTGCTGGCATTAGAGGGCAAGTTGCTCTTCTGCTTGCATTTCGGTCTGCCTTTGCTTGCTTTTCAGTCAGCTAAAGCCTTATGCGTACATTTCTCTTTAACATACTTGTACACATACAGTTTGCCTGGATCCCACACTGGTCTCATTCAGCATTTTCCTGGAAGTCTCTGAAGTATTGCAATTAGGAGCACTGGTGAATTGTCAACAATTAATTGAGCTGTTTCATCTGAAATGAGTTGTCAGTTCATTTCTAGATGCAACATGTAGTGTGCATCCTTGGGTTTTGCTCATGCAAGTATGCAACCAGGTGGATTGTCACTCTAGGCTGCGTTCTCTAGTTCTAATTTGAAAGCTGTTGGTAATAAGTCTTGAATCATTTAGATATCACTCCCTGTGGAAACTTGTTCACAAGTAGGTATTTCATAGCCCGAAGCCACTAATGGCAGGGGATACCAGCACAGCGTATTCATACTGGTGTGTGAATCAGGCACTGTCTTTATGTCTAAGTGCAAGCAAGCAATGCTCATTGAGACCTGACCATGACACACTCTGGACCTCCTCTCCTCTGCTTTTGCAATCTACAGACAGCTTCTGCATCCTGTGCTTGGTGTACACTAGGTTGAAATATACCATTCTTGGGCTTTTTGTGTGTGGCTGTAGAGAACACATCCTCTTGCATGGGGACCTAAGACAGGCCATTTGTTAAATGGTGGGTCCTCTTGCCTCTGTTTACATGGGCTCATTTGGATTATCACTGTCCCTTCACTTCTCCACAAGGGAATGACAAGCATGTGCTTCTCAGGGTGATTGAGAAGAAAACCTATTGTTTCTCTGCAGTAAAATGACCTGATTTGGTTGTAGGGCTTTGTGATTGCTTTATTTTTATGGCACGAGGGAAAAGTAGAAGGAGACTAGGGAATGGAGAAAGGAGGTAGAGGTGATTCCTTAAGCAGCACTCACTTAGCAAACCTTTGGAGCATGAGCTTGCTTTTGATGTTAATGCTACTGTCCACCAGTACAAACTAAAGACCACAGGTTTTCTGCTGCCCTTGAGCTTGCAATGCTCAGCGTCTTCAAGATCCATCTCAGCTATCCTTGAAGATGACCTGGGTTAGTAGAGTGGGATGACTGAGTTAGTGGCACTTTGGTTTTCTTTTACATTTTCCTTCTTGTACAAATGAAAGTTTATTTAGGACTAAAGTCTTACCCTTCCCCTTTTTTTTTTTTTTTTAAACTCTTCCAGGATGCAGAATTTTTAAATTCATTTTTACTATAAGCATTTGAGGGAAGGATAGTGAGTTTAGGTGAAGTGATGTTAAAATCTTTTAGCTTAAGCACCTTAAAAAGATTCCTTAGAGAGGGACTTCTTGAAAAGACTCGTATTTTGTTTCTGCATGGCAGTTCCCTACTTTGCATTGGCTGGTGGTGGATATATTAAGAGTGTTTCTATCTGTGTGGAAATACCATTTTCGGATAAGAAATGTGTGTTTTTATTGCTAGTCAGCACAACAGTACAAGCATTAAATGTTCTATGTGTGCATTGCTGTTTGCCTGAAAGGTAAAAAATAACTTCTTTACAAGCAAAATGTTGGCTGATTTAGTCTGTTTTTCTTGGATAGATGGGCTACAATGCACAACCCTCAGCCAAACATTTTTCGTGCGCTCTTAAGGAACTGTCTTCTGTTGCAAGCTCCGTAGCATTTGCATTCTTGGGGCATCCTGCTGCTGTCATACATATTTGGTGCCTGTCTTCAGTAGCGTTACAGTCTTCTGTTTGCTTTCTTTTTTAGGTTTTCACATCACATGATTCCTGGTCCTCCAGGCCCTCACACAACTGGAATCCCTCACCCAGCTATCGTAACACCTCAAGTAAAACAAGAACACCCGCACAACGACAGTGAGCTAATGCATGTGTGAGTCTGCCTTTCCGTGCTAGCCCTTAACCTATAAATGTTTGAGAACCAACTCTGTCAGGAAAAGAGTTAAGGAGGTGAAAAATAAAATCACACTGCCTTTCATGACCTCTTTTGAATTTTTAACGTTCCGCCTATAACTGAAACAGGAGATGTGGGCTGCTGTTTAGGTAAAATAATGAGACATGAAGTGATTTTTTTCCTTTCCAGTCTAGCATTTTTTAGCTATCAGCAACAGTCATCTTGATTCAGACATAGTCATGGAACTGTCTACCTGTGAATGTTGTTTGAGTGTGAACTCACAAACTTCTGCTAGAAAAGGTCCTAATTGCAAAATTTACTAGTAAAAAGCAGCCTTGCTGCTTAGTACTCAAAGACAAAGTCCCTAAAAAAGAAGTGGATGAGAAGCTGTCTTCCTGTCTGTAGAGGTGGTCTTCTAAGGTACTACAGACAGCCTTTCCAAAAGAGGATTGAAACAAGTGATGAATTTGAAGTATTCACAGAACAAATGCTATTTGCTAGAGAATGTCAACCTGACTTCCTCCATGAGTGTTAAATTAAGTCAGTTACCTGAAAAGATATGAAAGTGGATGGGACACGACTGCTGAAATTCTTGTTCTTATTACTTAAATACTTCTGTAACCACAGGTTGGTAATTTTCCTTTGGGCTTTTTTTTTAGGCTGAAGGTAAATGGCTGCTTTTTTTTCCCTTCCTTTTCCTTTCCCCCACCACGTTTTAGGAAGCCTCAGCACGAACAGAGAAAAGAACAAGAGCCAAAAAGACCTCATATTAAGAAACCTCTGAATGCTTTCATGTTGTACATGAAAGAAATGAGAGCGAACGTTGTAGCAGAGTGTACTCTGAAAGAAAGCGCAGCTATCAACCAGATCCTTGGCAGAAGGGTATGTACAGCAGGGGTGTGTGCTCACATGTGCTGCTAATTTCTCTGTGTTTCCCTTTAGCTGGGTATGATGGCTCACTTTCTGCTTAAGGTGCTAACTAATGTGCAACTATCAAATTAGCTACAGAAGAGATATACCACGCAACTAAATATAAAAGCACCATCCTGATTTTCTCTTTTCACCATTAGTCACATTAGCAAATTGGTGTCTGTTCCGTTCATGTTGTGGTGTCCGCTCCTCAGGCATGAAATATCCTCATTCACACGTGGAAAGAGCATTCCAGTCACCTTCTGGTTCTCCCTTAGGCTGGTGTCCGTCAGAACAGGAGGGCATCATTCAAAGATGAACAGTGGTTGCTAGCAGAGATGGAACTCAAAAGTGAATATGACGTGGTCTAATTGTAAAGTTAAATAGATTGGGATGGGCCTGTGGGGGACATTTTGTCCAACACTGCTCAAAGCAGGTCCAGGTACATCAGGTTGCTTAAGGACTTCTCCAGTCAGGTTTTTAATGTCTCTAAAGTCACCAGCCAAGTACTGATGATCCCAGCACATATTGCAAAGCCTTGCTGAGAGCCATTTGCTTCTGTAGCATTATAGGCATATTTTGTTCTTTCCATGCTCAGGAAAAAAAAACAATCTACAGGCCAAACCACAATGACAAAGTTCAGGTTCACTGGCAGTGTTCAGATGAAAGCAGCAGAGGTAAATGCCCTTCTTCCCCTTGTCTGTCCCAGAAATGAGAAAAGGGACAACTTTTGTATCAGTCTGAATATGAGTAGTGATTATTCAAATTCCTTGGCTCCATGACCCCCTCATCTTGAGCACTGACCAAGGCAGCATTGAGGGGCACTACAACTCTCTGAAACCCCTGTGCTTTTAAGTGGGAAGTCAGTACATGGCCTTAACTGCTACTTCTGTTAGTCTGAAGATATCTTCACTCTGCCAACCAGAGCAGAAATCTATTGGTACTTGTCCTGGTTCCTGCATCCTTCTGCCTTCTCTCAGCTGTCCTTGTTGCCACCTTTCAAAGGACATCTCATTGTTTGCCCTTTCCATTCTTTTATGCAAATCTCCAGGATCGTGTTTTCATTCTGACTGTCTCAGAAGCTGATCTTAGTTGCTTAGTGTGTCAACCTTGGTTTTGTGGCCTGAAAGAGGGTAGTGGCTTATTTATCTCCATTTTGGCAATGAATGGAGGAAGCCTCAGTGCTCCACTCCTAGGTTTTTCCACACCTTGTACTCCTCTTTTCAAGGTAAAGTTCTCCATGTTAATACCTCAAATTCCACTTTTACTATGGTACAACCAGCACACAAGTTGTCCAGTATAATTGCTTGGAGATTAATTATTATCAAATATTTTGTCTTCAGTCATCCTGGTCACTATTCACTATACCCTGTGCCACTCCAGAGCAGGAACCACCTCTGTTCTCCAAAGCTGACACTTTGAATGCTGCTGGGCTCCCCAATGCCATACCAGAATGTTTACTACCTTTCAGTTTTGGAGTGCATGTGTGGAGTTTGAAAGGTGCGAACAGTGCGAGCTGCTGTGCTCTTCAGTAATGCATTGAACTCACCAAGTCAAGACAAACAAGCTCTTTGGTTCACATCTTCCAACATGTAACAAAATGAGATATTAAATCATATAAATCTGAACTGAAGTCCTACTTCTGTAAATTCTTCTTGCATTGATGTCTTAATAATTTCATTTTTCCTGTTTTGTTTTGGGGTTTTTTGTTCTTTTGATATCTTCTTACCCCACCCCTCCCATGCACATTATCAAAGTGCAACAAATCCCACCTGATGCTGCAGCAGTAGAACATGATTGTAAATTAAAGGCCTTCACGGTCTTTGGCTCAGGTCTGTGATAGGTGTTTCAATGAGAACAAAATAATTAGGTACTGATGTAGCTAGTGCCTTTTCAGTTGTGCAGGTTGTGAAGGGGTTTGGGTGGGTTTTGTATACTTTTGTTTGTTTGTTTTAAGGAAACTTATCCCTACTTGGCTACAGGGGTCAACTCCTGTAATTTGGAAGACTACAGTTCTGTGATGTCCATATCTTAGAAATTTTTGCAGTTGCTATTTACTTTTCTTCTATTACAAGAAAAATGAGTACCTAGAAGCCCAATACTTAAGGGGTTGATCTTGGAATAGAATCCTGCTGCTGCCCTGAAAGCTCTTGTGCTGGCATTGAAAACCCCTGTGTAGCTGCTGCTTAAAACCAAGACAGCAAGCCCTTCTGTGGTGAGGAGTTTGCTGCCCTTTGAAAGCACCACAAAACCCTTCTCTTTTGTCAGGAGCTAAAGGGCAGAGGGTTGTTGTTGTTGTTTTATAGAATCATAGAATTATTTCAGTTGGAAAAGACTTCTAAGATCATCACATCCAATCATTGCCCTAATGCCACCAATATCAGGGGTGGGTTTTTTGAGGCATTTTTACTTTTTTTAATTCATGTTGAGAGGGCATCCTTCTGTGAGCAGATTATTTGCTGAGCTCTATTTCCATAAATGATTTTTCTCTTGCTCTAGGCACTTGGCAGTTGCAGAGCTGACAAATGCCTGAAAGTTGGTTATTAAACACGGGTGCTTGTAATTACTAATGGATTTCATTTTTTTGCAGTGGGGAAGGACTGAATCAAAGTCACAAAAACACTTGTTCACATCACTTGTTGCCTAGGCACGAGTTATTTCCTACTCTAATGCTGTGTTTGTTTTGTTTGCAGTGGCATGCTCTCTCCCGTGAAGAACAAGCGAAATATTATGAACTAGCTCGTAAAGAAAGGCAGCTACACATGCAGCTTTATCCAGGCTGGTCTGCAAGAGACAACTATGTAAGTCACCCACTTGAAGGCTTTCTCTTAAATTAGCTTCCTTTCTCTCTTTAACTTGTGGAAAGTTCTGGATGGAGGGATGGTGAGCAAACTTAGAATATAGGCTTCACATTTGTTTGTGTTTCAGGCACCTAGAAAAACTTGGCATTTTGTTGTTGTTGTTGTTGTTGAGATGCTTCTTATGCAGGTGGCCATTTTTGAGAGGAGAAATTTAATGTGGAGAGTTGTTTTTCTAGGACTTCTGTTTTTCAAGTCTGAAAACTTAGGTTTTGCTGCACATAATTTTCCATTCAATCACTCACTATCTGGAAATGTTCCTTAGAGCTGAGCTAAAGAGGGGTGCCTCTTTTTCCTGAGAACTGATAGTCTTAACGCAAAGTGAACTTCAGCTGAAAGTAATTCAGAATGGTCCACCTCTGCAATAAAGCCTGCCATTGGTATAAGTAAACTTCACGATAGATCCTGCTTTCTACAATTTGGTGAAGCTGAGAAGTTTTCTCACCATTATAATTAAACATCAAACAAGCATTAATAGCAGGTTGTACAGCTTGCACTGCACAATTACATTGTTGTGCTTACAATGAGCTGCCAGTGTAGTCATACCTTATGTTATGAAACTCACAACCTGCAGTCCTAGGAGACTGATCCTAGCCTGAGATCTGGGTTCCTTTTTACTCCTCCATCATCCATGGTGTTATTTACTATGATAGGAAGTGTACATGCTGAATCTGTCTCAGTTTTCCGTCGATATCAGGTGGAGAGTAGTATTTCTCTGCTTTAGTGATGTTTTGTGGACAGTACCTGAATACAGTGTTAACTGAAGCTTTGGAAATACCCCACATTTCCAATCCATCACAGCCCCTGTTCAGCTTAAACAAAATTTTCATTGTAAGCTAGAATCTCTTACAGAGATCTTTGGCATAGACACAGAAACTATGTGATCATCTCTGAAGTAAATGCCTTGGCCTTGCTGACGTCCGTGCCCAGTTGTGTAAGCACAGACACCAGCATAAACCCCGGCAGCTTGTTCCTGCCTGTTTTATACAGTCATCTTTCCTCGCAGATGAGCTGTCCTGACCCTGCGCAGGTAGGGTTTATTTCCAGTAACCAGGCCATGTTAGCAGAGCTGTCTTGCAATACACCTGGGAACATTTAGGGCCTTGGTGATACACTCCCAGAAAACAAAGGGATTTCAATTGCCTTCAGCTTACTCGCTGAAAAATCACACCACTTGGGAGCCTTGTTGTCTCACACTTAATGGACATCAGCCTTCAAGATTGTTCTATGGCACCTGGTCATGTTGACTTTGAGAACCTTATGTGTTCTGCCACAGCCTTCTACCATACAGCACAAGAAATGGAGCTGGAGTTTCTTAAATGCCTTGATAGACATTTGGAGTGTGTAAGGTGGCACATATGAATTCTCTCTTTGATGTGCTTCCAACCTACATCCTGTGTGGAAGTACAGCTCTGACATACTCCAGTCCTGTATGTTACAATGCTCTGCTAGCTTCCTCTTTCAGTTCTCCTCTCTCCCTCTCCAGGAATGCAGGTGTTTGTTGCAGTGGTGGTCAGGTGATCATAGTAGAGCACAGGTTACCACTGAAACCTTTTCAGTTATATGCCAGCTTTGGTTTTCCTTCTTTCTCCTCATTTTTTAATAACTTGAGCAGACAACAACAAAAAAAAATATTTTAAAGAGTGTATTGATTTAGCACAGATATTACTGCAGTATTTTGCTAGTTGGAAGTGACCTAGGGGTGACTTTCCTGTTTCATGTGGCTGAATTTTCAGTACCATTATAAAATATGGCCTATTTGGCTTGAATTTTCTGTTTTGATTTGCCTGATTATTCACAATTTTAGAAATTTCAAGAAAATGTCACTTGCTGCTGTTTAACTGTTGAGAGCATCTGTGTGGGGTTCATGATGTGTTTATTACTGACAGCCAAAGCAGTCCTGCTAAGTTGTGTTATAGGAGAAACACAGTGGTTTCATAATGTCATGCTGTCTGTGTGTGCTGAAATTGTAGGAAGCTACCTCATCTGGGAACGCTGACTGGCTCTCAGGCCAGCCTTTTCCTTCTGTTTGTCCACCTCTGGTATCTCATAGATGGATCTCAGCTTCCAGTATGCTTTAGCACTTGAAGCCAGCCTGCCATAGGCAATAAAACAAATTTCCTCCCATGACTTTCCCATGTTAACACCTGCACTAACACACTTCCCTCTGTAAAGAAGCAGTGCCTTGGTGCCTCAGTGATGAAGCGCATCACTCTGAGTTTCCCAGCACCCTGGAAATCTCCTTTATTGTACCCATCTTTGGAATCTCACTCAAAAGGCACTGTCCAGCTCTGTTGCCAGCTTCAGGATAAATAAGGAAAGGATCTTAAGAGTCAGGCAGGCCCAGACTGTCAGAGCAGTCATCTGCCACAGCTTCACCATAACCTGTATTCTAGTCCTCACTTGCTGTCCATCAGTGAGCGCTGCTAGACCTTGTCCTGGCAGCTTGAAGGCTTCTTTAAAATATAAATGGATATGACTTTTCTCTTAAAAAAAGTAGAAAAGAAAAATAGCATAGACTGACAGTGCAGGACAATAAAGAGAAGTCATATGGAGGAATACCAAGGTGGTAATTAGGGTGATGCAAGATGACTGAGGTTTAAAATTGTGGGTCTAAGCTGACCTTTCATTTCCTGACCGACTGTGCGAACCAGGAGCTCTGGCCTTTTCCATAGATGGGGGTGCAGGAGAGGGCCGAGGCTGTGGGTTGGCATGATGAGCTTGCTCTGGCACACTAGTGCCAGTGTGGTGTCCAAGAAAGACAGCTGCCAGACCTCCACTTCTGCCGTGCACCTCAGCCATGCTTAGGGTGCTCTGCTGTGCAGCAGTCTGCATTTGGATGGTTGCACAGCACGTGTTCTGGGCACAGCCACGTGGGACTTGGCTTTGTACTAGCGTTATCAGAACAGTTTCAGTTGGCTGGTTTGTACCCTGGGGACAAGTCATGCTTGTCCTAGGTACTTTCAACACCCTGTCTGCTGTTGCCATGTACGACTGAATGTGCGAAGAGTTCCTGTAAGAGCCATAAATTATGATATCAACATATGTGTCATCAGATTATTAAGTGTGAGAAGGCTTTTAGATGCTTGCGGCTGCCAGTGTTGAAAAACTGCCAGAAATGGTAATTCCGTATGGATATAAGAACTTGTATTGCTCATGTGCTTATTTCTCCATGGATGCTGAGAGCAAACCTTGTTACCATTGGAACAGTTGGAAGTAGGTTAGAAAAGGTTTTAGGTAAGTCTGAGAACACTTGGGCTTTTTTTCCAAACCACTTTCTCAGTGTCCAGATGGTTTTAATTTCTGTGTCATGAGGTCGGGGAGTAACACAAAAAGTTCTCCGTATGGTATAATCTATCTAATGATATGGTGAACTTGCCTCTTTTTCAGGGGAAGAAAAAGAAGAGGAAGAGAGAAAAGTTGCAGGAATCAGCATCAGGTAGGCCATGACCAAACCTTGCCATCCACCCCAGGTGTATTTCAGAAAGCAGGGCCTGCTTTATCTAATTTTTACATGCTTTCCTCTTAACACTTGCTTCTGATAGACATCATAAGATACTTCACTTTGAATGCAGTACATTTCCTTTCTCTTTGCACCCAACTGCATCAGTACCTCTGGCTGAACTTACACATTGCTGCAATTACTGTCCTGCTTTACCTTGGCTCTCCTCCCGAATCGATGTTGCATCATCCTTAGACTATAACTCAAATACTGTGTGGGATTATTGGACACTGGAAACTTTACACTGATCTTTTTTTGTAACCACCATATTTTTTATCACTGCATTTTACATCTCTGTGTACACTAACAGCTGTCTGGTAGGTTGGCTAAAAGCGTCAGTGAGCTCTCTTCTTTGCCTGTCAAAGATACACTAAGTGATACCCTGTTTTCCTCAACCAAAAATGGCTGGTATAAGAACCATAAGAAACCCCAAACAACAAAACAACAAAACCACACCAAAAATTCCATGTAATACTGTAGCAGACAAACTTACTTGGAATGTGCAAAAAACGCTGTGAGAGAAATTTGTTAAAGGAAAACAATCTTCTACAGGTACAGGTCCCAGAATGACAGCTGCCTACATCTGAAGCATGGTAAGAACATCTCTAAAGCTTTCCTGATGATAAAACTGAATTGTGAAGTGAGCTTTCTTATAAATTTTATGCAATGATATGAATTTAGCAAAAATTGCAGAAGTATCACATCCCAAAGCTAATGTTACTTTGACTACTGATGGTTTTTATACCGGCTATCCATTAGGTGTCCACCATTTCCCTACTTAATAATTTCAAAGCCTCACTGGCTCGCTGCAAGTCTGCCTGCGACACACAAGGATGGGTTTATTACACAGTGCAAACCCTCCCAGCCAGCAGACTGTCACAGTTCATCAGAGCAGGTTAGAAGCTGGCTCTGGAGTAGATTTTTATGTGCTGACATCTACAAGATGCTGGCTGGGAACACTCCTTTGGAATTTATTCACCTGTATACTAACAAAACATCCACTAAGCACTAAGAAAATGGGCCTGTAGTGCAGCTAAAGCAAGAACTCCTCCCCTGGCTGTACAGTGGTGTGGGCTGGGTGTTTTTGTTGTTCTTGTATTTCCAGTGTGTGTTTTCCCTCTTCACATCATACCATCTGTAGAGAAGGTGGGATGCCTGGTGATTACACATAGCCAGTAACACCACCTAGTCCGCTTATCAGTGCACACAGTACCACAGGAGCTGCTCATTTCTCCCAGTGTTTGTGTTGGAAGTCTGGTCCTCTGTGTGATGTGTTTTCCAGTAGGAATGCCATTCATCTGACATAAGAGTTGCGTCTATACTGTCTGAAAAAATAACACTTTCTAAACTCACCTGTGCATTATAACAGAAATGGGCTCTTTATCCCCTCTGCCTCTGCCTCATTTGGCCACATGAGCCCTTCAGACTGGTCAGCAAAGCATCCTCCCGTTGGCCCTCCAGTCTGCTGGGACTTGCAGCCAGTTAAGTTTGCACCGTGCAGTGTGTCAGTCATCAGTCAGCATGATTCAAGCTTCTGTGGTTGTGTTGTTATGCTGGTTAGCCATTATGCTGGTTACTCTAAATGTAGTTGGGCTTAAGACTTTGGAGTGGGGGTTTTTAAAGCTGAAGGAAAGTGGAAAGGTAAAATGTGTGCTCGCTCTTTCCTTCCTGTTAAGCAGAAGTTCTTCAGTCAAACAAACAAGTCTTGCCCTTTGCAGGATGCCTGAGTCATGCTGATTTGAGATGTGGATTGCAGCGCTGGAGTTCTGTAGCCTACACAACAAATGCAGCTGGAAAGTAGCATTGGTTACACTGGCTGTCATAACTACTACACCTATTTTTCAGACAAACAAAAAAAAGCAAGCAAGTGCTTTAAACTTCAGGTTTACAACTGATATTTCAGCTTGGTTGTCCAGGTTTGTGACTGTTGTATTTTTCCTGTGACTGTTGGGGAGTCTCCTTCTGTGGAGACTTTCAAGACCCATCTGGACGTGTTTCTGTGCAACCTGTGCTAGATTCTATGGTTGTGCTCTGGCAGGGGGGTTGAACTTGATCATATTCAAAGGTCCCTTCCAAACCCTAACATCCTGTGATCCTATGATCCTATTGATGTTAATGCAGGACTAGTAAGCAAACCACACAATTTTACCTGAATTGATGCAGAGCACTCAATAGGGTTTGGAATGAAACTCAGGTTCCAATGACAGTTAAAAAACAGGGGATAGCTGGTTTCTTGGAGGCTTTGCAGTCTAAGGCTGACTGTCTTGCCTACATTGAACTATTTTTGTTGGCATTTCTGTGTTTTCATTTTCCATAGTAGAGGGTGAGTCGACATAGAAGAGCGTGAATGTTCTGAGTATGTTCTCTTTTACTCTACACCACTTCCTTCTTTCCTTCCCTGTAACAGCATGGAAACTGTTGGTAATACTTGTCTCTGTGTCCTCATGCATTTTGTAGTGCAGAGGATGAGAATAGTAGGTATCTTCTTCCACTGGAAGAGGAGTGTGCTGTTGACTCCATATATGCACATAAAGGCAGCCTCACTAAACGTTGCGTGCCAAGTGAATGCTCTCCGCTGGAGATGTACAGATGTGCTCTAGCTGGAAGTAAATGCACAGAATGATTTAGGGAACCTGAATCAGCCAAACTTCAAAGCAAACTTCTGAAGGTTAAGAGTCTTGCTCTTTCCAAGCCTAATCCAAAGAATGTTTTGCCCACAAGCATAATATCTTAGCAGGCCCACAGCAGAGCTGTTGTAGTTTTTACTGGATGGAGATAATAAGTTTGGGAATGCCTCTCAGTGAGTGCCACAAAGAGCTCTTGAAGACAGGAAAACACCAGCCTTCTTACTCGTAGGGATGGTGCAAGGAAGAGGGGGAAGGAGGGTGGGAGGTCTGGGAAGGAGACAAGCATTCTGTTATCTGAGAAGAATCAGAAATGAGTAGGTGGCAAGACCAAAGAAAGAATCTCAAGATCAGCACAAAGGAGATGAGGCAGGGTGCAATTACAGTGATGTAAGTGAGAAGGATGAAATGGTGGGAGGCTTGCATGGTGGGATGTTCTGAGGAAAGTAACGGAAGAGACATGCAAACAGAAATTATTTAAGACACTGTGAAAGTTTTGGGCATGTTTTTTAGTGAGGTGGGTTTTTCTTTTTGGGGGTGTGTGTGTGTGTTTGTTTGTGTGTTTGTTTTGGGGTTTTGGTCTACGAACAATTCAGTACAGAACTGATTGTTAAGGTGGACCTGTGACTTGCTTTTTGGCCTGGACATCAATTGAGCAGCAAAGTCAAGGTGGTAGCATTAAGTTGCTCTTCTTCCCAGGATTGTACACAGCAGCAGGCTTCCTAAGGCTTCACTGCTTAGGATTTGGCTGAGTTCCGTGATCTCCTTCAGCCTGCTGAATGGCCAGTTTGTAGAACACTGGAATATTGGAGTGCTTCAGGAATACTGTGACCTGGTGCTGCTAAATAATTTGCCAATTTATCCAAAGCATGTCACCAGACAGCTAAGTAACTGTTCCCAAGCAGGACTTTGTCTTCAGCTGACACAGCCCGAAACAACGTTTGAAATAACTTTTTATGTGTTGAGGAAATAACTTGGTTTTATTCTTGCCTTTTGAAATCAAGACCTGATAATGCCAAAAGATTTGGAGTTTGGGAGAGGCCAGCAGGGAAGGGGAGAAGAGGAAAACTAAGATTAAGGACAATGTAGAGATTGGGTGTTAAGCACCTTTCAGAAAGGTGGGTACTTTCTTGTTGCTTTTAGCACAGCCTTCTAGAAGACTTGTAAATGGAAGCTATTCTGTGTCCAAAGTGGGGATTTCTGAGTCCCTACACAATTTGACTTTTGAAAGGAAAAAGAAAAAAGAAGGAAAAAGGGGAAAAAAAAACCCCAAACCAAAAGCTGTTCTTTATCATCTCACAAGTATTTTTAGATCAGGAAGGAAACAGAAGGGTACTGACAAAAATCAGTGCCAATTGTTCCACAACATGGCAATAGTTAACTTCTCATGGCTTGCAATGTACAAAAGGCACATCATTTGACATATGGCAGGATGCAACTGGGAAGTCTTCACAAGCTACATAATTTAACATTGTGTTTTGGCATATCTTCAAGGGCTAGAAAGGGTGATAGAGAAGCTTAATAGGCATTTGAAAACCTGTGAGAAGTGTATTCGGGGCTTGCAAAATTTCATAACAATTTGCATTTAGATTAGGAAAGCTTTCAAAAATGAGAAAACTTGATTAATACTGATTTACAATCAGAAGAACTTCAAAGCATCGGATTAACACTGCTTAAACAATGATTTATCAATAACCTTTCAAACTTCCTACATGGAAATCCGAGCCAAAATTCGGCGCAGAACTGATTTTTGGATAGTGTTTGTTATAACAGATAATCTGTGACCAGGTCATGTTTTCCTTATTACTTAGAAATAAAATGGAGTAAGGCGAAAGCAGACTAGGAAGTGGACCATTCTACAGCCAGAGTACTGCGGAAAAGAGCTGTCTGATGACTGTGGTCATGGCTACCCAGGGGTTTCTGGCCAGTATGGTAGAAAGGAGATGCCAAGAGGATGTGGTGCCTTGCTTTCTCAGGCGCATTTTCTAACCTGTCTTGCCCAGTGCTCTGGAAATTGCTGCTGGAGTAGTTGAAAATGAAACAACAGCTCCATCCTTTTCCATTCCCACTGACTGCACAGAAATGTTAAACATAACTTGCAGTTGGCCTGTGTGAGCATTTGTGTGGTGATGGTAATGCAGAGACTTGTCCTGATTTGCTTTTAAGTTTGCGTTTCCTGTGTGACGCATTTCCTTATTTTGCCTGTGACTGTTGGCCGTCAGCACAGGCAAGAGGCACAGAATGAACAGAAGAGAATTTGCTGGATTGAAACACTTATTGAATACTTTTGCTAACTTCAGGCTTTTTCAGACAGGCATAGACAATGCCAAAGTTAAGAAGTGTAGCCCTCAGACAGATTCCTTCCTAAAACTTAATTCTGACATGAAACTGATCTTGCCGGGGTGAAAGATGGAAAACCTCCTCTCAGGATCTCTGACATCAAGAGAAACGTCAAAAGAGCAAACCTGAAGAAAAGCTGCCTCCTGTTTAGGTGGCAGGTACAGAAGGGCACTGACACCTGCTGGGAGAGATGCAGCAAAGCACACCGGGTTCTCCAGTTCCCTTTAACAGCCTGGCGAGGAGCCTTGTGAAATACAGGAGGGAAGGAAGGAAGGAAGGAAGGAAGGAAGGGTATAGAAAGCTATTTTGGGTGCAAGCAGAGATTCTGTGAGGGATGAGGGTAAGTAAGGGTAGGGCCAAGTGTAGGTTTTCTAAATAAAAGTAGACAATCAACATGGATGTGGGAGTAGGGAAGCAAGAGCATTTTGCCAGTATTTACAAAACAGTAGGGTTTTGCAACCAAAGGGTGTGGCGGGGTCAGCTGTAAAGCTGACCTTCAGCATTTCGTGTTTTAAACTGACACTGACAAAGGGAAACAGCAGATAATGCCACAGGTGAGCGTCTAGAGCCCGTTTATTTTACCAGAGATGCTCAGGTTGCAGATGCTGCTGTGAAGTTGGAGATGCCTGATGACGTTTGAACTCAGCCACATTTACAGCCCAGCCCATATTGTCTCACTTCTGAGGTGTCAGCAGTAGGCAGCTTGGGCTAGGATGAAGGAACAGTGGGAACAACTATTGTTCTAACACTTCCTGTGGGATAGGGTGGGGACAGGGAGTTGACCACCATTCTTCTCTGGATGAAAATGGTGTATTTTAGCAGATTTATAAACTTGCCACCAGAGTGAGAAAGCTAGGGTTATGAGAAAACCTCTGTAGAAACAAACTGTTTCATAAAGAACATGTAATGGTTTGAAATGTGACTTCATTCCCACCTGGAAGGAAACCTCAACATCGTAGTGTTTGTCTCAGTTCTGTATTGCTGTTCCAGCTTTTAGTATTGCATTTTCACTTTACATGAAAATGTTCCAAATGAGAAACTGATTCTATATTCTTGAACAGCTGGAGAGCATGTAGTTCTGACATTGTCAAGGCCTTCCCCATTTGTTTCTGGAGACTAAGCTTGGGTGAAATCTGTCCACTAATTTCAACAGAACCATATTCAAATGCTGTTCTGTCAAAGCTTAGCAAACTCCTACCACTTTGTTTCTGCCTGCCTCTGGCTTTAGAAGTTACATTTGGATTGAAGAGGTCTTCTGATACATGTGAATGCAAACCCAGCCATCCTGAAGACAAAAAGCCTAAATCTGATGTTTCCAAAGTCACTGCTAATAGAACCAATCTTCTCATACCTCTCAGTTCCTCACTCACCTACTTCTAGCCTTTATTCAAGCCATCTTTTAAATTTCTATCCTCTAAGGACAGAAATCCTTGCAGGGTAGAAATCCTTATCCAGGTTAAGACTGTGCCATATGAACAGCTTTCAAAGTGTGCCGATTGGAAAGCTGTACAAGGAAGGAAGCTCACAGCAGGGCCAGCTGAAGCACCAGAGTCCAGCCAGCTGAACATGTGACTGGCAACTAGTTAGTATAGGCTTTAGTATCACCTTTCAGGACACTAGCTTTATGCCACTCGTTCCAGCAGTGAAGGTACCGTTGGGGTACAGTATGTAGTTAGGTGCAATGAGGGAAATGGTGCCAGGCACCATCTCTCTGAATTGGTGTTTTGCTACAGGCAGCAGTAAAGTGGGATCAGGGAGTAAGAGAACTCAGGAGGCTTAACTGAGCAGAGACATAATTTCTGGAGCTGCTTCCTCCTTGCAGAAGTAAGATACGTGTTTCCTTGTGAATATTAGGCTCAATAATAGTAATCAAATAATAATAATTCAGGAGTTCTGAGAGCCCTCTGTCCCTCATCTCTGGGATACCTGAAATTACACAAGGTAAAATGTTATTTGTTTGCCAAAATAATTACATACAATTAGTTTTATGGAGTGTGTCTTTGCCTCAAGAGTAGGTAAGACTGTGTTTTGATGAGTACTTTGGTTTCTTCCTGTATGTGTGTCTTTCAAGATACACAAACCTCCTGTTGTGTATTTCGGACCAGTAGAGATTTTCTGCTGAGGTGACTTAATTGCATCAAAGTGAAGTTGGTGTGTTTTGAGTTCTGAGCTGGTTTCTGTGCACCGCTCTCTTCCACCGGTAGCGTTGCTCTGGGGATGCATGTGTGTAGAAAAGTTGGTGAAGCTCAAAAAGATACTCAGGTTACATCTGACTTGCCTTGTGTTGCAACTGTTGAAATTATTCCATGTGCTAGAAGGTGGAAATGTGGAGATCCTCTTTCAAAGTACAGCGCAAATTCTAAGCTGTGTTAAATTGTGACAGAAAAGGTGATATACACCGGAAAGGTTGCCTCTCTCATTTCTTTCCTTTGAAAGAATTTTCACTTAACACTTTACCAGTTCCTCATGTCTTTTCTGTTACAGCAGGTGAAAACTAGGGGCACTGGAATTGCTACTTCAAAACAGATGCATCTTCCTTCCCAGCTCTTGGTCTATAAAATATTTTTTTAAACAGTGTTCTGAATATTTATTATATGCCATAAAGATACAAAAAAGAGGACGAGCCCATTTCTTCCTCTTTTGCACATGGCTTTTACTATATTACTCCTCTTTAAGAAGCTGCTAGAGATGGCTGCCTAGAGGTAACCTGGTTTTTATTATAAACATGAAACCTCTCTCCTCCCACCCTCAACAGGAAAAACACGCTGTGGGTCTTCCAGTACAATCATTTTGAAGATTGTAGCACAGTGATAGAGCTTCTAGTTTCATGCTGCCCACACCAGGGGCCTTTGATAAGAACCACACCTGCTTTGGCATCGCTGACTTCAGCTGCACAGAGTGGGAGCCCTAAAATACCTGAGTGCTTCCCATGCTGACACTAACAGCTCTGGAAGAGGTCTCTCATGGAAGGGAGGCTATTCCTCCTCTTTACCTAATACCTCTAGCTTAGGCCAAACTGAGAGGACAGAAGTTAGGACATCAGACCCCACCTATAGCCAATGGAGAGGTATTTTCAGGGGTAGCTGCTTCAGGGCATCTAAAAACACCAGTGGGTAATTTGTTGCTGAAGGCTTGGCTCACAGTTACCAGCAATGCGCTGAGGCTAACAGCAGCAATGCTGGGGGAGCAGGGAAACAAGAAAATTACCCCTGACATAGTTTCAGCAGGGCAGTATCTGTTACAGTTTTAGGATACAATTTTATGTACTTTCTTTGGGAAAAAAAAAAAAAAAAAGGCAGCTTGAAAGGTTTTCTCTGCTCTCACAGAGAGGGCTTTTTTCATGTCTCACATAGGTCCCCCATCCATGAGCTGTAACAGCTTGTGGGACACTGCAGCAAATTGGATTACTAAAATGACTGGGGTTTTGTTGGGAGGTGGGGCTTTTTGTTTAGAAACAACAAAGGTTGTGGAGTGTTTGTTTTTGTTTGCCCTGAACATTTCTAGGATCTGGTTCAGGCTAACCCCACAAACCATGGCACAGCTGGGCAGGAAGAGGAGCAGAATGCAGTACTAGCATGGTATCTGCTTGTGCCTGAAACTCTTCCCCAGCTCTGCTGCTAAAGAAATGCAAAGGGGCTTCACAACCATCATGAACCTTTCATGATAAATAAGGACCTCGTTTTGCATACCCAAGTTCTGGAGTATTGGATAAACCCTGGCAGTAAGGTGAACAAGTTTGCTTGGGTCTTCAAATGCAAATGGCAGCTGGAGCTGCCAGGTCTCCGAGTTTGCCATGTTGTTTGAAATACTGGATTAAAAGGCTGGACTGGAGACTGACTTTTTAAGAATACATGCAACTGCCATTATGTGCTGTCTTTTTCCCTTCTTACAACTGTATGAAAGCAGTCTATGGTGGGGGAAGGTGTTAAAGGGGGGAAAAAAGCACCCAGTTTAAATTTTTTATTTTCCCTTGCTTTCTGTGAAGGGTGAGCTGTGTCTTCTGCTCTGTGCTTACTCCTGTACCGATCCAGACACTCTGGATTTTTGTCCATAACCTCTCCTGATTAGCTTGACCTGGATGAAGCTGCATAATCCTCTCCTTTGTTCCAGCAAAATGGAGATGAGTTAAAAACTGGAGGAGGAGCGCAAGGACCCACCCTTCAATCCACCTCATTCCTTCTGATCCCCCTCCGAGGCTCTTGGCCTCAGCTGTTGAGCTGTAGTTTTGCTGTAGTGATTCCTGAAATACAGTTTTATCACTTCAGCAGTAAGGCTTTTCTTTATACACTGAACTGCTGCTGAATTTTATGTCTGTTTCACTCGAGGTGGGTTTTTTTTTTATTTCCTTTCCTCCTGCAGTCAGATGTACACTGCAAATGGCACAGACAGTGCCTCCTATTGTGGCTGGGGCTCAAGACTTCACATATGTAAAATGTGACTTGCAGCACTTTCTTTGAAGCCTAACCGCAGCCAGGGAGCTGTAATTGCAGCCTTTGATTGCACCGACTTCATTTGTGGATTGGGCTTTGCTAGGGCATGCCTCGCTTGGCCAGACTTCAGCTACAGCCCCCCAGTGAAGCCTTAGATGTGGGAAGTCTTCAGTCTCCTTAGCACATGCCTGTGGTTTCTTGAAAAGAATCCTGATTTGACCTGTTTTGTGTCTGTAAGGCAGCACCATCGTCACTCCTGGGTTTTAGGTATTGGTTTATCAGCAGCAGGAGTAGTTTCCAGCATGGAGCCTTCAATGCAGCTGGGGAAAGTCTGGGTTCTAGGTACCGTTCTCAGGACAGCTGCTGCAGCATTCACTTAGGAATAAAAATACTGGGGGCTTCCCTCTGCCTCTCCCCTTGCATAACTGCAGTCGTTATCTGCAGCCACTCTACTGGGTATAATGAGGTGCTGAGAGAGTCTGTGGAGAAGAGACAGGTCCTGCCAAAGCTGCCTTTGGATTGAGAAAGTGGCGTGGTGGCCACTGTTTGGAAAAGCTGAGGGCCAGAGCAAGGCCACGGTCGTTATTTTAACCTCCTGACTTCAAAGACAGCTTGCTGGTAAGGGAAGGGGGAGGAGGCAGGGAACCATCTCAACAGAAGAGCATTTCATTTCCTTCGGAGAAGTAGACATTCCTGGCTGGTAATGGGGAGTAGCTCTGAATCACAGCACTTGTATCAGACTGCTGTGAACTACTGGCCTGGCGCCTCAGGGCCATTCCTCAACAGGAAGCTGAATGTTTTCATGTAAGACTGAGAGGAAAACCTTCCCAGGAAGAGCAACCTGGACCAAACCTTTGAAAATCCGGGATGAAAAGGCACAAAATAAATATAAAGCTGCAGGGTGCTCTCCCCAGTGTTCCTCCGCTGTTTGCTTGGCCTCTCTTCTTGCTCCTTGGAAAGGTAGAGCCCTTCACAGAGCTTTGATCCGCATGTGTTATGGAGCACTGTGCTACTTCATAACACACACACAAAAAAGGGAGCAGGAAGCTCAAAAGCCTTTTTTTTAGTTGGGACTTGGGCTGGTTTTATGAGGAAATAGGAACTGAATTAGTCAATGTAGACCACCTCTGTTGAAACCACTGCTTTGCCAGTGGACTTTCAGCTGTGCTGTTTAAGAGGCCACAGTGGCTTTAGATCTCCTTTTGTGGCGACCAGCAGTAGGTGAGAATTCTTCATTATGTATCAGGGATGGTGGTATTTAGGGGAGGGGAGAGCACCCTTCAAATTAAAGCTATACCGGACAGTTTGGTAGAAATTTATGCTTCTCTCTGCCTTTCTTAGCCTGCAGCTAAACTTCATCACTGTCCTCAGCTTTCCACTAAAACAGTATCACGTGGGTGGCCTCTGATGAGGAGTCAACTTTAGTAAGATTTTTTGGGGGCCTCAGCTTGCACTCACTAAAAGCAAAGGATCCAAAGTTGTTTTTTCTGCCCTGGAGTACATTATCCTGTGTAATTCCTTTTTTGGGAGCTGTGCTCAACCTTGCACTGCAATGGCTCACAGGTAAGCTGCAGCAGATGGGGGTTATGGCCCAGTTACAAACGGCCCTGGTTGAAATGCTGCTGGTGGTGGTGCAATGTTTGCAGCTTAACTCTGTGTGTGGCTCTTACAGGCTCAAGCAGTCTATTAGCATTAGTCTAACACGTTTGACTTGTGGTTTTAAGCATTCCCTCATAAACTTGTGCTGTCTTGCCATGCATGATTCAAAGAGGTGGCAGTGTACTTTCTTTGTGTGACTAAGCATTTTGTGCTTCTTCTGGTGCAAAGTTACTCACCTTCTCCACCAAACCGCATTCCTCTGCTAATTTTGGTCATTCTCATTGGTCTATTTGTTTGGCAGCTGAGCAGTGCCTGGAGGCCTAGAGATGAATGTAGATTTTTTTTTTTTATGATACCAACAATTCTGAGACCATTACTGGAGAGCATGTGTCTGTCTGTGGAGAAATGCCTGACTCATTAGACAGTCTTTGGGTGGAGTCTCTGTTATAGCCCAGCTGTCTCGGTCAGAAGGGCAGGGGTGATAGGGGTTACCCAACGATCAATTACTCCATGAATGAGCAATACCCATAAGCCTTGCACTGCTGGCCTTTTGACATGCTGCAAGAACATAAATCCTTCCAAGATCCTGGTGAACTTTACTGCAAGGTAAGAGGCCTGTGGGTCTTAGGCAACTGGAAGATGTTCCTTTCCCGCTGAAGAGCGGAAAGAACCCTCCCCACTCGCATGGGTGCATGGTACAGTCATTGTCCACACAAGCCTCATCCACCACATTCTTCTGCCCAGCAGCTTGCAGAAGGCAGCATTTCTTCATTTCTCCTGAGCAGACATTTAATTGACCTGTTGTACCAAAACCTGAGGATGTCTGGGTTTGTAACAGATACCTGAGTCAAATGTAGATAAATGAAATCCTCTACAAAAGCATGTAAGTTACTTTCTGTAGTATGGTGAATGTCAAAATAGCTAAACCCCACCTTTGTAGCTGGTGTGGACATCTATCTACAATCCAAAGTACTCTCCATAGATATTCTTGTAAACTTCAAGCAGCAGCAAGTAGCAGTACTTTGCACTTAGCTTTGACATTGCAAACATGTATCCCGCTAATACAGTTGTGTCACGGGTACAGTGACACATCAACGGCTGCTTTAAAGCATATAAAATGAACCCAAAAAACCTTCATATGGTCTTTATCTTTCTCTCTCTCTCTCCCCCTCCCTGTAGGTGGGAAAAGAAATGCTTTCTCAACTTGCAAAGCAAAGGCGGCGACACCAGGACCCCTTCTGGAGATGGAAGCTTGTTAAACCCTAGGTGTGTCCTTCATCCACACAGACCACCCCCAAGGAGTCTGTCTAGGATGTCATTCACTGATGTCACTGCTAGAGACACTGAATCATAAAGACAATCACTGCCAAAATCCTTCACTATCACAAGGTCCAGCCCTGACATATGTAGAGCAAACGAGCTCCTGGGTCAGCAGGCAGCTTTTTTGCCTTCACCTCTGTCTTGCACTCGTAAGCCCCCATCTCATCTGTGTCCATATCAAGTCAGCAAAGTAACGTGGCTGTTTGTGCCTGCTTCAGCCACCAGGACAACCTAGAGCACAGCTGCCCCATACAGCACACCGAGGAAGGGGATGTGCTTGGGCCGGGATGCCACACTCGACCTTCTTGTTATTTAATGGTGCGACAGGATCAATTTTTGGTTTAGCTTTTTTAAGAAACTTGAATGCTTTTATATTTTAACTTTTAGTTTGTAATTTCTTTGGTGTATATTTTACTAGGTATGAGCTTTTAAACAGGTGTCAGAGATCTGAAATACTTTTTAAATAAAAGGGGTTATTCTTGTTTTATTTGTTTGTTTTTGTTTTTTTTTTTTCCCCCCTCCCTCCCTTTCTTTTTGTTTTGTTTTCTGCCAAAGGAAAAAAAAAACTGTATGGAAAAAAAGAAAAAAAAAAAAAGGTGGCTTTTCTGTTAAACTATTTGTAACAAATAGTGGCCTCTCAGTCTATATCATACAGTGTCCTATAGAACTAAATAAATGTAACAACAGTCAGCTGGTCAGTAGACACGTCAGTCTTGCATCACCTACTCTGTGAGCATAAGCAATACATCCAGTAAATCAGACTGCAGTGAGTTCTCCTTCTCACCCATTGCCCTTCTCCTTGTAAAAAGCCCAGCACTTGAATTATTACTTCAATTGTTCTGTATCTGTATCTGTTTTTGTTAGCCTGTTAGTGGGATTTTATGCCAGTTGTTGAAATGAGCATTGATGTACCCATTTTTTAAAATAGTAAGGCACAGCCTTTGCCAAAAATACTGTCAACCTTTTTTTTTTTTGTTTTCTTTTCTTTTGTTTTGTTTTGTCATTCCAGTTTGAGTTAATGTGCTGAGCATTTGTTTTTTAATAAAAGCTTTGTAATAAAACTCAAGTTGATTGTCTGGCTTAAAAGAATGGCTTATACCAGAATCCTTCAAAGGTAGAAACTGCCCCCCCCCAGTCACTACCAGGAACTTCTCTGACGTCTTTACTCTTTGGTTCAGGAACTGAAGTTACACAGCTTTGCCAAACAGGCTCAGCTGCCCAACTTCCACTGAAAGTCTTCAGAAGGAAAAAGCCAGCACCCTGGTAGCCATAGATGAACCATTCTGGTTTGTGAGCACCACTGAAAAACAAGGGCTGTGAACTGCACATGGGATCAGCATACCTGGTGCTCTGCCTCCTGAGCCTCGTTTGGTGTGACTGGGTCGAGCTAAGCTTGAGCTGCAGGCCATGACGCAGACAACTTACTGCTAAGGAAGCTTTGTGATCAGATTGTTTATAACAGATCCTTAAAACTCAGTTGTGTAAGAAATTTCATAATTAAAAATGTTCTCAGACAGCTTCCTTTGAACCAGCTGCCCTGCACACAGACCCAGATGTAAGCATACCACCAGCCTATCAGCTGTTGAAATGTTTATTTCTAGCAGCTAGTGATGAGGTTGACTCTGACTACATGTCAGGTGCCCACCAAAGCTGCTCCATCACTGCCCCTCCTCAGCTGGACAGGGGAGAGAAAAGACAACAAAAGGCCCATGGGTCAAGATAAGGACAGAGATCACCCACCAGCTACCATCCTGGGCAAAACAGACCAGACTTGGGGAAATGGTTTAATTTATTACCAACCAAATCAGAGTGCAAAATGAGAAATAAACCCAGATCTTACAAACACCTCCTTCCACCCCTCCCAGACTCAACTTTACTCCACATTTTCTCTGCCTCCTCCCTACCCTGAGCAGCAAAGGGTGGGATAGGGAATGGGGGCTGTGGTCAGTTACACTTCATTTCTGTGACTCCTTCCTCCTCAGAAGGAGGACTCCTCGCACTCTTCCCCTGCTCCAGCATGGACACCCTCCCACAGAAGAACCCTCCACGAACTTCTCCAACCTTAGTCCTTCCATAGGCTGCAGCTCTTCAAACTGCTCCAGTGTGAGTCCCTTCCATCGGGTGCAGTCCTTCAGGAACAGAGTGTGGGTTTCCTGTGGGGTCACAAGTCCTTCCAGTAAAGCTGCTCTATCATGGGCTCCTCTCTACACAGGTCCTGCCAGTAGCCTGCTCCAGCATGGGCTTCCCACAGAGTCACAGCCTCCTTTGGGTGCCTACCTGCTGTGGTGTGGGGTATTCCACAGGCTGCAGGTGGATATCTGCTCCACTATTAACTTCCATGGGCTATAGTGGGACAGCCTGCCTCCTTATGGTCTTCACCACAGTCCACAGGGGAATCTCTGTTCCAGCACCTGAAGCATCTGCTCCCACTCACTCACTCACTCACTCACTCACTCTTGACCCTGGTGTCTGAAGAGTTGCTTCTCTCACATACTCTCATTCCTCTCTCTGGCTTCAATTTCTGCTGTGTGGCAACTTTTCCCTCTTCTTAAATATGTTATCGCAGAGGTGCTACCACTGCTCCTAATGCATTTGGCCTTGACCAGGGGTGGGTCCGTCTTGGAGCTGGCTGGTGTTTGCTCTATCAGCTATGTGGGAAACTTCTAGCAGCTTCCCACAGAAGCCACCCCTGTAGCCCCACCACTACCAAATCATTGCCTAACAAACCCAGTACGGTTTAAGAAAAGCAGAGCAAGTGATGAGGCAAGGGAATGCTCCCAGATGGCAGGAGAAAAAAAACCTCTGAGAGCACAGCAACTGCACACTGGAGTTTGCAAGGCTTGGCTACGTTTCCATTCCAGTCAGTTATTCCAGCCTTTACTGGAAACCTGTCTGCTTTTTGGGTTGGGGTTTGGCTTTGGTTTTAAAAGGAAAAAAAAAGCAAGTACTTTAGTAATTGTTCTAAATCAAGGATTACTGCAGCGAGTTCTGTAAATGACATGTTCCAAAGAGAACAGTTCTTTCGAAAACATGACGACTTCATTTAGATTTCTAATGGCTACATAAAAAGCCACTTACCAATCTTTGCAAACAAACAAACAAACCACACAAATAAAAAAAAATGCTCCCAACAGAGGCATTAGCCCTATGGTAGAAAGTTGTCCCAAGTACACTATGCAGTGAGCAGTTGCCTCTCTTAAAGACAAAAGGTCTTTCAGCTCTAGTAGAGGAGGAGAAAAATTCAGGAGCTAAAAATAACATCTCTCCTGTTAACATACAGTGGGCAAGCAACATGTGTTGGGCTCATTCACAGATCAAAGACTTTTCACATATAGCAACTGTGGGAAAGGCTGACCAATATGCAAGGCTTGGGATGCTCCTGTGAGAGTACCTGGAACAGAGTAATGCTGCTATCCTGGAATACCCTCTGTGACCTGGGTCAGGGTCTGTTCCTGCCTCCCCACTGCTAACCAGCATTTGTTCCTGTGGGACTGGAAGAGCAAAGTGACCTGGGCCCTCACTGCATCATGTCAGCTTGTCAGTGGAGACAGATGAGCTGGTAGAAATGACCTAGTGATGATAGTGCTACCCTGGCAGCAAGACCAGGTTTAACTCCTTCTGATACCAAATAAATTCTTCTGGGTGAGACTCCAAAAAGATACCTGAATTCCTGATGCGCAATTTTGGCAGAAGTCAGCACCTAACCATGTTTCTCCTGCAAGCCTGAGAAGATGATTACCCTGTTCTTCCCACAAAAAATGTCTTTAAGGATGTAAATGCTCCTACTTAGCGGCTGAGTTAATTATCCAGACACTTCTGCACAAGCATTCATAAAGCCACTCTCTCCCTCCATGCCTCATTCCATGCATGCACCACGAACAGTTCTGCACAGACCAAGGGACAGGTAGTTCCCATTCATAAGCACAGGAGCTATGCTAGAAGCTAGGAAACACCCATCCTTCTCCCTCCCCTCCCCAAACACACAGCAAATGGCAACGACACACACCAGGGCAGCCTAGCCAGGACTATTTACAGCTAATCAGGCCAACATCACAGGATGGTCTAGCTCCTCAGGCTTCTGGATCACCTGGACCAGAGCCATTTCCCCTCTGTTACATAAAAGAACAATGCTCCAGGCTAACTGGTTTCTTACACAGTGAGTGATGACAGATTCACTAGTTGTACTTAGAGGGACTCACCAGCTCTGGAGAATTATCTTCTGCTGTAGTTTCCTCTTTGGATTAGCTAACAGAAAAGGCAGTAAGTTAGCTGTACAAATGATATCTCCATGGTTAAGTCAATTTGCAGAAAACGTGGGACCTAAAGGACTCACTCTTTGCTCCAGGCTGTAGGACAGCAGGATCCAGAGCACCAGTCATCTGCACTCGTTTGAAACCACTACAAAGTGCAAAGCTTTGAAACAACCGTTCCCTGTTTCTTGATGGCCTCCTGCTCTGATCTACATGGTGTCTCATTAGGCTAAAGCAAGAAAGGCAGGAAATGAAGGACTCCACAGAGACTAAGAAATGCCCACTAACCTCTCCAGTAAAATTCTGCTCCCCGCCCTCCCAGGTAAATACTCATACCTTCAGGCTACAGGTTTTACTTTACACCCTCTCTCCAGCTGGCACACTCCTGCAATAACCAGAACTTCCCTGAGCCACCAAAGCAGCATCTGCTTGGCATCCACCTAGATGAGTTCCTGTGTGACCTGGTATAGGTGATCCTGCTTTGGCAGGGCAGTTGGACTAGATGATCTCTTGAAGTCCCTTCCAGCCCCTAACATTCTGTGATCGCTGCCTGCCTCGTCTGGGATAATAAAGTTTCTTTTCTGTAAATGATGTTCTACGAAACACAGTTCGATAAACTCACCCATCCTACCTCCCAGAAGCCCAACATATATGAATAAGTGAAAGGTTTGCTCATCCCTCTCAAGTATGGAAAACCAACATGAACCAGCAGAGCTAAGAGAAAAGTTTCCATCTGCCTCAGAGCACAAGAGCAACTCACCCAGTACCCTGGTCTTTTGTGTTCACAGTGCTAAAGAAATGTAAATACCACAAAATCAAATTTTCAGCAGAGTAAGAAAAAATAGAATAGAATTAAGCAGGTTGGAAGAGGTCTTTGAGATTAAGTCCAACCTATCATCCGACACCATCTAATCAACTAAACCATGGCACCAAGCACCACATCCAATCTCTTCCTAAATACCTCCAGTGATAGTGACTCCACCACCTCCCAGGGCAGCACATTCCAATGGGCAATCATTCTCTATATGAAGAATTTCTTCCCAACACCCAGCCTAAACCTCCCCTGGCACAGCTTGAGACTGTGTCCTCTTGTTCTGGTGCTGGTTGCCTGGGAGAAGAGACCAGCCCCCACCTGGCCACAACCTCCCTTCAGGTAGCTGTAGACAGCAATAAGGTCTGCCCAGAGTCTCCTCTTCTCCAGGCTAAGCAACCCCAGCTCCCTCAGCCTCTCCTCACAGGGCTTGTGCTACAAACCCCTCACCAGCCTTGCTGCCCTTCTCTGGACACCTTCCAGCAAGTCAACATCCTTCCTAAACTGAGGGACCCAGAACTGGACACAGTACTCAAGGTGTGGCCTAACCAGTGCTGAGTACAGGGGCAGAATGACCTCTCTGGTCCTGCTGGCCAGTCTGTTCTTGATACAGGCCAGGATGCCACTGGCCCTCTTGGCCACCTGGGCACACTGCTGGCTCATGTTCAGCCTACTACCAGCCAGTATCCCCAGGTCCCTTTCTGCCTGGCCACTCTCCAGCCACTCTGACCCCAGCTTGTAGCACTGCATGGGGTTGTTGCGGCCAGTGTGTAGAACCCGGCACTTGTATGAGTTAAATCTCATGCCATTGGACTCTGCCCATCTGTCCAGCCTGTCAAGGTCCCTCTGCAGAGCTCTCCTACCCTCTAACTGATCAACACCTGCCCCCCAGCTTGGTGTTGTCCGCAAATTTACTGCTGATGGACTCAATGCCCTCATCCAAATCATCAATAAAGATGTTAAAGAGCATGGGGTCCAACACTGATCCCTGGGAGACACCACTAGTGACTGGCTGCCATCTGGATGTAGCACCATTCACCACCACTCTCTGGGCTCGGCCCCCAGCCAGTTCCTAACCCAGCACAGAGTGCTCCTGTCCAAGCCATGGGCTGACAGCTTGGCCAGGAGTTTGCTGTGGGGAACAGTGTCAAAGGCCTTGCTGAAGTCCAGGTAGACTACATCCACAGCCTTCCCCACGTCCACCAGGCAGTCTCCTGATCATAGAAGGAGATCAGGTTATCACAGTATCACACTATCACTAAGGTTGGAAGAGACCTTGAAGATCAAGTCCAAGCTGTCACCCAGACCCCATGACTGGACCATGGCACCAAGTGCCACGTCCAATCCCCTCTTGAACACCTCCAGGGACAGTGACTCCACCACCTCCCTGGGCAGCACATTCCAACGGCAAATCACTCTCTCCGTGAAGAACTTTCTCCTCACCTCGAGCCCAATCTTCTCCTGCAGCTTGAGACTGTGTCCCCTTGTTCTGGTGCTGGTTGCTAGAGAGAAGAGGCCAACCCTTCCTGACTACAACCACCCTTCAG
The DNA here is from genome assembly GCA_033816785.1 of Picus viridis. NCBI lineage: Eukaryota > Metazoa > Chordata > Aves > Piciformes > Picidae > Picus > Picus viridis. The sequence continues at coordinate 9,136,948 of CM066582.1, read as the reverse complement.
GTAGTTGTATATAGCAATGAGGTCGCCCCTGAGCCTCCTCTTCTCCAGGTTAAACAATCCCAGCTCCCTCAGCCTCTCCTCATAGGGCTTGTGCTCAAGGCCTCTCACCAGCCTTGTTGCCCTTCTCTGGACACGTTCAAGTGTCTCGATGTCCTTCTTAAACTGACGGTGGTCAGGCAGGACCTGCCTCTCCTAAATCCATGCTGGCTGGGCCTGATCCCTTGGCCATCCTGTAAGGGCTGTGTGATTGCACTCAAGATGACCTGTTCCATAATCTTGCCTGGCACTGAGGTCAGGCTGACAGGCCTGTAATTCCCTGGCTCGTCCATCCGGCCCTGCTTGTGGATGGGCTGACATAGTCCATAACTTAATGGTGGCCAAGACACTTATTTGAAGAGGCAACTCTGAATTTGGACTAATTTCCTACAGCTAAAAAACTGGCTAAGGCTGAGGTAGGACTATCCCTGTGTTTTTGAAGACAGAGAGAACAAGACCCAGAATGAAGGACTCAGACCCTGACAGACAAAATGCCATATAAGGGTTAGTTATTCTCAGCACTTGCCTGTGCAAGTGATGTAATAAAAGGGACGATGCACACCAGAACATGGCAGTGGCTACACCCCTTGACTGAGCCAGTTTCAGAGGCCAAGATGAACAAGATTCTTAAAATCTAGATGCTGCTTTTGCTGCCTTGGAATGTTTCCTTCTTACTCTTCTCCTGTGAAATGTGTTTGTCACAGCTAAGATCATCAGCAACAACTTCTTCCTCTCCTCTCAACTGTAAACTAGATAAGCAACAATCATGTTTGTCAACTGATTTTTTCCTGTTAAAACATGCTCCAACTCTACTCAGCTTTTTAGTGCAATGCCTTGAAAGAGTCCACAATCAAAACACCTTAATCTAACACCCCTCAAGAGATTTATCAATTACAGCCTTCTAAGAAAGATTTTGATACATGGTCCAAAAGTTTCTCTTTGTGTGGGCCTGGTGTGACTACATGACTCAGAAATAAAGCTATTCACAGCACTGAACAGTCTAGTTCTGCCTATACATAGTGTGCTGAAGCAGCTACTCCTCACCTGCAGGGGTTTTTCACTTTGGGTTTGTTTGTGGGTCTGGTTTTCTTGTGTTTGACTGCTCTGCTTGCTCTTGCCCTGCCTTCATGGGCAGCTGGGGCTTCCCTGATGGTGGAACAGCAGTGCCAAGTGCTCGTCCTTAGGAAACAGTCTCCCCATTCCTGATGCTGGAATCCGTATGAACATAGAACAACGCACGGGTCTAACGCCTGTACTGTATCTTCACAACAAGACAAGTAAGCCAACAGTCTTCAGTACAGTTTGGAAATACCATTTGGAGAAAGAATGGGAGAAGAGACTCTTTTCAAGGCAAATTAAAGAATAATTTCCCTGTATATTTATTTCCCAAATGCATTTCAAGGATGGTGCTTCCTCAGCTCATGGATTAGTTGCGAGGATCAGATACAATCACAAATAACTACTGTAAACCAGACAGCAGAATTAAGGGATATCTTAAATGAGATGCATACCACTACACTATGGGTAGAGTTACCGTAACTCTTACCACACCAGTACAGATACATGGACACCTGAAGAATTCTTCCAATGACCTTAGCCCAACAGCTGTCTCACCAGCCTAACCCCTTGTCATTTCTGTTTTGGAGTTATCTCACTTCCAGAGGCAACAGTAACAACCCAGGGAACAGTAAGAGAGCAGCATAAGCTGATCAGTGTGGATTTGGGTGTTTCACCTGAACTATTTTCTCTTGTGCACTATTGTAGCATTACCCTTCCATGATCCCAGGGAGAGACACACTTAAGGCCAAGGACTGTAACAAAGCAGAATTAACAGCTCATAGAAAAAGCAAAATGGAAAAGCATTAACACTAGTCCCAGCTACCCACCACTACTATGACTGCTGAACACTGAAGACCAGGCAGCACTTTCTCACCTGTCCCATTACAAGATTTCATCCAGTTTTTCCTCAGACATTAGATATGACCACTCCTAAACAGGACAGGAAAGCCTGTGAAGTTCTTTGGATCATAGACTGGTTGGGGTTGAAGGATGTCCTTGCCAATTCACATCTTCAAATCAATTCTACTCAAAGGTATCCAAAATCCTTCAACACATGCTGGATTTCCAGCTACCATTTCAAGTACCAAATTTTGTTAATTCTCTATTCCTCAGCAGATTCAGCAAGTTCTCCAAAAGAACTTCCTTCCACACAGAAGGCAGAGAGAGTGGCACTCCTTCCCTGACAGTAGCCAAAAACTTACATGCAGTATTAGCTAATGCAAGGTTTGTGGGCAAGAAACCTTAGCAAATTGCTATGCACAAATCAGGATAACTTGCTGTATGGGCACTGCTTTTGTTTAGACTAATTTAATTATTTAGAGTGATTTTTAGGTTTTAAGTCTCGATTTCAATCTCTACCAGTTGTAAGTCGAGCTAGGTGCCTACAGCTTTGTTCTTCTCTCATAACATGAATTAAAACTAACTCAAAGTCAAACTGGTACCAGCCATAGCTAAGCCCAGTCTTATCTGTCACTGAAACAGCTGGTTCTCTAAAAACACAGTAAGAGTGAATTTCAAAATCACAGCCCTCACTGGAAACTTCCCTCCTTATGTTAGCTGACACTGTAGAAAAGCTCTGCCCTTTGCCAAAAAGCAGTAAGCCTGCGGGTGAAGATTGTGCCTATTGTATGACCATTGACATATTCATCACATTTGCCATTATTTCTTCATCAGAAGCAACGCTTTCAGCTGTGAGCCTGTGCAAATAATCTTTAGGGTATAACCCTGCCCCTGAGGTAAACTATATGCTCCACTTTCATTCTAAGACAACTAAATGTCCTTACAGATTTAGATCCAAGTAACAATACTGGCTTCAGTTCATAGATTTGCCAGTGTAGCATCAGCTGAAGCAACAATGGCTTTCAGTCTCAGCCAAACATAAAATGCCAAGTCTGTAAGAAAGAGAAAGACTTCTTCCTCGGTTCAAATTAATGCTTTTGTTTAAAGACATAAAAAAGACAGTATCAGGAAAATCACTTATGTGAAATTAACATCATCCTTCCCCGCCTCCACGCTCTCACCTTCTTGAAAGGAGAGCAGGCCACTGAAAAAACTTCATCTCTCCAGTACTGAATAAATTAAATTCTCCAAGTAGCTTACTGTAGAGTAGGAGACAGAATATATTTAGATGTTTATCATCAACCTCACTCTTCACAGACATTTTTACTTTCCTAAAAGCACCCTGCCTGTGTTTTAGAATCCACATCCAGCATCATCCAAACCTGTTCTCTTGCAGGAAGTTATTTCTCTGTAGCCTATTTCATCCACGCTCCTTTCTCAAAGGATTCACACCAGGTTTTTTAGGCACTTCAATATTATTTGGGTGCCACTGCTTGCTCTTGGGCAGTAATGTCCTGCACCCAGAAATCCGTCCATAAACATTTGTGATAAGCCCTTGGCTCAAAAGAAAGTGCAGCAGGAGGGTGAAGAAACCAGGAGGAGTTCTTTTTCTTATTGTAAGATTGCTACTGTCTGAAATAATTTACAGCAAAAGCAGAATTTCTAATATGTTCAAGAAAGCAACTAAGTAGCAAATGGAGGAGGAAAAGGCTAAATATTGCTGTTTTCTTACACATTCTTTCAAGAATTGCAGAGGAGTAGGAGAACCTGTCATGAAAATCCACACTAGTTTTAATATTCCCCATTTATGTTCAAGATTTAAATAAAACAGGGACACCCCCCCAAAACCAGGCTGTTTCATAAACACTTCTTCTTTAACTTCTCAGAGGCATTTCAGTGTTGAAAAGAAATCACTGGAATCTAGATGTCTCACCTGCTTAGACATTTTGAAAAACATCACTAGACTTCCAACCGCAAAAAGCTTTTAGAAATCTTGCCCTAAACTGCAAAGAAGAAAGAACTGCAACATCAGCTGTAAGGAACACACTGGCCCTCTGGTCATCTTCAGAGAAATAGGAACTTAGAGTAGTTGTCAGAAACATTTTACCTTTTACAACCTCATTGGAGAAAATCAACAACTCACAAGCCTGTGAAATAGAAATGCAGGACACCTTACAGCTGCTTATGCTTGTGGCATTCTAGGATTCAAAACAGCAGCTCTCAAATAGAGGTGATAAAACGTACTTGAAGATTTGGAGCTCGGGCAAGGGCTTCCAGTGGCTGCAGTACTTCAGTCTAGCTCAGGGCACCACAGCACGTTGATGAATCAGGGACCAGAGTCATAGGATCATAGACCATTAAGTTACCTACAAAGGCCCTGCCACCGGCAGAGCAGACAAGTCTGACTGTGCACAGTCATAACCCACTTATTGTAACTGTGTGGTTTTACCAGTTTCTATTGCACAAACTTTTAACAGATCTATTTGAGTATGCAAGGAGAATTAAGGGGTGGGGAGAAAAGGGGGGGTTGGTGGAGGCAGATTTTATTTAGTGCTAATTCACCACATGCAAATTCAAGCCGTTTACTGCAGACCTACCACCAAGCATACACTTCATCAGAAAGCCTCTTACTGGTGAAAGTGGTTAATCCACAAGATTTTTCTTGCTGAAGCCAAAACTCCAAATGGGGGGTTAGGTTACTAATGACAAAAATTTTGTATTCCTTAAGTAGAGAACACTGTAAGGGTCTGTCCATTTATAGCAAACCATGCCAGTAGTGGTTGCTGGCAGAAGAACATGACAAGAATAGAAGAAGCTGTTACCAGGCAGGACAGAGATGCACCAAGCAAAGGAGCAGTGAACAACAGGCTAGGAAAAAATCCTGTTATCTGGCAGCATGAAACAGCCAAGAAAGCCACAAGTTCCTTAGTGCCCGCCAAGCAGAAGCCTTGAGCTAAAATATCCTCCTGTGCCCTGGCCAACTTACAGCATCTGACCCCAGACTGGAAACAGAATCTGGCCTTATGCCTCATGCCACCACATAACAAAAGAAATGTTTTTTTCAATAACTAGGTTTGATGGTTTGTATTATTCCCATCCCAGAAGCAACCAACACATCCAGCCAGGGTTAGAGCTTTATGGTGCTAGCTTCTTTGCAAAGAATGCACTGCGGCAGCTTGCCTGTGATTTATAGAAAATCAAACTGAAAAACTCCAATAGAATAAAAGAGAAGAGTGAACTGAACAAGTGCAAAGCTGCTCCATGGGAACACAAACCTAAATCTGATTAATGGAACACTGGTAACAACCTCAGACCTGTTCATATACATTTAAGATTCTACACAGCGCTGCTTTTATAAATGGAAAAGTGTACTGGGCAGCAAATGGTACATAAAAAGAGATTTCAGCTTTAATATGAACTTTTGAGAAGATCATAAAATTCAAGACAGATCGTTCTACAAATCATCTTTACAGTTACCAGATTGTGGCTCTACTTAATCCTTCTCTAACAGAATTCAACAGAAGCACTTCCCTCTGGCTGTGAACAACAGGAAAAGCTACTGAAGGAACGTGTAACATGAAAAGATCTAGCTCCGAAGAGAATCACAGCATCTGCTTTTGCTCCTGTCTCAGCTCTTCCAAAAAGCAAAAGGAAACAGGCACCATCAGGTCAGTTTCACAATTGCTCACATGGTTGCAAACTGCAGTGAATAGTGTTTTCACTGCTGTGGTACTAGTTAGAAAACTCAGAACGCAGCATCATAGCCACAGGTGCAAGAAGAGTACTGCATCTCCTGAAAAAATTAACTTCCAAACTGTCAGGAGTGTATTTTTAGGGAAAGCTGGTCACTACAAACTGAAAAAAAACTTCAAAGACACTCAGTATTGTAAAGTGGCTTTCTCTAGATGTAAGAATAATAAACTCTGGCAAACTCTATTATTAATAAACTCTGGCAAATATGGTGACAGGTTGGACTTGAAGATCTTTGAGGTCTCTTCCAACCTTGGTGATACTGTGATACCATAAATTCATAAATAATGTATATTAATAATTTTTACTAGTATGCAGTATGTATTCAAGATATACTTATCAGTTGCCCAGGGACATGGTTGGGGTCCCATCCCTGGAGACATTCAAGGTGAGGCTCAACAGGGCTCTAGGTAACCTGATCTAGTTGGGGATGCCTCTGCTTACTGCAGAGGGGGTTGGACCAGATGACCTTTGGAGGTCACTTCCAGCCCAGACCATTCTTTGAGTCTATATTAGTATATAAAACCTATATATTATATTAGCATATATTATACAATTAATGTATAATAAAATTATTGATAAAAGATCTATCAAAATGGACACAGGCTTGAAGAGCAATACTCCTGAGACATGGAAAACATTTCGTATCTCATGATGGAACACACTGGAAGCTTATACAAAGATTTCACTAGAGAACAGCAAGGATCTGTAGTTTCACACAAGTTCTCCTATCCCTCTGGCAAGGAGAATTTTTCATGAAATAAAACAGTCAGAAGTGCTTTCCCAAAGCAGCAACAGAAACAGCAGGTACTTTCTCATGGCTGATCATGCCCTTTTTTCCCCCTAAGGAACAATATGATCCCATCACCTTCATGTTACTACAACCATCCTTAAGGATCTCATGCCTCAATACTGCATTGCAATTAAAGTACAAAGCTAACACCTACCTCACTGGCAGACTTTACTGACCAAAGTCTGGCACAAGTCAGGAACACACAAGACCTTTTCACATCAAGACAACCATTTGGGCAGGCAAACAGGAAATAGCTCTTTTTCAGATACCCTACTTCTCCTATCAAGTAGAGATATAACCAAACACATCTCACTACAACTTAGCTTTACACAGCAAGTTTCTTGGCTTTTTTCTTCTCCAGCCTGATAAATATTCACTGATTTATAGTAATTGGATCTACGGAAGAGATCAACTGACACATCAAACCTCAGAAGCTTCACAGGTATCTGAAAGTGTGATAAAGAGCCTTATCCACAGGACAAGAGAGAAGAGGAGAGAGAAGTGTGGGAGAAGAACCACTAAACAGGACATTAAGGAAACACAATCAAAACAAAATGTTTAATCTCATTTTGAAGCCACTACCACATTTTTCAGAGGCCTGATTCAGTGCTGGAGCACTAGGCTGATAGTATTTGGTCTCCTGGCTCTGAAGAGCCTGTGCTGGATGCTGGAGTTAACTCCCGTCATAACAGCTTGCTATTTATAACAACTGGTTTTTGAAGGGCATGTGCATTGTTACTTCAAAACCCTAGGGTCAAATATTGTTTGGGGGAAAATTCCACTAGTCCAGGAGACAAGTAAAGATACTTTTTCAAGTTGTTTTATGCAGTTGCTCAGCCCACCCTTCTTCACACAGTATAAAATAAGACATAGGATCACAAAACTCACATCTGGACAGAACTGGGGTATTCAATTCAAGGCAGCAACTCATCACCAGGAGGAGACAACTGACATACATCTAATTCTTTGGCAGTGCTGCTTTCCCAAATAAATTCCCACCAAGGAAGGTTTTTCAAGTCCCCACAATGAAGAAGGAACTCCAATTTACATTCCACATTCAAATCTATACTGTGACTTGATACTCACTTCTAAGAAACTTAATCTCCTACATTAATATGCTGGAAAAGCTCAATGAATTTTGCAAACATGGATGCAGATTCAGAGTTTCAGGAGATACAACAGGCAGCTGTTACTACATACAAGCATTATTGGCTTCAGTGCCATTAGTGGAGAATGTTTATGTTGTTAGAGCAAAGTCAAAATTTAACTTCTGCACATGTAATTCCTCCTCAGTTCAGATTTAAATGCTGCCTCTTGACTCCATACTCCATAAGCCACTCACGTGGAGCATCCTATGCCAGTCAAATTAAGATTCTGCTTTCAATTCCCTCTGTAAAGTTTGCTGCACTCCTATCTTTTCCCCAGCCATGTCAGCAGCTAGGATGACCATAGATGGAGCACGTTTGGCAGCTGAAATGACCCAGATGCTGAAACTGGAGCCATCTTCCCAGCTGCAGTAGCTGGGCTCACATCCGAATCCTCAGCTGCTGGCTGTCAAGCTGCCCTCATGCTGTGCCAAGCACACATCTCAAAGCTTTGACCCAAGTGGGGCAAATGCTCTAAATCTGTGAGGCCTGCTGACAAAAAGGATAACGAAGACTAAAGGTTTTAAAATTAGATAGTGTTGGAAATTAAACACCCTTCTCCTTTTCTATTCCTTATGCTTTTCCCCAATCTCTTTTCCCCTATTAATAGTTCAGGAAGAGCTAACTGGTGAGAGCAGTCTAATGTACCACATCCTAGTCTGAGGTACTGGCTAGCAGGAGATTCCCCATCACTCATCAACACTATATGCAGTGGAAGGTGCCTCTTGTACCTTCACATCAAGCCACAGGCTCAGCAAGAGCTGGGAAATAATCTTTATTGAGGGAAAGGAAACACACAATTCCTTTAGCTCATTACTCATCGGACTGTCAAAGCTGCAGAAACTCTTGTACAAATCAGGAACAACTAATTAATATCCTCCTCCTCACCAATTTCATCATGATCTTGAGACCAAGAAGGGACTTCTACACCCTCCATGCCTCCCCACTGAGGAGCAAAAGAAAAGGCTTACTTCGGTTCAACAGCCTCAGTGATTCAATCACAACTATGCATTCTGATCTAGATTTAAGGGCAAGTACCTGAAGTGTCAGCCCTTTACCTTATCACTGCTTATCCTGGCACAGCAGTCCACACGGTGATAAAATAAAATGAAGTACCTCCACATGTCCTGTTTGCTACTGAGATAAAGAAGTCTCTTCTGAAACAGCAAGCCAAACTCACAAATGCCTCTTTCAGATGTATCTATTATAATTATATATATTTATAAATTCACAAATATAGAAACATATATTTAGAGCTCCTAAAAGAAAAACACTGTTTTAGAGAAAGTTTGGGTTTCTAAAATATCACATTTAATAGTGAAAATATTTTGCATATGTAATGTTAAATACATTTACAGCAAAGCATAGGCTAAGTGTTTCCAACCTAAAAATGATCTTCCAAAGTAAAAGGAGCAGCACTGAGTTCACACTGCTGAACTGTTGTAAAAAACAGACACAAAAGTAATACATGTTCTCATTTTTAAGTACTACTCAAAACAGTAGTTCTGAAACTAATTTCACCCTGCAGCACCTGAAAGTCACTGGAACTGATTTACAGGCATGAAGAACCTTCAAGTGAAACAGACTTCAGATGCAAGAAGTGGACTGTATTTTAAGGAAACCAACTCAGTTTAACAACATATTGGGGGGTAAAGGCAAGAGACTGTCTGCAGTACCATTTCTTTCCGTAAGCCTTGTGTTTCAAGATAAGCAAGCCAAGATGATCTTTCATTAGCAACAAGGATCCAATAAACCAACAACTTTTATTCCAAAGATATTTCTCGTATGATCACGTCCAAGCAATTAGCATGTGTCAGCCTCAGTTTCTTTATATGCAGTCAGAATAAGATGTTGGAGGAGAGAGTAAGAGGTAACTTAAATAATTCTTCATAATTTCTTTAATAAAAAAAGATATATATATATATATATATATATATAAGCACTCAGTTTGCAGATCCAAAATACAGAAAGTAAAAGATGGCCACTACTCAGTTGAACTGGAACTCCAACCCTCCTGCCCACTTGTGCTCCAGTTCTTGGAGAAAAGGCAGGATTTGCAGCCCTCCCACCAGGAACAAATTCATTCTGCTAAGTTCCAAGAAATAAAGCGGCAAAACAGAAGGTACCTCACACAACCAGATACACCTATTTGTTTACACAGCACAGACTCCAATCCCTTGAAGTACTCAACTCCAGTAGTAGTGTAGCATGTGAAAATGACACTTCAAATGAATAGCCAGTAAATGAAGTAAATTTGCAGGATGCTAGAAAGCATGTATAAGCTTTCACCAGCTTCCTAGTTTAGTTATTGGAACAGGATGCCCAGGCAAGTGGTGGAGTCACCATCCCAGGAGGTATTGAAAGGACACGCAGATGTGGTGCTGAGGAACATGGTTTACTGGTAGTAACTTAGCAGTAGTGGTGGGATTTCAAGCTCTAGGTGAGCTCACTTGATCTCAAAGATCTCTTCCAACCTCAGCAGTTCTATCATTCTATGACTTGACCTTTCAGAATAGAAGCTACCTCTTTGTTACATTTCTAGAGGACCTAGATAAAAGGAGACCGACCCCCCAACTGGTATTCCAAAATACTGGAAAATACCAATGCGAATCATGAGTTCTGCTTTTAAATGCTGTATTTGGAACCTTCTGTCCAGGTGACAGCCTGCCACTGCAGGATTATTTGATGTTTTCTTGTTAAACAATATGACATTAAAAAAATTATTGTTCAAGGCACTGTAATTTCCACCTACAGATTAGCACTGCACTTAGGAGAAACCCTAACAAAACACCTTTCTGTCTTTCCACTGTGACACTTGCCAGAGTGAAAAGAGACTGCCACCCAGTGGGCTGCAACCAAGCACATGAGCTGCAAGCTATCACATTCAACACAGAATTGTTGAAAACTTTATTTTTAAGAAAGTGTGGTTATTTTTTTAGAATTTTCCCCATTAACATAATAATGTTTCAAATCCACAACTTCACTTGTCAGCCTGTCCTGCATGTGAGAAATCAACCTTCACATGAAGGCACTGTACGTGAGACTTTTCAGAATTATAAGAAAAAAATAATCTACCAAATCAAGCTCTCACCAGAGAAATAGTTACCTAGTGCAATCACTCAGTTCAGAGATGTGTTATGTTCTAAATGCAGTCTGTGCCATCCTTGGGGAAGTCTAAACTGAATTCACCTGCAATCGCCTGGCAATGCTGCGTAGCACAGAGTTTAACACCTCTGGAGTTCATTTGTATTTGTAAAAGCCTTCTCCGGTCTTCTTGCCCAGCTTCTTTTCTTGTACCAGTTTGTTCAGGAGTGGGCTGGGTTCAAAAAGGGGATTGTTGGGCTCTAATGCATGCCATCCTAGTAGAGGAAAAGAAGTGGCCAAATTAGAAACAGTTCTGTATAAACAGAAGAGGCAATAGAGATCCGCATCTCCTTAGTAAAACATGAAGAGCTCACAAAACTGAAGGTGGTTTGCAACTTATTTTGGACTGAGACCTCACAATACAGCTTCAAAAAAAGCACAGATCAGCACTGGTAATTATGAGCGCATCTAGCAGCTAGTATTCAGGCATAGTCTATTCTGAACCCCTCATAATGTCCACAGCTGAGGAATTTTAATACTTCCAAAAAAAAAAAAAAAAATTAAGGAAAACATCAATAAAACCTATTTAAGTACAAGGAAACAGAACAAAGGCTACACTGAACAGAAATTCAAGTGGAAAGAACTTCCAAGCTGAATTTCTACCTGTGCAAGACATGGTCACTTAGAACAATGTAACATTGCTCCACAGTACTGGCTAAAATGAAAAGAGGTTTCACTGTGCTTTTCATCAGAATTTCTTACCTCCAAGCACATGTTTCTCTTCCCATTGACCTATTCTTTTTTTGTAGTTACATAAAGTTCCATCAATACTATTATTTTCCACTGGAACTTGATGAAGTCAGCAAAACCACCATTTTTTCTGTCCTCATGTGTGCAGGGAACAGGCATACAGTACAAAAATGGTACTCATACAGCTTTCTGAACTGAATTCTCATTCCCTTCTCCTCAGCAGTTAACAGGCTATGCCATAAGCATTCAGTTTAAAACTAATTAAAGAGTTAGATTTTCATTAGAACATTCATCTACAATTTTGCTAAAAAAGGGGAAAACAGAAGAAAATAAGCATGCAGTACCATCTATAATGTATTTACTGGTATCCAACCCAACATAGTCCAGCAGTTCAAATGGACCCATGGGATAGCCAGCCCCAAGCTTCATAGCAACATCAATATCTTCCTTTGATGCATCTCCTAGAGAAAAGATTGACAGTTTGATGAACAGAGAAGACTCTGCATATACTTGGCACCACTGATAAATAATTAACAGAGTGTTATTTCACCCTGGTGCAGCTCTTCACAGAAATCTCTGCACGTTTCAGAACCACAAAAACTGGAGTCAGCACACACATGCTGGAGTACAAAGCTAAATCTCTCTCTCAAAACAAAGAAATTTAAAAGAAGCCCTACAGGCCTGTTTTCCATTTTTCTAGCTTCTTCTAGCATTTCCATATAGATCACTACACTACTGATGGAGCCATAGCTATGGTACTCAACCTGTCAGAAAGACTGGAGAAAGAAATGATCACTAAGAACTGAGGGCTTCTTTTAGAGCCAGCTGAATAGTGGAAGGCAGGCAAGATCTCAATTTCAGCTTCAGAAGACCAGCAACAGCTTCTGAATGCTGCAAAGGACACAGCTTCCCCTACTCCACAACAGCAAGTGATACCCAGCTGATGGACAAGGCAGGGATGGGATGGGCAGGAGAGCAGAAGCAGCTGAATAGCATAATGAATGAAAGCAACTTTTACCAGAGGTTACCCATCAGCATCAGATAGCGGACAGGAATGACCTGAAGAGATTGTGCAGGTGCAGTTAAATTTGTGAATTCCAAAATGGTTAAAAAAATAAATAAATTACAAATTATCAGAAATTTGTTACTTCTGCTTCAGTCTGTGCCTATAAAAACTGCCACACTGTCACAGTTGACATTCACCTCATTCTGGGGTGAAGTATGCTCCCAGTGTGCTAGGAATGCATACTTAGTAGTGTCACGAAAGCAGAGGCACCTTTACTGCTTACTTCTAATACATATTTTGTTGAATACTTCTTTGCAGATCCTGTTAAAAGGATGATGTTAAATAAACCCCAGAGGTACTTGTTAAATAATGTCCATGCTTGATGCATTCAGGTAGTCAGCGTGTCCCAAACCTTGGCAGACACAACCTGTGCAATTTATACACCTAAGATCAGAGAATCTTAGAAATACATTTCCAGAATCTCTTGTAAGGGCAGCAACTTCAGTGGAACTTCTGTATGAAGCAATAATTTTTATGTACCCCCTTTTTACTCTTTAAGCTGACAATTTAATTTTTTTAACCACATTTTATTTCTGAGAAACTACGAAGATTAGCCTTACTTAGTTCTGACATAAATTCAGTTCTCCAATTCAAACACAGGTAAATCCCTAACTCATTTGAAGCTGATGCAGATGCACATACTTTTTTTTATCCACAGGGACTTGGCCACCTGACAGTACACAGTTTTGTTACAATACAACCAAAAATAGTAAAAGGGCAAACAAGGGTTGTACCCCCAGCTCACAGTAGTCTAATAAAATCAGACCTCCACAGAAACTTGACTGCCTGCTTTCTTTGGGGTTTCTGCTAAGAACAGAGCAGTACAGAGCACTGCACAGTAATAATATATCCCCTGTTTAAATCACTGATAACATGCTAAAGGTATTTTGCCTATGCAGAGGCACACATTTAACCCAAGGAGATTTTGTACATATAAAGACTCAAGGACTGACCCAATAAAATGGCATTTCAGTGCTTGGGGTTGCCAGGAGAGAGACCCAGTTTCATACTAATGTGGATGACAATCTGGCTCCAGTGTCTACTCTCAGAATTAACGCAAAGGGTATGATAAAAATTTAACTTGATTCAATGGAAAACGTGCATTAGCAGGCAGCCATCAGGCTCTTCAAAACATTAACCAGCTTTGTAAACAGCCCTCATTAGAGTTAAAAATTCATAAGTGAACTTTTAAACAAGTTTGGAAACATCATACTGTTGAACAAAATACAAACAGAATAAAGATTAAATCACAATATTGTTTCGCTTAGGCAGAAACTGGCCCATTTTAACATACAATCTCAGGGATTTTTCTTCTACAGTTAATTAAAAGTTCTATTGTCTCCTGAAATATGCATAATGATATGCATCACTTAACAAAGGCACCTTGCACACACACTGGAACACTCACAGGTTCTATTAAAACTGTGACTTTTTCTAGGGGAGTAATGCCCCCTCACATCCACACTTCTGCCTTTCAAGTCATTAAATTTGCTCTTTTCTCCCTTTGAGATGTAATTAGGTACATCTGTTGATGGATAAACAAGTAGTGTTGGTTTAGTGTTTTTTTTTTTCTTCCTGGAGATCAAACCATCCTTCTCGTGTGCTATAAAAGAGATTTTTAATATTTAAAGCATATTTGGTGGAACCCTCATAATGGAGTGCTTTCATCTGTAAAAAATCAGCGATTTCAAAAACAAAACGTTTCAAATGACATCCTTAGTAGCAGGGAGCTATAAGCAATGCACTTGAAATAAAAGCAATTATAGCCTGTAATTTCTTCATCCACTATATTATAGGCTTGTCTCCTTTTTGAAGCCATTACCAATGTTCTGAAAAATTTAGTGGTTCTTTGGAGATTTGTCATTATTTCTACCTATCCTCAGTATTAACGTAATTGAGACCAGCAGTGAGATGGGAGTTCCTCAAGCACCTGTGTTTAAAAAAGGACACAGAAGATGAACAGGCTGTTTTATGGGGCAATGGTTGAGCCCAAATCACTTGTATGTTTAGCACTGTAGTGTGACACTCAGTATATATTACCTACTGTAAGTGAAAACTGGAGTTGTTTCTTCACAAGCCAAATATAAGGAAACTCTGAAGAACTTTGCAATGGGTCCCATTAGGGAGATTTTCAACCACTTTCGTTAACAACTCAGGATGGAAGAGTGAAGTTACTGCGTAGCTGGCAGAGAGTATTTTTACAAGGGTACTACACACACCTTGCCATCTCCAAACCAGAAACTTTTTCCCCCACCAGAATTTCCCACTCAAGTAACTAGTACCTTCTGACTCTGCATACACTGACATTTCAAACTGAAGACAAGGTGTTCTCAGCTACACATGATGTTCATTGTTGACTTCCAGCTGTTAAGGTCTGAAAGTTTTGAGGGAATCCCAAGGCTTTTCTGAAGGAATATAATATTTAGCAGTTATTTGCCAAGATTCCCTGAATTCAATATCCCAACAAGTACCTCTCTCAAAAAGTCGAACAGCTTCCATCATGTAAGGCACCAAGAGACGGTTTACAATAAACCCTGGAGTATCCTATGAGAAAGTAAAAAAGGGATTTTAAACAAACATTCTTTACCAGTACTACACTCAAGGCCTATATAATAGTTTAAATAAGTAGATGGAGACACTTATTGAGTCATCAACTGCTGGTGCTCTCCAAACCATATTTTTCATGATTGATCTGCTCAGTATTAAAACACAACAGAGGAAATTCACAAACAAGGAATGGCACAGAAACACCCACCATGACTGAGGACAATAAAACTACCACAAGCTCAGCTCCTTAATCTTAAAATAATTTAATGACGCCAGTTGGCAAATGCCTTTTCTTTACTAAAATTCTGCTGATAAAATTTCCTGAATGATACCAGAGGAGCAGTTCCAACATTTTTTTTTGGTGTACTCACAAAAAACCCAACAAAACAAAACACCAACAACTCCTGGCTAAACAGTCTGCTTCAACAACAAACACCAACACTATCAATGGAAAGATAAGATACTTGCTGCCAGAAGAAGATAAACTGATACAGGACCTCTTTGATTAAAGAATCAATATAAACACAAAGAAAGAGCTTTGCAAATATAGTATTATTTCATCCACTACTACTGTTTCAGGTGTTTATTGTTCATTCTATCTCAATACTTAATCCAGAGAATTACAAGCAACTTTTATTCCACAAACAGGAATAAAACAATTTTAAAAGGACAAAAAACTCAAAAAAATTCAGCCATTCAGACTGCATTGTCCTCTGTCCAAGCTGATTTATAACTGTAATTCATTATATATTCTGCACATCACATACTGCAAAACTGTGACACAAACTGGGGGTGGGGTGGGGAGTCAACTAAGGCCACAGAGCTATTTAGGAGTACAGCCAGAATTAGTCCAGAATCCAGACACTGAATGACTGGCAACTACCAGATTGCAGGGCCTTCTTTTTATGAACAGATGTCTCCTGGGGGCTATGAAAATCAAGGCAAACAGCTTGCATAAAGCTACCCAGACCACAAGTTAATGGGTTTGGAAAAAGTGGGCTTAGGAAGTAGGGTGTTCTGCTAGAGGGGAAAAAAAAAAAAAGAGAGCTGCAATGCAATAGAAGATTAATATGGGTCTAATTACTTTAGTGTTAAGAAAAACTTGCAGTGAGCACACACCATGGAGGATTCATCCAGATGCCTCACAGTAAAAGAGGTAACAGTCTTGTCTCAAGCAGGCCTAAAGATGAGCTCCTACTTAACCTCTCCAGTCCAGGCTTCTGCAGGACTGGAAAAGAAAATAAAATGTAAACCCCAATACTTGTGAGTTTTGCTGCTCTAGAAGAGATGTTTCAATCACTCTACTTTGAGGGATTTGTGGCTGTTTTCTTTATCAAAATGCTTTTAACAGGTAAGAGAAACTGGACAAAAAGCAGCCTGGAAGTTCTTGAAAGGATCTTGTATCTACTAAAACTTACTACCTTAAAATGAGTATTTTTTTAAGCATAGACCTTTTGAACACTATACAATAAATATGTCCTCACCTTGCAACTGACAGGACTTTTCCCTACTGCTTTGCTGAAATCCATAAGTGATTCAAAAGTCTTTTGGCTGGTCATTGGAGTCTTGATGACCTGGGCAGAGGGAATGTAAAGAGATTGCAAGCACATTTATGAGCATACTCTTATTTCTCAGTACAGTAATGATTAAATTGTAATCCAAAGCATTCTTCCAGAAATTCACACATTTATTTTACAAAAAAAAACACCAAAAAATATTTCAGTGGATTTATAGGTAAGAGAC
Source organism: Picus viridis (assembly GCA_033816785.1). NCBI lineage: Eukaryota > Metazoa > Chordata > Aves > Piciformes > Picidae > Picus > Picus viridis. Next base: position 9,120,135 of record CM066582.1, on the reverse strand, counting down.
ACATAAATCTAGTTTAAAGGTAGATACAACATCTTGCACATTTCAAAACTAGGTGTTTAAGAGAGCTTCCCACTCTGCCAGTATGGAGGGTAAAATGGATCATCCTTTGCAACCACATTTACCCATTATAGTGTAACAAAACAAACTTTAAATGCTACAAAGTCTCTGCTGCCTTCGGAAACAGCAACTTCATCCCTGGAGAGCCACACCAACAGATAATAGTGCCTGATATGAAGCATTGTGATCAATGTAAACGTAAGATTTAATTCTAAAGGAAATGGAAAGATCTATCTTTCAAATCTGTGACATCCTCTTAGCTTTGAGTAGTACATTCCCATGTTTATTTTCTTCACAACTGAGTCTTTTGTCACATGTAGTTATTTTCAATACTTAACTGAGATGTATAAAGTCATTAAGAGACCTACCCTCAATCCCACCCCACCCCAAAAAGAAAAAGAGGAAGAAAATAGACTTGACAAAGTCGAACTGCTTGTGATATTTGTGTTGAAACTGTCCTGTGTGCTTTAACTGAAAACTCCTATACATAAGCAGTTATGGCTGACCTTGTTCATACCTTAAGTCACAGAGAGATTTCCTCTGACTGATGCAAGGCCAACAAAAAACTGCTGGTAGGACTGAGGAAAAGTCTTGTTTCTCAGCAGTAAAGAGTGTCCTTTCACTTTGATATCAGATAAAAATATCTGAGATACTTACATAAGACTGTAACAGTTTCAAGAATGAGCTTTTAATATATACTTCAGAATTTTGAATCATTAGTACTAGACTTTTGAATTATTAGAGAAAGAAATCTCCTGGAAGCTAAGTGCTTCTGAGCAAGAGATCAATAATGAAAAGAGCAGGTAAGACTCAAAGGCACTGCAGATTTGTGATCCATGAAGGACAGCTTCCATGACAAATGACTGGCAATTGCAGTAGTATCTTTCATAGCTTTTATGCATTTTTCTTGACTCTTCCCTCAGTATCTCAAACTGAAACTTCTGTTTTACACAGAAAATGCTGTTTGACAGTGTTTGTTAAAACCAAGATTGGTTTACAGCAGATCTGAAACATAAGCAAAGCTTTTAAAGGTGCATTTCAGAAGCATATTTTAAAAGTGCATGCTGTGTTTTAAAACTCTTCATCAACTGGAGTGTCTCTGGGGTAGAACATTTGTTAGGTCAGGTAAAAAAGCCCTACAAATTGATTGACTACAGCATCCAGACAGGAATTGCTCTAATTTATTGGGGGGGGGGGGAAGGTTGAGTTTGTGGTTTTTTTGGTAGTTATTTTTTCACAAGCAATAGGTATCTTCTGTACTTTTCAAATCTTACTTTAGATTTCTAAAGACTATGATTTAATTTAGACTTGAGACAAGACACAGAACATTTCGCCCACAGAAAGAACTATAGCTCTCAGAACAGAAATCAATGAAGTGTATGTTAACCTAAAGAATTGTGCTAAATACTTCTGTTATCTCTGACAATACCTAGAGAATTCCTCTCTTTCCTTCTTACAACATTTTTCTCAGAGCATTTAGCCAGAATATATAGGATGCAATATAAAGCTTACAACAACAAAAAATACCCAAACACACACATGTGTACAGTTAGTGAGAATCTGCAAGCATCACAGCCCTAATCAGACACTCATATTCTGAACTAAATTTAATTTCAGTTAAAAGATTTAAACATTTCAAAAAGGAGAGGAAGAGAATATTAGGTTTAACACAAAGAGCAAGCAATTACATAATATATATTTTAATGGGAAACAAGCAAAACCAATTCTAATGAAGTAGATGTCAGGTGTTCAAAAGGCAATACTAGAACTATTCACTCCTGGGAAAGAGGGAAAATATTTACAGCATTTAAAGGCATAAAGTATGTGAAAATTTGGGGTACAGCTGCCAAAAATTTGTAAGTTCTAGCTGATCAGGGTCAGACATAACAGGGGAAGGTAAGAAAACGGAGAAGAGAGACTTGGGGTTTTGTTTTTTTTTTCCTGAAGCATGATCTTTACTTTGGAGGCTCAGACAAACTGTTGTATCAGGTTATTTCTTATTCTGCTCTGCACTGCAGCATTACTAGGAGTTGCATGATGCAGCCAAATACAGTATGCTTAGAAAAGATAGCTGAAGAGTTATGTAAAACCGCTGTAAACTTCCTTGAAGTCTGGGAAATACTGTAATGCTTCCAGACAAATCATCTGGAATACTGAAATAAACATGACTGACTTCATTTCAAAAGTCACAAGGCAGTAAGATTTCATCTCACAGTCATTTTCCATGGGCCAATCTCTTTTAGGTGGTGCGCTCTAATAAGACAAGGAACAGATACAAGCTTGAACATAGAAGATTTCACCTCAACATGAAGAGAAACTTCTTTACAGTGAGGGTGACGGAGCACTGGAGCAGGCTGCCCAGAGAGACTGTGGAGTCTCCTTCTCTGGAGACTCAAAACACACTTGGATGCAGACTACCCTAGATGATCCTGCTTTGGCAGGGGGGTTGGACTCGATCTCTTTAAGTCCCTTCCAACCTCTAATGTATTGTGATACTGTGAAATTCCTCTGATAGTCACTGGATGATTTTGTTTAAGCCATCAGCAATTCTTATTACTCACAGAATCACAGAATTATCAGGGTTGGAAAGGACCTCAAGGACCATCTAGTTCCAATCCCCCTGCCATGTGGGATGCAGATCAGGCTGCCCAGAGCCACATCCAGCCTGGCCTTAAAAACATGCAGTGATGGGGCTTCCACCCCTCTCTGGGCAACCTGCGTCTCACCACCCTTAGGATGAAGAACTTCTTCCTAACATCTAAACTATATCTACCCTCCTGTAGCTTGCATCCATGCCCCCTTGTCCTATCACTATGCAACACCCTAAAAAGTCCCTCACCAGCTTTCTTGTAGGCCCCCTTCAGATACTGGAAGGCCAAAACAAGGTCTCCTCAGAGCCATCACTTCTCCAAACTGAACAACTCCAACTCTCTCAGCCTGTCCTCATACTAAGTTTACCTGAACACCTGAAATGGTCATTACACACAAACAGCACCTCTGCTGGCAGTTCACTGGAGAACAGACATGGCTTCAGGCTGAAAGACTTACTGCAGCCTCTTCTACCTGCCCCTCAACAGAGACTGCACTAACCTCTTACCACTAGAGGTAGCTTACTCCTTCTCAGAAGAGCTGCAAGAGCTCTGTGTCATAAACTGAATTCTCAGTGATGACAACTGCATTGCTGTGCTACAGTGATTACTATGTTGATGTGGTAAGACACTTACCTCCACAAGCTTCATCACAGGCACAGGATTGAAGAAATGGAGGCCACCAAATCGGTCCTGCCGGGTGGTTGAGTTGGCCATCTGTGTGATTTGCAAGGACGAAGTGTTGCTGGCAAATATTGTCCGCCTGGAAAAAAGAAAGATAGGGACTGCATGAAAGACAGCTATTTTTCTGGCAGTGGGAGATTGATGGATTTTCAGAAACATCCCTGCAGATTATTATGGTCCCTTTGCTGAAGTATTAAGTACAGCAATGATGACATGTAGAACCATAGAATTGTTTCAGTTGGAAAAGGCTTCTAAGATCATTGAGTCCAACCATCAACCTAAGACCACCACAGCCATTAAACTTTCCCAAACAGCCAGTGGAAGGGCTGTGTGAGTTGCTGACTCCTAGGTATGTTGAATATTAATATTAGATGATGGAAAAACCAACTCTAAGAAAATTTTTGTTAAGTCCTCAACTCTCTTCAATTCTTTCAGCAATTCTGAAAACCTAATGGCATTTTTTTAATGGTTAATCCTTTAACTGCCTATGGAAACCAAATCATTTGCCATACCAAAAATGCACTTTGGAGTCTTAAGAATAATTTGGAATCTTACTTTTTAAATAATGATCAGTGGTTGATATGATGAGCAAAGAGACAGTGGGGGGAAAGATAAAAACTGCCATGCATAGGATACTGCAAGGATAGAGAAAATGACAAGAACTCTAAGACGCATGAAGTCCTTTTCCAGACACAAACCACATTTACTAATTGCATTTTATAATTATTTGAGGAGTTGTTGCTTTTTTTTTCCCCCTCCAGAAATATCTGAGAACCTCAGTAGCCCTGCAATACTGAAGAAAGACTTGGGAGTATTGATTGATGAGCAACTCAGCATGACCCGGTGGTGTGCTCATAAAGCCCCAAAAGCAAATTTGTATCCTTGGCTACATCAAGACTACTGTGGCCAGCAGATCAAGAGAGGTGATTCTTCCCCTTTACACTGCTCTTGTAAGACTCCACCTCCAATACTGTGTCCAGTTCTGGTATCCCCATCATAAGAAGGGCAAAAAACTCCTGGAGTCCAGAGGAGGAGATCCACAAAGATGACCCAAAGGCTGGAGTACCTCTGCTATGAGGATAGGCTGAGGGAGATGGGGCTGTTCAACCTAGAGAAGACTCTAGTGGTACCTTATAGCTGCTTTCCAATACCTGAAGGGAATCTACTGGGAGTCTGGAAAGAGACTTTTCATAAGGTGTCTAGCAGTAGAACAAGGGGGAATGGCTTGAAGCTGAGGGAGAGTAGGTTTAGGCTGGATCACAGGAAGCTCTCCAGTATGAGGGTGGCAAGACTCTGGAATAGGCTGCCCAGCGAGGCTGTGTATGCCTCTTTCCTGGAGGTGTTCAAGGCCAGGTTAGATGAGGCCTTGAGCAGCCAAGTCTAGCTGTGACGTATCCCTGTCCATAGCACAGAGGTTGGAGTAGAAGATCTCTAAGGTCCCTTCCAACCTAAGCCATTCTATGATTCTTCAAAGCACATAAAATCAGAAATTAATTTGGAGATGAAATTCTACCTTCCATTCTGGGCTGTATCCTACTGACATTTCAAAAAGTTATCCTGCTGGACTCATCAAATGTTGATCTATATTCTGTTTAGAGTTCACTATGAGATAACCGAGCTTCACAACTGCGCTTTCAGAAAAGTTATGTCCAGGTTGTGGGGACATCTGATAGTGGCATTAAAAGAAAACATTTGGTAGTGAAAACAACACCCACAGTGATTTCTTTTTTTTTTTTTTTTAAAAAAAGGGTTTGAGAATTAAAGGAGAAGGAAATAAAAAATTCCTGTTTATACTTCTTACAAACATTTTTTTGGTACAATTTTCCACCAGAAAGTGGGCTTTATATTGTTCTCAAGTTGAGCACTAAAAAGAGTATTCAGAGTATTCTGCATTTCATTTTTGACCTTGCAAGGTCAATACACCTAAAAGACACCTTCACTGGAAATCTGCCACTGCACACAAGGAATTTAAATACTGCCATAAAGTTTAAGCACATTGATTTGTGAGCTGTAATCACTGCTAGGTTTATTTCTCGGTTTCCTTAAAGTAAAAGATTTTACCTTGGCCTCTGGTGTGCAGTTGAATACTGTAGCCTCACACAACATAAAAAGCATCAAATTTGTATTGCATACAAAGTCACTTTATTTACACTTTCTGCTTTCATCAACACTTTTATTTTAATTTAGTTTAAAACAGAATTTATATGTCTCTGACTTAGAATTACATCATCCCTGCTTCAGATGACAGCAGAGCTGGAAGGCTTTCAGAAGCAACAGAACTAGGGAAGCCCCAGCGATGCTTTTCCAGGCACCAGTGTGCTTTCACTTGGTGCCACCTAGTGGGCCAGGAGAAGACACTAAAATCATGGTCTGACAGAAGAGAAAAATACCACTTCAATAAAACTGACCCTTGCAGCACAGCTCCATTCACAGAATTAACCGGGTTGGAAAAGACTTTTGAGATCATCAAGTCCAACCTACTCCACACTGAACACTAAACACCACTTCTTTTCCACCAGTTTTATAACACACTGATTCTAACACAGTGGCCCATTCTAGCTGAGCTTCCACATCCAAAGTTAAGTCCTAGACCAAGAAGTAAGAGATGCTGACAGGCATTTCCACCACACAGAAATAAACTGAAACAAGGAGGCAACATCTCTTAATGTGAATACCCAAAAATTCTTTTGTCATATTCATTGTGATCCTGTGTGGGAAAGTGCTGCAATGTTTGTACACTGACAAGCCACAAAGAAGGTGGGGATACTCTACCAAAAAAACAAACAAACCAGCATGACCTTTCAAAATGGAAACATGAGACTGAAGCAATTAAAGAGGAGGAAAATAGAACAGAGCAGCAATGCTTTATTGCCTGCTCTGAAGATGACTATCATCTACCACAGTAAAAACCATGAGGATGAATGTAACACTGAGAGCAATGTAACATACACAAGCAACTATGCAAAGCTCCAAGAACACAAACTAGCCATGCTCTCAGACATCCAAGAAAAGCACTTGCTGTTTCACCTGGACAGTTATCCTGATGAAGAATACCCTGAGTTCCCAAAGCTCTCAGGTTCTCAAACTCTCCTGGCTCATTATATTTTCTCTGAAAATTCAAGAGAAATCCACTCCCCACCCTGATATAACACTTCTCTCAATAAAGAGCAACTTTCCCACTCCTCCACCTACAGATTCATTTTCACAGGAATTGTAGATCTTTTAGGGAGAAAAAGGAAGAATTACGAAGTTAATTGTGCTTTGTTTTTTAATGCAACCATTTGGGTTTGTGCTGTCTCCAGATTTATCTTCACTGGTAGATCATCGTACTGCAAAACCAGGAGACAAACAAGTAGCTATGGCAGCCGAGGTATGGGACACAGTACAAAAGAGGAAAAAAGCAAAGTTCCAGGAATTTATATTCCAAAGGCAACATCTTGTCCAAGAAATAGTAACACACAGCCCCTAAAGTTTCCATCAGCTACCAGCTACCTTGGTGGTAAGGCCTGGGATTTGAATGAAGACAAGTCCTCCCTCTTCAGAAGCCTGGTCATTCATGACCTCTGCCTATAGCACAGATTTCACAGTGCCATCCATGCCCAGCACCCCATAGAAGCAAAGCTTCTCCCAAGACTCAGTTTTCTTTAAACAAACCTCGTCTTTATTACCATCAGCCCCACTCCCACTAAGCTGATGCAACAGTAAGGCCATATAATAGTTCTAGAAATTTTGACATGTTGAGTCTTAACAAATGCTGAAGGATACCCACATTAACAAGGAGTTTTCCATCCCACCACAGGGCTGCATGGGATGAATGAAGCCTACCACTTCCTTCTAATCCACCGAAAAAACACTCACCAGATATTTCTGCCTTTCCCCACACTACTGACCCAATCTGCAACTCCATACTCCTCACATATTTACAAATTATCCTAACAGCTAATAGTTTAAACACCTGGCTACTAAGTTTCACTATGTTAGCAGCTTTTGTTTGTTTTCATCTAGACTTTTTATACTGCAACCCATATTACTCACCATTCTCTTCCCCTCTCTTTATCCTACGTGCAAGACACCTGTATGTTGATCATCATTTCCAATTTTCTTGTCCAATGCTCTTTTCCCCAATCCTGCAAAACCATGCTTTTTGCCACAGGAAGGAGTATATCTGAACAAGTCCCACAACTTTTTAACAATCTTTAATACAAAATGTGATGTTTCAAGGCAGCTGCGCTTATAAACAGCTCAATCTTACAAAAGAGAGCCTCAGGGTTCCAAATATACATATTATTAAATGAGGCTTCAAGTCCCTGTGCCTGCTTTTCCTTGATGACTGGTTCCAGTTTGCCACTTAGCACACTCTAATTTGCTCATTAGCTTTTGCTGATGTAGAAGGACAAAAACACAAGCAACCAAGGGTCTGTTTTCACAAAATAAGCACAATCTAATCACGATCAGGTACCCTGTTAATTGCTAAAGACAGCTACTTACTTTTGTCTGTCAGACTAAAGCTAAGGGCAGGTTACCCTGTGCTCAATGAGCTGCTGTTTGTCATCATTTGATGTTCTCAGAAGTGTATGAGACAGCTTGAAAATTTCCCCAGGCTAACACGTCTAGACTGTGCTTTTGCCAAGAAAGGCTGGACCAGATTATCCTTGAGATCCCTTCCAAGCATCTTTTCTCCCTTTACATTAAATGCAAGCTGTGACTTGCCTAGCTCTTTATTTAAGAGAGTCTAGAACACCTCTTACCCAACACCCCCAGATTTCACTGCACTAGCTAAAACTTCGACCTGCAAACAGTCAAGGTCTTGTGATCCTGAATCATCTACCACAAGGATTAAGCCCCTAAGACTGAAAACTCAGCTTACAGCATTTTTGGGGTTGGACATAACTCAACAGTGATATTCAACAGTTATCAAATATAGTTCAAAGACAATTCCATGAACTGAGTAGCTGAGTAAGTGCACACTAAGAAATGAACTGCATTTTTATCTGACAGAGTAACCAGCAATGAGCTGTTTCCAAACTTTCACAAAACAAAACTTAAGATCACTTCAGCTGCTGCTGAGCTGTGACAGCTGAGATTTCTTAAAACTCCTTTATGCCAGGTGCACTGACAACAAATACTTTATCATCCCAATTCTTTACTTAAATATGGGAACATGTATATTAAGCACATCTCATGTGTTCCATGACAAAGTTATCCTACTCTAGAACACTTAGATTTGGATTTAGATTTGAACTTGCTGAGTGGATAGGCTAACCACACCCAGGAGCACATCAAATGAATAGACTTAACCAGGTTGGAAGAGACCTTTGAGAACATCGAGTCCAAGAAGCAATGCAACAATAAACCTGGTCAATACACCTGGAATTGTTTGTAACATATGCATCTGGCACAACAACTGCTCTGTATCACCTCACAGCCTGGAGTCACTGTTTTTTGTTAAAAAATGGCTAAGGAAATGCACAACTAACAGTATAAGAATAAAAACAAAAGATAGAAAGGTCTCAGTTTCAAAATGTAACAGGAAAAATACACATACTCTGGAGCAAACTTATCCAGCCTCTTGAAGAGTTCATTTTTAACTTCCAGGTTCTCCACAATGGCCTCTATCACCAGATCTGTGCTGTGGACGACAGCTCCTGCATCTGTGCTCGTTGTGATGTTCTTCAAGGTCTTCTCAACGAACTCATCACCAGCCTGAAACAATTCCAAGAAGCTGTAACATCTATTTCCAAAATTTCCAACTTCATTTTTACATGAAAATCCCCTTATGTGCACTGCAGTGATTCTCAGCCCTCAAAAATTCAGGCTGCCACATTTCCAGATCAGTAAGGAAGTTCCAAGTACATACAGATAAAATGCTTTCACTGGCAAAATTTTCCTAGCCAATCAAATATGCTTTGAAGGGAGACCTCTGAATTCATTCTGCATAGAAAGACAAGCACAGCAACCAATAATCTGTAAGATATGAATTTAGATGCATCAACTGCCCCACAGTCACTTGCTGTATGTTAAGTCTTACTTACTTCAATGCCAAATATTTTATACATCTAATTCATGTTACTCCAGGGTCATTAAACTTGCATAACTTGCACTCTCATTTCCACTGCAGTAACCCTGTGCCCAAGTCTTCAGGGGTGCAGAGGGATGTAAAGACTCCTTACTAAGGTATTAAGACAATTTTGTTGCTATTTGCTTTTGGACAAAATTGCTGTATTCCCAGGTAAGTGCTCAAAGATCTATTAAGTTAGGATAATCTGGCACCATCTCACATTTAGCATGTGTTTTAAAAAGTCACCAAGTTGCCTTAAATCTTTATCTCAAGGCTGAAGGAAAGAAAATAAGGTAAGACATCTTTCAAATCACCCTGAATCAAAAAAGGAAAGTCCAGGTTCTTCAGCACACTCCAAAATGTTGTCTTTTTAAGCTATTGTATTAATATGCTCTATAATGTCTAACTGCAAACTATATCAGAACATCAGCATGACAGGTTTTATTCTCCTAAGTCTTCCTAGAGGAATAAAGTAGAAGTCAACCTCAGGCTTGTCTGCAAATTTCTTCTTTGTGACTCTCTTCAAACTTTCTTCAATTCCTTTTGTAGACTTCTTAAGGATTTCCTCTGACTGGTCTACTAACACCACAGTGTGACCACTGGCTGCTGCAACCTGAAAGTTAAAAAACAAAAGGATTCAACATCAGTATCATAAAACAAGCAACCATACTGATCTGTGTTGGGGCAGGTAAGTCACCAGGCTAAGAACCAGGCAGAAGAGAGGTAAAAATCACTGAATGAAGACTTGCACGCTCTGCTAGAAAAATCATAAATACCTGCACAAAGTTGGGGCAGAGGGAAAGGAATAAAGGTTTCAAACAACCTAAGGAAAAAAAAACCAACCAAACAAAACACCACAACACTTTTTTCCTGCATCTGCAGGCAGCTGAATTTGTGGCTATGCCTAGAGAACAAAACAGCTGTCTTGAAAAGTGCCAAGTGGCATAGTGGTGATTGCTGGATCTTCTAAGGAAAAGGGCTGTGGAGACCAGAACTGGAACGCTGGCAGGGTGAGCAGGTGGCATAAGGGATGGCTAACCCTGTTTTCATGGAATAGTACCTATCACAACTCTGCTGTTAGGCCATAAGCATGCATGTCCCTGCAGCAACAGGAAGGTGACAGTGCAGCTGGGAGTGGCAGTGAAACGTTTGCCACTCATGGCCTGAACTGCCCACATATTCTCCTTACTACTGATACTTGGTACAAACCCGGGCTCCACTACAGACAGCACTCCTGGGTTGTCTCTTTGGGTGCTATTCAACTAATTTTCCAACACATGAAGTCACCTTCTCATATTGCAACAGCCTGTTAAAAATAATAAATAATCAGCTGTTCACTATCTATTTCCTCACTATTTTTTCATTTGTGTTTCTCTTGTTATTTAGAAAGAACCAATCTTCATTTTCAGAAATCTTGAATTAACTGAGTTGTAACATCATTGTGGAAAATAGATGTTTAAAACCAGGCAGTGGGAGTGTATTTTAAATCACACAACTTAGGAGCTTCCCTCCTGCAAGCTTTTACTTTACATCAGACCTTGCACCTGGAGACTAAAGACTCTCCCCTGCCCACAAGACCTACTCCAACAAGTCTAGCTGAAATGAGAAATACAGCGATACGTTCTGAAGAAAAGCAAGTGCTACTCTAATCTGAGTTGTCTCACTAATCCAGCAAATAAAGAAAAGCCAGACTGCTGCTGGACAGCAGCGGTTCGGCTTTAACAAGGTATCAGTCTGCAGCTAGATAATTAATGCATTTTCACTACAGCTATGTCATAAAAACAAATGAATGGTAAATAATGTTCAAACGAAGCTTGGACTTGGGCTCCACACACTTTATCCACTGATGATCATTTGCAATGGTAAAGCAAGATCCTGCACTCTTCAGAAGAAAAAAATCAAAACCAAGCACATTTTTAAGAGATGCTTCACTGGTTATCCATTTACAATTATAATTCATATCCAATTACAATCACTGACCAGCTGGAAAACAAACCCTAGAAAAAGTAGTATCTCCTTTTCCCCACCTCATTAGGCCGCACCTCAAGTACTGTGTCCAGTTTTGGGCCCCTCAGTTTAGGAAGGATGTTGACTTGCTGGAACGTATCCAGAGAAGGGCAATGAAGCTGGTGAGGGATTTGGAACACAAGCCCTATGAGGAGAGGCTGAGGGAGCTGGGGTTGCTTAGCCTGGAGAAGAGGAGACTCAGGGGTGACCTTCTTGCTCTCTACAACTACCTGAAGGGAGGTTGTAGACAGGCAGAGGTTGGTCTCTTCTCCCAGGCAGCCAGTACCAGAACAAGAGGACACAGTCTCAGGCTGTGCCAGGGCAGGTTTAGGCTGGATGTTAGGAAGAAGTTCTATACATAGAGAGTGATTGCCCATTGGAATGGGCTGCCCAGGGAGGTGGTGGAGTCACCTTCATTGGAGGTGTTCAGGAGGAGACTTGATGGGGTGCTTGGTGCCATGGTTTAGTTGTTTGGGTGGGTTGGATTGGTTGATGGGTTGGACGCAATGATCTTGAAGGTCTCTTTCAACCTGGTGTATTGTATTGTATTGTATTCTTAGCATATTTACATGAACAGGAAAGAATAAAAATGGTAAAAGGCCCTACTATCTCCTTGCAAGTAAAACACAAGTTCATTCAGACTTTACTAGCCAATGATCTTAATAGCAAGAAACAAGATTGCTGAGGAGTCGGTTAATGCCTTTCTCACAGAGAAGTGCTCTTCATGTGGGAGAATCAGAAGTCACAAACTCCTGGTTTTCATTCACACATTTTAGCAGAGGTTAGCTTCTCCTGACAGCATGAGAGAAAGCAAGGAAAGAGGAGAGATACCTCATGTTTTAAAAGGGAAGAAAGGCTTTATTAACAGGGTACAGAGGAGACTCCACTCTGTGTTACCACTCTCTGAAAATGTGCAGTCTAACACATATGCAGATTGGTTCACTGTCCCTGCAGAATTAGAACCTTTGCATCCTCCTTCAACATGAGCTTTCTTCAAAGCTGTTTCTTGCTGCTTCCTTCAGTGCAAACCTCAAGCTCTAATATCAAGGTACAGAACAGCGTTTTTAACAGATTAGTTATTAAACAACAAGTTAATTTCTTAAAAAAAAAAAAAAAGACAAGACAGGAATGTGAGAAATCTTCAGTCCTGAGAATCACAGAATATTAGGGGCTGGAAAGGACCTCAAAAGATCATCCTTGCCAGCACAGGATACCTAGAGCAGGTCACACAGGAACACATCCAGGCCGGTTTTAGATATCTCCAGAGAGGGAGGCTCCACACCCCCCAGGCAGCCTGTTCCAGTGTTCTGTCACTCTCACAGCGGAAAAAAATTTCCTCATGTTTCCGTGGAACTCCCTGTGACTCAACTTTCACCCACTGCCCCTTGTCCCGTCATCAGGCATCACTGAGCAGAGCCTGGTTCCATCCTCTTGGCACTCACCCCTTACATATTTATAAATATTAATGAAGTCACCCCTTAGTCTCCTCTTCTCCAAGCTAAAAAGCCCCAGCTCCCTCAGCATCTCCCCATAAAAAAAGAGATTCCATTCCCTTAATCATTTTTGTGGCTCTGTGCTGGACTCTCAAGCAGTTCCCTGTCCTTGAACTGAGGGGCCCAGAACTGGACACAATACTCCAGATGCAGCCTCACCAGGGCAGAGTAGAGGGGGAGGAGAACCTCTCTCGACCTAACCACACCCTTTCTAATACACCCCAGAATGGCACTGGCCTTCTTGGCCACAAGACCACACTGCTGGAAGGAAATACATTAATTAAAATGGAGAATTGCTATTTATGAAATCCAGCCTCACTGTCAGTTTCTACCTGGGGATGCCTGAATACTCCAGTTTGTGAAGTCTGTGAACTACCCTGGTATCTTGGGCAACAGGCTCTTTCTGTGGATTAAGTAAATATATAAATCACTGACAGGGCCTGTTCAGTCTTCTGTCCCAAAGCCATCAAGTTAAAGGTGAACTTGAAGGCCAAATGCCTGACATTACACAATAGGAAAAGAAGCCCTATTTAAATATTAACCATTTCATAATTCTGCAAATGACAGACAGTTAAAAGTTCATGTTAGCTGCTGCATTCTACTTGAATAACCCACAAAACATGACTTGATCTGCTTCCTAGGCAAGGTAGAAGCATCTTTCTTGGATCAACATCTACAAAATACTACTACACACTGTGTGCTTTATAGATACTACACATAATGGCTTCAGAACCAACATAAACAATTCCAAACATCAAACTTGGTTCTTCCCTACCCATCTGACTGGAAGATGGGTGGATTAGCCAGGCAACCAAGTTTTGAAAGTTGAGCAAGCAGCCAGCAGCGCTGCAGCAACACTTTCGACTCCTCCGCAGCAATCAAGAGAATTGGCAGAAGTTTGCCAACACACAGTCTTCACCCGCGGGGTGTGATGAGTCCACGCTGGCCACGCCAGCTCAGCTACATCCTCGACAGGCCCAGGCCATGCTGCTGGCCTGTAGCCCAGGGCTGTCCGTGCAAAGGCAACTACTGCTCCCAACTCCCCCACACACTAATCCACACACACTCACCCACACACACTCACCCAGGCTCCGACCCGCACTGCATGACATAATTTGCACACAAACTGTAACACACATGGAGAAGCTCTGGTTTGGGTTCTTTTTTAATATTGTTCCTGCCTTGCAGACTACGATGGAGTTAAGCGAGTGCTGACTCAACTCGCTCATGATGGCTAGGCCGGGCCAGCCACAGGGCACCTGAGAGGAAGGAGAGCGGAGCGGCGCTGCTTCGTCCTCCCCTTCTCGCTCGGGCTGGGCTGGAGCAAGCACTGGAGCCGGGCTCGACTTGAAATAAAAAACTGAAGTGGAACGCAAGACGCGAACGGGACGCCAAGAACAGCAGGGCAGGGTGGCAGGAGCCGAGGTCCTCGCTGCTGGCTCTGCCCGAGAAGGGGCCCCAGTTGGAGGAGCCGAACACCAGCGCGGTCCCCGCCTAACCCCACCGGCCCGTGGAGCGACGAGCCCCAGCCCCTAACGAGCCGTGAGGGGCCCTTACACTGCATGCCCGTTCCACGGCCGCCATGCTGCCGCCTCCCCTCACGCCAGCTCCGCGGCCAGACCGAGCCACACTCACCTGAGCGATGCCAGCGCCCATGAGGCCACCACCGATAATCGTCACATGCTTGATGATCAGCTTCTTGGCGGCCGCTGTGGCTGCGGCGGAGGAAGCGGCGCGCACGAAGTGGCGGGTGGCGAAGGCCATAGCGAAAGCGGGTGGCGGACAGCGCCGAGCAAGAGGCAGCGGGACCGGGCGGGGCGAGAGTCGCGCTCCGCCCCGGGGAGCAGCGCGGGGCGGTGGCGGGCCCCGCGGCTTGCTGCTCGCTGCCGGGAAAGGCGATGTAAGTCCTTCACCTTCGCTACTTTTGACTCCTTAAGAGAAGTCAAGTAGCAATAGCAAGGTCAGCACAGCGGTTAACCCCACTCTTGTAGGCTAGCGTTGCACCCGCGGCGGGCCTGAGGCAGAGGCTGCTGTGAGTTCTGCCCTTCCAGCGGAGGTCACCGCGCTGCCATCAAAGCCTTCCTCCTCCTGCTCTAGCAGCTCATTTCTCTGAGCACTCCGTAATAAAAGTATTTCCGAACTAGCCAGAGATTTTCTTTTCAGGCACAAACTATACAGTAAGCCAAAATTAAATCAAAATACTTCTATTATAAATACTAATGGCTGACTCAACATAGCTTTCCATGTTAATTCCTTTATCGCCAGAACAATTGGCACTTAAGTCAGCAACAGCTGACAACTGAGCAATGACGGCATATACCACTTCAGTCAGTATCGGGATAAGCATTAAGCACCTTGTTTCTTCCAACAAAAGGAAAGGAATATTCTCACATCTCTGCAATGTGTGCAAAAATGCAAAGCAAAATACTCTCCCATTCCTCACTCTGCCTCATCTGACATCAGATCAGCCAGGACCAGCCAAAACAGCTTTAACCCAGGGAGCTCCAGGGAATAGGACACAGGACTCCCATGCACAGCTGCTGCTCTCCAGTTCCCCACTCTGGACATGCCAGTATCACACCCACTTCTGCCCCACAGGTTCTTCAGTTGTGTACTTCTCAGCCCTCCCTTTCTGCAGGCAAGGCTTTCCTGCTTCAACTTGGGCTCCCTCTGGGTCAAAGGCCCCAGATCTCCAACCCTCCCGCCCCCCCCCCAATCCCAGGCTCTACTGTGGCACCCCTTTCCCTCTCCCCTCTCCAACCCCTGCTTGCCAGGACTTAAACAAAACTACACCCTGACTCTATCCACAGTTTTCTTTCTCACCTTATTCCTCCTCCTGGTGGCAACTCAATTTGCCTTATAGCTTCCTCATCTTCTGTTTCCTTTCTTTTTACTCCTCTAAGTAACTGTTTTGAAAACATACTCAATCATTTGATCATAACATGCCTGGTGTACTTTCCTAATTTCAATCCATTCTCCCACCTCCTTCACTCTTCATACAAACTACTTTTGAATATCTTCTCACACAAAAGCTTTCCTTGCAAGATGGAGGCCACCAAACACCATGAGCTGAGCCAACAAGTGGAACTCATTAAAATGACTATACAAAGTTGCCAAACACTTGGGAATTTACTTTATTCAAAATAAAATTACACTGAAGCAAAGTCTGAAGTCCTTTTCAAGAACATTTTCAGCATTCGGAAATGGCCACCCACTTACACAAACACATTTTTCAACAAGGCATTTGAGATGCTTCCTCTGCTAATAAAGAAAAAAAAAAAAAAAAAAAAGAGGGGAAGGATACATTTACAGACCACAAACCAAATCTGCTACCACTTTACTTACAGTTTACCAAAGATGGCAACACACTTTTAAACCCCCAGGCACTGGATTGCTTTCATGCTATTGTTTAGCTACTTTCATGGCATCCTGTGAAAGTTTCGGTGCATCTGGAAGGCATGGAAGGCAGGTCTTTATTGGCAATTCTTGCATTCTCTTGCATTCTGGCAGACATTGACATGGTCTCACCGTCACATTGGTACCTCCAGTTTGTCGTGCCATGTGGCATTTCATTGCAGGTATCACCAGAAACTGCACCCCAAAGTACTACTTGTAGGAGGATAACTTCAAAGGACAGTTTTCAAAAGGTGACATTTTAGACTAAACCCAGCAGGCAAAATGAACACAGTTAGGTACAGTTCCATATATTAGGGGATTATGTGAATTGTGTCTTCTTTGGAACCTGTAAAACAACAAACTAAAGTGCTTTTTAAATGTGTCCTCCTCGATTGAAAGAACAGGTACTTTATATATACAATCAGCTGCACACCAACATCATTATGGTGCTTAAAAAGGCATTTCAACTTAAAGATAAATATTATCAGCATTTAGGTTTAGCTTTGCAATTAAGCATATTCCATTGTAAGGATTTCCAGGCAAAAATCCCAACTACACAGAATCTATTTACTTACTGAAAAATAAAAAGTTGAAGAAGTAAGTGCTTTCTACTCCAACACTGTCAGCTTTTAGTGCACGTTTACTTGCATTGGTACCAAACTCAACTATTCATCGCTCTACGTTTCATACAAAGAAAAGAAAAATACCACAAGCATGGGCTGACCTACAGAGACTAACATTAGCAAACATAAGAACTGAAAATTCTCACACAAACAGTTGGGTAACTAACCAACCAAATACCTAATTTGGACATTAAGGCACTCTGTTATCAGAAACAGGTAACAGAAAAACCTTAATTTACATCCAAAATAACTACCTTACCATCTTTGCTAGGCACTACCTGGCTCTTAAAACTTCCAAGTCAAACTGTGACATAACCAGAGGTTGAAGGTGAAGAGCTGACTCTTCTTTTACAACATAGATTTATTTTCTGCTCTGGAATACCCAATTCCACTTTACAGTCAATTTCACATTCCAGTCTAGTAAACCTGATGTTAGGAGGACTGGGAGTATTCTCTAGATCTCCATCGAGGGGGAAAATCCACAATTCTTTTAAAGAGTTCATATGTACTTAGTTCCTGTGATATAAAATTCTTCTAGATCAAAAGGTGTATACAGAGATTTAAGAACAATTATTTAAAGGTTAACTGTTACATGTCCCCCAAAAGATGTTTGAGAGATCTTGCAACTAAAAGGCAAGACTGAATGCCCCATTCCAAAATACCTAACAGTAGATTCCCTTGGCAACTGGTTTGATAGCAGTGAACAGCACTGAAACTTTGCATGTACAAAGGTGCTAATATTGTAGGAACTACAGATCTTTTTACTCCATATGGAAGATAAAAAAGAGAAAGCCTTTAACCTCAAACCTCAAGTCTGTCAGATTCCTGACGTTCCATGCCTAAATGTGTAAAAGACATCTGTAATGCCATACTGATGCCATATTTGAGGTAAGGCTCCAGTTTCCAAAGCCAGACAGGTTGTGGCAGTGCTGTCCACGAGGACTGTCAATGAAAAACCTGAGTGCAAGCCCCAACTCTGTGATCACACATGTAGAGATTTCCCAATTCTGGTCTCATCCAGACTACAGCCACTGATGGGGGAAACCAGTGAATGCAAAGTGGCAGCATGGATGTTGTCTGGAATATGTGCTTGGCACTGGAACACAGACTTCTGTTTCTTGTTAGAGAAGTCTGCTCTCATTTATATTCTGAGATAAAACATCTGCATCCAGACACTACCACACTCCTTTCATATTCAGAACATGATATAGTCAAGGATTCATTTGGTTTCCAAAACCTGAGTTTTCAGAGTTGGAATCTACTTGCTTGTAAGTGGGCCCTGACAGTTAGGAACATTTGGATCCAGGGATCCAGACCAATTCAAGCTACACCTATCAGTTACTTGCAAGAAAGATTCCTCCAAGGTTAAAAGAAGTGTCATTTAGTCATTTCAAAGAAGCATTTGTCATTATTTAAGCTCAGTTATAATGTTTCTTCACACAGAAAACGATAACACCCTTTCATTCATTAATCCCTTTACTATCAGATGATGTCCTTCACTCATTTGGTAAATTACATGTTTACATTCTGCTTATACCAAAATAACAATTACTATTTCTTAAGGCATTAACAGATATTTTGGACCATTCTCTCAGTATTACCATTCAAAAAAACTGCCAGTAAGAGCTTATAGAAAAAGGGGTTAAGCCCAGCAAGTTTTAACAGCAAACTGGAAACTTTACTATCAGTTAATTTGTGGAATGCAACAGCTGACAAAAAGAAAAAAGAGATCTTCTCTTTCAAGAAGTATAAACGGATCACTCTCACTGACTATGAAAGCCTGTGCAGTTGGTGTTTTCCTGGAAAGTAACAAAATAAGCTAGAAACAGAGTTGGATTTTTAAAGTGCAGTAGTTCTTTGCTTAATCTTTTCTAATCTTTCATCATTTCTTCAGAGCTATTATATCAAATGGACATGGAGCTAAAGTCAGACCAAACCTTCCCTCCATCGACGGCTTTGCAGCATTTTCAGGGTACAAAAAGGTAAAACTTTGCATCAAACTCACAAAAATCAAGAACAGCTCCATTTTTGCCAACTGCTCCCCCATGCACACACGTTTACCTAGAGAACAGTTAGAAGAGACACATTACTGGTTTTGTACTGCTGATCCATTTGTTAATACACATTCAGTTCTTGTGCTAGCACAAAGGCTGAACAGCTATCGACTCTCTTTCCCATATTTGAATCTGAGCCCCCTTGCTCAGCAGTACCATTTCCTACTAACAGCATTTACATTAATTGCAAAAGTATTATCAAAGGACAGCTCATCATTTCTGCCTGGCAACTGGAGACTTTAGGATCCCCACCCATTCTGCGAGCCACCAACTGCAATAATGGTGGCTGTAGTTGATTCTAGGGCAACTTCTACATCTCATGCCTCCAAGGCCCTATATTCAAACTACCACCAGCCCCCACCTGCTACTGACTGCAAATGGGTACCTTACTGTGGCAGGTGCAAACTACCCACTCCCAAGATTAGAGCCCTGACAGACCTTGAACCAGGCTTGCTCTGGCACCCCTCAGTCTGGGACTTGCCCTTCCAGTTAATTAAGACATTGACCACAGCCTACACTTGCAGGAGTATAAATGCAGTTCTGCTATGGAGAGGGGCTTGCTTGCTTGCCTGTTTGTCTGCTGGCTTTGCTTCTCACCCTCTCCACAGAGAAGCAGCTTGGCAGCCTGGAAAATCTCCCTTGGTGACTATATATATTGGGTGTCCAGTGAGAATTTCCACATTTCAGGTCATCTCTCCAAACAGTTTAAATTGTTTTCCACAGTTTTTCCCAACAAACATTTGAACTTGTAATTTTATTGTGTTGCTAATGAATTCACAGTTTTTGCGTTCACAATACTTACCCATTCCAAATGGAATGAAGGTCTCTTTCTTAATGAGCTGGCCATTTTCATCCAGAAATCTTGATGGCAGAAATTCATCTGGTTTCTCCCAAATGTTAGGATCTCTGTGTACTGACCACAAGTTGGGCACAATCACACTGCCCTTGGGAATAGTATATCCCTGCAGCACTTTAAACAAAAGCACAGACAGAGGAGTAAACATGAGAGACATACTATTCAAAAGACAACTAGAAGATGCCACAAAAAATGATACATATGCCCAGCTGTGGGCTGTAACAGGAGCTTAAGGCAAAGGTGATCTCTTGCCAGCCTTCTTGAGTCAGAATCATACAATCCACAGCAGCTAGAAAGACACCAAGTTATACCAACAGCTTCCTGTGGGGAAAAAGCAGCAGCAACTGTTAAGAATGCACTTTGCTGCAGGGAAGTGCTGTGACCTAGTTTCCTCCTGCTCCTGTGCTGTCACAGAGCCCCAGCACAGTGAAGGTGGAGGTATAAGGAAGTGGAACAGGTTTTGAACTCTTGTCACAAAAGGGTTTTGCAGTGACTTGTCTCATTTCAGCTTGTTGTACCTCATTGTCCTGCAAGCCCAAAACATTTAAAAAAGCAGATCAATTCAGTATGGGTTTGAAAGCCAAGTATTGCTGCCCCCCACTCACTTTAGCCAGTGTTCACCTATGTCTGTGAAAAAAAGAGCCAAACAATATGACTTGGGAAAGGATACTCGTTAACATCTTCCACAGAGGCAGAGCTCAATGGTATATGCATTTCAAGCTTCAACAAACCAACTGCTCCAAATTGATGTCTTCAGATCTGTGTCAGATGGCCAAAACAAACTCTGCTGCTTCAGGTACAAAGGTGAAGTCTCAGCTGCCAACTACCACTAGGCACATCAATCAACATAAGCTGACCCCAGAAAAGAAACTGCTCTAAATTAGAAAACTTCTGGCTGCTAGGTCAGACATCAGCATCTCCAGCCCACCTACTCTATAAATGGTGGTTTACATACTTGAGTTACGTGTCTAATAAACGGGGTCTTTAAAAATTCTCACCAGATCTTCATCCACAAAAGAAATGCTGTTCTAACAAGTCTCTGCAAATGCTTACCAGCAGTTTCTGAGGCCATTCGAGGGATAGAAAGGGGAACAACTGCTGTCATCCTTTGCACTTCCATAATGGTTGCCTCCGTGAAGGGCATTTGAGCCTTGTAGGTAAGAGAGGGAACTCTGTCACATCCCAGAACTTGTTCTATTTCTGCTTGAACCTTCTCTATTCAAAGGGAATAAGAAAAACAGAAAAAGATGCACAGTATGTGAGAACACATCATCTTACTTTCATTTGCCAACACTTCATTGTTTACCCAGATTTGACAAAAAATACTACATATAACCATGCCAAGATAAGCCTTAGGAACACACTCAGTTAAGAATAAAACAACCAAGTGGAATCTTGACAACTGTCAAGAGTAAAGTTACGAGATGACAGACATTGCTAGCACTTTTGTACTGGAAAAGTGCAGGAAGAATTTTGTTCCAGTTCCAAATGTATTCATAATCCCAGTTTAAACTACATGGTAATGTGAATGGTGAAAACAAGCTTCTGGCCTGCATTAAAAAAATTAAGAAAAGGAGACTACAGGCTGTGTGTGTCCCATGTGGCCTCTGTCCCTGGGGAGATCCAGTTCTCAGAACTGGGAAAGGTGGTGAAGTGTTCAGAAAGCTTGCCATGCAGTTGCTTCAGATACTTCATTCTGGAACAAAAATTCTTGTGCTGTTATCTCAAGTGTTGAAGGCACTTATTTTGCAGCTTCCTACTTTCTATTCTCAGAAACCAAAACTGAGCTATTTCCCAGTTTCCCCAAAAGGCAGCAGCAGATGCTCCTTCCCCAACAAAGAACTTCTGCAAAGGAAAACCAAAAACTAATGACCTTATCTCTCCTCCCATTCATGTGAGGCACAAAGCATCAAACTATTTCTTTGCCCCTTTCAGGTCGCTATAGGCTCAGCATACAACTAATGCTCTTTGTGGAAGTTTCCACAATGCAAGACTTGCTTCCTCCATGTAGAGAATGGCACATCTTTTCTTTCACCTAACTTGGAATCAGGCTGCACAAAAAGACAATCTTGAAAGACACAACTTCAAAAATGAATCTTTAATGAAAGAAGTCAGCTTTTAGCCTTGATATCCCAAATACAGTGTGGTTGTCCTGCTTGCTTTTTTTCAAGATTCAGAATCCAGGCTGCTCATATCCTAAGTTTCTTTTTTCTTTTCTCTTCTTAGTACTGATTCAAGAGTAAATAAAAGCTCAATGCAAAAAAAGTTTCTGTTTTCAGAGAAGCATTTGGAAATACACATGATATGTATTCAACAAACATTTGCTGCCACCTACTGGGTTAGCCAGGAAAACAAGTTCTTACATGAGGAACAGAGAGTGGAAAAAATACCTCAGTAACAACAGATTTGGTGCGGCTCTTGTTTGCCTCCTTTGTGGGATTTTGCTGCTTTTTAAATGACATTTTATAGCCCTGTATTCAGAGATGCACATCCACAGTGATTTATATTAGTAAAGTTTCCAATGAATGGAGACTGTCTCATACCATGTGTCACACCAGCTTTATATCCTGAATAACATTTCTTCACAGTTTGTACTGACATGTGGAGCTACAGAGAAAGCCATCAACCACAGCTCACATCACCAACTGCAAGAATACAGATTTCAAGAGCTCTCTGCTACAGCATGGTATTCAAACTGCTTCAGTGCATTTCATGCATTTAAAAATCCCACAGATCTTCAGAAATCAAGGACCAAAACCAAGTAAGGGAACAGACCACACCAAACACACACCATTGCCTCCCTATATGCACCCTCACACACACTCACGCACTCTCACACTCTTGTCCCCTGTGTAAAGCAAAACTGTCTTCCATGAACAAATAGATTCTTCCTGATTTTTCCCCTCACAGCATTTCCTGTGCCTTTCCATGTCTGTAACATTTGCTGCTGCTAAAATTCATGCAGTTCAAGTACTTCCTGAATAAAAAGAGGCCCACACGTGACTCTCAGGCAATCAGGATACATAAGGAATGGGATACTGGAGGGAAGAGAATGACCCTCCACAACTAAGTGATACACTCTGGACTACTTAGCTTATTTTTATTATTTGACTACAGCCACGGCAAAGGGAAAGGGCAAATCAGAGAGCAACAATAGAACTAAACTGTTGGAAGTCAGCAGAAGAGAGAAAAATAAGTAGCAGATATATGTGCAGTACAAGGCAGTAGGGAAGAGGTAATAAAAACCCAAACACAAAAATCTTACACATGTCAAAACATATCTGATTTATCTAACTTGCATATCAAGTCAAGCAGTGGCAACACACAACCATTAAAAATGGAAGAGTAAGTCTATGCAATAAAATGTTACCTTGTCCTTGGTGGACTCTCTCTCCTGTTTACTGAACTGATGCCCTAATTTGTAATCTTTGCTCAGCAGTTTGGTTATTCTGTGCAATAAACTACGATCTTGACCTATTTAAAGAAATTATTGAAGACAGATAGGTTCTGTAAACAAGTATCTGTTTGCTTACTTGCAAAGCAGCTGTAGCATGTGAATATCTCGTAATCTCAAATACTTGATAACAAATATTCCAGGACTGATGGGGAGAGGGCCTTGCAGCAATGCTGACCAGCTGATGTCATGGATTTGTGTAAGTCCTATTTGCTTAAGCCATCTCAAATTTGATCTTCTACGGTGGGTAGTGTTTTACTTTTCCAGACTCAAAAACCTCCCTGCTCAGGAAGGCATAAAAGCAGACCCTACCCTTACATATTTCACATCCTTCATACCACTACTATAGGCCTGAAATGCCACAATTGACCTTTTATGGTCAGGCTCCCAGGAACTGCTCAGGAAAGATAAAAGTTGTCCCCAAACAGAAGAAATACATAGACTAAAAGGTCATTTAGATACTTAATACACAGCACCAAACTAGAGATCATCACAGCAGAGCAGGATAGAGAATGTCCTGTTAGATATCAACCTTTCAAGTTGCACATAGGCTCGTAGTGTTTGCACTCCAAAAGACTTCTCTACTGTCACTGCTTCTGTTTGTGAACATTCATCTAGAGCTTTACAACCTGGAATAAAACACCTGCAATAAAACCAGTCTTACCTTGTACTTCCGGGTAGAGAGACATGTAGAGCAGACACCACAGTAAGGTGTTGGAAGTAGTGTCTGTGCCTGCGATGAAGAGGTCACCAATGATGAAAAACAGGTAGTCTTCATTAAAACTGCTCTCCTTGTTGTTCTTTTCCTCTTCTGCATGGATGAAGTACATATCAATGAAGTCCCTGGGATGTGCTGCATCCAGTGTATCCCTGTGCTGTGCAATGATTTTCTTCAGGAAAGCTGTAATATCTAATTCTGTTTTCCTAAGCTCCCAGAAAGGTCCAAAGGGAAGGTAGTACAGCCAAGGGCAGATATTGACGAGCATCATGTAGCTGTTCACGCTCAGCTCCAGTGCACGGGCCATGTTCTTCAGCATCGTCTTGAACTCATCATCTTCATAGTTAAACCGCTTCCCAAAGGCCATGGAGCAGATGACATTGGACACTGCGTTGCGAATGATCGGAAAGGGATTAAATGAATCCTTTCCGTGCTTCAGCATCTCCTCTTTTATAAACTTCAGCTCCTCGATGATTTTAGGCTCTAAGCTGTGTCTTCCTACTCCAAAATGACGCAGCGTTGAGAGAGAGAACTTCCGCTGTTGCTTCCAGATAGGGCCATAAGGTGCAAAAATAACACCTGGAAGAGAAAGAGTGTGGAACCAAAGTGCTGTATTGTCAAGAAGAAATAGTTAGACGGGGCCTGCAACCCAAAAGCGAGAAAAGAAGGAAATGATACATGGCAAACATATCCCAAGCACTGAGCTAGGAGCTACGGGAAGAACAATAAGGCTCTTTTTAACCAATTTAGGAAGTCCTGTCCCTCCTATTCCATATCAGTGAAATGACTCTAATAGATAGTCATAGTTCTCTAAGTCTTTGCAATACATTAGTAGATGCAGAAAGCATACTGCAGATGCTTTATTACAAATAGCATACAAAAGTTCTGCAGGAACTCTGAGACAAGTTAGCCTTTTCTCCTCAAAGTCCTGAGACACAAATTCCTTCACCAAGGCAGAACACAATATATTAAAATACAAACTGGTTTGCGGGGCTTTTTCCCCCTTCATGTTGCACAAACTACAATATCATTTGTGCATGTACCTATTTCTGCTACAAACAAGGTTTTTCTTTAGCTTATACTCAAAACACAGGATACACACGCTGCAAACAAACTGGTAAGGTGAAGACAGATTCAGAGACACTTGGCAAAAACCTACCTGATTTGTATCTCAAGAGTTTTGATGCCTCCAGGCACGTGTTCTGCATGATTGTGTTATAATGAAACACCACTAAAATGAAATCCTTTTGTTTCAACTATAAAGACTGCTTGCTTACAAACAGAAACACCTCTGTATTTGAATTAACAGGCCACATACCAAAGGTACCACCAGACAACAAAATACACAACCTGTTATTTCTGAAGTTTAATATTTTCATGGTTAACCTGAGGAAAGTTAAAGTCATCAAAACACAGAGTAGTTCTGCTTTGATTCTTCTAGTAAAATGACACCGCATCTGTTTTTTTTTTCTGGAAACAAAAAGATCCTTTATAAAAGTAACAGCAATTCTTCTGCCAAGTGCAAAGCTTAACATTAAATTTAGCAGGAAGAGAAACGGCCACAAGAAATTAGCAATAGAAAGATGGACCAGGTTTTAATCCTTAACATTACCTATCTTTTTATTACAACTTACTGTTCATGGTCCCTATTTCAGAAAGAAAAATAAATAATAGATCTATAGCTAGAAACAGGAATCTCTAGATGTGTAAATGAGGTAGCTGCACTCAGAAGGGTCTGCAATCCCAAGTGTAACATAGCTGGGAAGATTTCTAGACAGATTTTCTGATTACATTATTTACTCATAGCAGTAACAAACCCATGACCTAGTTCCAAAGGCCCTGAACAAAATAAGCAGAACATCATAAAGAGTCAGAACAATCTAAGAATCAGCTGAACTTCTGCTTCTCTGCATGAAGACATTCCTTTGGAAATTTATTCAAATGTCCGCTCCTTGACACTTTAAAAACAGAACCAAAACTTACTCAGAATCCCTTTCTCAAGTAATATTTGCTGGCAGCACTGGTGTCCTCAAATAGGGCAGGTGAAAGAACAGGCTTATTTAGAGCTGAACTTGGCCAAGCTCATGTAAGCAACACAACAGCTTGGTAAGTTTTATGGGCAGCTAGGCAACCCTCATATAAGAGTCTTGGGGCCTGAAGGCAGATATGGTGACCTTTCAGATAAAAAAACTAAATGTAAAGCAATGTCATGTCCCTGCTGCAAAGAACAAGAAACACAGAATTCACTGCATTCAAGGAAAAGAAAATTCACCATAAGCCTGAACACCTTTTACAGCACCACTAAAACAGATCTCATGTTTAATTACTCTTTCCCTTTTCTCCCACAGTCCTTGCTAAATCATAAATGTACTGATCCAAAAATATTCGTGCACTGTAACAACAAACACACACCAGTAAGATCTGTCTCAGATCAGTATCATTAAACCAGCATCATTAATATTTTCCCTTTTTTTAATCCTTTAAACCAATTACAGCAATAGCATCCGATTACTTTTTAACAGTCTAGGTCCCTTACTTCTTATCTTTACTGGGGTAATTCTGATACAGTAGAAAATGTTTCAGGCACTTAAGCAATCGATTTTTCTGGCTTCAGGAAAACAGAAAGACAAACAAGTTTCACAACAGTTAGCACACTACAAGCCTGCTGGGCTAATGTTCCTAAACCTGCGATGGACCTAAAAGCTAATCATGAAGAAATTCTGTCATGAGGCCATCATATGTTTAACCTCTCTGTGACCTTTTTTTTGTGAACGCTAGTGAACTCTGCTTTGACCTACTTAAAAGGAGAGTAAAAATATGCTCAGTAGGTTTTAATGATTTAGCACCAGACTTAGCAGTTAGATAACGGCTGAGGCTTGATGATCTTAAACTCTATGATTTTGGGAAGCTGAAAAATACACCTGCAAACATCTCAGCAACAGTAACCCTCCTGCAGGCAGCAGAGGCTGGGCAGCTATGGGCCATCACAGAAGACTGCTCCTAGCCATCATTACTTTGGGAAGAACTGAGGAAGCAGACAATTACTCCATCCTGTTGCCAGTGCTCCGAATTTCTTGTCCTGTTATAACTAAAACTAGAAAGCCCATGGGTTCCTGAAGTCCCTTCACAAACACCATACCTTTTCCTGTAAAAAAAAAAAAAAAAAGGTAAAGAGATCAGGCATTTCGGTCATCATGAGGTCATCTGTCATGTGCATCTCAGCCCTGTGAAGTTCATAACGATGCTACATGTTCACCTAAAGGTAGGACGAGTATCTCCCTGTATGCATTCTGTAACCAGCAGCTCAAAGGACGAGCACGATCAGCAAAAAGCAAGCAGATGGTTTAAGCCTGCAACTCACAACAGTCATTTATACGTTTCAGTAAAGCTGCCACAAAACCGAACGGCTCCTGCTGGATGCTTTTGCTCGCCCTGGCAACTCACGAAGACTATGTCAGCCCACAGTTCCGCGGCTCCCACCTGCCGGGCCCCTCAGTAGCCGCCCCCGGGGTCCTTACCCTTCTTGTGAGTGATCATGACGACAATGGGGACGGAAGGCCGGTCGCTGAACACCTCCGCCTTTTGTACCAGCGCCTCCCGCACCGCCTCGAAGGTGTTGAGGATGATGACGGGCCAGCTGCCCACGAAGAGCCGGAAAACGCTGCCATACATCTTGGTGAGGCCGGTGAGGAAGACGTGTGGGGAGAAGGCGATGGAGCCCCGGTTGCTGTCCGGTACCTCTACCGCCCATCTCCTTAGCAGCGGCGGCGGCAGCAGGGCGAAGCCAAAGTTACCCACCAGCGGCCAGGGCGCCGGGCCCGGCGGCATCCCCGACAGCGCCCGCGGCCGCCGCAGCAGCCAGTAGCAGCCCAGCCAGCACAAGGCCACTAGCAGCAGCTCGGTGGCCGTGGGGGCCCTGAGCAGCCAAGGCAATTCAGCCATCCCGTCAGGCAGCCTGCGCTCGCACCTCGCCGCTGGACCACCGCTCTCCTTCTCTCCCCGCCCCGTCCTCACCCCTAACCCAGCGCGTTACAGCTTAAAATGGCGGGGGCGGGCGGGAGGCGAGGCCTGCTTGGCGCCCTGACCCTGTCCCCGCCGCACTGTGGGCGGGTAGCGGTCCGCCCCGAGGCCGGGCTCCAGCCGCAGGCTGGAGATAACGGGAAGGCGGAGAGCAGGGAGCTCGGCGGGGTTTTCATGCGCTACGGCCAGCGCCGGGGCAGAGCACTCGCCCCCAACAAATTGCAAGACGGGGGATGCATGTGTGCTTGGGTGAAGGCAGGGACGCAGTTAAGGAAGGGGCGCTAGTGTGCATTTATGTTCGCATTGTTGCTGTTTTTATTTTTGTGTTTTTAGGGGGGGGGGGGGGGGGGGGGGCGCGCGTGTTTAGTTTTATTTGTTTTGCGGACGCGGTCTGAGTTCGGCTTCGGTTTCTTTTCCTGTGGGGGGGTTGGGAGTTTCTGTTGTTTGTGTTCTCTTAACCACAGGTGGAAAGTGGAAACAAAATTACTTGCTTTCCCGCGGCCCATAGTTCAAGGTCTGGTTTTAGTGGGGCTTAGGAAGAAGGATCATTTTTGTTTTCTTTCTCTTCCCAAATGCAAAAGTTCGCATTTCCCGCTAATACACCAGAATTTTGCCTTCAATTACTAACCTGTAATACCACCCCAGCTTTATGTTAAGTAATTGCTTGGCAAAGGCAGGAGCTGGACCCGAATTTCACTGGGAAGGCAGCTTAGTTCTGAGGCTTCCTCATGAAAAAATAAGCAACTCATTTCCAGGGTAACTTCCTCCTCCTTGTGAAATACAGCTGGGTGCACCTTCGAGTTAATCAACATCTCAAATGAAATTCAATGCACTTTTAGGTATTCAACAGTGAAAAATGCTACTGCATGGTCTTCCAAACCATTTACTGTAAAGTGTTTGAGTAAGGACTCTTGCTACTCCTTCAGTAAAAGGGAGAAACACTGTTGGCATAACAGAAGTACAGCACCTTTAATGTATGCTCCAAAAGTTAAAAATGCAAAGAACAAGTCATGCTTACCTTTTAAAAAAGAATGTATGTTTTTCTTTTAACAAATAGTTGAACATTTAAGTAAATATAGTGACAAATGCCTCTTGAAAGAGTGGCTGTAATACATTAAAAAAGTTTTATTGCAATTATACAGACATTACAGACATTTTAGAAATACATGAAGTTTCAAATGGTCAAGATCAGTTTTCTTCTATGCAATTAAGGCAACTGGATGCAATGGCTCTCTAATATAAATAGCAAATAGGTATTTACTAGCCATGGATTAAAGTAGAAAAACCCAAGATCACAGATTTAAATTGGTAAAGCAGAATGCGGCTTCATTTTATCGGTATTTGGTAGAAATCTGGTAGTGAATTACAATGTACCAAATAAAATGCATCTATTAGAAAAATACAGAAAAAAGCATCTGAAAATTTATCTGCACCAAAGATATTTCAAATTGGAATCTCAAGGAAAGTTTAAATTCTGCAGTCTCAAAAGAAAAAGCCAAGCTATTCAGCACAGCTGAAATGTTACTGGGTTTGTGTATCCTCTTCATGGAACAGTAATCTAGTCTCACTTCCTCAGTGTAGCTGAGAAGCAGGAGTAGATACAAAGAAATTCTCTCACCACATCCCTATGCAATTGGAAGATCAACTTCAGGAGCACATGGCCAACTCTAGATTGCCAAGAGATCAGTAAATTAATTCTATGAAAGTAGTTTCATTTTGCTTAAAGCTGATGTGAAATTTAAACTTTGCACTACATGTTAAATGGATGCTTCTACTCAAAAATACTTTTTTCCAACATTAGTTTTTCCAATTAGAACCAAATATCTTATCTTTAAAGCATAAAATTAATAGCAAAATATAACCAAGTACTTCACTAATATTTTGTATAACCCAAATAACTACATTAACACCACTATAATGCTTTCCTTGGAAATCATCCCTCCTCAGTCCTACTATTGGTGTAACAAACGTCATCCCCATTTAATTCTGCGCAGAAGGAAAATCCACTCCTCAACCTCTTTTGCCAAAAACTGAGTAATCAAAGCATTTGATGACTCTTAACAGGAAAAAAAAAAAAAGATTCTCCATGAAACAAAAACCCCTCCCAGAGTGAAGATTGAGTGAAGAGTGAAGTGCATTACAACACGTTTTGAAATAAACTACTAATTCAAATTAACTATTTTTTCTTTAAAGATAACCAAATCACAGAGTTAAGGCCCAAGCAGAAGTTTAATTAACAGTGAACTCTCAAAAGCAATGTAATATTCCTGTCTGAAACTTTCTCCCAACCTTTGAATCCTATAAACACAACTGTTCACCACTTATTTTATATCATTAATTTAGCACTCATTCTCTTGAGGTATGGGCTGTGGTTTTACATGTTTTGTTTAAGCTTGCAGGCAGCCTTTTGGTTTTTATTTCCACAGGCACCCTGTTTTACAACAACATTCTCCTTCTCCAAAGAATATTAAAAGTATTTGGAAGTTCTGAGTTGGGCTAGTGCAGTGACAATCAATCATGCTTCTGTAACACATCAGCAGATGATAATGCTAAAAACTTGCTCTCAGTCAAGTGCACATCACAAGCTTGCAAAGGTTTTTGGTTTTGCAGGGCATTTAAATGTGCAGCTATTTATCTCTGTTTCTATTTCTGTCAATATTGCATTTGGGTTTGGTCAATTAAAAGACAACCTGTTTTCTCTGAAGCATCTAGTAGTTAAGACAGGAAAGTTGTGTTTCAATGTGGCTTAAACTGTTATGGATGACTCGGTTCTATTTTTGGATTTTCCAACTATTCTACTACTAAAGTCAGCACTGAGACCAGCAGCAACACAATACAGACTGCTGTTACTCGACTACCCATCTTCACTCAACCAGAAACCCAGCCAACCCTGCTTTTATGATGATGGATTTGCTTCTGCTTTAAGTTACTCTAGACCTAGAATACTCTTTGCACAGATGCAGAAGTTCAGTAAAATGGATCTTAGAGAAGCCATTTATTAAGTACTAGGTCCAAGTGATTGAAGACAACTTATTTCAGTACATGAAAGATAGCACCTTTGTGACCAAAACCTCTGGGTGCAACTACTTTAGAGCAGGGGAATGTGCCACAGAATTCCAGACTATACCCTTGTACATGCCCTCTGTTCACTCACCAGTGCACCTGGATACAGCATCCACTCTGCATGTTCACTTGTCCATATCAGGAGCATCATATTTATTCTGGAGTTGTCTATAGCAGGATTTTTAGGCAGATGATTTTACAACTACAAGTTGAAAGTAAGGGGCCTTTAACAGGAACTAAAAATGCTTCTCAATGATTTGGAAGTGTGCTGTCCTTCATTGTATGCAACATAAAATCATAACCAAAGTGAGGGGCAAGGCAGCAGGAAGGATAAAATGTATGTTTGTTTGTTTTTTAATTTCCATCTTAAAAGGAAGGGTTTTGGGAAGCTTTAAAAACAAAGCTAGAAAATTACTTCACTGTTTCACAGTCTAAACAATCCTAGTTTAGAGCTCGCTCTTATGTTTTTATAATGTTCTTTTTGGAATTGCCCTGAGAAGTCTGTCAAGTTTCACTTCTGTTCTTTAGTCATGGGTACACGGTCACATTCTTTCACAAGTTAGTTCATCTGAAGTTTCATCAGAAGATGGAGCTCCATTGCATAATCAATGTGCTCTTAATGCAGTTTTGTCCATTTCACATTCCCTCTCTGCCTCCAAGGCTTTAACAATGATGACAAAGAATTTTTTTAATAACTTAGCTGATGCCTTAAATCCTACCTAATACAATTCTTGCATTTTATATCAAGTTTCAGAAGATTAAGTATCCTAAGCATGTATGAAAAGTTAATGTTGGACTGGTAAGCTAGACCATACACATCCCTAACATTTTCCTGCGTTAAAAATACTTACTGTGATATTTTGCAGGTTTCACATAAAACAGAAGGGTCATGTTTATGTAAAAGGCATCTGGAACAGGCTTAAAAATAGAGAAATTTTGCTTTATTGAAAGAGTGTCACAACAGCTTTCCTTAACGTTCATGGGTAAGAAGGAAACAATCAGCTCTTGACAGTTTTAAGGAAATCGATAGCACCATAAATGGACAGAGGGTTTTGATTTTTAAAGGTATGTGTGGCCCTGCAAGTACCCCAACAAAGTATTACATTTTATCGCACAGGCTGACCACAAAGCTTCAACTTGTATGTGCCGAGTAAACCACATTAGACAAATTCTTTAACACATTTTTTTTTAAACCAAATTCATGGTCATCAGTGCAAGTGATTAAGACAGATAGCACCTCTGGAGATAAAAAAAGCTACAAGATGCTCACGTTATTGCTTTTCTTAAAGTACAGCTAGTGCAATATACATTGTTTTTACACAGTAAACAGACTGCAGCATCTTACCAATCACAACTCTAGCACCCCAGGGCATGCAGCAAACCACAGCACTCATTCATCATCCACTTCACCAAAACAGCTGATATTCTAGAGAGCATCATCCTGAAAATTTGCAAAATAAAAGCCAACTCTTGCTAGTTCTGAGCAGTTTATGTGAAAATGAGGCCCAGCTTGCAAACATCAGTAGAACCTGCAGCACAGAAGGTCTCTAAGTAGCGTCTTTTGTTACTGCAGTGTTAATGCCGTACAGCATTTGCAGAACTGGACTTTACGGCTATGAAAAAGGCCATATATTAGGTCCTTACTATGCAAGCATTACAGCATTCCTCTATTACTATCTAGGGTTCCTCAGCAGCCAACCACTTTTATTGCCTACTTTTCTCCAGGTTGGGCATTTTGCTTCAATTATTGCACAGAAATACAGCAACCTAGGCAAAAATCACACAAGAAAGGTTGTGAACTTCATGAGGATGAAGCCATATTACAGTTAGAAGTGACATCCTGCACTAGTTTTACAGAAGTCCTCAGAGCTGTTCTTAAAGACACAAGCAAAACATGAGGACCAGAGCCATCAAACCATAATTTCCTTCAGGTTCCTTGGCATGACCCTGGCCCCACAAAACTGCCAGAATTTGTCTTGTTCACATCTCATGCATGGTCTCCTCAATCAGGAAAAACACCACAAATTAAGCATTTAAAGGTCAAGAACTGATTCCTGAGATAAAAAGTAAACCCTAGGATGTTACATTTCGTACATCAAAGCAATTTCAAGTTTCAGATTATGCAAAGATGTATCCGATGAGAAGACCTTTTGCCTTTGGTGTTAAATTTTGGAGCCTTCTCAAACATAAATCCTACTCTTCTGTATTGAGATACTTAGAAAAGAGAGTTAATAGAAGCAGTTAAAAGGCAGGAGCCCAAAGCAGCCTAGGCTAACCAACTATGAAAAAACTGGAATGCAAAACCATTTTTTACAGAAGTAACAACGTTATTCAAAATGTAAGAGGGGCTGGAATTCAGCAATATTATTTAAAGTCCAGATACAAATACTTCACTGGCAGAGGTAAAAGGACACCAGGAGATAAATTTCCTACGTGTCTTCTCAGCATTCCTTCCACTTCTAATTAAAAATGTCAATAATAATTATTTCAAAAGCAAACAAACCCACTCATTTTAAATGCAACCCATGTGCTTGAGGTAACAGCAGATTATAGACTGTGTCATATCAGAACACAGCACTCCAATGACTGGTTTTACAGTGATCTCTCTTTGCAGCCCCTTTCTGTTTTCTTGTTTGTGAGTGAGCATCACTACATTTTTAGCTATTGCCACCCTTGGAACTGTGCCCTTGGTCAGACAGGAGCAAAAAAGGACAAGCAAAGATAGCTCACAGCTGGTTACCATGTAAGTACACCCCAATTTACATTCTCAAAGGAGCTTGCCTTGTACATGGCATCCTATGCATATACCAGAGAGAGACATACATGTGTGCATGGTGCCTGGCTCCCCAGATGCTCAGGGAGCCTTTACTTCAGACTAGTCTCTGACCACTTCTAATTAAAAAGCAAAAAGTGAAGCCAAAATCAACATCAAACACATTTTAGCAAAGTTATGTTAAAATTAGTCTCAACTGACACAAAGGAAATTCTTCTGTAAGTTTTTGCTGTTTCATAAAGGCTAACCTCCTAAACACCTTAGTATGCAAAGGGGAGACACAAGCTTAAACTAATTATATTGACATAGCTTGAAAGAAGAGTATTTCTGCTAGAAGAACTTTTAACAACACTTTAGGCACTGTATACAATAGATGTACTTCCCACACACACACATTGTCATTTACCAGAACTAAGAACAGTAACAGGAACTAAAGGACAAAAACACCTGCACTCATCCAGAGGAAGGACTGGCCCAACCAATACAGAATCATTTGAAAAAGAATGCACAACTTGAACGCCAAAAGTCACAAACTTCTTCCAACAAGAACTGGTCTGCCCTCTTCTCTCTTGATTGCATCTTTTAAGTTAAAGGTTAGCCCACAGCAAACAGCCACAGAAAAACTACTCATAATATTTGCTAAACTCCAGGTCCTTAGGAATTAAAATATTTTCATGGAAAACAAGTCAAATCTTCCTAAGTTTTAAAGCACCTTCACCAGGAGAGAAGGAATCGTCAACATTAGTATTTTATATACATTCTAGAGACTGCACAATATTGTTACTTCATCTTAAAAGATCACTGATTCTAAATGTTTTGTTAGGAAAGCTTATGTACCCCAAAAAAAGGCTCAAAACTAGAACCTTCTGCTACAAGTTTCAGGCTGCACCTAGCTTGAAATTCTGATGTGCTGCTTTCTAGGTTAGTAAGATTTAATCAAATGGTAAAATCCATGGAAACTTGAGCCAATCAGAAAATGCTTCAGTATGTGTTAAGCATTGGAGCACTTGATTCTTGTTTTAGAAACTATTAGAGACAGGTTGGAGGAGCAGCTGATGCAAATTTGCTAACTATTTAAATATTTTAAAATCTCCAAGGATCTCTCACTGACTTGGGTTTTATTTTTATAGTGCAAGTTACGGATGAGAACCTGCACAGTCTGCAGCAGACATCTGTACTGTAGAACCAAGTGCTTAATACTGCCTGTTTCCTTAGAGGGTTTTTGGCAGCACTATTGCATATAATTTAATGCTACATTACTTAGAAGTTAGGTGCAGTTTTAGCTGAGTTTCACATAAAAAAAAAGATAATGATCGCCATCTAATTCCATGTTTTCTTCTTCCTTCTTTTTCTTGCAAATACTAGAATAAAGGCCTAGGCCGTCATCCTCAGTTTCTCAGCACAACCGTTCAATTTTTTTGGATCCTGGGATGCATATGAACTAATATGTGAAGGCTAAGTTACAAACAAAGTTACTTCAGTGGCACAGTAAAGATATTTTTCCTCGCATGCACTTAAGCAGCTCATACTCATCTCAATAGTGTCCCACAGAAGTGTTTATTTTTAAGGCTCTTTCCAGCAACTGAGTTTAAAGACACTGATTTTACAATGCCTGGTATAGAACACTCAATTCAGAAGTGTTCAATCTTAAAGTGTCACTCTAAATTAGTGTGCCTGGAGAAGACTTCTACATAAATCTAAAGTACATATATTGTAAAAATATCAAGTTAACAATAGAGCTTTACAGCTATTAAGTCTACAAGAAAGGAAAAATCATAGACTGGATGTGTTTCCAAAACTACTCCATGAATCTTCAAGACAGTTGTTTGGTTTGGGGGTTTTTGTATTTAAAAAAAGCCAAAACAAAAACACCACCACCAAAAAGTCCCAACCAACCAGCAACAATCACCACACAACTAAGCTGCAAGACAGTTCATTTAAATAAATGGAAAAGCTTCACCCTTCACTGAAGTTAATGTTTCTGGTCTCTAAAACTTTAAATTGTACTTCATATCCACTGTAAAGAGAAAAAGAATTTGGATTA
Source organism: Picus viridis (assembly GCA_033816785.1). Taxonomy (NCBI): domain Eukaryota; kingdom Metazoa; phylum Chordata; class Aves; order Piciformes; family Picidae; genus Picus; species Picus viridis. The sequence goes on along the minus strand of CM066582.1, from coordinate 9,084,247 downwards.
GTACCAGACAACTTAGGATAAATTGCCTAGCCAGGGACTAATGATGGGAGAAAGCTGGAGTTCAAGCAGATTCTGATTTAAGATACAGATAAGTGGATTTGCAATAATCTGCTTAAGAGAATTCTCTCTCATATCTTAAAATACCTCTCAGTTCTAGCTGTGTTACTGAGCTTTATTTCCCTCTTACATGAAGGCAGCACACTTAACATATAAATACAGCCTGTATTTTTTCTTTCCTTCTCTTCTACCTCCCTGTTTTTAAGGGGGAAAAAATTCTAACACTAAAGGTGGTAATATTTAGCACAGCTCTTTTTTGCTGCTACCCTACCTGCAGTTTTCTTTCCAACAGCAATGAATGACTAACGTTTTGTACCGTGTACGTCCACATGGGAGTGCTAAAGCACCTACCATAAAAACGTCCATTTTCATGTTCATCACTCCTGGCACCAGCATTAAGCATCTGAAGCATGATCATGTAACACACATTTCTTTAAATGCTGAAGATAACTTTTTAAGGGCAGGCTTAAATTTAGGGTAGGCATTTGAGAATGCTTGTTTCCTAAGCATAAAGCATTCAACACCATCCAAGTCACAGCAGTATACCAGGTGTACAAGTACACTGCCTTTTTTTTTTTTTTTTTTTTTTTTTTTTTCTTTTCCTTTTCAAGTGTCTGTGAAGTTGACTTTATAAATGCTCTTCAGGAGAGAAAAGGAGCATTTACAGACAGGTGCACCTCATGTAACATCTGTAAGAAAAATTACTGGAACTCTAGGAAAAAGTTAGTGACATACTGCAGAACACGGTGTATACAGCCTAGATAAGGTACTAATCACTTGACTGTACACCTACATGAAGTTTGTTTCTCCTGTTCATTTTAGCCACTGCAATCCTCTTCAGAAGAAACCATGTCTTCCGCTTCATAGTGTTTAGATACAATGATCACCAAGTTCTTAAAATGAACTGTTTATGTGCCACCTGCAGTTTGCATCAGATAAACCACCACAGCAAGCAAGTACTAGCATCTGTCATTACTTACCCCACTTCACCACCTTACATATGGGCCTAAGAAGTCTTTAAGTACATCTGTATCATCCAAGTTAGCAAAACCAACTTACAGCTATTGAAAGAGAGGTGGGGTTTTCTAATTAAACACACATGCCATTTTGAGAGCTTTGATACAATGGAGGAAATGAAAGCACTTAAGGGAGGGCTGAGCTAGAACAAGAATCAAGTATTTTGATCAAGGGCTGCCATTTAAACTTTCCTTTTGTATCACTACAGGAGTTTCCAACAAATTCACCAGTAGAATGAAAGCCCACACTGCCCAACAAAAGCATCAGCTTCACTCGGTTCTAGTTCATCGCTCATTTTTCCCATCCAAAAATAAGTGCCAAAAAACCCAACCACAAACAAACCCAAAGATCTCATCCTGCAAGAAGATAACCTACTTTGAGAATATGTTACAGAAATCCCACTGAGATATGGTGGTGCTTAGCCAGGATAGCTAATTGTCTGCATACTGAAGTATTTATTATTCAGCCAGCAGATGAAAAGCAATGTTCAAGTTCCTTACTGGAATGAGTTTCATCATGCTACTTTTCAAGGCATGGCTACCACTGATGAAAATAATTTAAATACAACTAGTAGCACTACAAGTGGCTAAACATGACCATATCTAAGGCATCACAAAGCTTAGGATTCACTTAAAAAAATTTAAATAAAATACATACTTCATGAAGTAGTGATATTTCTTGGGAGATTTACAAGAGAGAGAATCTTGGGAACTGAACACATTTGTTTATATGCTACAAAGGACTTTCATATAAATGTTTTGACACTGGCTTTTTAGTTGCTCCAGCCAGCACATGAGAACACCAGTATGCCCATGCACACAAAACTTCCAGGGGCATGTGTTAACATTCTAAAGAAACTTATTTTAAATAAAAACACCAAACATCAGGAGAATTTGGGGGGTTTTTTAGCTAAATTTTATGAGAGATGTATTGTAAGGAACATTGTTTATTGTATTACTTTTGATAATGCACAAAACTACTTGAAATGCAAATCAAGAATATCCTCATGTACAAGTCATAGCAATTGATCCCCATAACTGGAAAAAAAACCCAAATCACATTTGAATGCTCTCTATTGCATTTTGTAACTTCAACTGGATTTTTTAAAAACAATCTGTTATTATATAAACTGTGTTCACACTTGTCAATCCGTTCAAAATATTCTTAAAATAAGCAGCATTTCTTTCATCTTAGCATCACTGCAACACAATGCAATTTTATCTTTGTTATCAGGTTTCACTGAAGATTTGGAAATAAAATGGAACTGCAGAAATTAATACAGAACACAGATGGTTAAACAAGGTATGCTAATTTTCTACTTCGCTTTCCCAACAATACATAACAATAAAACCAAACGAGAACCAGGTTAATTTGGGTTTGTTACATGTTTGCTCCATGGTCGTTTCCCAAATTCTCAACCAACTTGCTTGAACAACCATTTTAGTTGGACTGAAACCCTGGGGGAAAAAAGAAAAATTAATCTGCATACGAGTTCTACCACAGTGTCATTCAGTATGAAGTGGGTTTAGGTAACAACTGAAGAAATGCTACTGTTGAAGGTATTTGCCTTTTAAGCTAAGTCACTGAAATATGTGCCAACAAGTAAAAAAAGAAATTGAATGCAGAACTCAAGCTCCCAAGCAAACCTGCTACATAGTTTCAGCAGGAAATAGCTACTAAAAGGTAAAAGTTTAAGTATAGCCCCATTTTGGACCTGGCCCTGCCTTCCTCAAGCAGGTGAGATCTGTAGGACTTCTCCTGAATTAAGAACTGTCAGATCACTCTTTCCAGTAAGTAGCTTTGTTTAGTAGGTGTTGTTCAACTACACAGCAGCGTGTGCTTTTGTGTATGCAGGCACATACACTGATAGGCACTGGATAGCTGTATACACAAGGCCAAGCTGCAATGAAAGACTTAGAACTTCTTAACAATAAAATTTTTGGCTCCTTGAGCTCTAATGTTAGCAGCTATTTGCAATTTGCAGAGTCCTCATGTAGCACAACAGTTTAAATATAAAATTACTAATAAAAATGTAAAAATTGGTATATAGTGGAATATATGGAAGATAATGATGGTAAGTAGTATTGTAGGGTCGTAAGATATTCATACCCGCAGTGTGTAGAAAAAGTCAAGGCTCACTTCCAGCTGTACTAGTCATGCAAAGGCCCAACCCTCATAAGCAACAAAGCATTTCCCACAGCTGTGTTCAGTTTTCTTTAATATATCTCTATATGCTGTTACCACACCTTCACATTTTAGTTTGGTTTTGCCCTTACGCACTCCAGTACTCTGAAGCTGAGATTTTTTTTGGGGTGCTTCTGTGGATGAGTGATAGTTAACAATGAAAGTGTTAATGTGGTCTTTGGCACCGCTGTCTCAATAGTAAAGCAAAGTCCTGCTCCATTTTTTCTTTGAAAGAAAAAAAAAAAAATCCCATCTGTGGTGCATTCTATTAGCACTGAAGAGTAGAGTAGGTCTGCACAGCCCAATGATAGGAAAACATTAAGTGTCTCTACAGTTGTCTTTCCAATCAATTGCACAGAATGTTGGTCCACTTCTTCAGTTAGTGTAGTCCTCTTAAGAACTTTGGTTACAGCATTAATGTTTTGGTAAAAAAAACAACCCCAACAACAAAAAACCCCAAACAACAAACCACAAAACAACCGCCAACAAAACAAAGCAGATGCTTTCCTTCTTCACTTCAGGTAGATTTTTCATTGTCCTCTCCTGTCTTCTGAACCCGTGAATACTTTTTGCATGAAGATTTGAAGCAACTGGGAGGCCAAGATATCGGCCAGGAAAAGCTGCAAGGAACCGAGCCTTGCACGTTCTTCTCAAAGAAATAAAATATTGGGTACCACCATGCTCGAGAGAGAAAATTTGTCTGCGATGACACCTTTAAAGTCTGTATTAGCACAAGTAGGTAAGGAGGAAAAGGAAACAGACAGTCAGTTGAAAGCATTATAACTGATTATGACAACTACAAAAATGCAGTATTTTCATGCATTTCTGCAAAAACACAGTGAATTTAGCCTAGAAAGAGTACCGAGTGTATACATCATAATCCAAAAGTACACTACAAACTGAGCATTTTTAATTCAAAGGGATGCATTGGTGCTGTACTAAGTTTAAGGAGACCAAGCACTCGGGTCTTTTTGAACACGAGCCCTTTTGGGCACACCATGTTTCCATTCACGAAAACTGGTTTAAAACAGCTTGAGAGCTATGTTTCTGCTTGAAAATATTCTTGAAACTGTAGCAGACACCTTCTGAACAATCTAATTCTCGTGTCAGAAGAGCTGTCACTAAATTTTAGGATGGTCTTGTTAATTTGGGTTTGTCAGGAATTACTGAAGTACTGTTTATTGGTAAGCTTAGACAAACAAGGGCTGTTCAACTACAGCAATAAAACCCTGAAGAAACAAAACCACCACCTGAGAAACAAACCAACCAGCCAACCCACCCGCTCCACATTAAGCCAAAATAAGGAATTTAAAAAATAAAGGAAAAAATTTTGAACTAACTTGATAGGCACAGATTTAAAAAAATAAATCTAAACCCATTAAATACTTAAACCACAGTAAAGTGAAACTCCTGACCCCATTTGTTTCAACTTCAACATGGAATCTCTCTTCATTTCAAAATTAAGAACTACTTTTGAGCAGTATTAACATATGCAGGGTATCCATTGATTGTAAAGGTATTTGTCACTCACCTTTTCATTGGCCATTGAGTGGTACCACCAGAAAAGCCGTGTGGTGATATAGTAAGCAATGATGACATCCACGGTATAGTGTTCATGAGCAACAAGGATACAAATGATGCCAGCAGCGCTCATTAGCCAGCAGATTAAGTGATACCACCAGAAATGACGTGGTGAATCTGTGAAATGAGGAGGTGATGGGAGAAAAAACATACAACACAGAAAAGAAGCCATATACATTATTGCAGCAACCACAAAGGGAAGAAGAACAGTTTAAAAAAAAAAAAAAAACAACATAGAAATTATGGCTCCTAAGGTTTAACACAACTAATTTATACCACACCGGTACAAGAGCACTGTTTTGGTACAGGAAACAAGAGTAAAGAATTATGCAAGCTTACTGAGTTCTTAACTCCGTGAAATGAATCCAAGATGGGCTTGCAATCAGCACCATTATAATTTTCTGGTCAATTTAAGTTCTGCAGCTAAATCACTTTTAGGGTATGGAGTGCAGGGGAAGAGACCAAACTCAGGTAAGATATACATTTCAGATAGGATATTCAGTCAGGTGTACTGCATCTCTGCTCTTTTTGCAGTCAATGCTCAACTTATACCCCACTGAAATGTCTAGATTGGATATAATCTAAGCAGAGGTTCCAGGAAAAGACACCCCTGTTTTAATTTCTAGGTTTTAACTACCTTGCGTGAAGCCTCTGTTCTGTGAAACAGAAGACACTGTACAGGAAAGTACAGTATGTGAATTCATACCCTTTCATTAAAGATTAACAGATAGGAGCGAAGCTATTCTTCAGAGTGCATTTAAGCACTTCAGTGGAAAAGTTCTCCTGCCCTTCTTTCCCCATTGAAAAATGCCCTGAGTGTCACAGTGACCATTCATAACTTCTGACAGGCTAATGGGATTCATTTCACTCGCAGTGGGAGGTTTTGGCACCCCTTGCCTTGTGGGGCAATGGTCAGCCTTTACTTTCACACAATACCAGCAGAAAAGTCACTGATCTCAACAAGCCTACTCAGTAGTTGTTTGAAAGGCCTGTGCAAAATAGTTACTGGAGGAGGACTTAAATTTTTGGTGCAAGTGTCAAAACAGCAAATTATCTTAACTTTCTCCAAAACACTTAATTGCAAACAAATCAGGATCAACTAAAAGAAAAAGGAAGAAACTGTAAGGAGTCAAGTCATCAAGAAGCTGATGCAAACTGTCCCAAGTAAAACAGAGATACTGAGGTAAAACACTATTCTGGGCACACCCAAAAAAAAAAAAAAAAAAAAAAAAAACCAAAAAAACCAAACCAAAACACCACACCACAAAACCAAAAAAAATATCTAGAGTGCAGGAGAGTAAGTGAAGAAGTAGGAAAGGATGAAAGGAGAAGTAGAGCAAAAAGTCCACTAAGCCAGAAAGAACAAAAACCTCAGAATGCATCTTGTACTGAAGACATCTACAGAGCAGGAAAGAATACCTCAAGCAATGCCTAATTCACAACAATCATATGGCTTAAGCCCTTGCTCAGACAACACTTTGCTGATAGTATGAGAGGCAGAAAAAGGAAGTCCATGCATTTATCATTTATAGAGCACAAGTCCACCAAGATAAAGTGCCCAACAATTAGGCAGCAAAGGGCTTATTACATAAATTTGTACATTTTCTCCAGTTCCTAATGACTGAAATACAGGAGCTATACTAGCCCCCAAATACTGGGTTATCTGCATCTTTCTTGGCACTAAAGATTCTAAAGTGTATGTGACCAACATTAGGCTGCAGGAACATACACAAACCAAGGCAAACAAGTCTGTTATTAAGCTATTTTCCTAATACCTTTCCAGTAATTTCAGTTAGTTACAAATGCCATTCCCCCAGAAATATTCTCTGTACAAGAAGGACCTAGGCCTAAGAATCAACAGGCTATCATCATCTTAAACTACTGTTGGAAGATTGTCTTGCATCCACAGAATCGAAGTATGTCATATTAAAGCAGTGGTTTTAAATTGTGGGGTTTTGTTTAAGGAAGAATATAGTACTGTAACACTTCCCTCCATCAACAGTTTAAGTCATTCAACTAATGCTGGCTAGTCTTATTTTTGTTTCAGGGAGAATTCCCATGAGCCAAGCTAGTGTTTGCATAGCTTGGAATACGACAGTAGGAGAGAAGATTCAATTCCAAACATCTGAACTGGAAAGGGAACTCCTCAGCTCCCCACTATGCATTCATGAGCAGCCAAGTTCCCAGGGTGGAAGCATTGCTCACCATGTTTTGGACAGAAACTGTGGAGAACTGAGCACCGAATTCTCAATCAATGCTGTGTGTGCAGGACAGACTTTTCCCCCTGCTCTATGCCCCACAGCAATGCAAAGCAAAGGGGGAAACCATGACTCCACCTTGTGTCTTCTGTGTGCTTACCAAATTCTTACCAACTAAGAGCAATAGGTAGGAGGCTCTAACAGAAAACAGAGCTAATCTGCATAATTAACTATAGTCTACCCAAAATCTGGATAAGCTTTCAACAAATAGCTTGCTTCACTCAAGCTGTAAACACTTTAATACAGAGACAGAAGTGACATCTCTAGTTATACTACACTCTTGAAGCCCACACCACTTTGACTACACATGTATGATATTCCATTTTTGCTCAGTCATGATTTTTATTTCAAACTGGTACAGGTACAACTTGCATACTGCTAACTAGTAACTTTGAAGGGCAACAGTTTTACATACACTTCTGTCTTGTATTTTCTCAATACAAGGGATTTGGATAAAGAAAAGTGCATAGAAACACCATCACTTACACTCTTTGATGAACAGATAGATCAGCGTTAACACCACAGTGTGACCACTAAAAAGGAAGTCTCCACACAGGATGTGTGATCCAGTTATGGAGAGACCACCACCAGAAATTAGACGCAGGATCCTCTGAACCTTGGCTTGAGAATCTCCATTCAACTGGAACACCAGAAAAAAAGGTATGAGAGTTTAACCCACCATGACCTGAGTAAACTTCTTGCCCAAACATATGTAGATTCAGGGAAATGGGGAGAATAAAGACCCAAGATAACTTCATTTTCTTGTCTTTCACATGTTCTTCAACATAAGCATGCATATAAGAAGCTGACAGGTGCTAAAGATCAGCTTGTTCACACCAGCATTCTCTCTCTGCTTTCCCAGGCTGTTTTAAAATATGCCTTATATGAGAATGAAATGCAAAATACACTGGAAGAGTAAACACTGAAGATTGGTAAGGTCAGGTAAGTCATAACAGCTATTTACAGAATAGACAAAACTCCGTCATCAAAACTAGTTCCCATACAGTACCAACCTTGCATGCTGCTTCTGACAGTCAGAGCTGAGCAATGCATCTATGGGACAAAAACCTCAAACCTGCTTAGTATTAGATTAGGTTATAAGCTCTGCCAGGACTTCCATTTAGAGTTTCCCTTTTTTTTTTTTTTAATAGCTTTTGATTTCTCATAGATAATAGGCAAACACTTCGTTTCATCTATCTGTTTAAAGATTAACTCTAGAAAAACCCCAAACAAGATGAAGGGATAATTGACTTTTCCATAATCAGAGAAATATTCACATTGGACAAAAAGGGAAATTCAGAGGAACTATGGAGGGTTTTTGTTGTTTGTTTTTTTTTAAGAGTTCCAAGTAATTAATCCTTTCAGTGCTAGAAAGACACATTTTCAGAAACATTTGAGTTTTCCTGTGCTTACCTCTTCCCACTCCTTGATCAGTCTACTACACAATTTCCCAAATAAAGCAGTTGAGTCTTTACCATATGGTAGGCAAGTAAAGTTCTCTCAATACTAATACTTAAGTAGTTCAAAGACTATATTCCTAAGTTGTCTCAGTGTGAAAGAATAAGACTGCATAGACCTGATGCTGTACTTCAAGACCAATAAGATATTCCTTCCCACGAAGTGAAAAAACTTACTCTGAGGAAAACTGACATTTTTTGGTCTCAAAACACTTATTTCAGCAGTACATGAGAAAACTGTTTCTTACTCTCTACAATGCACTGTTCTTGCAGTGCAGCCAAGATGGTACAGTTTGTTCCGTAACAGTTATATGACTACAACTTCCTTAGTAACATAAAATGGCAGTAACAAAATTCCTTTGTGTTACACTTAACTACACTTTCTATAATGTTCATGTAGAAATACTATCATATCCATGTTTCTGTATCAGCTCATTTAAATAGCTGACTTGTTTTAGTCACATTTATATACATTTTGTGAGTTGGAAGCAGAGACAGGCAGCTGACTTCAGGTACTGTAATAGCTCTTGACAAGAGAACTGTGAGAAACAGAACAAAGCATGACATAATATTGTGGACTCTCAACAGGACACTGCAGCACAAGCTTGCACATTGGCCTATGCATCACCATATTGCCCCTAGATAATCTTGTCACATAAGAAAAATTATTGCTAGAGTAATACAGCAATTAGCTTGAGCCTTCAAAGCAGGTTTACTAATTCAGTAGCAGCACTATTTCAATACAGCCACTTTCCTTTAAAGCATCTTAGCTGCAGCAGTAACTTGAGGCTCTTTCTGTACAATGCAACTTTTGCTTTATCACAACGTTTCTGAAGACAACCAACTGCAAATAACCTGTGTTGTTTAACAACACTAAGAGCATTGTCCCCTGTCTGCTCTAATAAGCACTAAGCACTCTAGCAGAGACTTAAGGCAAGAAGCAGGACACAAATGTCTTACCTTGGGTGCACACTGAAAGTGCATTCCAGGCACAGGTAAGGTGGTAACATACATAGTAATGCAGCGGTACAGGTACAAAGTTCCTACTATAAAGAAAAACCTGCGTCCCACTATTGATCTGAAAGGAAGGGAACAGACTGAGAACAAAGTTCACATGTAGGATATAGATATAATACTTAGAGCTCCAGCTTTATTACACAGCTGAAACACTAGAATTCAAGAGCAGCCCTGCCTCCTGTTCTTCACACTTTTCTACAACAAATACAGAAAATAAAAATGTAAAACTAAATACCTTCAAAATTTTTATCTTGCTAGTCCGTAAAAGAAGACACTAAAGCTCCCACCAAAGCTATCCAACCAATTCAACACAGCGTCAGTCTCACTCAGGTGTGAAGTCAGGCACAGTTTTCCTTGCCTCAGTGACCTTCTCATTAATGCTATATTATAACCACACACTTGACTTAAAGATAATTTAAATTTAAGCACATGAAGACAAAGGAAAAAGCTTCTAATGCAGCTGTAGAGGGCGCTAGATTCTACGCCAAATTTGGATGAGATTTTTTACATCATTATGTTTTCCCCCATTTAAACATCACCATATCAATAAATATGTTTTGAAAAGCCCAGAATAAATGTTCCTAGGGCAACACCAGAGTCAGAAATTTAGAATTAAAAAAAACACATAGTTCAGTAATCAGGAGAAGGCTGTGATTCTGTATCCGACATGGACAATGGAGCATCTCAAAGAAGTCATCCCTTGGTCATTTTCCCTCCAGCCCTAATCTACAACATTGCTATGGATTTTACCATGAAGTTTCTTCTGTGCAAAGTGGAAAAAAAAATTAAAAAAAAAATCAATCAACATTCTGAAAACATACAACAACCAAAAAAGCTACTTACTTGTATCTTAGAAATAACCACTGGAATATCCATAACCCAACTAGTATCATTCCATTTATTTCTGATACAGAAAAAGCCCATTTCACACGATCAATGTAATCAAAAAATTTGTCTGGCAAGGGAGGGCTTAGCTCCTTTGGAGGTACTCTCTCATGGACCACAGTGATCATGACAGTTGTTAGAATCAAGTTGAAGAGAGCATAGACAAAGGCAATGCCCGTTTTCCACCATTCCAAAGGAAATTTGTTCCTAGACTCAGCAGGCATAGCAATCTGGATGTAATCAGGGTATTTCTTTGTAGTTTTTCGCAAGCCATTAGACAAGCCCTTCGGTTTGCTAGTGCCATTTTTGTTCTCTTCACTGACTGAGAGAGCAGGTCGTGAGTAGCCATTAGAAGTCTCATTGGTTTGACCCTCCATATGCTCTTCAAGTTTCGCTGTCTCAATGGTATTCATTCCCAAGCTGTGTGGCCAAAATCAGGTTTATCAGTGACCAGTTTCTGGGCTCTGGCGTCTGTTATTCCTTGAAGTCTAATGCTCTTGTTCCTAGATGATTTCCGTAAAACTCTAAAATGTGTCCATTGTGCTTTCACTATCCAGATAGCGTGAAGCTAGTGGTGAAGACAAATCTTTCTTTTCCCTAGAACTGTATCATCTGGGGGAAAAAAAAAGGAAAAAAGGGAATAAACCACAAAACAAACCAGAACATATATTGAGACTTTCAGAACTAGTAATGGGACAAAGAACAAATATCTTAAAAATGCTGATTCAAAATTCCATACAAACCTACTTACATACACAGTCCAAAGGCAAGCTAGAGACAGGTGGTTACTGTGAAATCATTCAAACCAGTTTCTACTGAGTGACTTGATCAATCTCTGATCAGTTTAGTAACTAGTACCAGTTTAGGCAGTTTTTTTTGAAGGATAAGAGCCACCAACTTTATGATCATGATAGCTCATTTGCCAGAATTAAAAATAATCCATGTCTGCAGCAATATTGAATTCTATTGTTTAGGGACATTCCACAAAAAGCATCTGCTTGTTGACCCTAGGGTTGCTACAGGTATTAACATGGTTTGTCCATATAGATCAGGCAATCTTATTAGTCCAGGTGACAGGACCAAAGAGTACTACTAGACTTCATTTTGTAAGGCATAAAGTATTTCAGATTCATCTAGGAAGCCTACTGAATGGATAGCTTCAGTACATTTTTTGGTTGAAATACTCTGATTCAAGAAAAGAAAAAAAGATGTGTCTACATAGCTACTTCAGCACCCACTAAAAATACCTGAAACTTCAGAGAAATGAAAAATGTACCTCAGAATTAGATTCTTAGCTATGGTAACCTATATGAAGAGCAGACATATGGACCTGTGTTTGTCCTTTAATGAATTAAAAATATGCCTACATTGGTTTCTTTTAAATAGAAAGCAAGATTCATTATCACACAGGATTTATTTCAGGTTGCATTTGTCGATTCAGTAAAATCTCATTAGATGAAGAAATTATATATGTGCATAAATTTTACATCAACATTTTCTACAAAGTGAAAAGAATGCAGCTCACCTCTACAGATCTGTCATTGCTCTAGCTGAAACAAAGGCCAATTCCCCCTCATCTTTAACATTCTGTGATGTCACTTATATTTGTGATGTACCTATTTTTATTACTTTGTTCAGCTCCCATTGCATATGATAATTACTTTTGCTAAGTGTTCACTATCTACCAGCAAATTATAATTATCTCTTTCTACTTGCTTCTCTAGGAGAAGCCTACGATAACACTGCCTCAAGTCCCTGCATGCCAATACAAGCTGCCCCAGTTTGCCATGTTATATGTGCAGTTAAATCAGTATGGAACCCAGAGGTTCCAGTCTTCCTAACTGTGTGTTACAGAACTTGACTTAGAGAAAACTGCCTACTTAGGAAAACCCCGTCCATGAACTGATCCAAATAGCAAGGACAACCAAAAAAAAACAAACCAGCCTGGAAAGTGAGGTGTTGTGGTCACTTCCTCCTCATTCCCCCAAAATACAGACATTTAATAGCACATACATCCCACTGATTTCCTAGTTGCTGCTCTTTCTTCTGAAAGAGACATAGGATAAAGGTTCAAATCTCAGTTTCATACAACTAATACTGAAATCAGGAAGCACTGCTAAATTATTCTCTCTGTAGCGTTCCCAAAATCCACTGTCATTGGTTGACTTTTTCTAAATCCCTCATCAACAAGTGTATGAAAGCTAAAACACCTGAACAAGAATTCTCCACCTCCTACCCCCCAAACACCGTAATAACGCAATACTCAAAAACACCAGTAAAAAGTGGTGATTTCAGATGCCTCCATAAGAGGATGTTTAACCCAGCAGGCAGGCAACAACCTCTCACGCTTCACACAAGTGAAAAATCATTCTTTTAGAGAGCTGCAGAAGGGAAGGCTTTACTTAAGCCAACAGAACATTTTGCTTTTACAATTCCTGCTCTTAAGACACACATTCTTCTCTTCCCTCAGTATGACCAAATGCTTAAGTGACTTAAAAAAAAAAAAATCTGAACCTAGTTACATTTTGCAGCACAGTTTGATCTAGCAATCAACTACTAAGTCAAGACCTTTCTCAACACAATCAGCAAAACTTGACACATTTTATATCCTGCACAGTTGAAGCATTCTTGTAAATATGCATTTACTGAAAAACAGAGCATCACAGTAACCAGTAGCCTTTGTTATTTCCTTCTCTTCCCCACAAATACCTAAAACCACTAGTAACATAAGGACAAGGAATATTTTCAGATACTTAATGACATCTAAACAAGCCCTGAGGATCAAAGTGCAACTGAATTACAGGACTATTGCAACCTAACAAAGTAAAGTCACACTTGAGTTTTTATATGAGCTTAAGCAAAGCAATTAGACCTACAACTTGCAGGGAAAAGTTGTGCTCCTTCCTGGTACTTTTAAATGGATTGGAAGGCATATTGATCTGCCATTTCTGATGGCTCATCAAGATTATTGCAAGCAGAGTGCATACTGTGGTCAAACCTTTATTTACACTGATAGTTCAAGGTGCTATATATTGTCTGAACATAAATGCTTAGCCCTTTACCTTTTCAACCTGCTTACCCCCATATTCTTGAAGCAAGCAGAAACTCTATTGATAAACACAAAACCCACTCAGCTTGAAGCTATCACTCCCTTGCTGTGTATGTGACCAGCCAAAAAGTCAGACAGAGAATCAACAACCCTATCATCCACTCCTACAAACTGTAAAAGGAACTCCCCAGAAGTACATAGGTTTTTCCTGTCCCCAGTTCCCATCTTGCCATGATGGGTGTGCTGCTTTCAGCTTCCACGTGGTACTTATGTTAGTTTAGATAGAATATCCTGTTGTTACAGGGGCTTTGTTTGCAAGGGTTTTTTGTCTTTTTTAAACTTGGAATACAAAAAAAAAAAAAAAAAAAAAAGGTGCTAATTTACTGCCTAGTAGTAGGCCATAGACTTCTTCAGTGATCAGACAGCAATGCTCAAATCTGGTCACCAGCATCCAGGGTCTGAAAACCAAACCTGATTTTTCTAAGCTATGTGAGATCTATGAGGGCAGACTCAAAGCGTCACATAAAACTGGGCAAGTAACTCTAAAGATTAAATAAAATTCCTTTAAGGGATACCCCTAGGGTTTAGGAATGAGTTTTCTTTTTGGAACCACTTCAATCCATTCTTCATACCCTCATCAATTAGCAGAGCTTAGCAAGCAGTATTACGGCAGAAGTCCTAATTACTACAAGGAACAACATTATCTTGAGCTTCCAAGTTGCTCTCATACACATTGCTCCTTCACTTGCTTTTTGAATGACAAATAGGGATGCAGCAAATAGTTGACTGGGGATACAGTTTTGAGGTAAGTTTAAAAAAGCACATACACATTTGGCTCTTTATGTTAGACCTTAAGAATAACAAGCAGTTTTATTTAGCTTCTTAGTCATCCGATTTTCACATAAAGGTCATTTTCACGAAGTTAGCTCAAAATCAGTGCTTCTCATCCACTATCTGGAACCTCTACAATATTTCTCAAAATACTAACTTCTACACTTGATCAAGGACTGAACAGCCCCAATTAGCACAGGCCTCCCAAATAAGTAGGTCTGAATCTGAAGGCTCAAATATGAACAAAACAGTTAGAATAGAAGCATCCAAAACAGTAAGACTGATACACTCTGACATTGAGGGAAGCTGCATAATGCATACAAAAGATGTTCAAGGTTCCTAGGCAGTAGTATTTTTAACCCTTATTCACTTTTGTTAAGGTTGGCTCAAACATGATACAGCTGTAATGCAGTATTGTATTCAGCAACTGCAGAAATAGGATCTGTAAATAAAGTACTGCAGAAAAAGAAACTTGTACAATTGGAGATACCATGAAAGTTATAGTATTATGCCATAATTAGCTGGAAACAACAGTTACCTAGGTTTTAGTCAGTCAAATCTGTAGGACTACCTATGGGTGAAAACTAGCCAAGAAGCTGGGTAGCCTCTGCTACCTTAACAGCAATGATTAAAGGCTGGCTTTTGAAGCCTTCTCCATTTTTATTTTTAAACTAAGTCTAGGTCTCAGGGTTTTGTTTCCATAGTATCCCTTGTTCCATGCTATATGTATACCTCACAGTGTGCAGACCAGTGCTAAGCACAGTACACTTCAGTATGCAGAAACAGGACTGAGTTTAATAAGTTTCCTTATTTCCATTTTACTATGGTAAAAATGTGTTCATAGATTCATACAATGGTTCATGTTGGAAGAGGCCTTAAAGATCATGTAGTTCCAACGCTCCTGCCATGGGCAGGGACATCTTCCACTAGACCAGGTTGCTCAAGGCCTCGTTGAACACCTTCAGGGAGGAGAGCTCTACAACCTCCCTGGGCAATTTGTTTCGGTGTCTCACTATTTTCACTGTAAAGAATTTCTTCTTAATATCAAGTCTAAATTTGCCCTCCTCAAGCTTAAAGGTGTTCCTTCTTGTCTTATCATTATAAGCCCTTATAAAAAGTCCCTCCCCAGCTTTCTTGTAGGCCTCATTAAGATACTGGAAGGCTGCCTTAAAGGTCTCCCTTGAGATTTCTCCATGCTGAACAGCCCCAGCTCTTGCATCCTGTCCCCATACCAGAGTCGCTCCAGAGCTGTGCTCATCTTTCAGCTGTACAATATTTGTTTACAATACACAAAATGCATGGACAAAGTGAACTGCAGTTAATCAAAAAGCTACAAATTGACCTACGTTCTGTAGCAGTCTGCCAACATTTCTTGGCCATGCAATGCTACAGGAGTGCACGCAAGATAAAGCTGTACTACAGAAGCGGTGTTCATTCAGATGCTCTCAGGACTGAGAACATGTTGTTGCTGGCAATAAATTTCACCTTTTATAAAAAGCATTAACTACTTACACATTATAAAAGTCTTTTCAGTAGCAGAAATAGAGCAGATAATCCCTCTACCTCTTGAGAAAGGAATTTTGCAATTCTCTCATTGGGATTACTAATGTACCACCAGAAGCTGTCTTTTTGGGGACTAAATCCCTACACTTACCTAGAAAGAAAGGAAAAGCTTCAAGGTTATTTGTTTTCTATTTGTGCAATCCCAGTTTTAACAGTTCTGTGGAATTCTGTTTTTCCCCACATCTTAAAAGTAAGAAGGGGGCGAGTTTCCATTTTCTTGGCATTTGTATTCAGTGCCAGGTTTCTGAAACATTACATCCCAAAAACCCCCAAAAAATATGTCAGAATGAGAACAGTTTCAGTTGGAAGGGACCTCTGAAGAGCAGTTTTTAATCCCCCTGCCATGGGCAGAGACACCTACTAGTCAGGTTTGATCAAGGTCTCAATCCAACCTGGCTTTCAACATTTTGAGGCTTGGAGCCCCTGCAAACATCTCTGGGCAGCCTGTTCCAGTGCCTCACCACTCTCAAGGAAAAGAATTTCTTCCTAATGCCTGATCTTAATCAAGCTTCATCCAGTTTGAAGCCACTACATGTCTTCGTTAAAAGTCTCTCCAGATGTCCTGGAGGCCCCTTTCAAATACTGGAAGGCTACTCTAAAATCTCCCTTGAGCCTTCTCTTCTCTAGACTGAACAGCCCAAACCCTCTCAGTCTGTCTCCACATAGGAGAGATGCTCCACCCCTCTGATCATCTTCGTGGCCCTCCTCTGGACCAGCTCTAACAGTTCCATGTCCTTTCTAGGGGCTCCAGAACTGGACACAGTACTCCACAACACTCTACTCTCCACAAGTGCAGAGTAGAGAAGAATCCCCTCCTCCTTTGATCTGCTGGCCATGCTTCTCTTAATGCTGCCTAGGATTTGATTGGTTTTGTGGGCTGCAAATGAACATTGGGGGCTCATGTCAAGTTCCTCATGAACCAGCATGTGTAGATTACAAGTAAAATGTGTGTAAATTCTCTCTTAAAAGCACTCACCAGGATCCCAGTGACTACCTGAGCAAGTAAAGTAAGTATCTTTGAGTTCTTTTAGCATTCTGAACACTGTTCAGTAGGTTTGTCTTGATCATGCAAAGGCATTTTCAAACCCTTCAACTCTTTGGTCCCCAGACTCTAAAGGATCATATTTGTCAATCAAGTGTTTCATTCTCTTTACAGGTGCTTCCTATCCTGACACCATGAGAGACTTCGATTTCCCTCCTGGTTATCTACGCTTACCATTTCAGAGCCAAGGTCACAATATCTGTTAACTGGCAATTATTTGTTACCTTTTAGTGCTGGAGTTACTCATTCTGGCAATAATCCACATGGGTATGACAAAGACAGGGGTTTTTACAGGTTAACAGCTCTTCCTAAAACAAAGGGGTTGAGAGTGGTCAGTCATATCTGTAGAATCAGAAGCCCTAACACAACATTTTGTTTTAGAAGCAACCTCAGAAAATCTCTAGGGCTCTGGCCAATATCAGCTGTGATACCAGTGCTCAGTGCTGCATCTAGCTGTACCTTTAACACCACCAAAGATGCACAACCTCTCTAGTGAGCCTGTCCACTTCATCATTTTAACTACAAGAGTTGGTTTTGGCAGGATTTGTTTGTTGTTTGTTTTGGTTGTTGGTGTTTTTTTTTTTTTTGGGGGAGGGAGGAGGTTGGTATCTTTTGGGTTGGGGTTTTTTGTTGTTGTTAGGTTTGGAGCTTGTTTTATGGAACTTGGGGAGTGTGTGTTTGTTTTGGGTTGTTTGAGGATTGGGGGTTTTGTTGTTGTTCATTTTAAATCTACTTTTTACAAATCATGCCCCTTGTGTCTCATCGTCCCACAACTGTGAAGAGCCTGGCCCCAACGTTCCTGATGACCTTGTGGTAGGTATAAAGGGGTTACACTGTTTGGTCCCCCTAAGCCTTCTGTTACTCAGGCTGAAGCAACACAGCTCCTCAGCCTCTCCTCACAGGGCCTGTGCTCCAGCCTTCTGACCACTCTGACGGTCCCTCCACTAGGCTAGTTTCCAGTTTGCTTTCCTAGGATCAGGCATCTAAAACCAGACACAGTATTCTAGGTACAGCTACAAATTACTGAGCAGAGCGCACGAGCACTTGCCTATAAATACTGGCTCCTATTAAATACAGCTCAGGACAGCGTTGCCTGCCTCCACTGCCAATGCACATTGCTAAATCCTTTTTCAACAGGGCCAAAAGAAATATTGACCTTTTTCCAACAGACTCCCTCATGACTTATTCACTCCAGAAAAATAAGATTAAGTCGTCTTGCTAGATCCATCCTCTCCAAAATGAGCCCATCTAGGTATTTCAGATCTGGACAGAGAAGTCTGCTGACCAGAACTAATACTTAAGCTCTGAATTAGCTGCTTTTGAATAAAGGCCAAACAAAAAAAAGTGCTCAATCACTGCATATTTTGTAACACTGCAAAGAAACGTTTGGCTTATGTCCTTTTTTCCATTTATTAAAAATGACTATTATAAACACTCTACAAAGAGTGGAAGTCACTGTTGTACTTCAGTCCTATCAGGCAAAATAATTCCAAAAGAGTTCCAAAAGAAACTTCTGGATCATCAGGCTTTTATGTAGCTTGCTGTCCAAGCATTCCAGCCTTCTCACTGCTGATTGTTTCCATTCTGCTGTAGCTTTGCAAACACTGTTGAAGAACAACAATCCAAAGCAAGAGTCTTCTCCATGAGACAACAAGGTTTACAGATGTATTATGAGACTAGTAGCGTATCTGAGGCCCCACATCCTTTCTAGCTCACACAAGTTGCGGACTACTGGCTGTGGGGTGGGGGGTCCCAGCACAGAAAGCAGAAATGTTTTAGACTGTTTTGTGAAATCCTCTACCTAGTTACCATGGGGAAAGGTTATGCTTCATAATGGAAAGTCAGACCCAGAGATGAGTCACCACTTCCAGGGTGGTGAGGAATCACGGTGACTAATGTGTGCTTTAACATGACTCTGCTACAGCATTATTAGCCATCAGGCACCTAGAAGAGGAAATCATACACTTAAAGTAAATTTATCAGTGATACACCCTAGCAATATTTGGAAACGTATCAAGATGATTGTGCCTGGTAGATTTGTCCCCTGTACTACTGCCCAAAAGCAGCAGTGCTAACTCCATAAAAAGAGGTCACAGTTATGAGAACATTCTGAAATACTTCCTGCAGCAAGGAGAACGCTCTTTCTAGAAGTCTGAAATGAGGAGACAAACTGCTTACAACTTTAGAGCATTTTAAAACATTAGCAGGTAGTAAGGAAGGAGTACATACAAGCTGTACAAGCCTAACAAAAGTTATTTTTGCACTGAGATATACACAGAGGCTCATACCTCAATGCACATTTCACCAAAGTCTTACAAGGCATAGGACAAAGACAACCATTAACTGTAATCCTCATCTAGTGATAGCAGAACGACAGATGGATAGGACAAGGCACATTTAGAACTAGCTGGCATCATACTATAAAGTAGTTTCCCATATGCTTCAATTCAATTGGCATATTCCAAATCATAGAACTCTGCATAGGAGCAACACTTGCTGTGTGCAGAAACTCAAGCAACGAGTGTCACTTCTCAGAAACACTAATACCTCCTTCCCTCCCACATCTTACTGGTGTAGACTGTGTATCCTGATCAATATTTGACCCTCTGTGCCAACATAAAATCTAGCGCTCCACACACTGCCTAACAAAAACAAGTAGAAGCCTCTGAATACCTTCTCTCTGCATCCTAAAAACTCCAAGGGTTTTCAGCTTGCTGAACTGACATCGCTGCCTGGAAAGCTTAATGAATATTAGTTATGAGAAAACATATCCTCTGTCATTAACTGTAAGTACACAGAGTGTCTGAAACTCATCATGAAACTATCTGCTCCACTATTTTGGTCTTCCCCTCTACCTTCTTGCAACAGCTACTACTAGTTCCTAACCTCACCTACCACTAAGCAGCAACAGCTTGGCTCTCACAATACCACCACCACCATTAAAACAGAGATGGAAATACTCAGACCTCTCTCAAGCTATTTGTTCACAGGCTCAAACAGATAAATCTACATTTAGCTCCCACTCTGAACATCCGCTTCCCTCTTTTTTAGCAGCTTTTCACATCATGCTTTCAGAAGAAAATCCTGACAAATTTATTTCTAACACCAAGAAGTTAGACTACTGCACAATTTCAGTGACTACCATAATCAACCTGCATAGATGTTTCTGTAGGGAATTGAAACCACAGCAGAGAATCCTTTGATAATATATTATTCAAGCTTGCAGATTTTTACTGAAATTCTGCCCATTAAGTTTAAATACAACCATCAGAAATGCTAAAAGTTACCACAATATAAACTTCCAATGCAGTCCCATGGTCTTCCTTAAACTTGTTCAAGTGTTCCATTAGATCAAGATTTTCTATTAACAGAAAATACTTTCCACATTATGTCGACAAAAAAACCATTTCCTTTTTGTATTATTTAATTACTCATGGAAGAAGACACTGTTTAGTTTTAAATAATAAAATCTCTAGTATTATGTACTCAACACTTCCTTCTTCATTTCTCCTTTTATGCCAAGCTCCTCAGGCTCAGCATAGAGGTTTTACTACTCACAATAAAAAGCAATAAACTAAGTGAAGGGATTAAAGTGTTTTAGAAAAGATTTAAGGAACCATGTTAGTCCAAAGAGATTTAAAGAACAAAGTTAGTGATACTCAGCCCAAATTACTATTTACTAAACTTTAACAATCAAAACTACTCCTGCAAAGAAAACAGCCAAGTACCCTCTACAGCACTGCTCCTACAGAAGTCATCATTACATTCTCACTGTAGCATTAGACAGCTGCTCTGTAACATTGTCCACACACATATAGTATGACTAGAAAGGTAGAAACTAAATTTATCTAATTACTAGAGTTTTATTGATCTTATCCTACCAAGTTGTAAAAGCCAGTGTGAAAGTACTAAAGTTACTCTGAGTCTACACAGAATGTTTCTCCAATACACTGTACCATGTACTGCAGGCAGCAACTTACAACTCTGTAAGCTACCTGCTATGCCCAAGAAAGGCTCCTAGTCATCACTGAACCTCTTATCTTTAGAGGCAGAGAGAAGTAAACGATCAAGGTAATCAAGCATGAATGTGAGGGAGAAATACAAGCTGGCCAAAGTGCCTGCTAAACAGCATTTTTCAGTTGCTCAGATCACAGTATCACAGTATCGCTAAGGTTGGAAGAGACCTCAAAGATCATTGAGTCCAACCTGTCACCACAGACCCCACCACTAGACCATGGCACCAAGTGCCATGTCCAGTCCCCTCTTGAACACCTCCAGGGACAGCAACTCCACCACCTCCCTGGGCAGCCCATTCCAATGGGAAATGACTCTCTCCGTGAAGAACTTTCTCCTCACCTTGAGCCTAAACTTCCCCTGTTGCAGCTTGAGACCGTGTCCCCTTGTTCTGGTGCTGGTTGCTAGAAAGA
Source organism: Picus viridis (assembly GCA_033816785.1). NCBI lineage: Eukaryota > Metazoa > Chordata > Aves > Piciformes > Picidae > Picus > Picus viridis. Next base: position 9,062,879 of record CM066582.1, on the reverse strand, counting down.
GGAGACCAACCCCTTCCTGGCTACAACCACCTTTCAGGTAGTTGTAGAGAGCAATGAGGTCACCCCTGAGCCTCCTCTTCTCCAGGCTAAACAACCCCAGCTCCCCCAGCCTCTCCTTATGGGGCTTGTGCTCAAGGCTTCTCCCCAGCCTTGTTGCCCTTCTCTGGACATGTTCAAGTGTCTCAATGCCCTTCTTAAACTGAGGGGCCCAGAACTGGACACAGGACTCAAGGTGTGGCCTAACTAATGCAGAGTGCAGGGGCACAATGACCTCCCTGCTCCTGCTGGCCACACCATTCCTAATGCAGGCCAGGATGCCATTGGCCTGCTTGCCACCTGGGCACACTGCTGGCTCATGTTTAGGCAGCTGTCGATCAGCACCCCTAGGTCCCTCTCTGTTTGGCCACTCTCCAGCCACTCCGACCCCAGCCTGTAGCTCTGCATGGGGTTGTTGTGGCCAGCTGTTGATGCTGCAGCTGACCAGTTTATTTTTTGTTTGTTTAAAAACTTGAACACTTTGAACTTTGAGTGAGTATATTATTTCCACAGTAACACACAAGATGGTACCCAAGTCCACTTCTCAATGTTTGTCTTACTGTCTATGAGAAACCAGCAGGGGAATTGGTGCAGAAACCAGCAATGTTTCAGAAATGAGATTTGGAAAAAACTTATTTACAAATGTATTTCATACTTCTTGGTCACATTTTCATGTGAGGCCCTAGAGCTCCGCAAGTGCCTTCTAAATAGAAAGCATTTTATAAAAATGAACCAAAAAGCATTTTAAAGAATTCTTACTCCATGTCCAGTGAAGTTTGTGTTATCCCATACAGTGATGGAAAGGAAACACAAAGAGGTGTCACAGACTAGCTGAAATGTGGAAAGACTAACTGCAAAGTGACAGATTCTATAAACTTCCCCCAAAACACAGCACAGCAGCCAGAACTGTTCGAGAGAGTTTCATATCTAGACAGTCTCTAAGACTACTGGTGTTGTGAATGTGTGCTAGGTAACCATGGTGTACAGTAAATAAGTGGTGAATCAACCCAAACCACATGACCAGTTACTTCTTTCCTTAGAATTCTGCAAGTGTTCAACTGGGAAAATTGTGATCACTTCTGAAAGAAGAAAACACAGAAGTCAGCAAAATTAGAACACAGTAAAAAATTATTCTGGCCTACCAACTGAAGTCTTCTCAAGACAAAGGACATCCGATTATTTATTATTGTTTCTGCTGCACTCATGAATGGATCTTCCTCAAAAATACCAATTATGCCAAAAGAGATTTCCATGCATCACCAAGGAGAGTTCATGTACTAGCTTTAGAAGTGACTTCTAACTTCAGGGCAAACGGACATACTACAAAATAATTACCTGGAACTGAACTTGAAAGCTGGACCTTATAGTGGCTTGGATTTCAGGAGCTTTCATCAACATAGCACTACAACACTCCAAGGCACCTACTTAAGTAAAAACAGGCCAGCACAGGGGCTTGCAGAATCCAGCCACTGCTAAAATCAGCTGTTCCAGAACTTGCTGCATGGCCATTTCACAGCTAGAGCTACTGAACATGCCACTGCTCTCAACTACTCTAAGAGAGAGTAACATCTTGCCAGGAGTAGGACAGTACATCTAAACATCAGTAGCACAAATACAAACCTAGGAATTAGCATCTATTCCAGAAAGGCAGCAAATGGCATAACAGGAAGTCTCATAGGGACTCAGCCTAGAAGATCAGGCATGCCAAATTCACTTGATAGTTACTACTTTAAAAAGCAGGCAACTTCCCATTTTTAACAGAAGATAATACTATTTCTCACATGAGAAAGACAATATTAAACATGTGAATACCATGCCTTGCATGACAGGCGTTGTGTCTTAAGAAACAGCCTCAGGGTAGCAATTACAAGACTGCAAATGACAGAGTTAAAAGCCCTCTAGAGCAACGCAAAGCAATCAGGAAGAAAACAAAAGACATTAAGCTACACCCTAGCATCTGAGTTGCACTAAAATGTTAATGACAGCTGGGGCAGCACAAGATGGCCTGAAACATTCTACACTAATCCTAGCTCATGAAGCCTCTTAAAACTGTTTTATCAAGATAAGATACAAAGGTGGGGCTGGTTCTGATCACACATGCTGCCACCCCGAAGGGTATGGTTAATTTAGCTGGAAGCAGAAGTCCAACTGGGACATTAGCAAATTTCACCCCGTGTTAAGCTGCTCCACACCCCTAATTGCAGCAGCAATAATTAGTTCATGCAAACAGCCTAGGCCCTGCAGTTTTAACTCATATTACAGGTCAACGTTCATTTCATTTAACTGCATTAAATTATCTCTACTGCATTTCTGTATAAACAAAGATAGTGGTTCACATGTTACCCATACCTAGGGTGGGTTTTGTTTGTTTGGGGTTTTCTATTTTAGAAGAGAATGGAAAGAATTTATCTTAAGCCCCAGAGCCAATTTATGCCCCCACGTCTCTCCTTCCTAATACTTGGACTTTTTAGAAGTCAGTTTTTTCCTGTTGGATTTTTTAAAATAGCCACAAGCTCTGAAAAAAGTTTTAAAGAACCTGTCTAAAGTTCTTAGTTTGCAAGGAATGTAAGACATTGCTCTGGCATAAGATACAGCTTGAGTTAGAATTTTTCAGTTTAACTCTTTTAGAAGACAGGATTTATACTTTGCAAATAAGGTAAGCAGAGGCTACCCTTGATCTAACTGGATCTACAAACTCTCCTAGATCTATTGGACCCATGGAAAAAGATGTATGGAATCAGTATTTTGAAACACTAATAATAGTAACAAGTCATGCTAAATAGTAATACAATTTTTGTCCATTAAGATGATCTTTTACTCCACTGAATCACACTATGACAAATACGCAACAAAAATACTGTGCCCTGCAGTTTACATGCCTTTTTGATGAAAAGGGAAAGGCCTGTGACTGGATTCTAATTGACACCACTACAGTGTATCATCATAAATACAGGAATGGATTTATCATGTTCCCTTTTCAGCAACACATAACCGTATCATAAGCTATGTAATATCAGTCTAGCATCTGCTGAGCAAAGCAAACTATTAAAATGAAGCATTTTCATAAGCAGTTATGGAAGATCAATAGAGTAATTCCTTGAGCAAATTGTGAGGCCTAAGTACAACTCTAACTGTCCTTATAATTGCAATGCATATTTTGATAACCAACTTTTTCTGCATATTACATGCATCACAGTCAAATTTTGACTAACCTGTGTTGACTTAAACATATTCTAGAAAAGCCTGCAGTGCTAAAAGCTTTTTGTCCCATTTCAGTGAAACAGGGTGCAGTAGAATAGGAAGAAAGCACACATGCATGCACACTCAAAATTGTGGGTGGAGTAAGAGAACATAGTTCTGGTGTTTGCTGTTAATGCAGCACAATAGAACACTCAGCTCCTGCTTTCCTGCCACCCTTCTCTGCATTCCAGGCCTCTGAGGGGGAATAGTGTCTCATTTTAACTTCAGTCATTCAGTACTCAGCCACTCACATGTAAGAGCTAAAGAGTTTAGCCCAAACCCTAAGATGTTTAAGAGTTTAAAATAAACTTTCCCTAAGTCCAAATAAAGAAAAGGCAGCAAACAAACTGTTTATGGCAACATTCATCCTGCAGAGTAAAACTAAGCCAGGCAGCTACTTGTTCAGGTTGTCTAAATATGAGAAAGCAGTGTACACAGGAAAGTGTAAACTGCCTGCTCAAAAAAGAAAGAAACACTACATGCTGATGAAGAACACTTTTGAAGCAAGCAAATGTAATTATGTAGGTTTTTCTTAGAGCTGAAAATTTCTTCAGCCCAACTGCTTTAGCTTTGTTATTTGACAGGCACCATGCCTTTTCTGGTGGTTGACATGCTGAGATGTATTTCAACCATCAGTAGGAGTTACTGACTTCTGCCGTAGATATACACATTATTCCCAACTCTACATACACAGGCTGGGGTCAGAGTGGCTGGAGAGTGGCCAAACAGAGAATGACCTGGGGGTGCTGATCGACAGCTGCCTGAACATGAGCCAGCAGTGTGCCCAGGTGGCAAGCAGGCCAATGGCATCCTGGCCTGCATTAGGAATGGTGTGGCCAGCAGGAGCAGGGAGGTCATTGTGCCCCTGCACTCTGTATTGGTTAGGCCACACCTTGAGTCCTGTGTCCAGTTCTGGGCCCCTCAGTTTAGGAAGGACATTGAGACACTTGAACGCGTCCAGAGAAGGGCAACAAGGCTGGGGAGAAGCCTTGAGCACAAGCCCCATAAGGAGAGGCTGGGGGAGCTGAGCCTGGAGAAGAGGAGGCTCAGGGGTGACCTCATTGCTCTCTACAACTACCTGAAAGGTGGTTGTAGCCAGGAAGGGGTTGGTCTCCTCTTTCTAGCAACCAGCACCAGAACAAGGGGACACGGTCTCAAGCTGCAACAGGGGAAGTTTAGGCTCAAGGTGAGGAGAAAGTTCTTCACGGAGAGAGTCATTTCCCATTGGAATGGGCTGCCCAGGGAGGTGGTGGAGTTGCTGTCCCTGGAGGTGTTCAAGAGGGGACTGGACATGGCACTTGGTGCCATGGTCTAGTGGTGGGGTCTGTGGTGACAGCTGGACTCGATCTTTGCGGTCTCTTCCAACCTTGGTGATACTGTGATACACTACTTGTTCTATACAGAAGAAATGACTGGTTACCACAATACTTATGTCTGTGTGTATGAAAATGTCAGTTTTTGTTTTGTTTTGTTTTTTTTTTTTTTTTTAAAAAAGAACTGCATAGAGGAAGATAATGACCATTGCCACAAAAAAAGCTCTACTCAGTGGAGAATGCTAGCCATTCACCTACAGAGCATGTGTAGTATCTGATTTCATGGTGCAAACACTGCTAAGATGACAATTTTACATAGTAGCTGTAATTTCAGGATACAATCACTGCAGCAGACAGAAGTTTAAGACCGTAACACCTAACTCTTCAGTAAGCTGCCTTCATGTTAACAGCACCTAAGAAGGAGCAATGCTTTTAATAGTTCTTGCTTCAGAGCCAAACGGGATGCCACAGCCTTTAAGTATCAAGAACTCATCACGGAGGTTAACACATTTCTTGGGAAACAAGAACACTGAAAGAGGTTCTTTCTCTACTTTAATGCATGATCACTTCTAACAGTCAATACAACATTCAAAAACCATTTCACTCAACCCTCTCTCTCACAGGACAGAAGAAACAAGTCAACTACGGACCATCCTCATCCTTCTGGTACATTTTCCACACCAAGCTGGATTTCTTCCCAAATCACTCCTTGTGACTGTATGCAAAGTATACACATGCAATGAAACAAAATGATCTGTGAAAAAACAGCAGACCAAGCATCTGCACCTCTTCCAAGGCTACAGCTCAGAAAGTGTCTGAAGTCAGTGTTATTGCTCGTTAAGCAGAGCCAAATTGTGTGTTCATAATGAGCCTCTACAAGACCAAGGTGGTGCATCAGGAGACAGGAATGAACTCCTGCTAAATGACATGCTCAAAAAGGTATAGAGAGTCAGAAAAACTGAATTACAAGTTCATGCTTCTGAGAATGGCACTGTTAAGAACTCTTACATAGCACCCTGACAACTTAGTACAGTATTATGAAGATAGGAAAACACATAAGCCTTGATAGAAATTTTATCAGGCTCCTAGTACAGAGGATCTAAAAGCAGCATGAGTTTACATTTCAACGCTACAACATACTGATAGTTTCTGTACACTCCTGAAATAGGTAAATCACCAGAAAAAACAGCAAGTACAAAATAATGCAAATTAGATGTATAGTGATTAATTTATCTCAGTAATAAACAACACAGAAGGAGCTATCAAAATTTCAGTTTAATGCTTTTGGGTTTATGTTGAAGTTGTAACACGAACTTCACCCAGAAAAACTGGCAGAGAATGAAATGACAGAATTGTACACTAAGCATGTTTTTAAATGCTGTTAAGACAGTAACACAACATTTCAGTTTTTATAAAGTCCTTTTGAGGCAGCATCAGTGATGGGAACAGTTTGCTTCAATACAGTCTGTGTTCAGTCTTGAACCATGACACAGGCAGCAGTATTTGGCACCCTTATAAAGCATCTACAAACAGCAAGTGCTGTTTCTTATTGATAAGGTTGACATGGGGGAAGTAAAGAAATAAAAATAAATTGGATGAGCTGTAATTACTGTAGAAATGTATCAGAACTATCAATGAGTGACAGGGTTATATTTTTAATGTTCTATTTTATGTTACATTGTGCTCTCCAATTAATGACTGAGGCATGACCTTCTCTGCTGCTGTTTCTCTTTAGCAAATTGTCAACTGGAAAAGGAGACTGCTCATTTATGTCTTCTCTACTAACCAACTGTCCAGCATTAGAGGGAACACAAGCAGGAACTTGGGTGTGTTCATAAGTAAATATTTTGTCGCTTATGTACATTTCACATAACTGAAACTAATTGTGAGAAGAGATTCAGCATTTGTCACACAACTGTTTAAGGCCATGGGAGGCTAGGAAGAACAAAACTTGTAAAGAGACAGAAACTAAGGAATTAAAACATATTTCAACAGAAAAGACCTACCAGTGAGAGCAGGTGGCTTCTTAAATAACTTTCACAGATGCAAGTGTTCTATTACAGATATATTGGAAAAGTAACATATGCCAAAGCACTTGTAAAAACATTTCAATAAAGGAAAATCATTTCCTCTACCTGAAGTCTTTAAGCTACGTCTTACAAGATGCAGGTTCTACACAGGGGTCTGCCCAAGGCTTGCTCTTTGAAGCTGGACAATATTTCTGCACTCTGATACAGTTACAAACTCTCACTTATTTTAGTTACCCAAGATTTTAAAAAGGAAAAACCACAAATAAAACACCCGGATTTAATTTGTAGTATTAAAGGCATGAACACGAGAGATCTGCAATTAAACCCAACCAACCAACCCACCCAAAACCCACAAAGCCCACCTGTAAGTCACACACTACAAATGCAAACCCCAGTTAAGTTTTACTAGTCACTAGTGCTCACAGTGACACTCTGCCTTTGGGAACTTGCATGAAGATGAACACTGAATAAACACACTAGTAGGATTTAACTCAATTCTTGGAACACTGGAGTTAGCAATAGCAGTGAAGTGGACCTAGGCCTAAGATATCAGAAGTGCTAGGCAAAAAGATCTTCTTCCCTAAATGAATAAAAGTTACATAACTCTACATGAGACATACTGATTTATGGCAAGTAACTGGTAAACCAGCCTCAAACATCATGTTTCACCAATGTTACCAACTGCTTAGGGAGCTTCTGAAAACCAGCGATTACAAACTGCTGCAGGCAATTTGTAAATTCTCAGATGGTGAATTACAATGAACAGCTTCCATGTATTTAGCTTCCTGGTTTTGCTTTACTGGCTTTGTTCAGCTTCTTTGATGATGTCCTCTTGCACCAAAGTAACATTACCATCACCGAAGATATATCTTTAATACATCATTATTTAGTCTCCAAACTTTTCTATTCAGTTTCAGCCTTGATAAATTTCATAGATAAGATATAAATGTAATTCAGCTCTACATGCTCCATTTAAGATTCCAGGTTACTGCTAAATCAAAAGAATTCTGAATTAATTTTAAATTTAGCCACTCTCAGCAAAAGCATCCAGAGGTGCTCAGCATCAGTTCAGCTTAAATCTTCCACGTTAAACTGATGCAACTTTCCAAAACATTCAGTGATGCACCCAGGAGACTCAGCATATTTTCCTCAAGGAAGAGCAGGTGTACAACCCCACTGCACTTTGCATCAGTAACCACAGACACATAGAAACACAGCAAAGCTTACTGTGAAGCCTGATGCGCTGCACAGAATTCTAAGGAAACCAGAGAAAACGGAACAGAAGATTACAGAGGAGGAGCAGCAAGAAACAACTCCAAAGCCAGGAATAGCAAGACACTGCTTTGTGTGGCTGCAAAACCCACCCTTTGGAAGCCTCAGTTCCACTTACAGTAGCAACTCAGATTTAAAGTTTATAATGAGCAAGCAGGATTGTGCTTGAAACAAACATGACAGTTGCATAAACTGGGGAAGGTAAATGAAGGTAAGACTCTCTTGCTCAGGTACCTTGAAGTAAACAGAATATTCTCCTTTCCGAAGGTTACACATCCAATAAAAGGCATTTTAACTTTTAAATTCTTAAATACTAGGTGTTTTATTAAAACACTGCCTTCTCAGAGTGAATGCAATGAGTTTTTCCTGAGTAATCATGCTCAATAATTATTTTGTTCAAAGATTTGGATCCAAACACTGTTTTATTATGGTCTGAAATAATTAACTCAACAGCTTCAGGTACTCTGACAAACTATTGAATTTCTTCATCTATACAACAGACTAGACTTCAATATTTTTTAATGTCAGACTGCAGACAGCAAGAGGCCACTTGTCACTGCATATTCTCAAAGGGCTTAATACGCAGTAAGGCAGGAAGCTTTACTCAGCAACCACAAGCACAACCTCAAGGCACAGCAGTCCCCTTGTATAACAGATACTACATATATGCCAGCCAGAGGGTAACTAACAGACTTCCCCGAAGCTAATTTAGTTGCAGCATCCATTTTAGTCCTACTAAAATTTGTATCAACAGGTATGAAGTAGACTTCCAAACCCAAATGTACTGGTAAGAAGTACTTTACTCAGTCTTACACATGTCCACACGAGCTATTCTGGGGAAGAGAAACAGTGATAATAACATTACCAAGTGTTAGGTCCTAATATAGGAGACACCTGTGCTTCTTAGAATTCTAGAGCCTCACTAAAACAGTTGAATTCAGTACAGTTAAGGAATATCTTCCAAACAGGTGCAGAACAGACAAGGCAGAGCCATGTGTGTTACATTAACTTTTCCACCATTGCTTTTAAGGTCTTCAGCATCTGCTCGGACAGTGGTGCCTGAATGCCTGACATTCTTAGCGTCCACAGCATCTTTGGGGACAGTGGTGTCCATGGTACAAACAATTCTCCCGTCAGACAGATCTCTGAAAACAGTGGACCTAGTGTTACATTAATCTTCCCAGCATCTGTTCAGACTTCTGCAATACCATATCCATACTAAAAGTGTCGCAGCATGCATGTTGTCCACTGCCCACAAACAGGATCAGAGAACAGTGCAGGCCAAGAACCCATAAAATTAAAAATCCAAGCAGAAGATACGTGCAATTCTGTTGTAAATATCTGCATCTTCAAAGGGCATTTCTATACTAGGAAATTTAACTGTAATGAGCCACCACTTGAAAACCCTTCTCCAACATTCCCTTAAGAAAAACTTCTCATTTTTAAATCTATCACTTCTTTCAATTCTTCATAATTACTTAAAAAAAAAAAATCAATATACTACTTTCCAGTCTTCATACTCTATTTGCTATACTAATACATTGTCAATAAAGAATTCTCTGGGTTTTGGAATGAAAAATACTTGAGATGAAGTCTTATTTAGCTCTCCTAGAGACAGAGCAGCATGTGTGGGGGTTGTGCTTGGGTTTTTTTAAAAAACTGATAAGGAAATAGGAAGTTTTTCACAATACTGCACCCATGATATGATGTTGTTTACTTAGAACATTAAGTTCTGAACTCAGAACAAAACTATTAAAACAGGATTGTTAAACCCTACAATCATGTAGGGATTAGAGCATTACAACTACCTTTATGCTCTAGGAAAAACAGATGCTCATTGAACTATGATGGGCATGTCGATATTTTAAGTTTAGAGGTACATAAAATGATTCCAGATTCAGATCACCAACCTAAAGGTGGAAAAAAATATCTCTTTGCTCTTTAAGTTCCCATTTCTCCACTGTATACATTCCACTTCAAGGACAGTACAGAAATCAGTTTCATTAGAGGCCTCTACCTATATACTATTGTCATCACCTTACAATTTTATCTAAATTGCACACCCTACCCCCCCCCCCACTTTAATTCGTCCAAATATCCCTTGTGACTGCACAGGGTACACTTAAAGAGTATTTTTCTGAAGGATAGAGCCAAGTACATTTCTCTAAAGTCAGACATGGATTATAAATATTTACTGAAGAGCAATGCAAATCCTATTAAAAAAAAGCACAAGTATATTGACCTTTCTAGTAGATTAGGCCCTATATTGTTCAAGTTAGGATAAAATAAGTTATGTTTCATAGAGAAAATGTATCTAAGTCTATACAGTCTCCAAAAATCTGCCCTGTCAAATAATACACATCAGCAATTACATTAAATAATAAAAAAATAGGTGTGTTATTTTTAGACAAACCATTTATTAAATGTAACTTTAAATGAAGCTTGCCAAAACTTCTGTAGAGCCTGCTGTCTCAGAAAACACTGTGCACCTGATGGGTTTATGCTAATACCTCTATGGAACCACTCCCCTATATAATTAATCAGGTACAAATTAAAGGCTGTTAAATGGTTTGATGATAGAGATATTCCTAAGGTCTTACAAAAAAAATCAAATAAAAAGATTAGAAATAGCTTGAATTGAAAAACATCTAGCCTACACTGTATTCTTCTCTGAACAGTATGCATTAAGTACTTTTCACAAGGACTGTGAGATAAATTTAACCCAGAAACCACACTACATTAATAGAAAAGTACTCTGTCACTAAGTCACTAAGTTTAGTTTAGCTGCACTTCAGGAAGTTTAAGAGTGGCTTCAGCCGAGCAAGGCACACAGCAACAAAGTAAAACCCAACAACAGGGCAAAAGAACAACAAAACTTGAGGGAACACACCTTTGCTCTATTATGATCCTTACAGTAACCCTTTATCTTCCTGAGCTGCAACCACACATTTTGAAGACCCTTCCTGTACAGTAAGTACGTGGTACTGCTCCATTGCCCACATCAAGAACAGAAAAATTTACTAGCGAACTAAGAATTTTCCAGGCATTACGTATTTGCAAGAGAAATCGACACAGGTGCCCTCCCTAATTAAAGATGCCTCTACAAAAGTAAAATTAAGACTATTTCACAAGTAAAACATATATACTCCACAAATGAGTCTGCAAACACAGGCTTGCCCTTCCCAGTCTTTACCCAATTCACATGCAGAGGTCTTCTGTGAAAGTGCCTATATGTGGTATGCCATGCTTTTAATCCACCTGTGCCGTTCCCAACTTACCTACTGCGCTGCATATACAAAAGCTTTCACTGCTGGCAGTTCCTCCTCTACAGGCAGTTGGAAGTCTTTTTGGAGCCTCAGGGCTCTCAGGTTTAGGCTTTGCAGTTCCTTCTGGCCAGACACTCCCACCAGTGAGGCAACAGCATGCAGAAGCAGCTAGAAAGTTTGCCGCGATCTCTACCTTCCCCTGCAATTTGGTCCTCTCCCAGCCTCTTCTCCTTCCTGGCGCAGGAGACGGGCTTTTAAGAGCGTCAGCGGAGGCGACACTTCCCAGAGAGGTTCCTACCCGCAGCGGTACCTCAGCAGAACCGCAGCTGGAAGCGCTGCCCTGCTGAAGGGCGGCTCCGGAGCGGGGACCGGAGAGGGCAGCGTTCACTCGGGGCTGCCGCTGTCGTGTTTACCGCGAGTCTCATGCTCGCCACCGAAGCCGCGCTCCTGCCTGACATCATTCATTCTGTTACACACGCACCCGCCCACTCCATTGCCGAACGGTGACTCACCCCCGGCGCTGTTGCTATTCAGAGGCAGGGCTAGAAAAACCGGCAGGACCTCTACGTAGCCCTCGCCCGCTGCTAAAGGTGCCGGGTGGCGGCGCGGCCCAGCCCCGCCCGCTCCCGGCTCAACCGCCCCCCCCCCGCCGCTCGGAAGCCGGCCTGTGCGCGCGCGCTGCCCGCCCCGCTGGCTGGGAGCCTCCGTTCGGCACCTCCTTCGGGGTACTGGAGGTCTGGAGCGATGCGGAGCTGCTCCGTGCTCTTCCACGGCTCCCCTCGACCTCCCCCGCTGCCTGCAGCCTCTGCGCGGATCCCATCTGCCATGCCCACAAGCCGCCTGCTCCTCTCCAAACCACAGAACGCCTCTGCCGTACCGCGGGGGAAGAATTCCGTTCGCTCGCCAAAGGGGATACCGGCGGCTCTGCTGCACCCACCAACCACTTGTTCAGAGATAAGCATTGCGCTCGGTGGCAGCGGCGCAGATGCCTGCGCCTGCACCGCTTAGCGCCGCGCCTCCACAAACAGGCCAGACCCGAGCGCCGCGGCTCGTATCCGCGAAGGGCTTCCCCGTTTTGCCGGGGAATTCAATCCCAGAACTGGTCTCCAGTGCAGAATGGCTGTCACTGAAACCCCCTGCTCCTCACGTGCTTCACCCACACCTAGCTCTGCTTGGGGCTTTTTAGGGGGTGGAAGGGTTAGGGCTTCTCCTTGGTTTTAAAAGAATTCCTCATCATTATATAGCAACCAGGATCCTTTCGGAGGCTTCCAGCATAACAAATTTGGGACTGGCAGGGAGTGGGAAGGTGTCAACTCACCCCCACCGAAACTGACTATGGCCGTGATACACCTGTCTTGCCTTAACGTCACAGGGCTTCAGCGATACACAGTCTACATGAACCACAGCCCGGGATTCAAGGAAAGCACCTGACCCCCTGTTCGTCACTCCCCTGGAAAGCCCCCTTCACCCAGCTATTGGCTATTCTGCTTGGCTTGCTCGGACTTTGTTTTTTTCCACAAAAGCCTGGGGGAAGGGAAGGGGGAATCTGCTTTATTCCAGCACAGGGTGGAAACATTTTTTGCACTCTCAGAGTTCTGTGAGGCAGGGGAACTCTGATCTGACAGATGCAGGCAGAATACTGGCACAGGCAGGATGCCAAGATTAAGTTTTCCCTCCTGCAGGCTTAATACAAATGGTATATTATAACCAGATAAACCATTCAGCTGGACCACTGCTGTTCCTGTTGCTAGGTGAACACACATACACACCTGTAGCACTGAAGCAAAGAAATTCACAGCATTCTTCAGTACCTCCTTTGATTCCTGCCTTCCCCAATTCCTCTAACTGGGTAATGCAGGAATCTGAAGAAAATTACAGATACCATGGGCAGGACAGGATGTTTGCTTTTTACTGGCTATAAAAATGTATATATATATATATATATATGCTTAACTGCATACATTTAACTACATGCAAGTCTCTGCAGAACTTGTTTTTACTTTAAGATGTTTTACAAAGAGTAATGACTGAAGGAGACACAGTTCGAAAGTAGAAATATTAACGAGTATAAAACTATTTACAGGCAAATACATTGATGCAGCAAATGATAGGCAGAGGCCCTCATCTGTTTTAAGGACAGTTAAAAAGAAAGATGGGAAAAGTTACTGGCATTTTCCTAAATTCAGATACAGCAGTCATCTGAAACACTGTCTTTACTTTTAAATGTTATTTTTTGAAGCACTGCATTTGAGAGAGGAAAAAAACATTCAAGGCTACACTTCACATCCAACCCCACAAGCTCATCCTCACAAATGGCCTGTTGAAGAAGCACAGAACTTGGTGATGGAGCTCCTGTGAGCCCAGATATGCCTCTCTGAAATGTAGCTTGTAGGAGATGGTCTGTAACTAATTTGGTAACTACTGTGTGCAAGTCTTGCATAGCAACAAACTTTTGAAAGTGAGTGACACACTTGTGAACTCATAAAACTTGGCAGAGGAATCAGAAACACATCACTCAATCGTTACTTTACCCTAGATAAAATTCACGAGATCCTTTTCAGACAGGAGTTATGAAGGGAAGAACTTAAGACCAGAAGAATCATAACTCTTATAGGAAAAAGAAACCTCTCACATGCATACAAAATTCCATGGGGAAACCAACATAAAAGTCACATACCAGCTCACCTCCCAGGGAGGTAAATGGGAGAGAAGGAGGGAGAGAAGAGTGTTGAGGAAAAAGTTACTGTTCTCTTCATCTGGAACAAACCCAGCATCTTTTTCATTACTGCTTATTCCCCCTGCCCCCTTTCATGAGATCAGCAGGGATATTATTGGAAACAGGAATTCTATAAACAAACACCGCCAGCCTGTGCATTAAAATTCTGACTATTTCCAAAGAGACACTCAGGCAGTTTCCAAAGGCAGCTACCACCAGACTCCTGCTTAGTTCTGCCATGGGACAGAACTACAGCTGCAATATGGAGTTTGTTAAGGGGAAGCAAGGACTGTATAGAAATTTCTAGTTGAGGATGACTTTACAGTTAGAGTAGGCAATGGCACAACAACAAGAAACAAACAAACAAGCAAACACACCCCCACCCCAAAAAAAAAACAAATACCAAAACCCCCACAACAAAACCCCACCAAACTACCTGTGCAGCTAAGCCACAGCAGATATCTATACAGAAATGTGATAGGGAAGAACCATAAATCTGTGCCCAGCCCAAGCAGCTTCAGAACTCAATGACTGTATAAGCACATGTTATAACGAGCTCACAGGTATTCACAGCTTTTATCACACCTGTCTTAAAGGCAGAGAGATGAAAACCTACATTGGTATTCCATAACTCCCTATAATTCTTCCTTGCTTTTTCTTCAATAGGCATATAAATCTGGGCAATCCTACAGACTACTCCTGGACTAACATTATATTCTGTACCCTGGTTCTCACAGCAGCCCTATTATATCTATGAACATGCTAGTTAATACTCCTGCCTTGAAACAGAGGAAGTAACTCCAGAATGATTCATTATTCCCATCCAATTATGAATGAATAAAATACACTGGGGACAAGTATATGTTGACTATCAATTCATAAAGAGATTTTTCACCAGCTTGCACTCCCTAAATACCTAACAACACCTAACAAAATTGTTACCATTTCAGAATGAGATGCATTTCAGCAGTGATATGAAGCCTATGTTTCCAGACAATTATTTTAATCAATTTACTAGGTGTTTTTTCCCCCCCTCACCAAGGGCTTTAGAACAAGAGAAGAGCTTACCTTATAGGTTCACCATTACTATCACCATTCTCTGGCAATTAAAATATATAAAAAGACATCCCACAAGACAAGTTTTTCCATTACTACTTCACAAGCATCACAGTTCAAAACTACAGCACTACCCTGCTACTGGAGGAGGTAAGACCTTAGGAAACACATTTATAAATCACCACAGCTACCACAACCACAACTTAAGCAGCTTACATAGCAAGCCTCCCTTGACAAGTCACGAGAAGCTGAACCCAAATAAATACGCAGAATACTCTCTACTATGAAGCACTAAGCTGTCAAGACAAGCACCGCTACAAGCTTAGAAGTGCTTGATTAACACCACCACTTCACAGGCTTTTACCATCAGCAAAGAAAAAACCTGAGTGAAGCTCACTAAAGTGAGCGCAATCCACTTTCAGTGCCCATGAAAGTAAACAACTCAAAGTGAAGAAATACATCTACCGAACTGCCCGCCCAAACATTACCTGCGGCCTCCTGCTCCAGCGCTGCCGCCCCACTGCTGAGGCGCCACTGTTGCCCGCCCTTGTCTCGCTTTCAAAGGAGGCGGGAAGCGGTTACAGGCCAATGGAGGGCGGGCGGCCGGCCGAGGGGGCAGCCTGCCGCGCCACGCAGGTTCCCTGCCCCTGCCCCTGCCCCTGCCCCTGCCCAAGCCTACAGCCGGGAGGATCAGACCGCCCCTGTCTCTGCCAGCTGTTAGTGAGACTGGTCTTCTTCCCAAGCCTGCCCATCTTGGGGCTGCTTGAAGTATCTCTGAAGGGTAGTGGCTTTCTTCATCTACTCTCTTTTAATTTTTGAGACTTGCAAAACTTGTAATTATAGTTTGCCATTTGTCTAATCTTAGTACTTTATACTCCTCCAAAATTGCTATATAAGCTGTCCTCATAACCAAAAGCTAAGCAGACTAAGTTTTCCAAACTAAATTTCCAAAGTCTTAACGTCCTTGGATAACTTCAGGAAAAAATGCTGAAGCTTTGTGGAATTTGTACTCCCTGCTAAAGCTCATGGGAAAGAGAAAACTGTTTTGGATTACAGTGATTTTATTTGTTTGTTTGGTTTTATCCAAACTGAAAACAAACCTTGCACTTACATGAGCAGAAAAGATGTATCATGGACATACTCTACTTTTTCCCTCTGGATACATCAGACTACTGTGTTGAGTTTCGGGCCCCTCACTACAGGAAAGACCTGGAGGTCTTGGAGTAGGTCCAGAGGTCAGCAAAGCTGGTGAAGGGTTTGGAGCACAGGTCTTGTGAGGAGCAGTTGATGGAACTCGGAGTGTTTAGCCTGGAGAAGAGGAGGCTAAGGGAAGACCTCAAGCCATACAACTCTGCAAAAGGAGCAAGGTGGGTATTGGTCCCTTCCCTTAGTTACAAGTGATAGGAGGTTAGGAAATAGCCTCAAGCTGTGCCAGGGCAAGTTTAGATTGGTCATTAGAAGAAACTTCATGGCTGAAAGGATTCTCCAAGACTAGAAGAGGCTTCCCAGAGAGGTGGTTGAATCCCCATCCTTGGAGGTGTTTAAAAGATGCAGAGTGTGGTGGGTTGCTGAGGGACATGGTTAAGCACCAGACTTGGTAAAGTTAGGTAGACATGAGTCACCAATGCGCACTTGCAGCCCAGAAGGTCAGTCACATCCTGGGCTGCATGAAGAGAAGCACAGCCATCAAGTCAAGGGAGGTGATTCTCCCACTCTACTCAGCTCTGGTGAGACCCCACCTGGAGTACTGCATCCAGTTCTGGAGCCCCTATTACAGGAAGGATCTGGACATGCTGGAGCATGTCCAGAGAAGGGCCACGAGGATGATCAGAGGGTTAGAGCACCTCTTCTATGAAGACAGACTGAAGGAGTTGGGGCTATTCGGTCTGGGGAAGAGAAGGCTCTGAGGAGACCTTATTGTGGCGTTCCAGTATCTGAAGGGGGCCTATAAGAAAGCTGGTGAGGGATTTTTTTAAGGTGTCAGGTAATGATAGGACTAGGGGGAATGGAAAAAAATAGAAATGGGTAGATTCAGATTGGATGTTAGGAAGAAGTTCTTCACCATGAAGGTGGTAAGGTGCTGGAACAGGTTGCCCAGGGAGGTGGTGGAGGCCTCATCCCTGGAGGTTTTTAAGGCCAGGCTGGATGTGGCTCTGAGCAACCTCATCTAGTGTGAGGCATCCCTGCCCATGGCAGGAGGGTTGGAACTAGATGATCCTTGAGGTCCTTTCCAACCATAACAATTCTATGATTCTAAGGGTTGGACTCAGTGATCTGAAAGGTCTTTTCTAACTAAAACAATGTATTGATTCTGTGACTCCTGTGGAGTGGGGTTTGTCGTGGAGGTAGGGTGGAGGTGTAGGGCTGTTTGCTTTTTGGTTTTAGTAATGCTTTCAGTATTCAAACTACCTGAAATCTGACATTCTTTAGAAGCTGTGAAATAAGAGAAATGGTTCCGTTTCTTTAGACCAGTTTCCCTTATGATTGAAGCCAAACATTGATTTTTCTATCTAAAAATATATGCATCTGAAATCACTGACTCCAGCTTCAGAGCTTTTTCCATACACAAGAGCAGCATTTGAAGAAATGTTTTTCTTGTACAAAACAATGCTTTGGAAGAATAGTGAGAAGGTAGATACTCACTCACCACAGGGTGTAAAGAAATGAGAGATCAGGGAACAATAAAAAATAAAATCTAGTTCATTGTCTTTATCTGCAAGTATGAAAAAATCAAGGTGATTCTAGGAAACTGCATTTACCAGAAGTATGGAAAATATTCTCAACCTCTTTAGGAAGAGAGGTAACATTTTTGGAAACAACTAGTAAATCAGAAGAATGATGCCAGGCAGCTGAGAAAGCTTATTAAGTGTTTTCTGTACCATCATAAGAAATTCTGGATATGACATTAAAGGCATGAAAATTAAAAGAAGACTTCTTAGCTGTAGCAGTTAGCACAAACCCAACTGCCAGATGCAAGACAGTAGCATTTTCTTTGCTACTCAGCTGTATCTACTTCACTGTATCTTCATGCTCCTGAATTATCTTCTTTGAACTTCTCTGATCCCATCTATCACACATAGCTTGATTTTAATTTATCATCCTTAGGATTTTGTGTAGCAGGCCCATCTGAAGCAGAGGAGTTGTGCTAGAACTTCAACTGCTAGCAACCATCCCCTTCAGCATAAAGTTTATAGGGCTTTTCTCCAGTACTAAAAAAAACCAAACAAAAAGCCCCTATATTTTAATACAAACACATAGTAGGTGAACAAGAGTTATTAGATGACCTCTTTTTGTCTCTGTGTGCACACTTTTTCTGTCAAGGAGAATTTTACATTATTCAGCTGGGCAAGGAGAAAAATACAGAGAGACAAGGAAGTAAGGCTGGAATGTGAATGAGCAATCCAAGCATGCTAAGATTTACCCCTTCACACTGAAGTTTATCAGCAATATAATTTTTACCTCATTATATTACATTTTAGGATTCTATTAGTATAAAGACCTTTTTTTAGTAAAACTTATTTTTAAACCTAAGCAGCTGACACAATTGCATGAGGGACAGGTGGCCTACTTAAAAAAAAAAAAAAAGTGACTGCTATTATCATCTGAATGTAAATTCAGTATGAGATATACAGGGAGATCTATCATGAGGGCAGCATCCTATTTAGTCTGCTGTTCTGGCTTTGGCAGCAGGCAGTGCAAGAAGCTTCAGAAGAGGCCTGATGGCAATATTAGTAAAAGCTTGGAAAAGGGCAGAAAAGAGTAAAGAATCCTTCTATTCTAGCTGCTTATGCTTTTTATTTTCATTCTGGCAAGCATAACAGCATTTTCTCTTTTTAAATAAAAGGACCAGCACCCAGCAAGTAGGACTTAATGAAGTTATGCTCTGAATATCGAAGGATTGCTGCTTTTGGTGCAGTTTGTGTAAGGTATGATGCTCCTCAAATACGTAAGCTCTTAATGCAAACCCATGTCTAAGAGTTCAAAAAGGTCTGAGGAAAAATAGAGGAAGGTATACAAAATTGTCTCAAATGAAATGTAACTCTCATACTTTGCACAAGGCCGTAGAATAAAGTCTGACTGTGAAATAATGGCTAAAGACATTCTGACAGAAATCCTTCAAGTGAGTGAATGAGTCATGAGCTTCAGAGATATGAAGAAGCAAAACACAGATGACTCATGTATCAATTATGAATTTCAAATCTGACATGCTTCTTTTGATACACTGTGTATTAGCAGGGCTTTAACATGTGTTCTTTTTTAGAGGACTCAAAAGAAAAGTGAGTTTGGTGAAAAGATGCATGGAGACCTTTGTTCCACTGTATTTGAAATGTATCCAGAAATAATTTGGGGCTTATTTTCACATGGGACTAAAATGTTCTGATTCTGCTTATGGAAAGTCATGACCAAGAGATTTGGTGCAAAGGCCACAGTTGAGAAGATGTTGACTGTAGATGACTTTTTAGACTGAAAAGCACTTCCTGATAAGTCTTTATGCCAGCTTGTATGTATCATTACACAGATGTGACTAGATGGCTTCTGATGGCATGAAGCCAAAGTCAAGGAATCTGGGTAGTGTTATGTCCTGCCAAATGTACATTTACTGTCATAAAAACGCCTTCCAAAGTGTCTTTTCCTTTGATTCATATTTTTTAATTGATTTTGAGGAGAATGCAGAAGGGGTGAGTCATAATACAGGGAGAAGGGTTCTTCCTATTATCTGATGAGAAAAAAGATTAAGAGTATTATCAAGTCTCTAGTTTGAGAAGAGGAGCAAATCTCAGATGAGAAGACTGATAGTTTCCCATTAAATGAGCCAATGGAAAACACCATAGCATAACCTTGACTTTAGGTACTACAAGTCTGTATGTAGGCAGACCTTCAAGATGTCTTCATTGCTAAGAGTGGAGATTCTTGTTCTGCTCTTATGAATAAATCACAAGGAATTGTAAATTTAGATGTCTCCAAGGTTGCACACACTAGGAAAGGCACTGGAAAGTAATATGGCAATGGAAGCATATTCTGCAATTGAAGGCTGATGAGAATATTGTGTCTAGAGGGAATATAATTGATGCTGATTAATTATGCACTGAGCTGAATTGGCATGTGAAGTATGAAAGTCTGAAAGATCTACAGAGTGATAGGCTTTGAAAAAGGAACTGTACTGGAACCAGAAATATGAGGACCCATAGCTTCCTTTCAGAGTATGAAGAAAGACAAAGTATGTTATACTCTAACTGGAGAGTAAAGCTCCTTTCTGACTCAAGAATAACCGAGCGACTTGTGGAAACACTGCTGAGCGTCTAACCACTGAGAAAGTGTTGGTACCCATAGCCCTGACAATAACATCCCTAGTGAGTTACTGATCAAATGTAATTAATCAAAAGAAGCTTTTTTAACACATTTTCCTTAACCTCACATCATATAAATAATCCCATGCAAGCATTTTTCTAGTCCATCTGGAAAAGCTGCAGTACATGTGGTCTTTTCTAAAACTGAAAAAACCCAACATTGTAAATATCCAGCATGTGCTCTCACTTCGATTTCTTATTCCTACTCTGCTTGATACTTGCATTTTCTACATTATTTTATACCTTTGTTAATTTCTTCACAAAGAAGAAATGAACATTTTTTGAAGAAAAGGCTAATGAGAATAACAGAAAACTATTGCAATAACAGAATTATGGCATAGTAGGCAGTTATGGCCTAACTGGATATTGTGGCGACTGTGAGTTATAGCACCTCCTTCTTCTATGGCTCTCTGCTGGGGCCTGGGACAGATGCGGGCTGGGGATAGCACAATGCACAATACAGTGGAAAAGAATTTCCCCATCACCTAAGGGCCGTAAGTGGAGTCTGTGTAGTGACTTCTGGAGAGTTCATGCTGCAGTGTTTATGTAAGTCTGTTAGACATTGTATTTAGAGGTACTCAGATTTTTTTTAATATCTTCTAACAACCTATTCTTACTTAATTCAAAATGCACTTCTTTACATCTTACAGTATTGTTATTTTGCTGCCATGTGGAGACATGGAATAAGGACAAACCATAGACAGTCCTCAGTATGCATTTCCTTGTTTGTGTTCCTGACTCCTAATACAGACAGAAAGAAGGGAAAACAGACTTTTAGTGTAGGCACAGGATACCTCCTATAGTAAAAAACATCTGAAATATAAAAATATAAAATATGGTAAGTGACAAGGGTCCTATACTCCCTATATCACTGGAATCATTTGGAGGTTAACTGTCTTTGAACCAGAGAGCTCTAGCCTAAGAGGTCATGATCTAGCTTACACTGGGCATCCCTAGAACAGGAGAACTAGAACCCAACAGTGGCCAGTACTAATCACTTCCATTCCATACTTTTCCTATGCATTACTACAGTCTGTGTGCTGATGATAACAGCAATGGCTGCAATCCTTTTTAGACAGACATCAACTCCTGGGAGAATTTTTGCTTCCAGTGTATTTCCTTTAATCAGACACAGTACTTAAAGGTCACTTATAGAATCACATAAGTTTCTCATGTGGTGAAGTTTTTATGCCATTATCCTTTCAAAAATCTGTGCAGACTGGGGCACAAATGAGATGCATGCAAATCCTGCTGACTGGGACTGCCCAAAGAGACTTAAAGGAAAACTGGAGCATATTTGTTGGGTTTTGCTTCAGTTTCTGGGAGCAAAGTGGACTGCAGTTTGCCTACATTTGTCTACTTAGCTGAATTTTCTTTGGGCCTTCCAGAGTTACATCTTCCTTCTTGACCTAAACTCTTAAGCAGTGTTGTGTTCTGCCTGTTAAAAAGCTGTCATATTCAGTGCCAGGGTTAGCTGTAAAGCCAACCAGAGACTCAGGCAGGCAGAAATGGACCTTTGGGGGTGACTGAGTGCAACACCCTCCTCAAAGCTGGGTCAACACAGAATTCAGGCCATCCTGCCCTGAGCTGTGTGCAGCTGGGTCTTGAAAACCTTGAGAACTCACAATATCTCTGGGAAACCTGCTCCAATGCTTAAATATCATCATACTGAAATATATTTTCTTGATATCTAGCTGGAACTCCCTTTCTCCACTTCTCATTGCTGTTTCCCATTATCTGTTCCTGCACCTCTACAGAGAGCCTGGCATTGGATTCTTTGTTGGTAACTTTCTCTTAAGCTTTGGGAAGCTGCTGCTAGGTCCTCTCTAGGGTTTCTCTTCTGACTGTAAAGTGTTTAAGGAGGTACTAGATTACAAGTTTTGTTGTCAGTGCAACTGCATTAAGTTCTGCAGGTCACAGACAAAACTCTAGGAATTCTACCGAATTTCTGTAAGGTAAAATGTTCAGAAATATTTTTGTGGACTTGACATTTTAAAGAGAAATTCAGAATCACATTTTATTTCAGTCCTTAGCATCCAAGCACCAATAACAATAGCCAGCTCTTTCTTTATACTGATCTAGGAAGGAGTTTCCAAAATATAATTGAAAAGTCCTTTTTCTGTCATTTGGGATAACGTGAAAAAAAGTTGAGAACAACAACAGTTTCTATTCTGCAAGTTGTAAAATGGTTACTTAAATTTTGTTTATCAAGAATAGAAGGTGTAGTATGAGAATAATGTACGTGTCAGGATTAGACATAGTTATAAGTATTTCATTATAGAATAAATAGAATAAATAGAATAGAATAGAATAGAATAGAATAGAATAGAATAGAATAGACTAGACCAGGTTGGAAGAGACCTTTGAGATCATCGCATCCAACCTATTATCCAACACCACCTAATCAACTAAACCATGCAACCAAGCACTCTATTAAGTCTCCTCCTGAACACCTCCAATGATGGTGACTCCACCACCGCCTCGGGCAGCCCATTCCAATGGGCAATCACTCTCTCTGTGTAGAACTTCCTCCTAACCGCCAGCCTAAACCTCCCCTGGCGCAGCCTGAGACTGTGTCCTCTTGTTCTGGTGCTGGTTGCCTGGGAGAAGAGACCAACCTCCGCCTGGCTACAACCTCCCTTAAGGTAGTTGCAGAGAGCAATAAGGTCACCCCTCAGTCTCCTCTTCTCCAGGCTAAGCAACCCCAGCTCCCTCAGCCTTTCCTCATAGGGCTTGTGTTCCAAATCCCTCACCAACTTTGTTGCCCTTCCCTGGACACGTTCCAGCAAGTCAACATCCTTCCTAAACTGAGGGGCCCAGAACTGGACACAGGACTCAAGGTGTGGCCTAACCAGTGCAGTGTACAGGGGCTGAATGACCTCCCTGCACCTGCTGGCCACACTGTTCCTGATGCAGGCCAGGATGCCATTGGCCCTCCTGGCTGCCTAAGCACACTGCAGGCTCATGTTCAGCCTACCATCGATCAGTACCCCCAGGTACTCTACCTGGCCACTCTCCAGCCACTCTGATCCCAGCCTGTAGCACTGCATGGGGTTGTTGTGGCCAGTGTGCAGAACCCGGCACTTGGATGTGTTAAATCTCATGCTGTTGGATTCTGCCTATCTGTCCAGCCTGTCGAGGTCCCTCTGCAAGACCCAAGACATTGAACCCAACACAGCCATGAATTCACCCAACTCAAAATCTCAAGGTGTATATACTGTGACTGCTACTCTTCTGCCTAAATTTACTGTAGCATTTCGGTTCATTATCATTTTCATCTTCCACCTCTGACATTCCCTGCCTGTGCTTTGCACATTTTCTGATGGCTGCAGTACTTTTGATATAGTCCTACTTCCATTCAAGGTTTGGATGCACTGCCTTCTTCTCTTTATATGATTCTCAAGATGCCAAAAAATTAAGACTTTGCTGAAGAACAGGAACTTAAGCACTTAAGTCACTCAGAAAATACAGATATGGTTCTTTTTTACATACTGTAAGGGCATTTTCTGTAAGTGTTAACGTCAGGTTTTACTTAATTTGAATGATTTTTAATTCTCCTTGAACAATGACTGTGTAGTGGTTATTCACTTGCCTTTTTCTAAGCTTTTATTAGTAAAAATACAGTATTGACTGTCTTTTATCCATATTCCTCCATTCTTTTTCAGAAAGGAAAGTATGTACAATTTTCTGAGTTATCAGATTTTAAAAAAAAAAGAAAAGAAGATTGTACAAGTGGTGGCTTCTCCAAGATTCATCTGCACATTGGAAACAAGATGAGGATTCCTGACTTCAGCTCACTGATCTATATAGCGTAAGCCAACATCACTCTAATCAGTGGGAAATTTAGTGTGTCTAGAATAAATAAATCCTGGCAATTTGAAATAATCCCAGAATTCAAACATGCTAGCAATAGAAGGAGTGGCTGTGTGAATGTTTACACTGTTGCAAGACAGATCAGGCTTCTGGCATACAAAGTATGAGAAGAAACTTCAGAATCAGAAAGTGCTGGAAAAATCCTTTTAACATGACCATATTGTAATGTCAGAGGGAAAGAAGGCCACGTGAGCCCACAGTGTTATGCTAAACTTTGTTAGGCTGCCAAAAACAAATAATAAAAAAAAATCCCAAACTGCAGAGAAGATAGGGGACACTATAAATATAATGTTTATCTTGGGATTTTAAAATAAAAGTCTGGAATTCTATTTCCAGTTCTGCATTGTGATGTTGGGCTAGTTGCTTCTAATTATAGTTTATATCTATCTTTACTGGATTTTGACAGCCCAGTTACAAGGGGCCTGTGACCAGCTTCCTCTATCAAAGATTTTCATGTGTTGGGACTGTATTTTGAAACTCTCAGGTGAGTTTATATTTATATTCTTTGGGGAGAAATACCCTAATTTTTCTCCCCATTTATCTGTACATTTTAAAAAAATGGGCAGTGACTGGCTGGAGAGCAGCCCTGAGGAGAGAGACTTGGGTGTGCTGGTGGACGAGAAGCTCGACATGAGCTCTCAATGTGCACTTGCAGCCCAGAAAGCCGATCGGATCCTGGGCTGCATCAGGAGAAGTGTGGCCAGCAGGTCAAGGGAGGTGATTCTCCCCCTCTACTCAGCTCTGGTGAGACCCCACCTGGAGTACTGCGTCCAGTTCTGGAGCCCCTATTACAGGAGGCATGTGGATGTGCTGGAGCGTGTTCAGAGAAGGGCCACAAGGATGATCAGAGGGCTGGAGCACCTCTCCTATGAGGACAGACTGAAGGAGTTGGGGCTGTTCAGTCTGGAAAAGAGAAGGCTCCCAGGTGACCTCATTGTGGCCTTGCAGTATCTGAAGGGGGCTTACAAGAAGGCTGGGGAGGGACTTCTCAGGATCTCAGGTAGTGATAGGACTAGGGGGAATGGAATGAAGCTGGAGGTGGGGATATTCAGGCTAGATGTGAGGAAGAAGTTCTTCACCATGAGAGTGGTGAAGCCATGGAATGGGTTGCCCAGGGAGGTGGTTGAGGCCCCGTCCCTGGAAGTGTTTAAGCCCAGGCTGGACGAGGTTCTGGCCAGCCTGATCTAGTGTAGGGTGTCCCTGCCCATGGCAAGGGGCTTGGAACTAGATGATCCTTGTGGTCCCTTCCAACCCTGACTGATACTATGATACTATGATACTTTGAGACCCTCACCTAAGAGGGGAAATCTGAAACCTGACTGTATGTCTGCACTCATATTACCAAGTATGGGTAAAAAGTTCAGGGTTTCTGTATTTATGTATTGACTTCCCAGGATTCTGCATGACTATATACTAAATAGGTTGGTGGGGGAGGTGTATACAGGTATGTTGCTTACATTGTTTAAGCATTGCTAATGTTAGTTCAGCTAAGACATGGGACATAGCATCCTAAGAGCCAGTGGATGTACACATGTATTAGTTGCAACCATTTCAGCTGATAGAAAACCCCTGCTTAGTCTACAGAAATTAACTGTGTAAGAGAAACTGCAGGCCCCTCTTTAATATTTCACCAATATGTCCCATCATTTCTAAAAGTAGTAATAAAAAAAAAAAGTCTTGACATCCCTCATACCGAAGCAAATAACATCAATACTTGGATGTACTTGGAAAAATGTGAACTAAAATATAATTTCTTTAACTATTTGAAAAATGCATAGGTTTTCATCAGAAAACTTGTACTGACAGCAGTTGTGTGTATTTCCTAAAAATATATTTACAGGAGCACTGAAAAAAAGAAAAAAAGAGAAAAGGCATTCACCTTGCTATTGACCTCTGGTTTTGGCAAGATGATAAGTACAAGAAAGAGAAGATCTGTTCTTACCATAAACAGGAAAAGAGGCTTTATAACAGCAGCATTTGCTAGCACCTCTAAAATTAACTCTGGGTCAAGCTTTCCATGATAAATTCCTTTTTTAGAGTTAATACAGAGCAGCTCAGCTTATAAACACATTAAAATATATATTTCAAACAAGTTAGTCTGGAAACTAAGCTTTAAAATAGTACAAGTGGAAACAAAAACATAGATTTATATGGAGTGGTCCATTTTCTGTTATAAATTGTCTGACCTATAATTTTCCCATATTTTCCTGTGATAGGAACACAGGGGAATTTAGAGCCCAGCCGGCTGGAAATCACAGCAGGGGTTAGGTTCCAAGGCATCTCTGGAGATCATGCAGTCCAGCCCCTTATCAAAGCAGGGCTAAATGCAAAAGTCTATCAAGCTGCTTAGTACTGGGCAGTCAAGATTTACGCATCTCTAAGGGTGTAGGTTCCATAGGGCTTTTTGTCAAGAAATTCCAGTGCTTAACCTCTTCACTGGGGCATTTTCCCCCTTCCATCTATCTGGTGTTTCCCTCTTCTGCTCCAACAATCCCCATTTAAATAATCAGAAAATTACATTATGAAGGAAAAATTATTTTACATCATCTTCATAGTAGTTTATGCTAACACATTTTACTACATGCTGCAGTGAGCCAGAAATGAGTGTTTCCTGAGTAAGCAGTAACCCCTCAAACCACATTAACCATCTGATCAGAATGTTAATTACTTTTGATCATAACTTTGTGTTAAACAATACAAGAGTATTGTCGGGTAGTTAAATATGAGAAAAGAGCTCTGACAGACAATTTTGACCTTTAATAACTGATATGCTTTCATATTAAATCTGAAAATATTTGTTTGCATTTTAAGCTTTCCTGATGTGGGCATAAACCAAACACCAGGAGAAAATGCTAGTGTTAGAAACATGTTGTGTCACAGTGCCTAAAAAGGGGGTTCCTGGGATGCAAATCTATATTGTCTATATTGTTATAGAAGCAGCAAGCATAATCAGGCAATAATTGCTAAACAAGGACAACCATGAAAAGGAAATCAGCTACAAAAAGATTAAAATATCACAAGAAGACAGACAGCAGAATTTGACTTCAAGGCAACTAAAAGATGTATTAATAATCTGTGCAAGAAATGTTAATTTGCCTAACAGTGATTAAAACATTCCCCTGTACTTCTTTCATATATCACTGCAGTTAGAAAATGTAGGAAATGGTTTGTCCCAGATATTCAAGAAACACTCAACAGGCTTACATGCATCATATTTAACTTACTGCAGTAGAAGGTGGCTTTAGCACACTGCAGGAGGAGAGAGATTTAATACATTTTATCATAGCCTAAGTGAAATGTAAGGAACTTCTTGAGGGTCTACCAGAATATGGCAGTGTAAATTAAAGACTTTTCTAGTCTTCTCATGCCTAGTATTTAAAAATATTTATAGTCTTTTTGTAGGAGAAAAAAAAAAAAAAAAAAAAAGAAAAAGTAGCCCTGTGTGTTTTAGTGTGGCCCATCAGAAGGCATACTTTCTGCTCTATCCTTAGAATAAGAGTTTGCAGTGGAAATTTCTGTGGTATGTGCACTGCTCTCGGTCAGCGAGTGATTTCAAAATCATGCAGAACCCAAGATAGAGACAAGAGCTTCACTGCCAGCAGTGGCCTGCAATCACAGCAGCTGCTGCTCCAGCTGCTGGTGTCTCTGAACCCCCTAACACTAAGAAGGAAGTTACCTAACACCTTCTAAAAGCATGCACTTCTCTGCTGATACTGCAAACTAAATGAAACTCTTCTAAGTGAAGAGATGTAAGGTCAGGTTTTTCAATATTTCCCTCCACTATAGATAATGGCAATAGAAGAGGAAAAACTGACAAATAATTCTGAAGGATATTAAGTCTTAAAGGCAAAAGTACAAGTTAGACACATCACTTGATCCTAATGGTGGCTCACTAGGTTTTAAGATCCTGCACAGGAAGTGCTGAGTAATTCTAGCATTATACCGAAGACTATCCCCCATGAAGGCATCTACGTAACATTAGTTTAAATTCAGAATATCAAATGCACTAGAGAATCTCTCAGGAGCAGAGGCAGTAGAGGAATGTGGTTTAAAACACTGACAGCAGCCAAGGTCAAATGAAAATGTAGGTGCTTTGTTATTTAAATTGCAACAATAATGGCCAGACCTGGGGAGGGGTAAATTTATATTATACTGTACACAGTCAAATATTCAACATTATACAAACTGTTTACCCCAAGAGTAAACCCTGTCTTGGTTCATCACTGAAACTTGAAGACAGACAAGAACTAGAAAAACCTGTCAGACTTGGGAGTTTGGCAAAATTTATGTTTTGATTAAAAATTAAGCATAAGTTCCAGATGTTTATTTTCTCCAATCTTAAAGTAGTAAACATATGTGTATATGTATATGCTATATTTGGAGCTAGGCAAGTCCTGACTATGATGGTACCTTGTGCTGGTGGGTGGTAAACTCTGCACATACACATTTTAGAAAAACACTTTGAGGTTCCACAGTAAAAACCATGAATGCTGGGTGTACAGTAAGTGCAATCTATCTTCAGATGTTGCTGTTTACAGCAACTAACCACTTACACTGGTTTCTGTCCACTTTTTGAGATTAACCAACTAGATTCCAGTTAGATGTCAATTAAATGTTCCAATTATATACTAGGGCATCACTGGATTCTAGATTCTCCTGAATTATGGTTATGTGAATTGCTTCAGTTACAAAACATGTCTCAAATGCAGAACTTTCAAATCAGATCCAAAGCATTCCAGACAGAGCCAGCTATCATGATTCACATCAATATTAATGTTTGAAGCCTAATTATAACACTGTAAAGACTTACCAATGTACTTTGTAGAACGTAAGATGCTGACAGACAAAGACATTTCTATGCATTTTTCTGCCTATTTTAACCATGGAGCCCAAAAAAGCCATCTAAATAACTGCATTTCCTGAGGTCCAGTTTAGTTTTGTAAGTACATAAATATGACAAAATAGGTATCAAGCACCTTGCTACCCCCATTATGGAAACACAGGTTCTAACTTAGCATATGCACACAGATTTTAAATAGAAATAAACCCTGAAAAACAAATAGCCATTGTTGTTCCCTACGCTGAGCACTGAAAAGCAACTTTTTTTTAAAACTGATATTTATCTTTGCAATTAGAAGAATGATAAAAGAACTAAAAATCACCAGTAGATACTGAATTAATGGATAGCTTGTATAATATAAAGAAAATAATATGTACTGAATTGGTGCATATGTTTGCAATTAGCTCTCTGAGAAGAACAGCATGGCATTTTGCAATAGCTGGCATATACAGCAGTGGGTATGTTTTATAGCTGTATTGATCCTTTGTGGTGTCTTATAAAAGAAGCCTCTAAATTATTCATGACTAAACCAAATTAGATTCTTGAAAACAACCTTTACTGAACTCCATTTTAAGGACAGCAGAATTGTAACATCAGCTGGCTTAGCTGTAGTGATTTCTAACAATCATTTGGTTGCTAATAACACTTCAGTCACTATGTAGAAACCACCCTCAGACACTGAATATAAGAGCAGTAGTGCAAAGTAAGTTTAGATAACATGCCTCAAAAGGCACTTTAATGGGATATCTCTTTGCCCTGGAAGTTTTAGCTTGCTTACTTATGTTGTTTCAGGGCAGGAAACAAAACTATGTGGAGATTAAAAGATCAGACCTAAGGGCTTGAGCTTAACACTCTTCAACACAATGGAGTCAGGCCTTCAGAGGGCACCCTGAAACAGCACTGGGGCAAAGTCACTAGTCTCCTTGAACTCTTCAGTTTAACAGTGCAGAAACAAAAGTAAGTTTGTAAAGTGGTCATCTGATTCGATGAATCTGTAAACATGTCATTTACAGAAAATGTATTAATTGGATACACTGATCATTATTATCACTTGCACTATAATGTGTGATACTTGCATACTGGGAAGGGGAGAAGTACTGACAGCTCAAGAGTACGATTAAGCATCTGTAACAGTCTCACATTTTTTACTAAGAGATCAGTAATCATATACTCACAAAGATCTGGCATCAGTTTTAGTTTCTTTTTCGTTTCATTTCTTTTCTTCCAAGCCTGCTGTGCAAGGTATTGAGCAGCTAACAGGTACAGCTATGCTGTCTTCTTAGGCTGAGGTCATCCTGAGCAGCATATAAAATAGCTAAGTAGTGTAACACTTGCAGCACAAGGACTCTCTGCCAGCAAGTAATCCAAATATTTACTTACCTTTACAGGCAGATTTTACAGCTGACATTGGACTGCCTGCTGCCATGGCTACAGTGCTTCCAGTAGCTGAGCTAGTTCATTTGAACCTAGTTTGAGTTTCTCTTCAAAACTTTGCAGACATAACACTACAATGTATATGACCTCAGTTACAATGTGCACATTTTTCTGTTCCCTTTCCATAACATAGAAGACACTCGAGGATTAGGGTCAGTGCATCAAAGAGAAAAAAAATCTTACATAAAAAGCAAAATTACTCCATGAAGACTGTAAAAGGATTACATGCTACAGCATGTAAAAGTAGCTGGATTTAAAGGTGCTTCTCAAGATGACTTAACACCATGAACTTCCCAGGAAACACTGAAGGCATTCTAGGATTTTAATCTGTGCTATGAAGAGTCTTGGAGTTTTGAGTCTGCAAGTTAAACCTCCCTTGTTTCTTTCTTTTTTCTTTTTACCTTTTTTCCTTTCTTGTTATGTGTTGCTGCAGATCTAGCACAGCCTTTCCTACTGCTTTAAAATAATACAAATCATGTTACTATAATTAAAGCCGCACTGCTGAATTAGGAAATGGATTAGACACTGGAAAATGTAGTCAAGCTCAGTGTTTGATTTCAGTGTACTACTCTTATACCAAATCCAGATGTATTTACTCACCCTCCATTTCAGTGAAGCAGTCACAGAAGACCTGTAAAGAGAGAGGAGACCCATAAAATTTATGTTAATAATTACAATATAAAGCCCACAATTTTTCAGTTGCATTATAAACCCCCATGTAACTTACCTTTAGATAGATCACATTTATGAAGATAAAAATAGATCAACCATATTCAAATAGTTATGCTTTATGATTTTATTTAAATGTCCTATTGCAACCTTTCCTTGGATTGTCTGATTCCATGTGTTCTCTTCACTATAAACCCCTAAATATTTACACAGTGAGTACTTATCATCAAAACTATATATATATATACACACACATATGTGTGTGTATATATATGCACACACATATTCGTGCAGCTAACTCTTGAAGGATTAAAGCTGTGCTCCAAAATTATTAATCTTTATATGAAAGAGATGCAGCTAATTTGTGGTCTATGCAATTCATCTCGTCTAGTCTGGCTTTCTATAACTTTGGTATTTACTGTATGTAATGTAGGCTTTAGGCAATCTAAAAAGACAGAATTTAACACACCCCATTCAAAAGCTTTTTGGCTAAATGATTTCTCTTCTCTTTCTTATCATTACAGAAGAGTAGGGAACTAGTTTAGCTCTGATGCACACCCAGCAAAAGTTAATTATGAATCTTACCCTATCAGACAGATCTGGAGTCTCTGAAGAATGTGTTAAAGGTACTTTATCTTCTGTGACCTGAAAGAGGCAATGAGATACAGCTTCAAATTAAAATAATCTTGCACTGAAATTGTTAAGCAGTAACAAACAATCTCTTGTTAGACTTTTTTTTTTTCCCTTCAGATTCTCTAGCCCCCACTTAAATTTTGGTATTTGGAGGAGACTTTTATGATCTGGATAGCTGTCAGTGGTGGTTTTTGAAGAACCAACACAAAGGATTTCTCTTCACTTCTTAAAATGGTGGAAACTGCACATACACACCATATAATGTTTTGGTGTAGCTGTGCCACTTCAGGATGTGGTTTAATGGCCATGGTGGTGTCAGGTCAATAGTTGGATTCTATGATCTTAGAAGGTTTTTCCAACCAAAACAGTTCTATGATTCTACGATGATTGAGTCAAGAAGCTTTTAGGCAGGATCAATATTTTGGAGAGTACTACATCTCAAAAAAACTACCTTCTTTGGATATCTTGTAAGGACCATTGAAAGACACAAGGACAAAATTGTTCCTGAAGCCTTTCTTTCCACTTCATGGAGGGTCATCTTTGTTTCATCTTCATTGCTACAGTTATAAAAGCTAGGACACTCCTCAATAATTTTAGGCAGCAAATTGATAAGCAGTATCAGTAGCATGCCATAATTCCATTAAGCCAGTGTTGAGCCTAATACATACATGGTATACAGAAAGCAATACTATCACAAGAATCTACTCTGCTCCTTGGAAACTGAGAGCTGAGGTGAAAACTCCTTACGGGTATGAATAACCTTATGGCACATTCACTAGTACCCATATTTATACTTTTGAGTAATCACAGTAAATTACTTGAGTAATTGCAGTTGGCTGAGTGGTTTTAACTGGTTTAGCATTACTCCCTTATTGTCTGAAATTACAGAAAAGACAAATTGTGTGGTCTTTGCTAGCTGCAACTCTCCATTGCAGAAACACTAAATTTCAGGTTAGCTTGCCTATAAATATCTCCTTTGGGGAAAAACAAAACAGCAACAGCAAAAAGTTGTAGCAAGTTCACAAAATTTTACAACTTCAGTTATCTTCTGGCATACGTGGAGCACATGTCTATCAATGCTGCTACACACCTATGCACATAGCTCTAGGACTGTAATAATTTTTAGATGCATAGGCAATGAAGCAACTGTCAGAACAATTTAAAATGAGGTGACATAGCTCCTATTAATATTAGGAAGAATTTACTATATAAGTGCTGTAAAGTGATTTGCTCTAAGAATCCCACCCAGTGCATAAGCAGCCATCTGATGGAAACACTTGAAATTTACTGTTAACGCATTTCTGTTCAAACAGGCATCAGAGATTCGGTGTGGTTTCTCCTCTAATTAAAAATATTTTCATTTAATGGCAAAATATTTTTGTTCTTGTTCCAAGAACACACCACTACAATCCAGTGTTTAAACCAAGTGTTTTCTTTCAGCTGTCTTCAGATCCTTAGCAGCCAAACTACACATGCCTTTAGTGGCTTCTACTCAAGCTTTCCAATATAAACCAAATGGCTTTGCTCATAAATGCAGCTAGGAGAAGCTGCATTACATGGCAAATATTGAGTCCACTCCGACTGGAAAAGTTTACCATTTGTTCCTGAGAAATAAGCATCCTGATACTTCAGCCAGCACCTGGCTAAGTTAATTCAGATACATTCAGATATTTCCTCAAACTATACCAGAAGAGATCTGAGATTTATTTCATACTAAATATACTGATAATACTTTGAAGTGAAATCACTATGCAGGATGTCTTTCTGAAGCAAAAGTACAATGTTACTTGAGAACATCCCAGAGAGTTGCAAATAAGATATATTTTGGAAAAAAAATAGATGCAACCATGAAGTAGGCAGTGCAACCTGACAAATTCCTAACATGCACAGACAAAAAATTTGGTCTTCAGATATAATTCTATCAGCTGCAATAATAGAATCTGGTTTTGGAAGGCATGAGGCACAATAATCCAGATGACAGAGAATTTAAATAGGGAAAGGAAATCTTCCTAATCCTCAGTATTGCTTTATTGCATCATTTGGTTAAATTAGATCATCTGTACCAACTGCTGCCTTCAATGTGCTCCCAAATGAGCACAAATACTACTACTAATCTTTTTGTGGTTTGTTTTATTTAATGGTACCCAAGGTCACAATTACATTTGGAAGAGTTTCTTGTTAGAATCATACGGGAAACATTTATTGGGAGGAAAATAATTAAGAATAAAATAGTTGTATCAGATCAAAGGCTTCCTCCCTCCCACCCCCAGTACATTAAAAGCAGATCTTGAATTTATCATGCAGGTACAAGTCAAAGATAAATTGTTAATGTGAATTTGGTTTGACAATTTTGGTAGTACAAATAACTTGCAAATACAACTCCCCTGAATATTATGTTTTTCTATATAGCAAACAAATGGATTTTAAAACTTGGTGAGGGAGTGTCAGGTGGCTAAAAAATACATAGAAACCCCAGTGTTTTGTCATATAACAGACTATAACGGCACTTCAAAGCTTTGGAAAGATTTCCTTATATTATTGGTTTAGGGTGTAGCTGTGTGGAAAATTGTAAATGTTGTGTTTTGGTATCTACTTTACAACCCTTTGTAATCTTGAGATTTATTTATAGCCCAGAGTGGAAAGAAATCAAGATTAAAGAGGCCCGTTAGAGCATCCTTTGTAATCAAATGTTTTTCCCATTTCTCCTGAAAACAAAAGTACAGCCTGCACGTTTGGCTGCCTGAGGAGCCCACCCCAGGAGTGTACAAGTCAGGATCCTACAGGGAAATAGCTTTGTGGAAAAGCCTAGGCTGCAGGAACTCACAGAGGAGTCACAGACAAACCACCGATTTTTGTATGGAGAAGGGGGCGACTTTGTTTCGAGCTCGAGGGTTTCACCAGAAGCAAGAGGGAAGGGCTGAGGTTTTCTTGCCTGGGGGACAGCACAGGAGTGCTGGGGTATTTCCGAGGCGCTGGGACTGCCTCCCTAGTTTACCGGCGCACCGGAGCAGTCCGTCCCCAGGGCCCACTCTGGGCCACTGGTCTGAGGCCCGCCACAATGCCGTGGTGGCACCAGGCGCCTCTGCCTCCGTTGCTGCTCTCCGTTGGGGCTGCCCTCGCCGAGCGGTTCCGCGGCCCCGGCTACGCCAGCTCGGCCCCTGCCCCAGCGGCCGCAGCAGAGGCCGGGACGCACGGTGCCCTGCGGCCGCCCCCGCGCTCCGCCCAACGGCGGTCGGGGCCCACGCTTGTGGGCGCCCACGGTTTCTGTCTGCCAGAGCAAGCTTGCCGGTTAGCCGGGTGTCACAACCACCGCTGGGGCCTCCCGTCTCCTGTGACAAGTGGCGTCCGGCCTGCAGAGTGGGCGAGGCCTGACTGACAGGTGCCTGCAAAGGCCATCCCGGAGACCTCAGGGCCCGGAGGCTGAGAGCTGGTATCGTAGAGCCGCTGCAGAAGGCTCTGGCCGCAGGCAGGTACGGGCCCAGATGAGTTCTGGATGCACTGGCATGCCTCATGCTGGGAAAACGGGCGAAATGACTGATCCAGGGCAGCTGGCTCCATTGAGGGCATGGCTATGGCAAGAGAGCAAAGCCAGTGACCAGCAGGGATAAGGGCAGTGCAGCTGTGGATGTTGGTTATAACCAGAGATAAGCAACCAGCCAAACAAGGGCACTAAAATGCAGAACGCACGACTAGGGTAGAGAAATTTGCTATGAGTTACTATATTTAGCCTTTTGAAAATAGTTTCCATGGTAAGTAAGGTAGTCCAAGAACTGCGTCTAAGTTTTGGCTTTCCCCTGTTGTTTACAAGATGTTCAAGGCAAGGTTTATAAACACAATTGCTTTTTATTGGGCTATCTGCATTTTTTAGCAAAACCAGTTAAGCTTTAGGGCAAATAAAACCTTCTGGATTGTGCAGCTGTAGGAAAGTGTCATGGGTACATAAATTACAGAAACCCCTTCCAATCTGCCAAACACTTCCAGTCTAGGACTGGAAAGCTATTGCTACACAGAGAATATCACCGGGGAGCAAAATGGGGTGGGGGTATACAGAAGTCTTACAAAAAAGGATTCTGGTTCTGCACCATCAGAATAGTGAAAACAGGCCCTCATTTGCTGTAATGGAAATAAAAGTAAGGGGGACAAAAATCTATCTCCTGTAGTGGTTTTGGAGATGACCCTGAACTACAGTTACAAGAGCAGCTGGGTATGCTGTAAAAGAAACAGAATAGTAATGTTTTCTGAAATTTCAAGAGAGTTTGCCTTACTACCAGCTAACTGACACCCAGGTGATCAGATCACAGCCACATTTAATTTAAAATTTGTTCCTTCATATTTGGACCAAAATAGTCTTGTTGCTTTTTGCTTCCTTCATTGCCTACGACTTCTCATATGCTTTGTTTTTCTAAACACAGCGCAGGATCAGAAAAATTTCATGGACTATGGAGTCAGTTCTGAGGTCATATAATCCCATTTTAAAGTTTATCAAGTTTTCCTCTTAAAACAGGTGTAGGGGTTTTGTCTTCATACTCCTACTGGGAAGCTGTCACAGTACTTTATGTCCCTTAGAGTTGGAAACTTTTCTAATCTCTGTGATAAATTTTCATGGCAATATACTCTGGTGATCTTATACTGATACTGAGTTCTGCTTGAGGTATCTTTCCTTTCGCTGACTCTTTTATTTTCCTTCTTTATCCTCAGTGTATTTGGGGAGCAGTAATAAACTTTTTCTCAGATTTTCTTTAAACAAGGAAATAAGCTAAAGAAGGTAAGTCCTTCCCACCTCCTCTATCAAGATGATGACCTATTTTACATTATTTCAAAAAGGTCCTAACAAATTCTTCCATAGTAGGTTGCACATTTGCCTGTCTATAGGAAAACTGTGGGGAGGGTTTCATAACTTCATCTCCCTGGTAATACACTGTTCTGGTGCAGCAGATGAATATATTAGGTTTGTTTGTTTTTTTACTTCAGTGTCTCTTCTAAGCTATGAACTATTAGTTGGGAATAGAACATTCCTATTAATAATTCCAAAGTGTACAGCCTTGCACTTTGTACATTTTAACCTCATGCCCAAGTTCAGTGACCTCTATGATATTCCAAGCCTTTTCTAGTTTGACACAGCCTCCAGATTTTGTCATCAGAAAATGTCATAAGCACACACTTACACTGTGCCAAAATTAGCTATGATACTATCCACTATTTTTAGTTGCCAGACTAATCCTAGAGAACTCTGCTGGTAACTTCACTTCCCTTTTCGATGCAACATGTTGAATCTTTGTATTTTTTGCCCTGGTAAAAAAGGTAGTATAATCTGCCCCACACTAAGGAATTTGGGTTTGTATCTGTAATTTTGATCTGATTTCTGTTTAATTCCTACCTCTACATTCTTATTTTCTTTTACATTGAAGCTTTTTCCCCATTGTGGGTTAATTTTTGATTGGCTAATATACAAGTGGTTTAATAAGATACATCAACATTAGGCTTATTTGGCTGGTATATTTTTTAAACTAGAACAAGAAGGAGCTGGGTTTTTTTAGCTGAGAAAGGTAATTAGGTAGATCCCATATAGTCTGCTTCCCCTAAAATGACATTACTCTTCACTGGTTCAAATTTCCATTTACCTTGATGTATAAGTTGTTCATTCCTATGCTGTGTGGCTTAAAATCCTGCATACTGTTAGAGTCAGTTTAATAGGGTTGCAGTTGACTTGGTTAATTCTGCTGCTTCTTCTTTCCCCATACGCTATATTTGCTGGTCTTCAGCACTATGATACAATTCTTGCCGTGTTCACTGCATTAATGAGCCCTCTGCTTTTCACTTCACAATTTCAGGCAAAGTAACAGATGAAGAAAAACAAATAATTCAAAAAATAAGCTGGGTAGGGAGTACTGTACTGTTGGGAGCAGAGCTACGGTGCCTAAAGCAGTAACTATACAGGATTCATTTGGCTGTCTGCCTAATGGTCAGCACATTCACAGGGGTTGTATCTAAACTGCAGAGTAAAAGGAGCCTTGCTGTAACTATCTCTTGTAAGTTAATTGCTGAAATGCCTGGCTTTCCTTGGTTTTGCTATTAGAAGTCCCTGTGATTTACTGTAACAATTGCTAATGAGTTTGATCTGAATCATTCCTCTCTATCATATGCTATGTTCTTAAAAAGTGATACTTTTTTTCAGTTGTTTATATGATCTTGACCTTCTCAGATAAATTTTATAATTATCACATGATGTTTTTTTCCTGTATGTACACCAAAACAGGAAAGATGCATCAACTGCCCAGTGTTCTGACTGACCAGCATTCTGGAGAATGTTGTCAGAATTTGCAGAGGGCATGAGCAAAACCAAAGACCAGGGTATTTCTGCCAGGAATGGTAGAGATCCTACTCTGTAACAGATACTTAAAATTAAATCTTGCAATGTTGGCAGAGCACTGCAGAACTGAAACTTTTAAGGCATCTGAAATTGTCATGTAAAAAGTAAAACTTGTAGATCTTTACAACATCCATCTCAAACTTACTTTAAAAATACCAATCTAGGATGAAACAATAATTTTATTGTTTGCCCTGTGCTGTAGAAAGGGATCATGAAGGAGAATTGCAAAAATTTCAAGAAGGAATCTGAACTCCTGCTCCTTGCGTAGGGAACTGGATTTTTCTTTGCAGTGTCTGCTGTAAATGAGCCATTTGGCATCCCCAGTAATGACTTCAAAGAAATCTGATTTCTGCCTTGCACTTCAAGTTAGCATTTTTGTAAAGCATGAGTTTGAAGTTTCACCATTTGTCTGGAAATATGGAAGGCTTTAGTATTTCCCACTAGGTTCTAACTCTCCCATATTTACCTGTCTTAATCTCTTGACACTCATTGTACAAACCTTTGGCCACAGGTACTTTGGAGCTGTTTCTCCTGAAGCCAAACCATCTGAAAAGAAAGCTCTCCTAGTCTGATGCCTTCCTTTTTTAACAGTGGTTTTCAAGGAGATGATAGCTTATTCTGCAGATTCGAAAACATCACTGGGCTATGGGGTTTTTCATTACTGTCATGAAATGTAAATAGGTAGTCACTGTGAACCATATCTGCTATTTCAGGGTCATGCCTATTAAGATGGAGGAAGGCCTCTACTTTCCTAGGCATCAGATAGATTGATCAAAAGGGCCAGAAACCTGTGGGTTCCCTTATTGCCAAAGACTACATTTTGCTTCAGTTTTTTTTATAAACCACAGTGAATCAAGGCCTTCAAATGTGAGCTCTGAAGTGTGAGATTACAGATTCTGAAGCCTGCCTTATCTAGATATATCACACGGGTTGCTGTAAATGTTAGGTCTACAGCTGAGCCTTTCAAGACAGTGGCCTGAAAATTACAGTCTTAGATGGAAAGGATGAGGCTGAATTGAGGGGCAAAGGAAATTATACAAACTTCCAAATTGTATAGTTTGTGACAAGCACAGAGGGTGGAGGAGTGTGATTTGAGTTGCATTATAAGGGGATGTCCATCCCGCATTTTCCTTGAGTCAGAAGATACATCACTGTGTCATCTCAGAACAAGACGATTGCTCTTTTTGTTCTTTGAGCTGTGAATCTCATGCAGTGTGAAGACATGGAAAACCACCTGCTGGGTCCCAATTACATTCCTCTGAGTAAATAACATGAAAAGCTTGTATTGTTTAAAGTGCAGGGAAGTCTGTGAGAAGTTTATTTGTATGCTACATGTTGAACAATTTGTTCTTCTGTATGAAAGATCTGGCAGCCAACATTGTGCCTTTGACCCTCTTGTGACATACTTACTGTCTCTAGACGAGAAACAACTCACTTGAGAGTTTGGTTTAACACAAAGGTTAGGGTTCTACACTTCCCTGATGTACACAAACAGAAACAGAGGTTGTTTAAAAAACAAATGTGCACGTTGCTTATCTTAGCTTTCCCTTGTCTTTCTCTTCTGTTTTTGACAGGTTAGCCTGTCTCTCTTTAGTTATATCTCTGGGAAATTTCCCAAGAAACCCATGAAATTTTCTATGAAGAATACATACTTTAAGCTAAAATTGATACATTAAACTGTACTTGTACAATTTCAAATTACATGGGAAGATTATGAAGGACAAACCCATATGCCAGATCAGAATAAGATTTTATAGGCTGCTGTGTAAATATACACAAAGTGATTCTTGATGTGGTTTCCCACAATATTTGCTCTAGGCTTTCATCTGCTGCAATTTTCACTGAGTGCCATAATAGCAGGTTCCACAAAGCCCTCTTCATTCATTTTTAGCTCTACCAAACCAAAAGAGAAAAAAAAAATCAGAAGAGAACAGCTAGTAGCTAAAACCAGACTCAGAAAAAAAGAACTTCTGCTGGTAAATCCTTTCTCCACCCATGGGGGGATTGGTCACTACTCTGCTGAAAAACTGTATGTATAGACAAATATTTAGAGTGCAAGTAGATGAAGATGGTGCCAGGCACATTACGCAAGGTGAATGTGAGTGGCAGAAAGAAATGAAGTAATTTTGTGGTACAGGTCAGTTTAACCAGATCAAAGAGACTAAGCACAAAAGCTCAGGATCACGTGGAGCTACCCCCACAGCAGGTAGCCAGCTGTTCACGTGCAGCTTTGAAATCATGTTCTGGATGAAGTCATTTAACAACTTACCAAGCTAAGGAACTAAAATCAATGTGAATTGAAAAAATTATAAGGAGTTTGCTGTGAAGATACTATCCCTAAATCAAAGAATGTTAATAAAGCAGTAGAGGTGCTCTAGAGGATAAAGAAAAACTTATTAAGCAAAATTGAAATTACTCATCTAGAAGGAACTTAATTTCTGTCTCTATCTGTGATGTATTTGTGGTTAATTGGAGGAGTTTGAAATCATAAATGGTAACATAAACAAGAAATAAGCGTATTTCCTGTCATGACCCTTCCCCTGATCATTGCACATTACCTTTCTGTGACAAACTTCTACACAGGAACCTTCCCTGACCTCTACCCCTGAAAAAAAAAAAAAAAAAAAAAAAAGAAAGGTTTGTTGAAATATGGATAAAATAGTAATTTGGCCACAATCCACTCTGTTGGAGTAACAAGACCACACTCTTCATTCTGTTCTACTGCCCAGCTCCTACAGAGAGGGAGTTCAAAGCTGCCTTACTTCAAGGTACTCAGTGTAATTATTTAGGTAAATTATTGAAGTTGAAGGTCTGTGTAGAAGCATTTTGGCTTAGAACCTAAGCAAAAAATCCTCACACTTCTTCCCTTCTGTACTGCAGACTGAATTTAAGTAGCACTCTCTGTTACATGACTGCCAATTGAAGTATATAGATTGTGCTCACATGTGGTAAGCTAAGCCTGGATGTAACCATTTGTTCTATCAAGACAACCATGGTGTTTATAACCCTAAATCAGTAGTGAACATGTGAACAATGAAAGTGTTGTAATGATGTTATGGAGCACTGATGTTTGCCTCTGAAATTGGGAAGAAAGGGTGACTACCTGCATTTCAAGTAATTTCATTTTAGAATCATAGAATCATAGCATTGCTTTGTTTGAAAGAGACCCTCCAGATCATCAAGTTCATCCATTAATCTAAACCATTTACCTCAGTACCACATCTACACAACTTCTGAATGCCTCCAGGGATGGGGACTCTACCACTTCACTGGGCATGCTCTTCCAGGTCTTGACAACCCTTTTGGTAAAGAAATTCTTCCTAATACCTAACCTAAACCTCCCCTGGTGCTTCTTGAGGCTGTTGTCCTCTTGTCCTGTCACTTGTTACTTGGGGGAAAAAAGACTGACCCCTACCTTGTTACAGCCTACCTTGCTACAACACAGGTAGTTGTAGAGAGCAAGAAGGTCTCCCCACAGCCTCCTTTTCTACAGGTGAAACAGCTCCAATTCCCTCATTCACTTCTTGTAAACCTTGTGCTCTAGACCTTTCACCAGCTTTGTTGCCCTTCTCTGGACATGCTCTAGCACCTCAATGTCATTCTTGTAGTGAGAGGCCAAAACTGAATACAGTATTTGAGATGCGGCCTCACCAGTGCCAAGTACAGGGGACAATCACATCCCTAGTCCTGCTGGTCACACTGTTCCCAATACAAACCAGGGTGCTGTTGGCCTTCTTGGCCACCTGGGCACACTGCTCTCTTATCATCAGCTGGCTGAAAGACCAGCACCTTTTCTTCCAGGTCCTTTTCTGCTGGGCAGCTTTTCAGCCACTCTGCCCCAGGTCTGTAACATTAATGGGGTTGTTGTGACCCAGGTGCAGGACCCAACACTTAGCGTTCTTGAATCTCATACAAATCTCTCTGTAAAGGCTTCCTACATTCAAGCAGATCAACACACCTGCCCAGCCTTCAAAATTACAGAGTGCCCTCAATCCCCTCATCCAGATCAGTGATAAAAATATTAGAATTGTCTCTAGTACAGAGCTCTGAGGAACACCACATGTGACCTGCTGCCAACTTGATTTAACTCCATTCACTACCACTCTTTGGGCCTGGCCAGCCAGCCAGTTTTTCATCCACCTGTCTAGGATATTTCTCTAGGAGGATGCTGTGGGAAATGGTGTCAAATGCTTTACTAAATTCCAGGTAAACAATATCCACAGCCTTTCTCTCATCCACTAAGCAGGTCACCTTATCACCAAAGGAGATCAGGTTAGTCAAGCAGGACCTGCCCTTCATAAACCCATGCAGAGGGAGCCTGATCACCTGGTTGTCCTGTACTCGAGATGATCTGCTACATAACCTTCCCTGGAACCAAGGTCAGACTGACAGGTCTGTACTTCCCCAGATCCTCCTTTCAGCCCTTCTTGTAGATGAGTGTCATATTTACTAACCTCTTGATCTTCTGTTTTGATTTCCAGACTAACAAAAGATTGAAAATGGGAGGACATTGTATAAAGGAAATTTGGATATGATGGTTCTGCCAGAGGTACACCTTGCTTAACAAATTCAAAGCTAGCTTTGTTTTCTACCTTATTTAACTTGTTCTGTTCTGGTTCTTTGTCCTTCTTATTCAAATGTTCTCTTTTTTTACAAATTACTGTGAGCTTTTTTGTCTTTTTTTTTTCATTCTCTCATAACATCTTGAAAGATGATTCTGCAGCACAGTTTTCTAGAGAACAAATGCACACTGTTGAAACATTCTTCTTCCTGCAGAGATGTGCTTTATAGCATTACAGTCCAACTCTGAGTAATAACGAAACAATTACTCATCACAATAACAAATCTGCTATGATTCCTCTAATTACTATCAGGCATTCAGCTGACCATTACTTGCAACCTATATGTGAATTAACATATAAATGACTATATATTAAACTCTGGATTTTAAAGGCCATATACTTACATAGCCTTCATAAAGATCTAGAAATGCCAAACTGCAGCCACATCTATCATGGCCAAATGAAACACAATGTAATACATGAGTTAATGCTGTCATAAACCAGGTCAGTTTGTCCCTTGGACTCCTACCAGATTGTGCTGCTTGCTCCTAGACCACTGGGCCTGGAATATTTTAAAGTTCTGCAGTCTGAAGAGACTCCAGGTACTTGTCTTTTTATTTGTGAGGTGCAAACTTTAATGCTCCCTTCTGAAACTGAACATACAGTTCAGCAAACTGACTCCTGTGCCTGTTGCTAGCTTTTCAGGATCTTAGTTATTTAAGCACACTTTCAAGAAGAATTTGATTTGCATGGAAATTTTAGGCTATGTTTTAGTTCTTTGGGCATACATAAATGTGAAGGCAAAGACTTAGTGAGTGGAAAAGAACTAAAATATGATCTGTCTTTACTTAGAAGGTAGCAGATTTATTGTTTAGAAAACAATATCTAAGTGCAATGCACTATTTTCATTCAAATTACTAGAAGTCTATCTGTTCAATGTGCCAGGACTCCTTCC
Organism: Picus viridis; assembly: GCA_033816785.1. Lineage (NCBI taxonomy): Eukaryota > Metazoa > Chordata > Aves > Piciformes > Picidae > Picus > Picus viridis. Next base: position 9,019,266 of record CM066582.1, on the reverse strand, counting down.
TGCAACTGCTCTACTTGCTTTGGCTGAAAATACCTATGTAGGTTAGTTCTTCTTATTCTATTGGCCCCTCTTCCACAAGACTTTTCTAGCTTTTTCATCACTTTATGGAACCAGGCTATGGGTAGCTTAAATGTCACATCTTTTTCTCTTGCTGCAGACCAGAAAGGGTGCACTGTGATAGAAGCAGCTCCTTGTCCTAAAGATAACAGGTGAAATGTTACAATCTTATGCTAACTTCCCTTGGACTTCTGCTTCAAAATACAGGGAAAGAAATAACATATAGACTTGCAATCAGTGTTTTAATTCTAAGATCAACACAGTTTGCAATCAGACCAGTCAATTCTTTGTTAACAGGTACACGAGTAGAAATGTGTTCCACATAGACACAGTGTATCTGTAACAATGTCTAACAGTCATACAGGTTTTTTGATTGTCTTTTCTATTAAATGAGCCATTTGATATTGGGAAGAAAGCCTGATATGATTAGAAGTGTTTATAGCAGGAAGATACTCCAACAAAGAAAGACTCATGATAAGGACACGTGCCTAGAGTGCTCATGAAGTAGTGGTTCATTCTTACTGAGACATTTTTCAGCAAAGCTTTCCCACCAGATATACAACTTCTCTCCTAGTTTCTTTGCCTCCTTTTCTCTCCCCATTCTTTACATGATGTCCTGTTCTGAAGACCTCCAAGGTACCATTCTAGGAGCAATGTTATTTAGGATTTCTACCCCTGGTTCAAAATTAAAGCTTTGCTGAGCAGACAGCTACCAGCCTAGAAACTTAATAGGCTGTTGCTGAATTGAATGTCAGGTTCTGGATGCAGTCCTATCTAGTCTGTTCACTGAAGAGCTTGTCCAAGAGGTTGCCCAATCTTTTAAAGACATTAACGATAATTCCAGACCTTTTCCCAGGAGTGACTCTTGTTTAGGTTGTGGTTAGGGACCCCTGGTGACTCAAAAGATTACTTCAGTAAGAATGCAAAGTTGAATAGGTTTGCAGTATCTGTGTTTTAGAGACCTTTGTAAAACTCTCCTCCCCATTCCCTCCTTTCCCCCACCCACCCCACCCCCCACCCCCGTTTTACATTGTTTATAGTCATAAGAGAGAATTTTTTGAGGAGGCAGAGAGGATCTGAAGTGACTGGATAAATGGGTCTGACCAAAACTGACTCTGCCCACAGGAAACAACAGTTAAACTGCTGACATTTTTGTGTTGTTCCTATTTCAGTTTTGCTGGCGCATTTGTCAGCATATCAAAGAGTATTGTTCTCAGACATCAAAAGATATAGATATTAGCATTTAGAGATTGGTCTTAGCTACGGGGCTGAAAGCCTCTTAAAAACAGCTAAAATATTCAGCTCCTTTGAGTGCACTAACTTAAATCAATGAGAGATTCGGGTATAAACACTTCACAGGTTGGTCTTTGTATCACTCCAACCAAAGCCACAGCACAGTCAGGGTGAGACAAGCATCTGTCCGAGGCACTGAGGTGAAAACTTGCTACTTGGGAACCGAGCTGGCTGTTAACTAACCAGCCAATGAACCAGCTGTTGGTGCTGCCACCTTTAGCCACAAAATGGGACACAGGAAGTGATCCAATGCTGGGTGTGAAGTCTGTGCATAACTCTGGTTGGTAATACCTTGCACTGAGGGCTGAAGCAGTTATTCTGGGAAAACACAAATTCTAACTTCCTTAGAGATGTCTTCAAGAAAGTCCAATTAAAGCTGCTTCAGATTTGCACATCTAGAACAAAAATGTAACCTTTAGGAAACTGTCTGTTCTTTGATTAAGTATTTTAAAGTTTTCCCTGTTCTTGAGTCACTGGATTTAAGACCTTATGAACTGAGCTAGATATGTGTTTTGGGTGTCTGTTAGCTTTGGCCCCTTGGTGTTCTCCAACAAAATACATTTTACAATTCTGTACTAGCAAATGTCAGAGTGGTTGAATAACTGTTTAATGTACATGACATAGTAACATTAAGGGTGTATAAAAAGCCTTTGGTTTCAAAGCATTTTCCTCAGATTAAGTAAGTACAGTGAAAAGAATGATTATTGATATGTTACAGGATGGGAAACTAAACCACAGAATGATAAGTCAAAAATATTTAGAATTAAATAGTAAATTTGCTTGTACTCCTTTTTCAAGGATGGTTAGCATTTACATGGATTTTGTAGTTCTGGGTAGTCCTCCAAGACATGACAAAAGGCCTGATACTGAACAACAAATAATGGAGGTATAATGTATAAATTGCTTCTTCCCTTTCAATATGCATTTCATGACCCATGTCTTGTTTTTCAATAAGCAGATCATACTCTTCTGGAAACTTTAATGCACTTTTTCAGTGGTGAATCTTAAGAAGGTACCTTTCCAAATTGAGTGATTCAGTGGCAACTCATTGATCTATCTTTTAGTATCCAAGTGTACAACACTTGTAACACTTTCATACAGAACCTTTATTCCATCCTTTAAAGCTATTGTGGACAACATTCTATTTATGATTTGGAATCTATCTATCTATCTATCTATCCTATTTATCTACCTACCTATCTACCTACCTACCTACCTACCTACCTACCTATCTATTTATCTGACTACTGGATAGTTCCATTTACAAAACAAGTAAGGTTTGAAATTATGTGTATTTACCAAAACTGCTACAGACAACTGAAATAACTTTAAAAAAAATTCTTTAGAAAAATAATTCCTGGGATAAGCATCAACTAGATTCTCAAAATGTGCCATGGTTGCACTGATGGATAGTTAGTCTGCTACAGTTGTTTCTAGCAGGTAAGTCTTCTTGGGATACAGTCCACTATTTAGCAGTCAGATATCTGTCAAGATGAATTAGATGTTAGATATTCTTAGGAGGCGGATTGCATGTTCAGAGCAATAAGTTATTGAAAAGCACTCTAATGGCTCACTTTCCATTTGCAATAAATCAAATGACTGAAGAAGAAATTGTATTATAAATATTTCTTAGAAAGGGCCTTTCCTCATTAAAGCAAACTTTTTGGTATTCAAATGACAAAATCTATTATTAAGTTAAATTATGTATGGGGCGAGTAGCAAACAGAAAGTGGTAGACTATTTGTAGCTGGTGAGAAAACAATTCATTAGAACACTGACACTGGAAATCTTAGACTTTGCAAATTTTTATGTAATATATTTACTCTTGGAAGGAATTTCCTTTTCAGCATTTGTGATTTGGCAAAACCACTCCAGAGACATTAGATGCTGGGATTGTTGACAAGTGTAGAAGTCCTCTGCATGCCCTCATCCCTAAGAAAACAAACTGTAGGTTCATCTTCACTTTTTTTCTCTGTCTCTCCTACTATGATCATAGCTAAGAGCTGGTCCTTCTTTGGCTTGCAGGTAGGAACTGTTGCATATTTCATCTTAATCTTTTGCTTACCTGAAAGGAGCTGTGCCTGCTCATCCCATGGTGGATACACAGTGCCAAAGTCACCATCTCTGGAGGTATTTAAACAGTTTAGTGTTGACCCTTCAGTGCTGGATCAAAGGTTGGACTGGATGATCTTTGAGGTTTCTTCCAACGGGATGTTTTCTGTGATTCTGTAATCCTTCTCCCAGTTTTCTTCCCTAATCATCTTCCTATCTTCCTGTCTGATAACCTTCTGTTCCATTCCTGATCACCAGAGAAATCCTTCTCCCAGTTTTCTTCCCTAATCATCTTCCTATCTTCCTGTCTGATAACCTTCTGTTCCATTCCTAATCACTGAGATCTCATCCAGTTTAGTTTATTTACAGATTTGCCACAAGATTTTTTCTTTCCACACAATGTCAGAGAGGTGGAAAAGGAAGGGCAAAAAAAAGTAGTTTTCTTCAAATGTTGAACAGACTTTTATAGGAATAGAGCAAACACCTTTAATGTTACCCTGTCTTTACTTTTACTTCACTAGAGATCCCTCTGTCTAGAGTTTCTCAGTATTGCTCCTGATGTTTAAATAAACAATACACTTGTCCTTTCTTGTATCTACCAAAACCATATGGGTATTTTTGACATCTGGAACACTCTAATTGGGAGCAGATATTTAAAGAATGCCATTTACCTAAAGAGACAGAGATTCAAGCAGCAAAGTATTCAGGTTTGTAGGTGTATGTCTAGTTCCTAACTAAATTCAATAGCACGCCTGAAAATGTCAGCAGTCACCTAAGGCTACCTACAGTCACTGTGAACCTGTTGAGTACATGGGTAGTCGGTTTTCTTCAGAAACATAGTACTTAGCTCTCTTGGAAAGTTAACTCTTTATGTTGTTAATGACACAGAACAAAATAAAACAATCCCCAAATCAGAAAATTACCAAGCTGAAAGCCTGAGTTATTTCTTATTCATCGAATGACCTCTAGTGGTGATCCCAGCTTTCACGGCAGTTGTAATCCTAGTAGTCAGAACGTTCTAGCGATGGGCATTTTCTGCAAAATATGGAACGCAAGGATCAACTTTTTCACAACTTTGCTGTATGCACTGTTGCTCTACCCGTGTCAGTATTAGTGTTTTATTTCTCTTTACAGAGTGAACGCCCTGTGAACTCTGCAGGAGATTTACATCAGTGTTCCAGTCTGCGCTGCCCCTTGCTGCCTCTCTTTGCTAGCCAGTACCTCCCCCAGTCGACCTCTCCTGAATTTTTTAAAAGACAGCCTGCCACCGGCCCACACACAGCATTGCTGCATACTCCGTACCTCTGTTTGGCTTCTCAGAACATGAATGTATTACCTGGAACTGGCCACCAACGATCATCTCTGCCTGCTGGCCAAAACAGACCACTTCATTTGGAGCACTGACAGCGCATAGGGTGAGTTTATCTGTCTAAAGAGCAAACTCATCAGATGTAACACTTGTAACAAAATTGGGAACAGAGCTGTAATCCTCCATATTGTGGGACATGAAAAGAAATCTGAGTTGAACACTCAGTGGTATCTCAGGAAACAAATGGTGTTCTCATTACCCAGGGTTTTTATTATAATTTCTGCTAATCTTTGCGTGGCTTCTTTAAACAGCTGGACCAGATTATTCTGCTGGACATATGTTTTAGTCCAAAGGTTAAAGTATTTATTAAAGCTTTTGCTAAAGAGACAGAATGAGTTCCCAGAAATAGCTCCTCCTTTCCCATTTCTCAAGAATGGGAGTTATACAAGAATTCCTACATTTGCCTGTTTGGTATGTAGATGAGCGTATCTTGTCTGCAAGCCAAGCTGCACTACAGCTGAGGTATCCACATACTAATTTCATTCATCTCAGGCAGCTTTTGGCAGTCATCTTTTCCATTACACAAACATGGTGACAGGAGAAAAATAGCACCTCCAGCAGGAGAACTGCTTCATGCTCCCCATTCAATGTCAAAAAATAACTTGAGAAGAGCTTGAACAAAATGCCTCATCTGTCTGTTTAAGAGGCATTTTAAGTTCTCACTTACCAGAATGGTGTCAAAAAAAGAGTGATTTGTGTGAGAAATAGTTTGGAAACAGTCCTGACACAGCAGTGATGCAGGCAGCATCACCTACATTGCAGACAATCTTTCTGAAAAAAAAAAAAAAAAAAAAAAAAAAAAGGCAAACTGCAGCCAGCCTACACAACTGCTTCAGTTACACTTCTGTGGGTATTTTTTTAAGAAAAAAAATTGAATAGATGTATCTCATTACCATGAAGTCAGAATTTGATCAGAGTGCTTACTGGAGGAGCAATTACAGTGTTAAAGAAGTTTCTACTCTAACTGCTGATTAAGTGTATTCTAAAGCATCATCAATACTGGCTTTCTTCCCAGAAATAAAAGAACATGTATCCTGCAGATAATGTTTGTATGCAAGGCATTTCCATGTTTGTGTATCACTCATATACAAGAAGGTGGTCAGTCTTCTACAACAGAATACTTTGTCTCTAGTCTGTAGTGAAGTCTGATTCAGATATTCATTTCATGTTGGTTGATGCTTGGAAGATACTCAAAATAATCTTGTCTGTTTCTGAACATCCTAAAGCTTGATTTAGCTCTGTTGTTTCAGATGACATCTTGGGACAGACTGTCTGGTTAAACACTGTATTAAAAAGGAAATATCAGGCACCATAATTTTTAAATGTTGTAATTAAATAAATATTTTTAAATGCTATTTTTTTCCTCTGCTTATTTTTTATTTCTTTGGAACATAACCTAGAAAGAAATCTCACCTTTTCCCTAATGTGGTCAGTAGCCCAGATCTTATGAAGGTTGACACTGTATAGTATGCTGTGTCTCTGTGGTAGTCAAATAATGCACATTGGGACTCTCATCATATGTTTGGGATTGATTGGTGTTAGATAGTATAAATGGCTATGCAGAAGTTAGCTCAGTAGAGAATTAGTTTCTGTGTTATGATGTCTATGTAGTATTGAAAGGATTTCCTTGAGTTGTTGTGGTCAGCATGTCAGTATGTAGAACTTGCTCTGGGCTGTCAGTCCTTCTTCAGTGGTATGAAGTGGGTGTAGGCCACTTTATTAAAAACTTCATCTGCACTCAAAGTGTTTTTCCCAACCTTCAAAACAGGATCCAACAGAGTTTCTTTGACTGGTCCCTGCTCAGCCTATGAAGATTCTAGGAACTTTGTTTTTACAAGTACTTTAATTTTTATGTAACTTCCCTTTTTGGAATTAAGCACTACAGCATTGGATGCTTTGGTTTTGTTGCTCCTACAAGAATACTAGATTTGAATATACTATTGTCATTTTACAGAGTACTTCTGTGAGAAATGTGGCCAGCAGGTCAAGCAACATTCTCCTGCCCTTCTACTCTGCCCTTGTGGGGCCACACCTAGAATATTGTGTCCTGTTCTGGACTCCCTAGTTCAAGATGGACAGGGAACTACCGGAGAGAGTCCAACAGAGGGCCACGAGGCTCATTACGGTCCTGAAGCAAATTTACAAGGAGAGGATGAAAGGCCTGGGGCTCTTTAGCCTGGAAAAGAGCAGACTGAGAGGACATCTTATGAATGCTGGTCAGTATCTAAAGGGTGCCCACTGATGGAACAAGGGGCAATGGGTAGAAACCAGAACACAGGAATTTTCACTTGAACTTAAGGAGAAACTTCTTTACTGTGAGGCTACTGGAGCAGGCTGTACAGGCTGCACAGGGAGGTTGTGGAGTCTCCTTCTCTGGAGACATTCAAAACCTGCCTGGACACATTCCTGTGCAACCTGCTGAAGCAGAGGGGTTGGACTAAATGATCTCCAGAGGCCCCTTCTAACCCCTACCATTTTGTGATTCTATGATTCTACAACTCTACTTACCATCATGGTCAAGAATACAACTCAGGAATACTAAATCCTGGTGGTTTTTCCAGAGGTAGAAGGGGTCTTTTAAGGAAACTCAGACTACCAGAAGATTAAGCTTGTAATATTTCTGCTGTCATTCTCTTACCAGAATTTAACATTCAGTGAAGGCACAAGGCAATACAGCACATTGGCTCCATGGAGAAGTGCTACAAGAGCACCTGCTGCTATGAGAGCAGTTTCTGAGCTCAGGTTGGAAGCAGATTAAGAAATAACAGCAATTCATCAGAGACTGGTAATTGATTTTAATTTTACCAAAGGCTGCCACGGAAATTTGCTTTTGAAGTTCAGAAAACACCTGGGTTGGGTATTAAAATCAATCCGTCATGACAGATGTCGGGAAAGTAGAATTGGAACTTGCCCCTCAAGAACTTGCCCCATGCAGAACTTGCCCCATGCAGAACTTATACATAACCTTACAAAGAATTCACAGGCTGTTATAAATTAACATGTATTTGCTTCCTGTGTTTAAATAGTTTAATAGTTTAATAGTTTAAAGAGATAAGCTAAGTTTAAGGAGTTAAGATATTCGAGAGGCAAAATGCCTGGATTTACATGTCAAACTTCTGTACACCAGAAATACATTTACATTTTCACAGAAACAGCACTGGCAAGAGCTGGTGACACAACCTATGCACGTGACATTAGCCTCTGTAAAATATGAAAATGTTGGTTATTGCCTGATATGCCTCATCTACACATGTGGCTTTACTATATAGTTAATAGTCTAATATACTGTGTATACATATGTTATTTTAGAAGGTTAGTGCCGTTATAAGAGGTCATCTTCTAGGAACTGCTACTTAGAAATGTATTTTTTATTACTGTGCTGGTTTTGGCTAGGATAATTTTTTTTGTAGTAGCTGGTATGGGGCTACGTTTTGGATTTGTGCTGCAAAGAGTGTTGTTAACATGGGGATGGTTTAGTTACTGCTAAGCAGTGCTTGCACACAGTCAGGTCTTATCAGCTCCTTACCACCCCACCAGCAAGTAGGCTGGAGGTGCACAAGAACTTGGGAGGAGACACGGCCAGGACAGTTGACCCCAACTGACCAAAGAGATATTCTGCACCATATGATGTCATGCTCAGCATATAAAACCAGGGACAAGAAGGAAGGAAGGTTGGGACATTTGAAGTGCTGGCATTTGTCTTCCCAAATAATTCTTAGGCATGGTGAAGCCCTGCTTTCCTGGAGATGGCTGAACACCTGCCTGCCAAAGGGACATAATAAATTAATTCCTTAATTTGCTTTGCTTGTGTGTGTGGTTTTTGCTTTACTTATTAAACTGCAATTATCTCAACCCACAAGTTTTCTCACTTTTACTTTTCCAGTTCTCTTTCCCATTCTACCAAAGGGAAGTGACTGACTGGGTGGTAATTAGCTGCTGGATAGGGTTAAACAAGGACAATTACCCCTAAGATTATGTTATCTGCCTGACCAGCATCTATATTTGCAGTCACACTTCAGATTTCACTAGATTATGGTCTATTAATCCGGTTTTTTTGCAATAGTTTGTGGAAGAAACCATGTGGCTCCCTGCCTTCAGTCCTTTTGGGCAGTATGGTGAATACATCTTGAATACTACAACTGCATTTTATTCTCTTGTGATTTTCCAAACTGTAAATACTATTGCCTAAAATTTTCCCAATGCTCAAAGCCTTGTTTTCTCAACCCTTGAATCAGAACCCAACATAGTTTCTTTAGAAAGTAGATAACAAAAAAAACCAAACCAAACATAAAAAAATCCCATGATGGGATGTGTCTCCTTGTTGGAAAACAGTTGACCAAGGCAAAACTCCTGTGCAGACAATTAATGAAAGTCCAATGTGTCTTGCTCCCAGTCAGTGTGTGAGCATTAAAGACAGCCAGATGTACCTGGAAGACATCACTTGCATAGTTAAGTGCTACCTGTGGTTTTTTGTTTAATTTACAACTCTCTTAAGCTCTGGGATTCCCACTATTGTCTCTCAGACTGCAGAATGAACAGTACCAATCTGTATCAATAAAGTATCAGTAGAATCTGAAAAAAAAAGAATGTGCTCACAAATAACATTCAGAATTGCTCTTAAGCCACATAAAACACTGTTGTGCAAAGCGCAGTTAACTGAGCGTGCCCTAGCCAAAACCCAATAGTCAGCAGGGGAAGCCTGCTGTGCCATGACAGTATGCTGGTTCTCCTCCCATGCTGGGAAGAGCAGTGTGCAAAAGATTTAGATAATTAAAATCCAGGCCCTGCCTCTGTCACTGTTTGGCATGGTGAGATTATCCATATATGGCCAGGGATCCTCGTGAGCAGTGGTTTGCAGTGCTGCACCACCCTGTCTTTCAAGTCAAGCCTTAACAACTGCAATTGTTCATTCCTTTGTTACAATGGTGTTAATTGTATGCAACGTTCCAATTGTCTGAAAGCACTTCTAATTACTTTTCCTGGTTTCAGAGAGGTCACCTATCTTGCAGAAAGATTCTAAACCGAATTTCGCAATATGCTGTAAAACCAACTGCTTAAAACCTTCTGAAGGATGTCTGTCTGATACAGAAGGAGTAAACATTCATCCACAAAGTATGCCTTTTCATTTCCCGTTTAAACAGAGAACAAACAATCTACAGGCAGATTGCAATATTTTTTACGGGAAATGTAACTCAGCTAATATTTTTACAGTAAATGCAACTCATGTTACTACAGCCCATTTCCAGTGCAAGATTAGCAATTAAGTGCAGAAGGAATTCCTTTCTCAGACTAGTATTTACACAGGAAACGTAACTCCTGCTAGCTAGCATGGCATCATTTCCACCTTAAGATTAGCACCCAAGTGCTAAAGCAATTCCTGTTTAGAAATAAGAATCCAAGAACTTTGGCTTCTGAATTCACAGTGAGAGCCATTTCCTAAAACACAGCACAGGACTAGCTTTGTAGGGAAACTCCATTTAAATCTGGGGGTTTAGCCAAAAGAGTCCTTGCCTTCCAAGTCAGTCATGGCTCCATCACCACCTGTGCCCTCCCTGCTGCTTCTCAAGACTTTCAGGGAAGAAACGGGAGAACCCTTTCTTCAGAGACAGGAGAGGGCGCTCTGCTTTGGCTATGTCTTTACCTTGCCTCTGTCGTAGAAATGAGGCAGCACTTCAGTCCCGCCCTCCCCCCAAGTTTTCCACCTCTATGTGGAAATAGGAGAAGTTGAGGAGCCTCTAGGTTCCTGCTGTCAGCTGAGTGATCTCGGTAGCTGGAGCAGGTAGACGGTCTCTTATTCATTGAATCAAAAAATTGTTTAAATTGGAGAAAACCTTTCATTTCATTTGGTCCAACCATTAACCCAGCACTGCCAAGTCCACCATTAAACCATGCCTCTCAGCACCACGTCTATACGTCTTTTAAATACCTCCAGAGACGACGACTCCGCCACTTCCCTGGACAGCCTGCTCCCATACTCAACAACCCTTTTGGTGAAGAAATTTTTCCTAATGTCCTTTCTAAACCTCCCCTGGCACAACTTGAAGCCGTTTCCTCTTGCGCTATTACTGTAGTATTCTTCATTTCCAATCGAGCTGGGTAGACTGTAGGATCCAAAACATCACAACTCCACAACGCCGCCCCAGCGCAGAACGGGTGTGCAGAAAGCGAGCCGCCTTGACAGCCCAGCCCTACATGCCTCACCGCCCAGCAGGGGCAGCAGCGGCCGGGCCGGCGTGCCGACGGCGGAAGCGGCTACGGGCGCCTCCCGCGGCCACCGCCCACCCTGCCGCGCGTCACGGCGCAGCGCAGGCGTGGGGCTGGGATCCTGTCCCCTGAGCTCTCTTCTCCTCCCCCGCTCCGGGCTGCGGCTCCTCCCTGCACCACCTTTGGCTAAGCCGCGGGCGGGGATACGCAGACGACCCGACTTCCCGGCGGCTTCACCCGCATCCAGCATCAGTGGAGAAGACGCGTCCTCTTCTTCCTTCTTGTCTCACTGCTCCCCCGCCGCCATGGAGCTGCCCGAAAGCCAGTGCAAGAAAGTCAAGCTGAGCAACAGAGTGCCGAGCTGGGTGAGCGGGCGGGGGAGCGGGGCGCTTGGGGAAAGGTGGGTGTGAGGGGCAGTGAGGCGTGGGGAGAGGAGGAGGAGAGAAAACGAAGAAGTGGCCGAGCGCCGTGGTGATGTGGCAGCGAGCGGGAGCTGGGACAGCGGGTTCCCTTGTTCCGCTCCCTTCCACCATCCCGGCGCAGGGAGTTCCCTGCCCCGGTCCCTGCCACCCGCCCAGCGTGGGGGTGCCGCGAGCCGGGATTGTTAACGGATCATCCACGCGCGTTCCCTCAGAGAAGCGTTGCCATGGAGCGTGGTGGGGGTGGCACTGGGGCAGGCACTGGGGCACGCACTGGGGCTGCCCCCGTACTGGTGTGCTGGTTTTCCACGGGAAGGCGGGGGCTGGCTGTGGAGAATGGCAGAAAGCCCCTCCGGAGAGGACCGAGGGTTTCATCCCTGTCTGTGCTGTCATGAGCCCTCAGCTTCCAGCTCCTTGGAAGAGTTAAGACTGTAAGAATGCCGTGTACAATGTGGCCATTCATAAACCTGGGCTGGCTAAAGACTGAGGTTCTTTATATGGTGGGTGTTATGTGGAAAAGTGCCGAGAAAAGGCTTTAAAAAAAAAAAATCTAACCAAAGCCTTCATTCTTTGTCGTAAAGATGGGGGCAGATCGGTTTACAGCGAAGACCAAAATCAGCTGTTTAGAAGATACACTGCAGGCCTTTGAGAGGATTTGATAGTTGTGATGATGCAAAGGAGGTGAAAGAAAAAAAGAAAAAAGAAAAAGTTTTTTTCTTCAAATAATGTTGAGCTGAAGGATACCGGAGATAAGATCCAGAAAATATTTAGTATGAAAGTAACAGCGTAAAAACAGGCTTTGAAGTACAGGCCACAACTTTCCTAAGAAAGTGACAAACCTATTAAAGAAAAGGAAAAGTCTCATGGCTGCCTGAAAAACAGGGAAGTTGGTGTTATACTAAAAAGCATTCAGATGGTCTGTCCAAGCCTCTTTGACTGTGTACAAGTTCAGACTTGTTTACATAACAGAGTACTTGGTAATTTACATTCTTTCAGTTTCTGTGAGAAAAAAGCAAAAGGAGATGCTATGAAGACAGTGAAATAGATCAGGTCTGGGTGGGAGTAGCAAATTGCATTCAAAAGTTACTCTGTATGATTTATTTTGTCATAAACAAAACCAAAATGGAATTGTCCAAAGTAGAAGAGTCTTACTTTAAAAAACTCGAAACAACTGACAGTAACTGCTACTGAGTTCAGTTAAGCAAAGTCCTCTGTGTTACGTGGCAAAAAGAGGAAGTCTTCCGCTTTTTCTTCAGCTGAAATGCACTTTTTAACCCAATAAACTTCACCAGGAAAAAATGTACTGCTGATTCACACACTGCACAGACAAACGTTCTGGCACTTCTGAGTTTGCACTATTCAACCGAGAGCTATGTCTAAGCAACCTATTATACCCTGGTGTAATTGGCAGCCCCTGGGAGACTAGAAATTAGAAAGGAGCCTTGTCTTCCAAACTTTGTCAAAATACACTGTGGAAATTCCCTCACCAAGCCCACCTCTGAGCAAACTCTCAGTTACAGAGCAGCACACAACATAGCCACAAATACTGCTATTATGCTAACTTGATGGGAAGGCTTGTGGAACATTTTCTTTAGTAGCTTGGATTCCTAGCATGACCAAGGTGTTGCCTCATTATGTGGGTAACTCCTAACGGTAACTTGCTCCAGGTCTTGTTTCTAAGAACGTATGCAGCAGAGACACTTCCAGCTTTGTTTTTGTCCTTTCTCTCTGATGCTAATGAATGACTCCACTCCAGCACTGGTGAATAAGCTGTCTCTGCTTTTGGTCATGTTGTTACTGTACCAGGTGGCAAGGGAAGATATGTTCCTTATAGTACAGTTATCACCAAGTTGCTTGTGTCTACAGTTAAGTGGAGCATTCTGTCTGCTTTCTGCTGCTGTGATTTTTGGAACTGTCCCAGCATTAGAACATCTGGCACAGATGACCTAGCCTGTGTAAGTGACAGGAGAGCATTCGGCAGGTTGGGTGGTGCTAGATGCAGAGGTATTTAAATGCCTTGTTGTATCAGTATCCCTGTGGCAAACTGCATTCTGAAGAGCAGTTGTGAGGATAAAAGTAAGAATTTTTGTTACAAGTTCAAGAAAATGTAATGCCATAGGCTATAGCAGAATATGGAATCCATTTGGAATACGGGGAGTTGCTATTTTTAAAATAAATGCAAAACATCATTTCTGGGTTTGCCTTTCTTTCCCAAGCACAGCTGTCCAAATGGAAGCACAAATTTTCAAACTTGAATTTGAGAACGTATACAAACAGACAGGCTCTCAGGTGAAGTGCCGTTGTTGTACCATCTGTGGTAGGTGAATTTTTATGCTGGAGCTATGTGTATGCTCCTTGTCTGTGTTTGTATGCAGACAAAGTTGGCAGTGTCCAGTCTGAGTTGCTGTTGAGGAGTTTGGATGTTGAGGAGAGCAGTTTGGAGGGAAAAAACCCCACTTTTAATTTGGTTATCAGTGCTGAAGAATAAATGTTGTAAAAATGTATTGTTATTGGGATATCCCTGGCTTATAGGAGACACATGAGGCTAGCAAATGGCATAGAAAATACCTGAGATGATTGGGAAATGGGAAAGACCTTAATAATAAAGCTGTACCTCATAAGTGTTGCTGGATGGGTTGCTATTGTTAGTTTATGGGAGCTGTTAGCTTGGGAAATCAACACTGTCATCCTAGAGTAGAAGAACACGGAGTTAGTCCCAGCTTCTTGAATATATATGGTTTGTATAGAACCATGCCTTGACACAGTTCTTTCCAGATGCTTCTAACATCAAAGCTGTCTTTAGTCTCCGCTTGATACTGAAAGCTTTGCTTCCTTCCTTGATGTGAAGTGACTGTAGAAGCAGTGTTTAATTGTTGCTCTGAAGTAGTGAAGAATTAATTCAGTTTATGCCAGTATAGCGATCTGTCGGTTAACTATGAAACAAACAAGCAATAATATTTTTGTACAGCTGTCTTTTGATCTTGGTATTTATTCTTCATCTGGATGTCTGATCAGAATTCTTGCATCAAAGGTCTTTGGCCCTGATAGTCAGATTTGGCTTTGGCAAGAAAAAAATTATAATTGCAACTGGGCAAAACATCAAGAATAAGATAAGAAAAAAGATAAGGGTCAAGTCTATCTCGATAGATCTTTACATAGAGAAATTGGCAGTTAGTATTTCCTTTTGGTCCCCATCTTCTTTCTTCTGCTCCCATAGATGTCTGTATTCATTTCCTGGGTCACAAACCTGCAAAGCTGAAAGTTTACCTATGCCAAAGAAAAAAAGATGCAGTGTCATTCCTCCGTTCTCCGTTATTGTTGCAGCTCTTCAGTGTACATCTGTGAAAAGCTTGTTACTTTAATACTTATCTTTTTAATCTTCATTGCAAAGATATTGGCCTATTATAGCATTTCAGATTTCATGTGAGAAACCAGGTAGCTTGGTGGGAGAGAAGGAAGGAAGGATGTCAGCCTTCTCAGCTGATATCATTGTTAGAATCAGACGCATTGGACTGAAGCATAATTTCTATTTATCACAGTGTGGAGAAGGCCAGATAGTAAAATGCAGTGTTTGTGTAAGTAGTACAAAAGCACTTAATATGTAACACAGGATGGAAAAAATGTTTTTGTGGCCAGGTCAGAGAGGAAATTTCCAATGGTTGTAAAAACAAAAAAAGGGCAGTTAAAATGTCCTTTGAGATGAATGCCCTTTTTTCCATTAGCTGCTTTACAAAAATCTAGTGTGTCCTTTCAGCAGTGACTACTACAGTGAATGTAATTAGACTAAGAAGTTTTAAATAGCTTCTTTAAAAGTGTACTTGCTCATCAAATGGAGGTTTTTTCTGTTACTCATTTTCTTAGGTCCCATTTAACATTGATAATAGGACTCTTCAAGGTTAGCAATGCTTTAATACTGTGTAAAAGGAAATGACTGTTCTTTATTTTTGCTATCATTTTGCATGACCATTTAATTTAATCACTTGATACTCATATTTTATATATGGGAATTTGAAGACTAGCTAAGTAATTTAAGAGCACAATTCATGTGAACCACTGATTTCTGCTCCTGAGTATTTTTCTGTGATGCATCAAAATTTGTAGTAAGTATCAGGGACAGTAATTAAAAATGTAGGTTGTTGAGGATCCTGGAACCTAGAATACTGTGTCAAATTTTGGGCTCTCCAGTTCAAGAGAGGCAGGGATATGCTGGAAAGAGTCCAGCAAAGACCTATGAGGATGATTGTGGGACTTGAACATCTCTTCGATGAAGAAAGACTGAGACACCTGGGACTGTTTAGTCTTGAGATGTCTGAGGGGGGATCTTATCAGCATCTATAAATATCTGAGGGGTGGACATCAAGTTGAAGGGGCCAGTCTCCTTGTGGTGGTGCTCACTGATAGGACAAGGAACAATGGGCACACGGGAGGCCTCGCCTCAACATGAGGAAACACTTCTTTACTGTGAGGGTGACAGAGCACTGGAACAGGCTAGCCAGAGGTTGTGTAGCCTCCTTCTCTTTCAAAACCTGCCTGGATGTGTTCCCATGTGGCCAGCCCTAGGTGTTGCTGCTTTCACAGGGAAGTTGGATCATTGATCTCTAGAGGCCCCTTCCAACCCCTAACATTCTGTGATTCTGTGATCCAATCTTTAGCTTTTGTTGCTTAGTGATGGTAGTGTATGATCTAGTGGCAACATGGACATGATTAGGAAACTTTACCAGGATTTTTGCAGCAAAAGAGAATGATTTGCTGTATTACTTACTCTTTAGAGCACCTCTATAAAAAGCTGTTTTCTAGCTGGAAAGCTGGAATACATAAGGAAGATAAGGTGGATTTTGCTTTGGCCCAAATGCATACTGAGCTATCTTGCTTGTGTGCATGTGCTGGTGTGTTGTGCCACTGCTGAGCTTACTGGCTGCTGTGTTGCTGTGCCTTGTACTCTAGAAACCTGTTGGCCTTGTTGCTGTCATTTCTCATCTGCAAATTCCTTGCTTGACACTATTTTGTTTTTTCATTTTCAAAGTTGTATCTCTTTGGTAATTTTAAGAATCCCTCTTGCATGCTTCCTCAGGGATTCATGTGTTTTGTAAGCCTAGTGTAATACCCTGATCAGTTTCATTGGCTCTTTGCTAATTCTGCAAACAAAGAAAAGTGATGTAACTTACTGAATAGGGACTAGAAGTCTCCTTGGATGACACATTTGACCTCCAGAGTATTTGAGCGTGATAATAGACTCATTGCCAGGAGTCAAAAGCAAAGGGTGTGTGTTTTTATGTTTTAATGTACGAGTGGCATGAAGGCTGGGCTTTGTCTGTTTGTCTGGTGCCTGGTACAATACAGTACAACTGGAATTAATGAGAAAGAAGATTACTATTAATGTATGAGTTTGAATTGCTGTGTAAATTCATTAGGCACAGTGTATCTTTATTTTAATTAAAGTTTAAGTACTCATTTTTAATTCCACAGTTTATGCAATTGCTCACTGACATCTCTTGATTTTTTGTAATGCTAATTTTTTCTGAAGAAAGACTTTTTGACTCTGACTTCTGGTTTTAGTTAGATGCCTTGCACTGACTTTGTAGGCAAACAGCTTTATTTTAAGAGAGAAATTATTTGCAGTTGGCACAATCGGCAAGTGTAACTTCATTTTCTGTGTTTATAACCTGTTTGTAGGTGGTGGTTTCTTATGGGTTGGTATTCAGTCTTCAGCTTATTTTAGATGCTGGGCTGTCACGTCATTTGTAGAACTGTTGTATTTAAAATCTTGAACATCTGTTCCTACCTTGATTTATTTTACTTTTATTAACTGTGAGCACAGCTGTGCATAGAAGTGGGAACATACAGTCACACAAATTCGTAACTTCAATTAAGTTACAGATGAACTTTGGAGTGTTTTTCTGCGGAAGAATGATGTAGCCGCAGTTCTTTAAGCCCTAAGTGGATACCATTTTCCTGTTGAGCCTACTTTGTGGTGTGTCTTTCTAAAACTATGAACAGCTCTCTGCTAGTACTCCATAGATGAATATCCTCCCTTCTTTCTTCTTTTTTTTTTCTTTTTTTTTTTTTAAATTAAATATCCTAAGTGATGTCCTTCCCAGCTAGCTCTAATACAATGATGGACAAGACAGTGCAAATATCTTGCAATATGTTTGTAAGCAAGAGAAGTCAAAGTGGCATTGCATATGCCACTAATCTCTCTCATCCCCCTTCTTTAAAGCCTTCTCTTCTGTTTTGTTGTTTATGCTCAGTCTGGTTATCCAAGGTCTTGATCTTTTATCAGCGAAGTTCATGTAACTAGATACCATTAAAGCTTGAGAGAATGCTGAGGCTTATGTTCCTGTGGCCTCCCTTGCCTTAGATTGTGAAATGTTATTAGACAGCAGTATTTTCTTATTTAAGATATTTGTAAAGCATCTCCTTATGATAAATAGTTTTTAAAAAGTATTTTAAATTCTGTAATAACTCACTTTTAAAAAGTAGTTTATTTAAACAATCAGAATATATGATAACTATCTCAATTATGAAGGCGTACCATAAGGTAAAGGCAGAGTTTTTTGTAGGTATGTCTGCTGAACTAAGAGTTAGACCAAACATGTTTGCAATGAAAAGGCCTCTTATGAGTGAAAAATGAGCCAATGTTTGGCTGGTTTTTGACCAAAATGTTCAGCTCTGGGAGAGGAAATCTATTTAATCTTCTTAGATTTAAATGACTTGAATAAAAGTCAAGTCTAAGAGCTCTAGCAGTTCATCCCCATTTTTTGTAGTTGATTTTTCTAACGCAGGTTATGTTTGAAAGTAGTAGTTGACTGACCCAGCAATCACAAGGTTCACAGAAGGGAAGTGGTTTGCTATCTGTGGCATTTCTAATTTCCTTCATGTCCTTTGATCTGTGCTGCAGCTGGATTGGGTATTGTTTTTACTTCCATTGGTCTGTTTCTGAGTCTTTCTTTGTGCCTATGAATAAGTTCTGGTATGCTTTGCAGGTTCACCCTTCCAGAGGTTAAAGACCTAATCAACAACTTCTTTTACAGGGAATGCAGAGGGCAACCAATGTTACCTACCAAGCTCATCATGTCAGCAGGAATAAGAGGGGCCAGGTGGTAGGAACAAGAAGTGGTTTTCGTGGATGCACAGTCTGGTTAACAGGTACAGTCATGGATTTCTGAGGATCCTTATGGTTTAGTTATTCTTGTTAAAAGCTACTTAGCAGTAGCTCCTGGGTTTTTTTTTCATGCAAAATTAAATGGTTTTGGAATTTAAGACCTTGATGGAATTTTATTACTATTTTTAGGTAGACCAGCAAGAAACTGCTCTGGGAGGGATAGTAACTTGAGAACATATTTTGTTCATTGCTCTAGGAACCTTGTTTATTTGATACTCTCCGCTGCTTAGTTTCAGTTGATTGTTAGAGTAAAGGGAGTGGGTTTTTTTAACCAGTTCTGGCTCTTCACACTGTCTATTTTACCTATTAACAAATGAAACCTGAGGTTTTCTAGATTCTGTGCTTCTGAATCTCTTCTGTAAAAATCTCTTTGTAATGTTCTTGTATCCTTGGGTAGAAATACATTTTCAGCATAAACCTGCAACAAGAGTTGCATATTGAGGCAATGCATAGTAGGAGTTGGCTTTGAAATTAGCATCTTGGGGGTTTTTTAACTGAATTGTTTTGACTGTCAAAAGAGGGAGTGCGTAAGTTCTGGAAGACAGCTTTGGTTCACAGCTGAGGGGATTTTTTGTTCTGTTTTTCAAAGTTCCTGGACGCTTTAACTTGTTTCCTTTGGAAACCTTTTCAGTTAAAACTGGAGATAAAAAATAAATATAACAAAATGTGTCATTTAATTAGTTTGCATATCATTTAGAGTACTGCTGTATTGTGATACAAAAGATCTTTGGAGAGTATTAGAAAAACTTACACTAAGTAAAATTTGTTTCCAATAGTGTTAATGAATGTGCATGTAAGGTAAAGCAGGAGTTAACAAATCCATTCCTAACAGGTTTGATACAGTAGCTTGCTGTCCTGAATTTGTTCAGTAAAAGAATGAAGCTCGCTCTTTCCCTATTTCTGTCAGGTAGCTCCAGTTTGTCTTTCACCCCTCAAATGATTTGCCAGGCTGCCTTTCTGTTTCTCCTCATAATTCATTAATAGCCTTTTGAAAAAGCTCATGATAAAAATGTTTTCTCAGTTATCTACATGGCGGTATTTTCCAGTCATCATTCCTTGTAAACAAATGTAATCTTAATACCTTGTTTCCTTCTTTTCAGGAAGAAGGGTGGTGATAGAACACAGAAAAGTAGGAAGGCTGTAAGGTGTTGAGAGTGTAAGGGAAGCTAGGTTATTGAAGCAGTTTGAGCACTAATGTTAGGGACTGAAATGGACTGTATGTAGTGAAGTGAGCAATACTTCCCATTCTAGAACTCTGTAAACATGAGTCTTCTAAACTCTACTATGTTTTAGAATAATAGGTGGATCAGTGTGTACTCCCTTCAGGATTTTGTCACCTCATTTGCAGTCATGGGGTGGGAGTGCTATTTCAGAGATCACTTTCCATTATTAAACTAAGATTGGAGAGCTGAACTCTAATGAATGTTTTGTGTTGTCAAGTATGGGGTCCTAGTAAAAAAATTAGTTCTATGGGATGTATCAAAAATATGGAAAAGCATTACTTGCACATGTAAAATAATAGGCCATTTGGAGAGTGTAAGTTATTTTAAGGACTTCTCAGCTCAAAGCTCTTTTTAAAATCCATTATTACATAATCCTAACTTTTGCATTTCATTACATGCTGGAGAATATGTGTGAGAAGCTAGTGTGAGAACTTGAGTGAATAATAAGCTAGATGTGGAGACAAAAATTGCAAGTCAAAGACTAGATCAATGAGACAAATTACAAGGTTGCTGAAATTTTAATTTGAGCTCCCGTGCTTATTTTTTAGGATGGGGATGTATTTAATTGATGCCAGAAGGAGACTCTTCTGTTTCCAGCCTTGTTTTTCTTCTCTTATTTCACAAACTGGAGTGCTTGCCCAGCCCATCCTTGAGCTGATTCAACATCAATGAACTTAACACAGCCTCCACATACACACAAAGAAAGGGAGAAAAATAGAGACACACACCCCAACCCCTCCCCCTCCCCAAGATTAGCAAACTGAGTTTGCTAATGGGCACTAGAGGAGGTGGAATAATAGAGGTAGATTGGAGTCAGTGGAGAGAGAGGAGGTAAAAGAGATCAGGACCGCCACTTTTGGAAGCTGATTGTGGCCTAAGTCATAACATTCAGCTTCATTGTGTATACCTGTTGGGCTTTTCAGAGTAGACAGGTAGGCATTGACACAAGGCATTTGAGTTGTCCAGGAAAATGCAGATAATTTTTCTAGGAGATGATAGGTGCTGCAAATTGAGAGTTTTGAGTATGAACGAAACCATACTGAAATCCATGAAAGGGACACTGGGGTATTTCTTCAGAGAGTGGTGTTGGCTGAGCTTCTTATATAGGTCTTGTCCTGGGATAAACAATCTTGTCTTTTCAGTGGACTGCTCTTTGTCTTCTGGATATTGAATTGAGTGAAGGAAGAATCAATGCAATGACTCCTCTTCTTACCCTAAACTATTACAGTTGTGAGGGTTTCCTTAGCTATTCTGTTTTCTTAGAATGTGCTTGTTAGCATGATTGTCAGGCTTTGCTGTAAGGGCCTTGGAAGTAAATAACAAACTGTTCTTTTGTGGGATTCTCTTATTCTTTCTTGGAAAGATAAACTAAATATCTACTACCACTAATAAAGGTCAGAACATTTTTCTTTACCTACTAGTGCTATTTTTTAAATTTATTTTTAGTCTACTGTTATTTTTTTCTAATTAATATTTTTTCCTTAAAGGATTAATGTCATTTTATGAAGATTTGAGTTTTTGTGCCATTTAGGAAATGATTCTTCTGTATAAATTGAAGCATGTGTTCCTGATAAACTCATGATGTCTGTAACATTATTTACTTCTCTGACTTAAAGAAAAAAGTAGAATTCTTAATGCCAGCAAATTGTTTAAAGGCTTGTTGCTGTAGATCCTGAACTGGTCCAGAGTTTAGTACTAAAGTTGCCTTTGCTTGTTGCTAACACGCTTGGGTTAAGGCAACATGATTGCTGCATGTGAGTGTTGAGTGAGTGGGCGTTGTGTGTGCAGTTACTCTGCAAGGAGTAAGGTGTGTGGTTTGTTTTGATCCCATTTCTTTTGTTGATTGAAATTCACTTCATTATGAGATCCTCCATTTCTGATGTAAATGTAACAACTCTGTGTTAAGTTTCTGAATTTAGTTTGCTCAGGTAGTAACAACTGCCAGCAGCAGCACTGAGGAATGTACACCACCTCTGTAAGTGGCTACCAAGGCCAAAGTCTTTGATTTGCACACTTAACTTTGTGCGCTGTTGCGCTATACTGTGTAAAAGGCCCTTGGCTTATATTGCAGGTAAGCATCGCTGAAAAGCACTTTGGTTTTTTTCATACCAGCAATGGTACATGCACTACAATTTGCTCTAGCTTTTTTCTATGCTTGTAGTATGTGTTTATAATATTATTTAATATTCTAG
Source organism: Picus viridis (assembly GCA_033816785.1). NCBI lineage: Eukaryota > Metazoa > Chordata > Aves > Piciformes > Picidae > Picus > Picus viridis. The sequence continues at coordinate 8,997,295 of CM066582.1, read as the reverse complement.
GTCTGTCTGGTGCTGGGAAGACTACAGTGAGCATGGCATTGGAGGAGTACTTAGTATGCCATGGCATTCCATGCTATACTTTGGATGGTGACAATATTCGCCAAGGCCTTAATAAGAATCTGGGTTTCACACCGGAAGATAGAGAAGAAAATGTCCGTCGTATTGCTGAGGTTGCTAAACTGTTTGCAGACGCTGGTTTGGTGTGCATTACTAGTTTCATTTCTCCTTATACTCAGGTAAATGTGGAAAAACCTCTAGATAATGTATAAGAAAAATACAAAATGTCACTTAAAGTTACTGTTTAATTATGGGAAACCCTTGCTGAACTTAGCCAGAATCAAGCATTTTCTTGGTTATTTTAAAATGACATTTGTGCTTTTAAGAGATGTAACTGCTAACACAGGGGCAGATACAGAAAATACTGCACTTTATGCCTGGGTTTGTTTTGTTGGGTTTTTTTTTGGGTTATTTGTTTTTAAGAAAACGGATTAGTGTAAAGTATCTCAGATCTTCATATCGATGTTTACCATTGATGAACTGTAGCCAAATTGATATAGCTTGTGGATTGAATCGTTTCTTTTCTCAAACTTTAAAAACTTGCTTGATTTTAAATCAGTTTCTTTAAAATGAACTTCAAAAGCAGAAAGACATCAACAGTGCATGACTGTAATCTTTTAGGATTTTTTGTTTGTTTGTTTTCTTTCAGGATCGCAATAATGCCAGACAAATTCATGAAGGGGCAAGTTTGCCTTTTTTTGAAGTTTTTGTGGATGCTCCATTGCACGTCTGTGAGCAGAGAGATGTTAAAGGACTCTATAAGAAGGCCAGGGCTGGAGAAATTAAAGGTAAACCTAGATGTAGTCACATCCTTTCTACCTAAGCAAAACATTGGTGTAATTTGACTCCACATAAATGGAAGTGCTCAAGTTTGTGAGCATGTTATTCCCTTGGTTATAGTGGTAGGAGCAGTTCCTCTGATAATAATTTGGGGAGCTCAAGATCCATAAAATGCAGCATGGACTGGGGACACAAAGCAGAAAATTGAGATCACCCAGCTTTTGCATCTGACTAATTAAATGCATAAGGATAGTAAAAGGGCAGAAGTGGCTATCATCACAGTAAAAAATTTGAGCAGATTCCATGGTTTCTGCTGTGAGCTGTTATGATTCAGGATTAGTCTGTCTCCTTTTTGTGTCTGTTCACTAGTAAAAAAACAGCCTTATCCTCTCTGAAGTCTATAAAGAATTGCACTAATAAGAGTTACTGACTTCTTCAAAAAGTAAAACATGATCACTGTTTTGCTGTAAAGATCATTAAGAACACTTTTGAAGCGACTAATTTTTATTTTGAAATTAGGGTTTTATGCTGGTACTTATGAAAATGAATTCCTGTCCCATGACTGGCCTCACACAAAGGTTCAACTACAGTCTGCAATAAAAAAATGCTTCAATATGTGATCACTGATTGCAAATATGGCTTCAAGTGCTGCTTTTCTCTGTGTTATGTTATAGTTTGCAGAGGTTGATGATGGCACTTTTTACCTGTCTTAAGAAACAAAGCAGTTTTAAAAGTAATTGCTTCCAGGAGTTGAGTCTTCAGATGCTGTAATGATGAACTTGCCATTAATAAAAATGATACAAAATTCACGAAATCTGAGACATACTAAAAGAGTGTTTGCTTGATACTTCTAGTACTACTGAATGCATCATGTGAAGACCAAGAATAAATGAGGCTGAACTAAGTTTTGCTCAGAATCAAAACAAGATGACATGACATAGCATAATATAATGATACAATTCTGTCCAGAATCCTTTATTTGTGCTGTAGAACTTCCTTACTATTTTGTTAATATTACAAACCTCATAGTGGAATTGTGTTACTTTACAAGTGTCAGTGAGGTATACAGTGCCTCAGTAAACTACAAGTGGGTTTAGCAGTTGCTGTATCTGATGACCTGTCTGATACATGAAGGAGGAAAGTTAAATGAACTTGCTTGCTCACAAGGAATGTCAGCAACTATTATCTTCTTTTTCTCTAACAGTGGTGAGTGGGCTCTTTCTTTTTCCTCTTTTCCTGCCCCTTCAGTAGTCAGATACTTAGTGTACAGTTTTTGGAGCAGATGCCAGCCTTTGTTTATCCCGTGGGCTACTGTAGCAATTGATCTTTTTCTTGGATGGGGTATTAAGCTACAAATTTAGAGAGTACTTGAAGTGAAAAACTCAAGGTTTAATAGTTGCAACTGTAGAGGATGCAGATAACTTAGTTGCTGATACTTTTGCAGCAGATCTGACTTGCAGGGTTTGCATGCTTTGCCTTTGGGCTTCATTTTTTATTCATTCTTGTTTATGCATGGTTAGTCAGAGTCTACTGTTTCAAAGCAAATTGCTAGCTAAGTAGGCCAGGACAAATGTCACTTGTAGCTTGTACAATCTGTGACAGTAGCTATAATTACTATAATACGCACGTGCCTTACATTAACAGATAAGATGGGTATTTTAACTAAACTAATATAACAGGTGTTGGAATTCTTTAGTCTTCAGAGTACTGGTTGTTGACAGAAGTGAAGATTTACATATATTGGTCGTTCAGCATCAGGCTGTGTATTCAGATAAACCAAACCAGCTAATAACACAAGACAGCTGATGGATGACTAACTCTGGGTTGATGTGCATGGTTCTTCCAGTGCTCCTTTCTTTATTCACAGTATAAATCAAACAAATTCACCAGCAAAAATGTGCTAGTTGTGGGCTGCAGTATACAGAGCTTTGATGCAGTCATGTAGTAGGATTAGGAGATGCTCTGATAAAGAAACTGAAATTGTTAATTTCCTGAAGAAATCCTGTATTAAGAAAGCTGAAACTGTTGCTTTGCTTGTGTGTTGGTTTATACCTTGATAATGCAGTGAACATTGTTACAATGGATTATTCCTTTGGAAAAAGTCACCTAAGATTTTTTTTGTCTCATGTTCTGTAGGCTTTACTGGGATTGACTCAGAGTATGAAAAACCAGAAGCCCCAGAACTTGTGCTGAAAACAGATTCCTGTGATGTGAATGATTGTATACAACAAGTTGTGGAACTTCTTCAAGAAAGGGTGAGCAGAAATGCAGATATATTTTTAGTAACTTTTTTCAAAGCCTACAATCTGAATGTATGTACTGGGAAAAGCAAGGAGGTTTTAGAAGATAAAGGCTTATACATCTTTAAATTCTAGCTTTTAAAAGTTGTCCTATTTTGTGTTTCCTTTTTAAACCTAAATATTGCAATGGCATTGATCTCTAAGTGGAAAAAAAAAAAGATTTGGACAAGTGGAAAATTAATTGATATTATCTCAACTCATAAAAAATTGTTGCAGAACCAATGCTGAATGCTGACTTCAAATTACTGACATTTCTGTGAGTCTGAAATGTTTTACTTTGTCTCTATAGTGTGCAAATTAATATGTACTGCAGGTGTGAAGAGGTGAGGATGCCTGTGTATGGTAATTGGAGCTGGTTAAGTAGGAGAAGCTGTGGCTGTGTCTGGTTTCTCTTGTGTCCGCTGTTTTTCTTGCACTAGTAAATGTGGTCGTGCACTTATGTAATGACCAGTTCAGGAAGCTGATCTTGACAGGGCTGAGTTGAATTAATGCTTCATAGCTTCTGAAAAGGTAGGTCTCTTTCCTTGTTCATGCCTGAAATTTTTGCTATCCCTTTTGAAGCCTCCAGGCCTCCTCCTGTGGTCTAATAAGTGGGTTCAGCTCATTGCCCAACCAAACAACTCCATAAATGTGTGTTGAGATAGAAATAGACCCATATGTACACATACACCTTTATAACACGAGAACTTAAAACACTATTCTTTTATAGGTAGTAGAATTACCTGGTTCTTAGAAATTTTTGCAATATTTGAAAAGAACTGTGAAACAAATTTCTTAGTCTTTTCCAGAAACATGTTCAGTCCTTTATGGAAGAAAAAGGGAGGTAACCACACAGAAGTAAGAGTAATATCAAGGGTTGAATCTGTATTGTAAATGCAATATTTATTTCAGAGTTCCTTTTAGACACCTAGAATCCAAGGTACTGATGACTGTCTTCTAGAGCTACTGAGTCATATGAAAAGTTTGTTGTTGTTTTTTCCCCTCCATCTGCTTTCAGTACTTTTTCCTGGTTGTTCATTCAGAAGGGCTGTGTGCCTTTGAACTTGATGAATTTGTTTTTCAATCTGCTGATACTTTCCATTGGAGTCAGAAAAGCACAGTGCAGATGTTGGACTGTAAAGATTTCAGTATCTTCATTCTTGTTTTTCCTGTCAACAGATAGAGCTGATGTACCCCCTTGCACAAAGTTCTCATTTCCTTACTGCGGAATCAGTTCAGTATTTAGTCTGGAAAATATTTTCTGAAGTCATGGCTCAGGAATGTCACCTACATTGTTAAGCAAGGGTAAAAGTGCACAAGGAAATTATAATATTATATTTATACTGTTGCACTAAAGTTATACTGATAAAGATTTAAGCCTGAGTGAGCTGAAACCCAAATAACCTTTTAAACATCATTTAAAAAAAAACACAACACCTCAGTATCCAGCTTCTGTAACTCTCACATCAATAAAACATTGATTTCTTCTCATGCTCAGAAAAGTAAGCAGAACTCTCTGCATTTTATATTATGGATTTCCTATTTTTGAGGTGTATGTGCTTTGGTTGTGGTTGTTTTCTTCTGGAAATACAACTACAAGATATCATGGGAATAGGTTGCAGTAGCTTAAAAACTGTGTATAATTTTGATGTTGTTATTACTTTGTTACTTATTTCTTCTGCTTTCTTATCCTATTTTTAACTTCTGTATTCTGGGAAATGGCACAAAGTTTTGGTTCCAAGCCAAGAAGTTAATTGCAGAGACTCAGGTTAGGCCATGATCAGCCAGTTAGATCTGCTGACTGATAGGTTTGTCATGACTATTTCTTAGGTATTTTTTAGTCAAAATTAATTAGGTTGATGTAGATGTACTATGTAAGCTAAAGGTGCCTTCTGTTGACCAAACCAAATATGTTTGAGGGTGTTATTACACATTTGGAAGAAACAACAGTGAATGACTGGAGTCAGAAAGTCCTCTTGTCACAAGTTTCCATGGCTCAGGTGAATTTACAATGTGACAGAACACAACTGATGGGCAGAAAGAGGCCCTCGGTCCAGAAAAATCTTATCTCTCTGTTAAGATGGTGGCTGTCATTCAGTAATGCAAATTGGATGTCACTTGTGAATGCCCCTCTACTAGGAACTTGCCCTTTCCATATAGACTGTTGAGAATAAGACATCATCATCAAAGAACCTGCCACTGCAGCCTGAGGAGGCACATTCCTATAAAGCATCTAGTTAATTTTTTTACCACTTTGCTGTTACATGAATACCTAGAGAAATAATATATGTTGAGGAATACTGTGTATCTTCTTGTTTGCCTGAATGAAACTTTGAGTGAAGTTACTACCTTAAATTGGTCACTAGATGGCTTGCTAGCCTAGCATTTTCCAAAAATTCATACAGTTTAAAGACCTATAGATCCCTCTTGCTGTTTCTTAAAAAGAATCTAAGATGTTTTAAATACCATTTTTATGGCTGCAAAGGAGACCAGATTTACTAATTCTACACATTCTCTAAATGTCTGACTCAATGTTGCTAGAACTGTCTTCAGGCTGCTCACATCCTCATAATGAGGTAGGTTAACAGGAACTGTATCGAGAAACCTTTTTCTCCATCATTTTGCACATTAGTGGGGCACTCAAAACAGGATAATATTTGAAAAGACCTTTTTAATAGGCACAATTATTTTAAGCTTTTGATGGTTTGTAAAATTAGGACATTCTATCATGGTAATGAACTATAGTCAAGAGAGTAATCTTCTGCCAGGCAGCATAATGTGTACTCATTGTAATTCTCTGCTTGTAAGCTCTGCTGTTCATTACAGCAGGTGATACCTTCATTTAATTCTGGGCTAATTGCTGTGGCAGAGGCTAATGCAGCAATCCTGGGCTGTAATGCTGCTGCTCAGGCAGTGTAAATAGAAGGCAGATTTTGCCTACCTTAATTTCTAATAAAGTCAGTTTTGCAAATGATGTTTGATAGGTAATGGACTGAGCTTTCGTTGTAAAACACAATTTTGATTCCTTTTATTTGCCTTTGGAGATATGAATTATGTAACAGCCAGAGAGACATGCCAGTCTTTTTACTCTGACAGGCATTTTATCTACTGTTTGCTTACATCATCCCACTCCCTCAGTTTTACTTTCCATGGAGGTAGTGCCTAATGTCTGGTAAATGCTTGACTAAATGCTTAAAAATGCTTGAGCAAACTTTCCGCTTCCTGCAGTCAGACCTGTTTACTCTGGACTGCTGATAAAAATAAAGATGGTTTCTTTGTTCTTGTTATGGGTCTGTATATACTTTGCTGTAAGGGTCAGCTTTTTTTCCTCAAAAACTAAAGCTCTATTTTTAAAAAGTTTCCAGAACTCTGAAAAATGTGCTTGAAGAAGAACTGTCAGCTCCTTTTCATTGATATTCTTGCTACTGGATATTACTGGAACGTTTGATTGAGTTTGGATTATTTTATCCACTGTCAGAGACTCTTCAAAGTTTTATCATGATGGGCTTCTGACTGTTTTAGTTAACATTTTTATATTTCATATCTTATGAAAATTTTAAGAGTTAAATCTTGAGCATCATGGAGAATATCTTGTTTAAAATGCATGAAGAAAATAAAAATCTGATACATTTAAATGTTTTAGCTGTTAGGATATGGATTAGAACACTGGTGTTATGTTGTCAGTGGTAGCTAGTACATTGAATTTGTAGCTCTGCATGAATCACTTCCAGTTGTGAGAGAGAGGTTTTGTATCACCTCCGTGTTACCACTTCTAATTTATGTTTTATGTTGAATGACTTAAATTCAGAAATGATGAGTCTCTAAAACTTTTTTTACTTCTTTAGCAAGTATAAAAGCATAAAGTCTGTCTTTCTGCTGTTGAAGTTATAAAAAATGCATTTAATTCAGTAGCTAAATATTTACTAGATAAATATTATATGGGGTACAAACCATGTCAGAATGTTGCACTTCAGTAACTTGAGCCACTACTTGATTATCATTATATCGTAATCTTGGAACAGTGCTGGTTTTTAAACTAGTAAAAACTACTTATTGAATAAACTCTTGCTACAGAGTAATGTACTATCAGAATTTTACTTCTTGACCCACATGTTCAGTGTCCAAGAGCATTCTGAGCAAACATTAAGTTCTCTTTATTCCTTTTATACAGGACATTGTACCTGTAGATGCCTCTTATGAGGTGAAAGAGCTTTATGTGCCAGAAAACAAGCTACAGTTGGCCAAATCTGATGCTGAGTCTCTGTTAACTTTGGAAATAAATAAGGTACTGTGTGTTCATTGTCTCATTCCTGAAGGTGAAAGATAGTGTGTTCTGTTGCTCAACAGAAGTACATATAATCAAAATACCTGTGCTGGTTGCAGAATGTGTCTTGATATAATTTCCCCATATTTTCATGAGAGAAATCAGAATATCTGTGTTTTGTTTGCTCACTTAGTAGATAACAATTGAATCTTTGTAATTTCATAAATGATGTTTGTTATAGTGTTACTTAGTTTATCTCAGGATAACTGGAAGTTAAATTTACAGTGATTTCCTTCCCTATCTTCCTCACATGGTGCCATCCATGGACTAAACTATGCCTGGTGTGTCTTGTATGAGTAGTTATTTCTGCAAGAACTAGTAATTAATTTTTTCATTTACTTACCCAAAGTATTGTATTTTGAATTGTAGTAACTTAGAAATATAGTGGAAATTAGTTTCTGCTTCTTGATTCTCTCTGTTGGTAACTTTCAGCTGAATGATAGCGACCTTGTATACTTGGCTTAAACAGCTTCAAACTGAAGTCTACAGAGAAATGCTCAGATCTACTTTATTATTTGATTGGTTTGGTTTTTTTTATGGTTGGAACATACATGCTAGGTGTCTGGCTTCCAGCAGAGAAAATGTGGAAAAGCATGGATCAGCTTGATCAACTCTCTTCTTATTTCGGTTAAGCACATTATTTTGCAACTCAGATAAATTAGACAAAGCTACGTCTGTGTTTCTGTTATGCCACATCTTCTTTTTCTGAAGAACTAGGGCTAAACAGAGGTATAATGTGTGAGAGTTTTTTCACTGGCTTTTTGTCAGTATTAATGGAACTTAAAGCTAAGCATTGATCTGGGAGCTGACTAAGTTCAGAGTTGTAATCTGAAGAACAACTGCAGTGAGTAACTTGACTTTGAAGGAGTGAGACAACATACTAAGCAGCAAATTAAATAGTTTTAAAATCTGTCTAGCCTCCTACTGCCTACCCTACTAGGATTTTAATACTGCCTTTTGTAGTATCTTGCATTTTCACTATGTATTTCTATAGCTATTAATTGTTTTGGTGAGGAATGTCTATTTAAGGTCACCATTACTGACTTTGTGTAGTTTCCCATTCTAAATTGCTCCCTATCTAGGAAAAATCCTTTTCACCCCCCCTTCACCCACAACCAGTGAATTGTTAATTATCAAGCAAGTATGTCATAAGGGAAAAAATGTGTTGTTCTTGCCTAAGCATAAATTAAACAGTGAAATACAAGTAGTATTAGTCTTTGCAGAAGAACCTAACACAAGCAAAGCCTGTCCTTCTCAAAGACTTGACCACGTCTTAGTAATGCAGAAATAATAGAGGCCGCACACTAAGTCAGTGTGACTGCTTTTAAGAGCTAAGGAAGGAAATTCCCTGTAATCAGATACCTTTTAAACTAGAACAAGTCAGTACTAGTCCTGAGAGGATTGTACTTCTGGATTGCCTAATTAGACAATGCAACAAAAATTTTCTTTCTAATCTAAGATTAGACCTCTTAATATTCATCCCTCTAATTCCAATGTTATTGTGGTAAAATTTTATCTAGTACAAGGACTGGCATATAATCAGAAATGTGAAATGAGGATTAAATGTGATTCAAAATTGTAGAACTGGGAAACAGCTATACTGTGCTATGATTAATAACTTCAGGTCAGTCATTAACAACAACTTTTATCTGCTCTATGTCTATTTCCCATTTCTTTACAAGGTGGATATGCAGTGGGTGCAAGTCCTAGCAGAAGGTTGGGCAACACCCCTGAACGGCTTTATGAGAGAGAGGGAATACCTGCAGTGCCTTCATTTTGACTGTCTTCTTGATGGTAGGGTAAAACCTTTTTTAAAACTGAGAAAATTAATCCTACTTCTGGAACACTGCTGATGCTTTGCTACTTAGTGATGGCATGGTGACATATTATCAGGCTTGTGCGCAACCTGGGGTATTACAATCATCAGTTTTAAACTTCATTGGCTTATTCTTTTTTATACCTACCATTGTGTTAGAGTTTGAATGTTTTTTTGTCTTTACAAATTTTGTTTTTCACATATTTCTTTTTATAAAAACATGTAAACCTAAAAGCCATATTTCTAATATGTTTAGAAGAAATCGATTTTAGAATTTAGAATGACATTTTAATTGCAGTTTAGTTCTGTCTGCCTACAGATTTGTTCTGTAAAGTTAATGAAAGAAAGGACAACAAATGACTAGAGTGCTGGAGCTATTGAATAGAATAGAATTAACCAGGTTGGAAGAGACCTTTGGGATCATGGAGTTCAACCTATTATCCAACACCATCTAATCGACCAAACCATGGCACCAAGTGCCCCATCCAGTCTCTTCCTAAACACCTCCAGTGATGGTGACTCCACCACCTCCCTGGGCAGCCCATTCTAATGGCCAATCTCTCTTTCTATGAAGAACTTCTTCCTAACATCCAGCCTAAACCTTCCCTGGTGCAGCTTGGGACTGTGTCCTCTTGTTCTGGTGCTGGTTGCCTGGGAGAAGAGACCAACCCCCACCTGTCTGCAACCTCCCTTCAGGTAGTTGTAGAGAGCAATATGGTCTCCCTGAGCCTCCTCTTGCCCAGGCTAGCAGCCCCAGCTCCCTCAGCCTCTCCTCATAGGGCTTGTGCACCAAACCACTCACCAGCTTTGTTGCCCTTCTCTGGACATGTTCCAGCAAGTCAACATCTTTCCTAAACTGAGGAAGTACACAAATATAAAATCAGAGTCTCAGGAGGTGGTTTGAGTATGGACAATTGTCACACGTAATTCAATTACTATGACTTAGTAAACATCCTGTGATAGTTTAAACAAATAGGTTTTTATTTTGCTTCACCAGCTGGCTAAATCAACAAGTGATGATGTCCTCAGGTTTTGGAATTTGATTGTGACCCTTTGTCATTTTTCATATATTCCTCTTTGAAGGATTTATTATAGGGTGGTGTTTTATGTGTGGCTTTTTAAAATTTGTTTGGGTTTTGTTCGTTTCTTTTATTGTCCTCTATATCAAAGACAGATAATAAAAATTTCTGTCTCCCTACTTCCTTCTGCATTGGTCTTCTCTTTCCTTAAACAGCATGGTAAAACTAAGTCACCTGTCTTTCAATGATATAGACATGTGTAGTCCCTTTTACATTTTGTAGGTCCCTTTTCTGTAAGTTTCTCCAATACTAGACTTGGCAACATAAAGCCAGCCTGTTAGTTTGTAGTATCCAAAGTTTGCAGTGTAATTTTGGATTGCTAATTCTGTTTTAATTGCATATACCATCTGTGTATACATCCAGGTGAAAAGTACTCTGCAGATGGCATGCTATGCATTCAACTGCTAAAATAGCTTGTAGCTCCTCATTCTGTCCTGTACTCTGCTGTAAATCAGAATTTTAATGAGGATTTTAAGACCTTGTGTGAGTTTTTCATATGTGGCAATGTTACAAGTTTACAGTTGTTTTTATTATCATATTTACTGTAAAAAAAAAAAAAAGTAATGAAAAATAACAAACATTGATTATTGATGGAAACAATTTTCAGACCTATGGTTAAACAAAACAGTCATGTTCCTCTATATGCTATTTCAGACCTATGGTTGAACAAAACAGTCACGTTCCTCTGGATGCTATGGTCTTTTGTGTTCTTAGATACCTACTGCAAAATTCATGAGGGAGAAATTTTTTAGAAAAATGTGTTTGGTTTAAAGCTGCTTTGCTACTTGTGGTAGTGGCAACAGTTAAGTTCCTCCCTGCTTGGTGTGTTAGCTCTGGAGTCTCACAGCAGCAGTCATTTTCCAGGGGGTTGATTTGGAAGAGAGGGATGCTGTTTAATATATGCAATGGAACTCATCCTTTGGGCTCTGAAGGCAATATTCCTACTGACTGACATCGGAGATCAGTGCAGGTGTGTTGAAATTCTCACTTTAAAGCTTGGTACTGGAAATAGTCTCCAGCTGACACTGAGCTCATCTGTGACTTAACAAGCTCATTCCAGTACCTTGCCTCATTTGTCCAGTGGGTGAAGACAGACAGCAGAGATACTGCAAATTTATTATCGGTCACTGGGAAAATTTTAAGAATCAACAGAGTCGAGATGCCTTTTCATTTTGAGATATTTATTTACTTGGCAAAGTAAAAGGATTTTTATATTATCAAGTTAGGGATGGTGAATCACCTTATCTATGATTGTGGCCAAGCCCAACTGTAAGACCTAGTTGCTTTAAAAATAACTCTGAACACTAAGACTGAACTTAGGAGATGCATGGCATGCTTTTGATTCTGCATTAGGAAGGAAAAAGGGAACCTATTTTTCTTTTAAACTTTTCATCCAGCTTCATAATTTATAACTTCCTACCACACTAAAGGTAAAATTGAGAGAAGGTTTATAAAAAAGTGTTGCTCAAATAACAGGAAATCAGCCTAATTGAGTCTTGGCTCCACTGCAGCCAATAGCAAAACCCCCATTGACCTGAAGGGGCACAGTGATTTTCTCCTGGAGATCACCCAAAAGTTTTGTACTCTTCCAGTCAGCTTATTAGAATTCAAGCCTTTGTATGAGACTTAGTGTTTACTCCAGTGGGTTGCTCAAATCTAGTCGAGAAAAACAAGGCTTCCAGCAACTAGCAGTAAAGTAAGTGCTTAAAAACGAGGATCACACACACATAACCTTAAAATTTGGATGTGTTGTTTTAGTTTTAGAAGTAGCTGGTGAGCTTTCAGCTGAACAAACTATGTAAAATGTCTGCTTGACTTAACAGTTCTGTTCTGAACTATGTATGCTGAAATCTGAACAGTTCCCAGTAAACAACAAAAGTCACTTTTTGAAGTAGTTGAGTTATATATGGTAACTGCTTGGATACATTTGCCCACTTCTATTGCATCAAACTCTTACTTATGGACTGAAAGTATGGCTACTGAGAATGCTATTTCATTTTTACACATTATCTACTCCAGTAGCTATGTGACCTAATATTTTATATGTTTAAAAATGTCACTTGTGTATTTCAGTGTGCTATATAGCTTCTTTTTATTTTCTTTGCTCTGCAGGGGAGTTATTAATCTGTCAGTGCCTATAGTGCTAACAGCTACTCAAGAAGACAAGGACAGGCTGGATGGGTGTACAGCAATTGCACTAGTGTATGACGGGCGCCGTGTGGCCATTCTCCGTAATCCTGAATTCTACGAGCACAGGAAAGAAGAGCGCTGTGCTAGGCAGTGGGGAACAACATGCAAGGAACATCCCTACATCAAGGTGTGTTTTCAGAAGTGGAAGGTCTAATCTTATTAGCTGTAATTTGCTGTTTGTGGAACAGCAAATTAAGTGATGGTGGCTGTGACTAGTGTATTTCAACAGCAAAACTACTTTGAGAACTAATTAAAACATTGGAGCAGAAACAAAGGTGATTTTTTGTTGTTGTCATCATTCTGTGCAGCTGTGGAGTCATCTGCAATTAATGTGCAAATCTAATGTCAGTAAGTATACATGAAATGAATTTAGAATGGACTGTAGAATCTGTGCTGCAGAAGAGGGAACTTTGCTCTGTCGTGTGCCTAGGAAACACATCCCTCTGTATAGCCAGATGGATCATCAAAGCTCCCTAATCAGCAGATAAATGCATTGTGATGTCAAGAAAACTTCTTTTCTGCCTGCATGTGGAGCACTTGAAAACTGCCTGGTTTTAATGCTTTTGAAATAGGCCCTGTTCTTGAAGAGTTCATCATTTAACTCTCTGGGGAATTATTTCCCATCCGTTATGTCCAGGTAGTTTTATTGTCTTGACCTTATGTATATGTCACACTAAAATATTTTAATTGTAGTATGCATATTGCAATGCTGTCTTTGGTTTTGCAAGGTGATGTATATGTTTCATTTTAGCTCTTCAGAGCCAAAATATGTTTCTTTTCTGGTTTGTCTCTCAAGCAAGCCTCAGCGTACCCTTAAAAAGGGAAAGCCTTTGTGTTCTAAAAGTATCTGTGTGGCTGTCAAACATGTGGAACTATGATTTTATTTTTTTTTAAAGATTCTTTATTATTGTGTAATTATTAATGTGTAATGGCATCCTTTTACTGACTGAAGCTGTATGCAGGAGTATAGCTGAAAAAGGACATCTACTGCTAGATGCAAGTGAGAGTTCTGGAAAAATTTCAAAGCTCTCAATGTGTTCTGTGCTGATAAATATAAGATTACCCCTTGACTGAAAACTTACCACAGTCTTAAGAAATTCCACAAATATTGTGCAGAAAAGATTTGAATGACTTCTTATAATGCATTAGCAATTACAATATGGCAAGGCCAAAGCTAATGGAGAAGATGAGGAACTATGTGCTTATGTCTGTAGGGAAGTGTTTAGTGATGCCATGACAGTGTAAGAATGTGCTTTGGATACCTACGAGTTGCTGTAGCAGAGAGTTTTCATGTCATCTTGTATCTGTCACATCTTCCTCTCACCTTGGTTAGATGTTAGTCTGGCATTTTCTTTGGAATTGGGGTGGTGACTAGCATAATTTAATTCCAGTAGATCCTCTGTCTCAAAGCAAAAATAAATTGAAAACTCTGCACTTAATTTTGATACCTCAACTTGTTGGTTTAGTGTGTAATGTCATGTTATGTCAGTGTTGGTTATCATCTTTAAACTACATGAGACTAAAAAAATTTTCAGAAGTGTGTATAGAACTTAGAAGCTTTTTGCAGTTCTGTCATCAAAAGCAAATGCATTCCCAGAAATTAACAAATTCTGAGTGATTGCAAAGACCTTTGCTAAAGTATGTTAAGCAACTTGCTATGATTATTTTGTGATAAAGGGTGAGGTAATATTTGAAGATACTGAAAGGATTCTAGTGAGTGTACAAGGTATGTTGCCTTGGTAAAGTGCTAATCCAAAAGTTATTCTACTTCAAAGATTCTGATTATATTTGCAAATCAAAGTGGATGAGTAGTTAACCAGAGCTGTTCTATTTGCTGACCAGATTGTAAAGGAGAGGGTGATACTGGAACTGTGTTTGCTTTGCTGTAAAGTGTGCAACTTCATTGTACTTAATACATTAGACTTTCCAGCCAATATCTCTTTTTGTCATGTACTCATATGAGTTAAGAATAGTGTCTACTTGGAACTCTATATACTAAAAGAATTCTCTATTGTGAAAGAAAGGCATATGCCCACTGAATAACACCATGTATAACATATCTGGACTGTGTTCCAGATTGTTATTTTGTTTTCTGTAACATTGGTGCTTGACTTGAGACTGCCAAATCCAGTGATTATTATTTTGTTTGTTTTCTCTAACGTGATGCTTGACTTGACTATCAAATAAGATTAATCTGGATTAGGCCACACCTTGAGGACTGTGTCCTTTTCTGGGCCACTCAGTTTAAGAAGAACATTGAGACACTTGAACGTGTCCAGAGAAGGGCAACGAGGCTGGTAAGAGGCCTTGAGCACAAGCCCTATGAGGAGAGGCTGAGGGAGCTGGGATTGTTCAGCCTGGAGAAGAGGAGGCTCAGGGGAGACCTTATTGCTCTCTACAACTACCTGAAGGGTGGTGGTAGCCAGGGGGAGCTGGTCTCTTCTATCAAGCAACCATCACCAGAATAAGAGGACACAGTCTCAAGCTGTGCCAGGGGAAGTTTAGGCTCGAGGTGAGGAAAAAGTTCTACGCTGAGAGAGTTGTTCGCCATTGGAATGTGCTGCCCGGGGAGGTGGTGGAGTCACCATCCCTGGAGGTGTTGAAGAGGGCATTGGACGTCGCACTTGGTGCCATGGTTTAGTCATGAGGTCTGGGGTGGCAGGTTGGACTTGATCTTTGAGGTCTCTTCCAACCTTGGTGATTCTGTAAAGCTGTGGCCCCACTGCAACACTTAATATGCTCAGGAGAAGCCATCAGCCAAGCCTAATAAGAATTTTTCTTTCTTTTCTTAGATGGTTATGGAGCAAGGGAACTGGCTTGTAGGTGGAGATCTACAGGTCCTTGATCGTATTTATTGGAATGATGGACTTGATCAATACCGTCTCACTCCAACTGAGCTAAGGCAGAAATTCAAGGATATGAATGCTGGTGAACAAATTATTCTTGTTCTGTTTCTTCCTGCAAAGATTTGTTCAAATGCCTGCTGCCTCAATACAATAGAGGCTAGCGTTTTTTTAGGACGAGGAGTATGAATTCTCTCTGAGGTGCCATTCTTTGCCTTTATTAGTATTAATTTTTAGCCAGTGCATTACCTAAGTAAACAAGCTGATAATGCCTAAAGTTCTGAATTTTGTCTTTTCATCCACACTAGAGATATTACTAATTAAAGAAAATATAGTGTTAAAATGTGGCAGAATAATCAGCTAAAACCTAGGTGCATGGCTGAATGCTGAGCTTTCAGTGCTCTTCTGGTTTTAAATCTGTTCCATGCTGCTTCTGGGGTGCAAAGCTCATGATGGTAGTATGCAAGTAGATTGGTGCAAAGTGAAATATATTGCAGTTAAAATTTGTGAGCTAAATGCTCGCTTTGTATGGCACAAAAAGAGCAAAGAACAAAAGAGCTTTTTATCACTGAAATGGTTGTGTTAAGCAAATAAGTGAGAGGCTGAGTCACGTCATAAATCTGCATGTCAGGTGCCTTTATGACAGATAGTGTAATTTGTTTTCCTTTTATATTTAGCTTAGACATAAGGAAGAAATTCTTCATCATGAGGGTGATGAGGCAATGGGTATAAAGATTTTATAATAATCCATAATCCTTTAATGACCTGTGATGACTACTGTTATACTTGTTTAATAGAATTCAGGAAAAGCTTGTACTGTTTGAAGCTCGTTTTTCTATGGTCATACAACTCCTGATAAGATAACTTACTTATCATATATCTTTATTTCTATTTTTTTTCCCATAGATGCTGTCTTTGCCTTCCAGTTACGCAACCCAGTGCACAATGGGCATGCTCTTTTAATGCAGGATACTCATAAACAGCTGTTGGAACGTGGCTACAGGCGCCCTGTTCTACTCTTGCACCCACTTGGAGGCTGGACAAAGGAGGATGATGTTCCTCTCATGTGGCGCATGAAGCAACATGCTGCAGTACTGGAAGAGGGAGTCTTGAATCCTGAAACGACAGTGGTGGCTATATTCCCTTCCCCCATGATGTATGCTGGACCAACTGAGGTAAATTTGGAAGGGCAGGTCCTGCCTCTGACTAACCTGATCTCCTTCTGTGATCAGGTGATCTGCCTGGTAGATGTGGGGCAGGCTGTGGATGTAGTCTACCTGGACTTCAGCAAACCCTTTGATATCATCCCCCACAGCAAACTCCTGACCAAGCTGTCAGCCCGTGGCTTGGACCACAGCACTCTGTGCTGGGTTAGGAACTGGCTGGAGGGCCGAGCCCAGGGAGTGATGGTGAATGGTGCCACATCCAGCTGGCAGCCAGTCACTAGTGGTGTGCCCCAGGGATCAGTGCTGAGCCCCATGCTCTTTAATATCTTTATTGATGATCTGGATGAGGGTATTGAGTCCTTCATCAGTAAATTTGCCCCCCCAAGCTGGGGGCAGGTGTTGATCTGTTAGAGGGTAGGAGAGCTTTGCAGAAGGACCTTCGCAGGCTGGACAGATGGGCAGAGTCCAAGGGCATGAGATTTAACACATCCAAGTGCCGGGTGCTGCACTTTGGCCACAACAACCCCATTATAAGATCTGGTAACATACCAACCATCCATATCCTCAATATTATGATACTTTAGTTTTGTGATTGTTAAGGAAAAAAGCTTGTGTTAGGATGGCTATACACAAATTAGAGAGACGTGGGGCGGGCTTTTTTTATTTCTTGGCAAACTTAATTCAGAGAGAGTTGTTTCAAGACTTTTGTAAGAAAAATTCTTTGGCAACACTTTATTTAGAAGCCAGGTCTCTGGTTGGAATCTCTAGAGGTTTGTGGGAAGCAGTAGAGAGAATAAATGGTCCCACTTAAGGACAATTCCTTTAGGGAATATTGGTTCTCCATCTCATTACTTCTCTCTCTCTCTCTCTCTCTCTCTCTCTCTCTCTCTCTCTCTCTCTCTCTCTCTCTCTCTCTCTCTCTCTCTCTCTCTCTCTCTCTCTCTTCCCCCCCCCCCCACCTCTTGTGGTTTTGGTTCGGTTGTTGGCTTAGTTCCTTCCTCCCTGAGTCACAGGAAGTTCAAATTCTGACCAGGTTCAAGAAGTTAAGTCTGTGGCTAGCTTTTTAATAGATAGGAGATCTCAGCAGTGGTATTAAATTAGACAGGTGTCACTTATTTTCTGCTGGCTAATTGACTGATCGAGCTTGTAATGCCTTTGAGTACTATAGTCCAGATCTAGTTGAGGTGTTTGAGTTACTGTTGGGAATTTTGGACTCTTCCCCATAGACCTTTAGTTAGAATCAACAGAAATCTTCTACTTTAGCCTTGTATTCAGCAGCATGTGAGGAGGAACAAAATCCACAGTCCTTATTCTGAAGATTACAGGAGTTTTCGCCTAACCTACATGGCATTTCCAGTGACCTTGGAGTACACCCTGACAATGTTTGTATTCCAAGTAATAAAAGAGACTCTTCCTTTAGTAATTTTCCATAGATCATTTAAAAGGTACTGGTACCAGACTGGTTTCTGTACGATTCTGTATTTTTATCATTCCTGATAATTGCCTTGGAAGAAAAGAAGTTCTAAAAGGGAAAATTCCATTTCAAAATGCAATAAATGTACTTGTTTAGGAAAGTAAATATGTTCTGAAGTAGTATGAATGTATGGAAATGGGACAAGAGCTGCTAGTTTTGCACCTCAGATGTGGTTTGCATTTTCTAAATACTTAGCTTCACTTACTCAAAATGGAATTCTTGCTGTTAAACAAATGACAACATGAAACTAAATTTCTTAGCTTTGCTAGAATAGTTTCAGACAATATGCTGCTAGCTACTGTTATGTGCTGGGATGACATGTGTCTGGCCCTCTCTGTGCTTGTAAAATAAATATTAATATTATTAACATAGCTGTTGGCATCCATATGCTTCATAGCACTCTGTATGTGTGATAGCAGTGGAATCAGTCACCTGTAATGTTTGGCCATGGTCACAAAGAGAACTGATACCTGTGGTACCTCATGACTCATGGCTGGTTCCTAATTTCATTATCTGACTATTGATTTACACAACTCTGTCCATAGTGAATGCAAGGCTTCCTCCTTGTGTGGTTTCTATGATGATTAGTTATAGAACTTATGAAAAGCTAAGTTAGTACTTTGAAAGTTAGGCACTTTTGAGCTTTTTGCCTAAAGCTTGTTAGCAGAGAACAGCATACACAGTCACTAAAATATGAAACACTGATTTTGTGTAAAGATTTGCAGCAGGTAGATGCAAATTGGTTTTGTAATGGAAGCAGAATTTATCCATTGCATTGTCCATGTACTGCAAAGTAGTAGCAGCAACTTTTGTCCTATGATCTGTGGGACTTTCTCCTCTTGCTACCTTTCTCTCTCCCGTCCCCTTTATTGTTTGGCAGATGTTTTGAGAGATGTTGCTATCTTGTCTTTCTTAGGATGATGTGCTTGGCAGCTATCAGTTGGTCAGGGTGACTTTTTTTGAGAAATGACTGTGATTAAAATACAGCAATATACAGCTATAAAATATATTAAAACAGAGCACTATACACTGAACTCCCCAAAGCCGTTGTTTTTGTATTATAAAGGAATGGCATGGAGGGTGACAACATCAGGAAGAACTGAGCTAAGAAACACATGAGCTTACCCTTACCCTTCTTATACTGTTCCAAACATAGTGATGAAGTAACTTTTAAAAGTATTACAAGGTGCAAATGAAACAAGGAAATAATATGCCTTAGCTATAAATTTGGTGACTGATTCTTTGTTTCATTGTGGCTCCATAGCGAAAATCATGTCTGGTAAAAAAGTAGTTCTACAATGCACACACTTTTTAAGGGTCATATTTTAACCAATTTCTTCTGTTAACTTTCTTCCCTGTCTCTTCTAGGTTCAGTGGCACTGCAGATCACGGATGGTTGCAGGAGCTAACTTCTACATTGTAGGGCGAGATCCAGCAGGGATGCCACACCCTGACACTGGGAAAGATCTGTATGAACCAACTCATGGTGCCAAAGTGTTGACAATGGCTCCAGGCCTCCGAGCACTAGAAATTGTACCCTTCAGAGTTGCAGCTTATAATAAGAAAAAGAAGTGCATGGATTATTATAACTCTGATCAGTAAGTTGTATTTTCGTTTTAAGACCTTTTGAGAAATAGCTGCCTTTTACCACCCACCCACATAAACCCCCCTGGTTTTAACTAAGTTAGTTTTTAATTAAATTGCTCAAAGATGGCAGTGTTTAGATGTGGGTTTAGATCATGAATCCAACTTGACTTCAGCGTCATCTGGGTGCAGTTTCACTGCACAACTATCCTGATCCAGTTTTAGCTGCCACTAGAAGCTTTCCTCTTTCCAGCCAGGTACTGGAGTTCTTTGATTCTGGAACATGTTGGCACTGATTCCTAAATCCGCTGCAAAATATTGCTATTTACTGTAGTGATAAGATGAAATTTCTGTTGGTTTATCTTTTTAAGTATGTTTCTCAGGTGTCAGTTATGAATGAAGAGAAATTATGAGGGAGTGCAGCAGGGAAAGGTAGTGGACAAAACAGTGACAATTAGCTGTTTAACAACAATGCAAAATGGTGCCCTAAGCCTATTGTATGTCACAGGGGTTTCAGCTGTTTGCTTTTTTTCTGGTATTTTTTTGATCCAGTTACAGGACAGGTAATTTCACCTTCTGCATGTTCCAGTATTATTTTCCACTTGTGTAGCATAACAGAGTCCAAAACTCACTTTGTGTTGCTGTGGTGCCAATAAGTGGAACTTGAAGATGACTTCTGTTCAAAGCTCTTAATTCAGATTATTGAACTATACTTTTGTTGTACATCAGACTGCAGTTGTAGTTAGTACTGAAATACAAACTGCCAAGAAAGATGTTTTTCTAAAACATCTGTACATATAACATCTAAAAGGTCTGTACAACACAGCTCATCTTTGGAAGTATGAAATCAAGATGGATTGATTTGTAAAAATAAGCCCATCTCTTATCTCTTGTTCTCAGCTGCTTATGCTGCAGGCACAGTGTGTCTAACAGTCTCCAAGGAAGTCACTGTGGCTTGTGACAATCGACCAAGTTTTATTCAGCAGCTTATGTCTTTCTTGCTGTGAATTACATTTATTAATAGATAGTATGCTGGCTTAACCTTGATTGTAAGTTACTTAACTGCTTTATACTTCAGCAGTAAATTTCAAGTACTTGAATTAGTTTGCATTTATTTTTAAAAGCTGAAAAGTGTTATCATCTCTTAGATAACTAAATAAAACTTCTTGGTGTGTTCTTCTGTTGTTAGGAAATCATAAGCAGCGTGATAAAGGCAAATCTGTTGAAACCTGACAAGAATTAAAATAGTTTCATTGCGTATTACTCTGTGATGTCCATATGTGTTTAGAAATGTGATGATTTGTTACATTGCAGATGTTTTAAAATTGAAGCTAATCAGGGAGTTAAATTTATTTAGCTGTTGTAGTTCACTAATGTTTTTTGTTCATCCTCCCTCCCATATAGACAGAATTCCCACATAAGGTTCTCCTTGTGCTAGGAAGCTTCTCTTTGGAGGGCATTGCAACAGGGTTGTTTTTCTCAAGTGAAGCTATGGATGGTAACATTGGATTAGATCTATGCCCTGATACAGATGATATTTTCGTTAGGAATAAAATCAGAGGGAAGTATAATTGTGGCATGTATAACATGAAAGTCTTTTCCTAAACTTATTGCCTCTTAAATAGGTGTTGAATACTTCACTGTTCTTGTGCCTTCCATTATTATTTGAGATGCATCTAGAAGTCCTCACTGGTGTACAGTCACTAGACGGTGATGTAAATATTGTTAATTTAATGCAAACTTTTATATATTGTAACAAAAGGCTGCTGTAGCAGATATTATGGGTATTTGTCCTTTTTGTTGTCCAAGTAATTCAGTGAATTTTCAATGATAAAAACACAAAGATTACGGTGAAATAGTTATACTGATGTGTCACTTAATAATTTTGGAATAGAAGGGGAGTAGCAATGCTAGAGGTGAGAACTAGTGTTGCATAGAACAGAATGTCTTTGTAGAAGAATATTGATTCTGTGATCATTGATCAAGGGGAGTAAAGTTGTACCTCTGTCATTGGCCAGAGTAAACGATGAACAAAACTCACTGTGGTAACAGACTTTGGTCACAGGGCATTATGCACACCCTGTTATCCTTTCATCATGCCTGTGGCATTTTTTTCCATTTGTGTCACTGTCTTAGAAAAAAGACGCTGCTGCTATTAGTGTGCAGTTTTGCTCTGCTGTTGTCTAATGTTTAAAGAGCATTTGTCCTGTTGTTCCCTAGATACTCTTTGTAAACTAGAGTGTGCTGGAGTGTGGCAGCAGTCCTCTAGATGGCAATGCAGACACATGCAGACCGCCTGAAGAGAGCCGTTATTGCCCCTGCTTGCTGTAGATGGAAAGAACATTGTGGTAGGCTCATAGAATCATAGACTCATAGAATCAATAAGGTTGGAAAAGACCTCAAAGATCATCAAGTCCAACGTGTCACCCAAGACCTCATGACTACTAAACCATGGCACCAAGTGCCATGTCCAATCACCTCTTGAACACCTCCAGGGACAGTGACTCCACCACCTCCCTGGGCAGCCCATTCCAACGGCTAACAACTCTCTCAGTGAAGACCTTTCTCCTCACCTCCAGCCTAAACCTCCCCTGGCACAGTTTGAGATTGTGTCCTCTTGTTCTGATGCTGGTTGCCTGGGAGAAGAGACGCACCCCCTCCTGGCTACAACCTCCCTTCAGGTAGTTGTAGAGAGCAATAAGGTCTCCCCTGAGCCTCCTCTTCTCCAGGCTGAACAATCCCAGTTCCCTCAGCCTCTCCTCATAGGGCTTGTGCTCAAGGCCTCTTACCAGCCTCATTGCCCTTCTCTGGACATGCTCAAGACAGAGTTAGAGCTTTGGTAGGTGCAACTGGCTGCATTTCAAGATGGTCTGTATAGTACTGAAAATATGGCAGGCTCTTGGACCATGTGGTGTTTGACTCTGTAAGGAGGATGGCAAGGAGGAGAGGATTATCAGAAAGTATGAGAGGATCAGTACTGATGTGAAGTACTGATCCAAGACCCTTGGATATGAAATAGTGGTGTTTCCTGAGCTTACTGCTTATGCTGCCTTTTTCACCAGGTATGGGGAAGAGGGTTGTATACACAGAAGCATTGCTCTGACTTTTTTTGGGAACAGTTAAGTTCATTTCTATTGCACCTTTCTCAGTTCTTATTATTCTCTCCATGAGTAGTCATCCCTTCTATTCTTTCAGGCCTCCTAGACATCAATATCAGGGAAGGTATTTGTGAGAAGCCATAATGGATGCCAGTTGCTATCTTGAAGGTCTTTCTGATTTGGCCAAGATGGACCCACACCTGGCTCAGCAGCAAAGACAATCAGAGGTTATTGCAGTTGAGCTCTTTACTGATGTTGGTGAATTATCTTTCTCCTTCTGAAGGCAATCCCAAGCCACAGGAATGGTGGGGCATGAATCTTTGGCTAGTGCTGAGAAGTTAGAAAAGCTTGATTCCGCTACCAGAAAGATGTCTGACATGTTGGGGCTGCAGCATTAGCAGTGGCAGAGAGTTGCTTTGATTGTGACATCTCTAAATATTGTTGCTCAGTTTTTATGCTGGTGGCATTATATGTATGCCTGTGGTGGTAGGTTTTCACGTGCCAAGTTGATACTAGTCAGTTACGTACTATAAGATACTGGGTGACTACATGATAGCTTGCTGTGGCTAAGCAGCTTGTGACCTGGCAAGGTATCAAGCCTGGGAAGCATCAAAAAGCATACCACTGTCCCTGCCTCCAAACAAAGGCCCTTCTCAGGTGCAGTGATTCTAAGAGATCATTGTTCTTAAGGTGTTCAGCTTCCAAAGGTGCCCATGGAAGTGCAGCTTTGTAAAGTTTATTACAGAAGTTAAGTTTGTTTCTCACTTCCATCAGTATCCTCCAGAACACATGCTGCTTGTGGAGTTCCCATAGACCTGGTACCTCTGCTTGGGAACAGTCTGGAGAATGGCAGGGCCTCATGCTGCTGGTTGACAATGCTGAGCTGCTGTTGTTGGAGCTGAAGTCACTTGGCAGCAGGTGTATCTACACATACCTCTGTTCATAAGAATATCCAGAGATATCCTGGTTGCATTCAGGGTAATCATGGAGCATTGTGTGTGCAAAAAGGCAGTAAGACAAGACTGATGTAAAAGCTTTTATACTATCTGCACAGCAATTGTAGTTGTATAATTTTTTTTTACTAAAGTTACCTTTTAAAATACTAAGACATGTGAACATTCAATGACTTAAGAAAATAGGTGTTTCACCTCATGAAGTCTACACAACATTTTGTTTCTGGAACATCTTAGCACTGTTTTAGTACCTCATGGAACCACAGCCTTAAAACTTAATTTGGAAAAAGATGTGTCTAAAACTAAGATTTGAGGAATGTTTGAAGCTCTCTATAGCAGCATAGGTAAAGTTCACTTCATTTTATTTTTCCTTTGATCAAAATCTCTTTATTGTTGCTGAAGTCAGAGGGAAAGCCTAGTAAAAGTTTCTGTGGGAAGCTTGAGCATTTCCACTTGCACAGAATTCTACATATAGAAACTACTAGGAATTGTCCTCTGGTTATTATTTGGTTTACTTTTTTTAGATTTCATACAATTTTGGATCAGTAATTGAGTATGTCCAAACATGTTTTGGACAAGTTTGTAGGTAGAATTCTAGTTATAATGGAGAAATTCCAGATGAATGTCTGAGCATGAACCGCTATTAGACAGAATAGTAAATGAAAAAGCAACCCAAGAACCAAGTAACATTCTAAACCCATGACTGCCTCCCAAAAATCCTTACCCAGTGCTGAAATCCCTTCAGAAAAACAGTGTGATTCTTCAGCCAAAAAGGCCTCTCAAATGGTTACCACAGACAAGTGTAATTTGGGATTGGTGGCTTAATAATAGTAGTTGTTTGGGTGAGCAGAGATTCCCAATTCTTTACAGAAGATCAGTCCTGTAAAATGCAGCCACAGACTGCTGCTGAGAAAAAACGCAACTCGAAAGGAAATTAGTCTGGCAATTAAAAAAGCCACAGCAGTGTCTGGAAAAATGGTAGTGTTTTTTCTTTCTCTCTTTTTTTTTTTTTTCCTGAAAGAAAACTGATTATTTTGGCTAAAAGAAAGCCATAAGTAAGGTTACTGGAGCAGACTGTTAATGATTTCTGTAAAAGGTGAATGAAGCTTAAGATCCATGAAGAGAAGAGATTTTAATGTCGTAGTTTTTCCCTGGCCCTTATCAGGACTGCTTAAGAACATACTGTTCACAGGTTTGTTTGGAGTGCTACCTAATTTTTAAAATGATAGAGGCTGAGATAAGCACACTTGACTGTCCTCCTTAGTTCAGTTATGTGAAATACGGCTTCTCAATTAACATTAGCAGATAATTTAGGATACGGTGAAGCACTGCAACAGCTCAGAAGACCGAAACTCTCCCACCAGTCGGAAAAGAATTGAATTCACAGCAAGGAAAGGGATTTGGTTTGCATATGCTGATATTAGTCACTTTTAATATTCTACTTTCACAGAGATTGTTCATGACCACCTAGGTTTTGAGCCTAGCTGATACTAGGTGGTTCATTCAGCATCAGGGATCAAGGCGTAAAATAGACTGACATAACAAAGACTTGTAAGGGACAATGCAATGTTCTGTTCCTGTAGGAGTTACAGTATAAATAGTGACTTGATACTGCAAAGGCAAAATTAAATTTAGTGACAATCCTTCTAAAAAGGGTTGTAAAGTTAGATTTACCTCATGATGGATCCTGTTCAGGAAGCATGAAGTCAGAGACACAGAACTGTTAAAAGGACTGAACCCCAGAGGAGACCGTGAATTGTCCTAGAAATAAATCAGATCTGAAGTTTACCAGCTGAGTAGAATGTGGCAGTCATTTTGAAGCCAGACCAGAGTAAATAAGTCACATTATTGTTTTATTTACATAAATTCATTTCCAAGCCTCATATTTTTATGAATAGACAAAACTACGGATGAGTGGTTTACATTTTTATCATGGGTCTTGTATTTAAAAGTAATTTCTTGGCATCTCGAAAGCACCAGGCATCACACTGCACAGGGAGTGAGAATTTCAAGAAAGTAATTTGCATGGTGCTGGGTGCCCTAAGAGAGCTTGGGGTTCCCAAAACTATGACTGATCTTTAGTGCTCCCAGTTGAAAAAGCAGTTGCGAAATCCAAGTTGTACTTGGATTAAACCTGAAGGAATAATTATTTTAGGGGAAAAAAACATTCCGCTCAGTCACTGTATTAAGGTACTGCATTCATACCTCAGAGATACAACAGAGCTTCCCTGTAGAACTGGCAGCATCTTTATGCAGTAATTTTCCACTTGCAAACTAGTGATTACTTTGTTGTTTTGTCACAGAACTGTAACATCTGTGAAATCTTAGCCTCATACACTCTTAGGGTGCTTGAGCTCATAACAAAATATAAAGAGTTGCTGGAGTCACTAGTGGTATTACATGGGAAAAGATAACTGCACACCCAGAAAGGGAAATCCATATAATAGATTAATATGTTACTCTTTGTAGTTGAAAGAACTGGTGTGTGAATTCCTAACTATCTGTGTGGTTAGTAGTGCCCTTTGATGCTCAGTTATTGTGAATAGTTTGAAGATTAACAATAGCACAGGTTTGTTCTTGCGTTATTCTGAATGAATCACTTACTGCTTTCCAAATACCCACAGGTGCACAAGATAGTATTTTGTGTCTGTATACACACACAGCTGTGCGTGTGGAAGGAGGGAATAATCTGTAATGTAAGAAAAGAGAGCAAAGTTTGTTATTTTCTGTCCTCTATAAGTAAGAAGATTTCACAGTGTGTGAATGTAAGGCTTTTTCCACAGTGTGCTTGTAGTAGAGTTCTTGGATACTATGCCATGGAACAAATACCAATGACTGCTTTTCTGTTGACAGGTTTTTGTTGTGGATTTATTTCTGCCTTTTTTTCCCCTCTTCCTTTTGGAGAATTCTTTTAATTGTATTGGCACCAACTATTACGTCAATAGTAGTGAAACTCAATTGCTAGTAAAAGGTTAAATCAATGTTACAAGCATTTACTAATGTACAGTGTGGCCCAAAGAAGTCTGGTTCCAGCAGCTACTGAATAGATAATTCAAAGGCACTTCAATCCCACACTCAGAAAATACTGGGGTTGTTTCACAGAGCACCCAGTCTCACTTGAGAATGGAATTTGGATGGCTTTGGCATTTGTATTTCATAGAAGCTTTAATGGTCAAATATTTCCCCCTGTTCAGTTATACTTAAATCCATTTTATGTAGAGTAACTCCCAATACCCTCAAAATTCACTGTAGAGAAAATTACTTGATGCTCTTTCTGTTTTCTTTTTTTCACAAAAGGAAATTGCTCATGTAGTTTTTTTCCAGAATGCTCACGGTTCACATCACACCACAATGCCAGTGCTGATAAGGTGCTTAGTGGAAACTTAATTTTATGATACTCAAAAGATTTGATTTTTGTCATCAGTGAAGACAATGAGTATTGAATGGTTATTTGAATACTCTTGTGTTAGGTATGAAGGTGGAGATTAAACTAGAAGCAATAAAATTGCAATTGCAGTAACTCTGAAAAAAGGCAGAAATCTGTGTTGTTTCAACATAATAGTATGTATTGCCAAAGCTCCATTGAGTCACTTCAATGATTACTGAGTCAGGTAATTTTCTAGAAGTGTTATGAGATACTGAATGGAGTTTGTTTCTTAAATGAGCCTCACTCATGGTTTTCTTGGCATTTCTTATAGTTATTCTAGATCTCCGTAGCTTTTGGGTTTCGTTTCTCTCTTGGTATCTCCAATACCTAGAGCTACTTTCTATGCAACTAAAGATAAGAAGCTGCTAAAGAAATCGGAGATCTTATTGAAGCAACCTTTTATGACAGGTGTAAATCTATTGTCTTAGTTACCATTCTTTTCATTGTAGGGCACTAGAGGAAGTTGTGCATTTTTTGTAAAATCTTAGTGGGAAGGGATAAAGCAGATAGCTTTTTTTTTTTCCTTTTTTTTTTCCTTTCTTTTTTTTTAATGCTCAAGCTTTGGTAGTGTCAGGACACTGGAGAAAAGCACACATGGAGAAATCTGTAGCACTTGCTGCACTCTTTTCCTCCTGATCGTCTGGAGGCTTAGCATTTTTTGCTGGAATTAACCGAGGTTACATATATTTTACAGAACGAGATTTTTACAGAGAACACAAGTTACCTTCGAGCAGTGATAGTGAATAGTGAGCATCTCTCTGCCAAGAATCAAAATTTTGGGGCTTCATAAGTAGCAGTAACATAACGTTTTCTCCCATAAACTTACCTCAACTCTAAGTTCTCATTTTTACATAGTTTAGATTTTGCAGACTTTGAAGCACATTAGGGCTTTTTGCCTTGTTGTGTTGCTTCAGAAACCTGAACCCTCAAATTGAGAGCAATAAGAAAGGAGGATGTATGGCAGCGCTGTGTGTTAATGTATACAATCTACATGAAAAAGATAAGGGGCTAGTGGTTTTCTGACAGGGAAGTGTGGAGTGCTTTCTGCATCTTGCTAACTTCCATACCCTCCTGAGCATAGCTCAGCACTTAGAGCCAAGTTCTTCCCTCTGATGAGTGCACTTGGCTCTTGATTCTGTCTTAGGGCATGTGAGATCAGTACTTGGGTTTTATTTCGAATGAACAGGGAAAGAATAAGTAATGCAAGCACAATGCAAATTGGGCAAATGGCATAAGTAAAGTTGCATATTTAATTTAAGTTACATAATTTTTCCTTTGGAGCATTTGGTATAACTCTGTCCTTCTTGCCTTGCCTTTACTGTTTCAGTCCTGTGAGAAGGAAGAGTTTTGCCTGTGGAGCTTTTGCTGCTTATGAGCACATACCTGATAAGTTAATTTGTTGTCAGGTTTACAACGGTAAACAATCCTGATTTGGGTTCATTTGTGCATTAGTCCATTTGAATTCTGTTTTTAAGGGGAAAACATATTTAAGGGAAGATTTTTTAATTATTTCTCTACTGTTTTATTTTTGAACTGTATGGACCATATTACTGCTATGCATATATATATATATATATGTATGCATGCTCAGTGGCTTGCAGTAGCCACTGCAAGTATGGAGTTTGCCTCTAGTCTCAGGTTTTTATTTTTTCTGTTTTGCCCACTGTCCCTCACTAAAGGATGTGCGATGTTGTTTTTTCACATTCTCTAGTGGCACTACAGTGATCTTCTTTAAACTGCCTATAGGGCTTATGTGTTGCATGACAGGATGAGGTGCTGCTGCTTGGCAGAGGGGTGAGGCAAGAGATGTTTCTCTCTCAACAGCAGTTCCCTGTTTCCTCATAAAGAGCGAGCCAGGGTAGATGAAAATACAGACTTGATACAGTCCACAGATCAGCTGGATCATGCTTCAAAACCTCAGGAGTTACCTAAGCTGATGGTTGTAGAGGGTGTATATTCCAGGGATTTACTTGCCAAGTGTCTGGAGATGATAGTTCCGATAAAGCATTATATTCCCAAGAAGCAATGTGTATAGTGTCAAGAAAGCAGAAAGAATATAAGCAACTTTGCCTGCCTTTAAACTATGGTTTTTTTTTTTTCTCCACCCTTGCTCTTTCCTCTCTCCCCCTTTGCCCCCACTCCTCCTCTCTCAGCCATGACGACTTTGATTTTATATCGGGGACCCGCATGCGCAAGCTGGCTCGAGAAGGACAAAACCCACCAGAAGGCTTCATGGCTCCTAAGGCTTGGACTGTGCTAACAGAATACTACAAATCCTTGGAGAAGGCTTAGGACTCTTATTAACTGCAGATCAACCTTTGACGCCTGATTTATTTACGAGAAGGGGACCACACAGTCACGGTTCATGTTGCTTTGTTGTGGTGTCTGTCAGGAAGTTCTCTGAAAACAGACGCTTTCTCCCCAACTTAGCATCATTCTTTGCCTGTCCTTATGGGTTCTATTATGTCCTGGCACCTAACTATCTGTTGGTTTTAATGTCTTTTATTACAGTTAATATTCTTGAAGTAGGATTTTTAACTCTTGGGTTTTTTTTTTATATATTTTACTGCCTCTGTCCTATGAGTTCTGCAGCTGTTAAATAGATGCAGCTTTTTTTCATATGTTATTTAAACTGCTGGGTAGTGTCTGGTTTTAGTAGCTTGTAGGACAAAATGTAATGGTTAGACCCTTAACTATGCTAAACTGAAGAATTAAATAAGTTTTGAAACATCTGTAAAAGTGCCCTCATCTTTATCACATAATCATCTCCAGGAGCAATTAACTTTTTTTTCACATTATATGTATTGAAAAAAGGAGAGGTCTTTATGTAGCATAATTAAACTTTCTTTGCTTTCTTTGTTTAGTTTTGGAGTTCATTGAGTTGTCCACAGTGATTTTTTTTTTTTTTTTTTTTTTCTGCTGTGGGACCTGTAAAGATGGCCACATGAACATACCTAGTCTTCACTTTGAATTGATAACTAATCAAGACTTTTTTAATATGTACTTGTTGCCTTAGGTGTCAGCAGAGTATGTTTTACTTTGTTTGATATAACTTGTGAGATTTTTGTTCCGATTATATTTGTTCAGCTTGCTATAATTATTAAAAAAGTATGGCAAACCAACCTTTAATGTTTAATTACTGCAAGAGAAATAATAAAAAAAATAAATCCTTAGATCTTGGCATTTCCTGTAGTATTAATGCTTAATCCTGTGGTTACATTTCTGGCTGTTTTTTTTTTCCCAAGGTCTCCAAAGAGTAAGCTCCTTCTCTTCGTTCATCTTTGCTTGTTTGAAAGACAAAGCATATGTTGTTCTTTTAGGATTTTTCCAAAATCCTGAAGTTGGTTAATTGCTTATGTGAAACATTAACTGTTAAGGGAAAACATAAAATAAGACAATTACAACACTTCTTTTAAGTGTAAAAGAACACTCAGCTGGTGGGATCTTTTCAAGCACTTGCAGGTAATCAGTGGGAAACTCATAACCCCTGTTAGCTAGAATCTCATCCTTCTCACATCCTTCTCCTACTCTTCTGTTGCTAAACTATATATAGGGGGAAACCATCTTAAAATTTGCTGTAGGATGTTAATACTGGCCTGCAACTGGGCCTGTTAATCCAGATTTTTTTGTGGTGTAAAGACTGCATAATGAATAGAATGAATGCTACTTGCAATCTTTGTTTGCTTGTCCTAATGAAGATAAGTGTTTTCAGAATTACCTCCTTTTGTTTCCTCCCTTTGTGAGGAATTTGAAGAGATGTAGAGAGTATGTTTTAATGGAATTCTTACCTCTGATACAAAGTATGGCAGAACTGGGAAAAGACAAGAGATATTTATTAGCCAACCACAAGAACTTTATGTCTTGATAGTATAAAGTTTCTCTTTGAAACTGCTGAATGGATTTTCTTAAAACTTGGCTTTCTTTTTAGATTGTATCAGTATGTAGGATGTGTGAAATCCAGAAGAAAGTCAGTTAATCTGTATGCAGCTGGTCATGCAAAACTTCAAGTTTAACATGAAAGTGAACAAGAATTATCAGCTGCTAAAATGGGATTTGCTGTTGGAAGTTGGAGTTTGGACTCTTTGCTACCAGGTTTGATTTTTCTGCTAGCTGTGATGAAAAATAATAAAAATCTTTTGGCAGAATAGCAAACACAGGTGAAAGTCTACAGATGTTAATGTTTTTAAAAAAGCTCTATGTGCTATATGGAGTCTGGAAAGTAAGTGGGAGTGGTGAGCATGGATGTAAACCATCCTGTAAAATTAATTTAGATGGAAGAATGTCTTCAAGCAAATTTAATACTGTGATATCAAGCAGATCTAGTTTTGATACTTAACTGGTTTGCTGCTGAGGCCCTGTTGTTATAGTGCTTCTGGAAAGCATTCCTTGCAACATTCCATGTTAAGGAAGCTTTTGGGTTTATTCTAGCATTAAGGCAACAGCCACAGCATTCCCAGCATAATGCTGATTAAGAACAGGAGCATCTGTTCATCTTTTGGCAAGGACTTGTTCTATACAACAATTCTTTCTTATATGAGTTTTCACTGTAGGGTTCAAATTTTCCTTTGTGTCTGCAGCTGCCTTATTTAAAGAAACTGTACTTACAGGAAAGAGATACTCCAGAAATTATTCTTTTGATGTCTTTCCTAAGCTTTTCTCTACACAGTTAAGGTGTCTTCCAGAAGGCAGCAATGACAAGGACTAATGAGCTAATGGTTGTTGCACCTACCACCTGTTCTGTCACGGAAAACAATGATCTCAGGAACATGCTTTATGAAAGTAATGCTCTTGAGCCTTATAGTGGATATGAGGACAAGCAGGACCTAACTGCTTCATTGTCTCATTTCTTAAGGTCCTGAAACAATTATCTTTTTTATATTTTTTACTTGAACAATACTAATATATATGTGAATCACAAATCTAAGCAGTTAGAGATGTGTTATTTCTTATAAAAACTGCAAAATCAAGCATCCAAGTATGTCCTTTTTCTAAAGGTTGCTTTTCTTTAATAATCAAGGAGTTTTACTCTGTTAATTAAGATGAAAAATGTCCAGAAATGTTTTACTTGCCTTTTGCTTTCACATGCATCTACCCTATTCATACCTGCTACTCTTGCAGGAGGTAATTTATGGCTATTGTCCCATCCTTTCATGTAGCCTCAGGGTGTTTATTCACTTGTAGCTGATCATTCTGGTGTATCAGGCATGCAATGTATGAAAGTAATAACACCCTCAATTCATATGGCTGATACAAGGACAATCTGCATCCATTTCCAAAATTACAAGGATTCATGAGGTAGGTGGAGATTAACAAACTCTAATTCTTGGGTTAAAATAAATGGTACAGAACTGCTACTTTCTTTAGGTGAAATTACTAGTTTCAGATGAATATGATTCCTTCAGCACCTATGAGCAGCTTCAGAAAAAAGGCAAGTTGTTTTTTGTAAAGAACCTCATGGCTGAGAAGTCTGTTTTCCCTTGTGAGCTCTTCCGTGCCTGGTTTTGACTAACATGAATGTTTAGGGCAACTTTTCAAATAGGGTTCTACAGATTGTTATGGAAAAATAGTAGATGAATTCCAAGGAAGCTGATTTCTGTCTGATTTTTTTTCTTTTTAATATACTTTTTTTTTCCAGTAGAGGATCAGCACTAGCAACCCAGTAATACATCAGAGATGCAAAATAGAAAACGTAGACTCGGTCACAGATTGTTTTAGATGCAGCTTGGAGCTAACCAAGCTTCTACATCTGGAATAATTCAATACAAGTCAGGAAGGGGAGGAAATGAGTGGATGTCTTGGCGTGGTGGTGGAAATAGAACAAGGCTACCATAAGGTATGTAGCCAATACTGCAATTGTCTTCAGTTTGGCCCTCCCTTGCATTTAAAATTTCCTAAATTTAAAAAAGGTTCCACAAGTGGGTCTCACAAAGGGTTAAAATCACTGCCTTTCCATGCTACAAAAAATTAAAGTTACTTTGAGCATCCTGACCAAATACTTAACAAACTAGCCCAGAAACTTTTCCCTTCCTGACAGATTAAAGGACCTAATCCATGTATTACTTCCTTTCCCTATAAATGCGGACAGCTTTGAAACCAAGTATGTGTATTTGTGTTGCTTCCAATATTTACACACGCACCATCCCTTGTATCTCTGGTCATGAACCTTAAAGCTTTTGTGCTAGGCACTGTAGGAAAAAAAGCCCTCATCTCTGTTTCCCTGTAAAACAGAAGATAAGTTTACTCCGCTTATGACACCATCTCCAAGGAGAAAATGATTCCTCCACTTAATATAGGGGAATCCACAGGAAAAATAGGATAGAAACTGAATTGTCATTTATCTTTGCATGCATGTTTGTTTCTCCATCTATAGGAATGGGGTTTATTGTGGTGCTTGTATGCTAGTAAGAAAGGTGTAGGAATGGCATTTCTCTCCTCAAAGCTGCCAGAATCTTTCATCACCATCACTAAAATAATGAGGGACTTCAGGCTGGAGTGAGTTGACCAAATTAAATGCTAGAATGAAAGCAACTGATAGCTCAGAACTAGTATTTTGTTCTTCTCTGTCAACTGGTCTCAGAAACTTGCTTACCAAAACTCCTGATTTAGATGCTGTTAAAGAGGAAAGTGATATTTGTTCAATCATTTTAATCTTTAGATTTTTTTCAAGATGGAGCTGAGAAGCTATATTGCCAAGGGTAAATGTAAAGACTTCAGTGGCCAGTTCATTGGATATGAGAGTTTTTTGCCAGGAGCCAAATAGGTGTTGGGTAAACGTGATTTAAAGGAAGGCTCCTGGGGTTTCTGCTCAGTTGTGTTGTTTGACCTTGAAGAAAGCCTGAGGGCTGGAATAGCAGGGCTTCTTGTAAGTTTCCTTTCTCATCTCACAAAAGCTTTTTGGTTAGTAATATACCTGGATCTTTACTGGGCTTTCGAAGTGTCCACTGAAGATTTTGTGTGTGTGTGTCTGCTGCAAACTCTGTCTGCTGGGGATTTTTTACCTGCATCAGTTTTTGCTACTTAGTCTTTATTAAAATAACTTTTATTTTTTATGGGAGGGTATTTATGTACATGAGCCCAAATCATGCCTTCAACTTTTCCAGAGTTTTCTGGCCTAGAAACCTCATCTTGATAGCATTTTGATGTGCAGAGGAAAGACAACTACAGTGAACGGTAGAAAATAGATCTTTCAGCCCACATATGGAATTCTTAGCCAGTAAATGCCTCCTACCTAAAACAGAGACTACAGAGGTTTTTATATGCAGTAAAACTCAGGGACAGTCTAAGGACAGTCATCCAACCTACACATTAAAATCCACATACACGATCCTTTGAAGCGTCATGGTAGTCAGGACGCTACCTGTCTATGGAGAGAAAAAATAAGCATAAAGATACCAGTTTCACTATAAACTTTAGTGGGGTGAAAGTAGTGCCCAAATCTGAGTTACATCCTCTGCAAACAAAACTGTTTAGTCTGTGGAGTCCAATACTCGTTGCTCTGAGTTGCATCTTGGGAGAATTCAGTTTGGCAGTATCCACACTTATTTTCATCTCTTAACTGCAGTTATGATTGCAAGTAAAGAAACTCATGGTCTAAGCTCTCAGTTTTCACTAAGTACCTGCACATCTCCAGGCTTTCCACCCACATAACCAGTGTCTGAATTTTTTGTGGTCTAAACCAATTACTTCTGTAATGATTGATTGTAAAGTTTGTGATGAGACAGACAAAACACACCAGTATCCATGTGTGAATATTTCCTGAACATCTTATTACAAAACATGACATTTTGTTCAGGAAGACAAACCCACTCATCTAACACAGAAATGTTTCTATGATTTCAGGAGGGCTCCTCAGAGGAAGAGAAAACATTCAGGCTTTTGTGCTATTAATTTGATCAACAGCCTTTTCAAAGATGTGGAATCAGAAGAGCCTCCTTGACCCATAAGTAATGGGTTCAAATTGGTTGCCCACTGTAGAACGCAAAACTGCAGCTAGATTGCCTCTGTAAGGTTGTTTGCAGGGTTGCTCACATGCCATTGAGTTCTGTCTTGTTCAGAGTTCAGCTGCCACCTGTGAAAAACAGTATTTTGATAATTCGATCAAATTCTTTCCACACAATGAAGACAACTATGAGACAAGATCATGTTTAAGCATAACTTTCCACAAGGAAAAAGTTTAGCACTGTTCTAGTTTATATTTAAACTAGGATACAGTGTTATAAATATATGAGCAACAATTTCCTATCATGCTATGTGACAATAGAGCAATAAACTTGCCATCAGAGTCAACATCAGAAGTACAGTGCAACATTCTAAGTATTATTGACACTTCTTTATTGGAGACTGTTATAAATAACTCCTTTGTTCCTTATTTCTTAAAGGAAAAATACTTTCTTCTGAAAATTGGAAATGTTTGCCTTACTTGGTAGTTAGACACTCAGAATGGCAGCGATCCTTTTTTCTGTTTTGCTGTGACTGTTTTTAAGTACATGCACACTTCTGAGCTCCACAATGAAATGGCTTTGCAAAGAACATTAATGCTTTAAAGGTTTGGGTGGGGTTTTTTGTAAACATTTTTAGCTGTTTTAGTAGTTTGGTCAGTTTTCCCTCTGTAAAGAAAACAAAGTCCTATGTAAGGATTGCTTACGGAACTTCCATCAACTGTTAAACAACTCTAACCGGTCTTTTAATACAAGCTTTTGGTTCTTTCCTTCATGCTGTGAGGATTTCTTGTCAAATACTTAAAAGTGCTGGAGAAAAGTGTACTTAAAGATGGTGAGTTGAAGGTGCAGAGTTCCAGGATAGGCTTGTTCAAGCACTAACAATAAAAGACCACATCTTGTAATGTGCAATTCTTTCAAAAGAACATTGTGCCTTTTCTCTAATCATGGTTGGCATATAAATCCCAATCAAAGCAGCACGTTTTGTCTAAAAGATGTGCAGAAAGAGACGAGCATTCAGGCAGTGGTTTTCTGGGGAACATAAACACCTCCCTTTTCACATTTTTAACGTACTTGAAAAATGACGCATAATGTCCAGATCTTCAATTTCCATACTTAAATGTGTCTTGATGGGGAACCAGCATATTCTCTGTCTTACTCAAACAATTGCATTGTCTTCAGTTTAAACATTAACAATGAAGTGAAAATTGTGGCTTATCTAGACCATTCCTATACTGGATAGTTACAGAAAAGCAAAACCATGTTTTCATTTAGACATACTTAATTCACAGTTTTCATCTGTATGTAACTTGCAACAGTGCCTTACTTAAGATTTCGCTGCATATCCATGTAACTATTGAAAGAAAATCCAACCTCTTTGCCTAATCTTGGCTTGATTATTATCCTACACATGTTGGTAGATCTTGAAACTAATGATTTTGTGATCTTAACTCTGGAAGACGTGATTGATGTTCATCAATGTGAACTTGAAGAAAGGTTTGATTTCTTGTGGAGAAATTAATCTGGTTGCATTGATGGGCTGCAGAGTGCATGCTAAATCTCCTATTTACAGAGACTTTAAGGGGTAGTTCACTGTTTTCTTAAATGTGACACAAAGGGTGGTAGCAACAGGCTTATCTTAGCAAGCCATATAAAAACAAGAACATAAACTTGGAGCTTTTTAGCCAGTGACTTGCAAAGTGATCAGTACAAATTAAAGAGGTTCTGCCCACTGAAGCTGAGAAATTTATGCCTTTGTGTATCCCCACAGAGACTACCACTAATGTGAAGAAATCCAGCATTGAAGATGATTTTATGCAGTATGAATTTATTATGCATT
This sequence comes from Picus viridis, assembly GCA_033816785.1. NCBI lineage: Eukaryota > Metazoa > Chordata > Aves > Piciformes > Picidae > Picus > Picus viridis. Next base: position 8,960,448 of record CM066582.1, on the reverse strand, counting down.
TCATGATTCTTGTGGAACTTTCAATGTCTGTTTAATCTCCACGTGCAATTTTAATAAAATATGTGCTTACAGTATATTCTGCTCTCGGATGTTTTTCTTCCTATTCTTGCAAAATATTATTTTAGGCTGAAAATTTTCATGACTTAGATATGCCAAGAGAAGCACCAAGTTTACATGAGAACTTATGCAGTTTACATCTTCATCAGCCAAACCTAAAATCTATGAGAGAAGGGGCTGGAGAGAGTTCTGTGACAATGGAACTTCTGATTTTTGGGCAGGGCCAGCATAACCAAGGCTTTTTTTTTTTTTTTCTTGTTTGCAGACTACTACAGGTGTGTAGATTTTTTTTGTTTGACTGAGGTTTCTTTGTCTTAGTAAGCACTAGTCTTCCTGTTATCTTGTCATTGTGGTTCTCTTCTGAGGTTCCTGTAATGGTAATGTATGAGCCTTTCTGGAGGTGCAGCTTACAGGTTTGAAACTCTAGAGTAACAATTAGTCAGTGTCCATCACTCTAGAGTAACAATTAATAAGTGTCCATTAATGTGTCTATTACAAAGCATAGGTGCACATGAAGAAATGAGAATAAAAATGCAAGAATAAAATAAGATTTTAAGTGGATTAAGCAGTATTCAAGGGCTTAGCATGTTCCCATTTAAGCTAAATGCATATTTGCTCTCTGGGTACAGGTGAGAACCCAATGAAAGCTAAGACAAGTTCCAAAGCAGCCAAGGCTTAAAAGGCAAGCCTCTGAAGCTTCCAGCTCCAGCTTCTTACCTTCCAGTTAAGAAAATGGAGCAGAAGAGGAACTGACACACTGAATTTTGGGATTGTATCTCTTCCACATATGCAGTTGGAGTCAAGGTAAAATAACTTTAAATCTACTTTATTTGGTGGAATGTTGTTCTAGAATCGTTTTGTGTGCACAAAATGTTGAACCTTGTAGGTGTAAGAAGAAACCATGGAGAATGCCCATGTTTTTCTACTTCCTTTTTTCATTAGAAAAGCAAGAGTTGTCTGTATGTAGCTGCTGCCTTAAGCTTGACTGCTTTGGGATTGGCTTGGGCCTGATAGCCTTGACCTTTCATGCTTTGTGTTTGCCTGGACTCTAGCTGTTTCTGTGGGGCTCTAGAAGTTGGTTCTTTAGGGACTTTTGTCTGCTCACTGTGGCGAATGCCGGACCTCCTTGACAGCCAGATTTTTTTTGGTTTCTTGAGCATGGTTTTCAGTGAACTTTGCTATTTGTACTATCTCTGGAGCGTGTCTTGTTGTCTGTGGTTTTGTGGGTGAGGGTCAACAGCCTGCTTGCTGAGGAGCAGAGAATGCTGTGATGCTGTGTGAACATTGTCCAGCAAAAGTCAAAACTTCAGTGTGTTAGTGATACTGTTTTAGTCACAAATCCAAAACACAGTGAGTGTCAAACCCAATAAACTTTTGCTTCTTAAATAGATCTGTGAAGGCAGAGCAGCTGCAGCTCCAGAAATCTTGCAGTTTTTCTCTATTGAGCAGAAACTGGGTTTATGATGTAGCCAGAGAGATGGTAAGAAATGTTTGCAATTGCGTGTAGCTGCTCTGCATCTATATGCTTCTATCTATGGAACACCATGTGGCAATGTAAGTGTGAAGACAGCTGAAAGAATTTGTGCCAGATCTGGAAGTAGAGTGCTGCAATTATCTATGATTTTTTTTTTTCTTGCTATGATATCATTTTAATACAACTATTAAAGTGATTTCTCCTCAGAAATGAAGAAAAATGGTGCAAACTTAGGTGACATGGAAGCAACTCAAATTAAGAAACTGAGGAACCCTTTTTCTTTTTAATGTCTCCTAATAATGTAGATTTCATCTTTTGACCATATCTCTCCGTTCTTCTGTATTTTGTTTCCTCTAATGGTTCCATGACAAGCAATATGGCTCAAAGAGATTAAACCTTGTTTGCTACTAATCTGAATTAAAGTCTGTGGTTCTTCAGTATTTCAGGGTAAAATGATAAATAATCATGGTAGTGATTATTTATCACTGCCTTGTTTGTAGTGTAGTGCTTTATTTGCAAAATGTTCACAGAGCTGTTCTAACATCATCCATGGTATGATACATAAACTGGGAAAAAAGTGAAAAGGCAGATTTTTTTACAGGCTTTGCTAGAAACAAAGAGCCAAAGAGAAGCATGGTGTCCTTAAGTAAAAACATTCCTGTCCTGCAGTGAGTGGGATGGGGACAGGTCAAAACTTCAAATCAGCATGGACAAAATACTACAGGAATTTAGTGTTTTCAGTAATATTGGTCTTAAGCAGCTCTTTACTGAAGAGTTGATTGCATAAAAGCTTCTAAATTAAGCTTGTTTGAAGAACAGAGTATCATAGTATCAGTCAGGATTGGAAGGGACCACAAGGATCATCTAGTTCCAACCCCCCTGCCATGGGCAGGGACACCCAATTGTCTTAAACACTTCCAGGGATGGGGCCCCAACCACCTCCCTGGACAACCCATTCCAGGGCTTCACCACTCTCATGGTGAAGAACCTCCTCCTCATGTGCAGCCTGAATCTCCCTACCTCCAGCTTCATTCCATTCCCCCTAGTCCTATCACTACCTGATAGCCTGAGAAGTCCCTCCCCAGCTTTCCTGTAGGCCCCCTTCAGATACTGGAGAGCCACAATTAGGTCACCTCGGAGCCTTCTCTTTTCAGACTGAATAGCCCCAACTCCTTCAGTCTGTCCTCATAGAGAGGTGCTCCAGCCCTCTGACCATCCTCATGGCCCTTCTCTGGACATGCTCCAGCACCTCTATATCCCTCTTGTAATAGGGGCTCCAGAACTGGACGCAGTACTCCAGGTGGGGTCTCACCAGGGCTGAGTAGAGGGGGAGAAATCACCATTTCTTGTTTTGAAAATGACTTTCAAGTATCCAAAAGGTGCTAGGTTTGTTTTAATCAATAGCAATTTTAAATTGTAGGATAGAAAGGCCACACTTGGAACTTGGTAAGTTTCTTGATGTTTTAGATTTTTTTGCTTTGTCTGTGGTACTGTGCCTTCAACCCAACCTGAGAATCTGAAGCTGAATCCACAGACTGATGGTTTTTACACATGGGCATGTCTGTGATCTCTCTCTGGGCCTGTCAGCCTTGCACTAATTAGGTGTCATTCCCAATGGGATAACAGCAGGTATGTCCATATTGCTTATGCTCTGGGATCAATTTAATGGGCACAGTACAAAATGCTGCACAGACTTTTGTGGGGCTGCTATGAGAACAGCTGGCTTAGCATGTTCTTTGGTAGATTTGAAGTCACTTTGACCTTTCTGTGGCAGTCAGTGCTGGCAGATGCCTTCTTATGTTCAGAGGTGAATCTTGTCCCTGGAAAAGTCATTCTGTAACTACAAAAAAAGAGCATTGTGGTTTCACTGCAGGAGTCAATACTTGGTCTTTTCCTGCCACTACTGAAGAGGCCTTGCTGTCTTGTATGTTACAATGACTTAATTGGAAGATTGAAATATTGTTTTAAACTTCAGTGGCTGCTGAGGGATTTCTTTTCCCCCTTCTGTTCTATTTGGTAAAACTGACATTCTCTGTAAATACGTGTGTAAGTATAAAAGTCTTCCCTTTGCAGACTTCTGCTGAACAAACAGGACTGCATTGGTGTTCCTCAGAGTTAAATACCAGCCAGACCTGCTGTTCATATGAGAGACACTTATTTGCATTTGCTCTGATCTTTAGCTCAAATAAAAAAGCAGGAGCTGAATAGGATTCAATGATGTGCTCACTTAAACCTTTTTTTTTAATGCAGACAATTTTGGAGTATATATTTATCTGAACATAACTTTTGCAACATGGTTCCTTCTGCTCTCCATTTTATCTTTTTAATAAATAAATATCTAGCCATTGATGTTTGGGTAGTTGGTTCTCATTTTGTTTCCTGCTGACAGAAGCCTCCATTTAGTATAATGATATCAGGCTGCTTCTGTCATAAAGAAAATAATGAATTAAATTAATTTTTCTCTCTCACTCTAGTTCCTCAATAAAAATATTTGTGTTTTCGCTTCTGGGCTGTGTAGTTTCATACACGTATAGATACGTGAAAAGAGAGAAAGTACCTTAACCACAACATATGTTTCTATTGTGTTTCATCTGTTTCCTTCAGTGACAAAGCCACATGATTATCCCTGTTAGGACTGCAGGCTATGGCAGATATGGAAGAATTGAGCTGGATGCCATACAGCTTTATCAGTGAAGTGGTTGGTTAGCCTGGTTGTTTTGTGCAGAGAACAGATGCGTAGCCTCTGGCAGTAATAATACAACATGATTTTTCAGATCCTGTCATTCTTTCTTTGCTGGCATTTAAGAAAAACATATATGCTATGCAACCAAGCTTTGCATGTCAAAGCCAGTAGCATGAAAATCAGTGAGGAAGAGCAAAGGAGATATTTTTCAGTATTCAAGTACTTACTGGAGATTAAAGGAGTATTATTTATTTAGTAGTAAGTAAATATTATTTAAGCACTTTGAGGTTACTCACTTCAGTTGTCAAAGTTACCTAGACAAACCTTCTAAGCCTCTTAGGATTGTCATTAGAAAACAAAGTCAACACATAAGGGAAGGTTCCTATAATTCAACGTGAGGTGCTTCCTGCTCAGAGAAGTGTACTCAGTGTGGTTTTGCCATACTTTGTTTTAACTTAACGGTGTGTGTACAATGGCAAAAAGGGGAGTACTTAACATCACTGAGAAGTATTTTCCTGTTCAGCCAAAGGGAAAGAGACTTTCACTGCTATTAGATTTTATTACTGCCTAGGATTTCATAAAGGCCATTTTCGATTCAGGCAAAGCCCTTAAATTTTACATAGAAGAGAAAAGTCATGGTTTGAATTAACTTGATATTCACTGAGGGTGTAGTAAGGAAAAAGTCCATTGTTAACTTTCATTTAATGACTTGGTAAAATTCATCTTGGTGTCATTTTAAGAGATTAGTTCTACTCTATAGCACTGAGGAGTTCTGTGAGAACTTTCCAAGGAGGTATAACTTTGTCCAACACTTAGGAATTATTTTCTGTTTAAGCCAATGGCAAGTCTCGAGGACATTATGTCCTTGATGATACAAGGGTGTTTTTCTGCATGTCCAGTTGCAAGACAAATGGATGAACAAGATTTCATAGGGCTTAGTTGCCCTTTTCTCTTGTGCCAATGAATATGCTGGCTATTATTATTATTGAGAATGTTTCATACTTGAAAGTAGTTGTAAAGGAGAAAATGAGAGACTGATATGAAAGAAAGTTCACAAATGGTGCATACAAGTCTGTTCCATTGCTGTGTAACAAAATTTAAAATACTCTGTTAACTGAATTGGCAGATCATCATGGAATGAAAAAAGGTCACGCAGAATAGTCTGCAACTCTGGAAAAAAGGAATCAAAATAGTTTCCTGGAATTAGTTTAGCTTGGGATCCTAATGGTACCCCTTGATATATGTGTCCATGACTCTTTTCCACCTTCTTTTGTTGTTACTTTTCTGTCAATGCCATTTTCCTCTGTTTTGTTCTTGTGTTTTGCTCTGACGTGTCCTGTGATTCTGTGTTTGGGACTGTTGTGGTTAAGAGACACAAAACTTGCTATTGTGCACAAACTTAGTGTTTACTGAAGTCAAGCCTTCTGCCCTTGATTATGAGCTAGCACTTAATGGCCTTGATTTTATTTAATACTGTAGATGATCGAAACACACAAAACCATGATTTTTACAGCTGTGTCATCCACATTTCAAATTTTGTCGGAATGTTAAACTTTGGATCAAGATAATCTCAGAGACAGCCTTATATGTTTAGCAATGATAGCAACAGAAAACATTTGAAACTGAAGAGTGCCATGACTAGTGGTTAGAAGGGAGCCTGTACTTTTCTAGCTTTAAGTGCAGTGATAAAATCTCTCCTTCTACAGAGGAATAATAAAGGCTTGCTCTTGACTGGAAAATCCGCATTAATGGAAGTGGGTTTTTTCTCTGTTCCCATCACAGAAGCAATGCAAATGTACAAATTCAGATCTGGCTCAGAAACTTGATGTGGGTCCTTGAAGGTTCAAGTGCAGAACAGGCCTTTATAGCCTGGTCTTTGCATAAGAGTGAATTTTACCCCGGGTATATGGATTATCCTACATAAAAGATCTTAATCAGTTTTTACCATATGGTTAAAACACGTATACATATTTTTTCTGTTGCCTTCAGGCACTGCAAAGCAGCTGGTATTAATGAATAAAAATAGCCAGCAAAATTGTGGCATGTGGTTGCTAGAAGGAACAGCTTATAGCCAGGAGCCTTGTAGATTACTGAAATGAAGACAAAAGGAACAACCCCAGAAGATATGACCTCTGAAAGCATGTATGAATTCTATGTTTCATCTGCATTTTGGGCACTTGTACTTCTCAAGGCAATGGAATACAGAACTGATTAGAAGATATTCATTCTACTCCTATTGCTAAAAATTAATGGGAAGGGAACTTGAGACAGTGTGCTTCTTTTTTAAACACTAACGCTGTCGTTTGTCTTCTAGTTGATCATGGTATCAAGATATTTGTAGCTTTGTGGAGACCCTTGGAAGAGGTAATATGACTTTGCTCTCTCGGAATAAATGAAAGGCAATTTGCAAGGTGATCTTAATATAATGCAAAACTGTGAGCTCTAGGAGTTTATTTCGTGGCCCCAGTTTAGTATTTTACCATCTGAAAAACAAAACTGACCTTCCTTCTACATAGAGCAATGACAAAATGCAAGGTTCTTTTGTTTCAGAAAACAGGTTTTTATCAGCCCTTACACTTTCATGATTGATATTAACAAGGTCAGTGAATGAACTTTAAATCTTCACCGAGTCTCATGTTGGGTTTTTTTTCTCTCCTTTTTTCGTCTGTTTGAGGTTTTTTGTTTTGTTGTGTGTAGATTTCTTGTTTGTTTCTGTTGGGTTGGAGTTTTGTTTGTTGTTTCGTTGTGTGTTTTTTTTTTTTTTATTCCATGTGCGCTTGTGAATTCATCATTTACTGCTCAAAACAGCTCTGGCTCAAAGAGTGGCAAGATCAGAACAGCATGCAGATTATGTAGGATGCAAACACTAGAAGGGATTATGGCATTGTAGCAAGAAAAATGTTGAAACTTTATTTGAAGTGAGATTATAATGATTATTGCAGTTCTTAGTTTTTATAAACGGGATAGGAGCAGCAGTAGGAAGGAGTGTGGGATTCAGTTCTCCAGAATTTGGAATATTGGTAGCAAATTCAATGTTAGGTTATCACAGGAGGGAAAAAAAAAATCAGAATGAGATCAAAATAAATTTAGAACTTGAAACACTTTACAGAAAGACATTTGAAATGCTCCATCATTCAATTCAGTCAAAAAAACACCAAGCCAAGAGACGCCCAAGTGAGGTTAAAGCTGGGGGCTGCCAGAGATCCTTGATCTCAAGACGGACATAGAAACAGTATTTCAGCACTGGCCAAAGAAATTCAAGTAAGGGTGTATTTTGTAGTGAGCATGATTACCAGTGGGAACAAATGACCTAGAGATGTGATGATTTCCCCTTCTCATTTAATGAAAAGGCCAGATGTCGTTGAAAGGTGCTGCAGACAACACTGGGCATGATGTACAAGTGTCCAGCCGAAACACTGTAGCTAAGAGGAAGTGCTATACAAAAGGTTTACAGCTGATTCACCACAAGGTCACTCTGCAGAATATATTCATCTATAGTTTGTCCTGAATGAGAAGTTTTCAGGTATTACACATGTCACACTGATTGCAGTGACAAAGGAATGTGAATTGCAGAAGCATCAGTTGTGACCAAATTCTTCTTCCTTATAAGGTTGATGGGAACACAAGCATGCTAATGATGTCAAAAGTGGAAAAATGTATTTCCTGATTGTGCTGCTTGGTCTGTCTATGAACTCCAGAAAATCTAATAGGGGTAAATGCCTCGTGGTTTTGTGGCTTTGTTACAGAGAAACTCCTGGAACAGGCAAATCATAAACAGCAGGCAGGCAATTCTAGTGAGACCTCATTTCACAATTAAAATTGCTAAACTGTGTTTTAACTCTCTTAATGTCTTTCAAAAGACTATGCTGCTCACTGTTATTAAGTGTTTTCTTTCTCCACCACTGTTGGTAATGGCTTATTGAAAGGTTGAAAACCTGAGGTTATTAACCAGTGTTATCTATTACGCATTGCTGTTAGACAAGTATGAAATGCACAGGTATGCATGGTTCTAACACACTGCTTTGGCATTGTGTTTGAAAGATGGTCATCTGCATTTTTTGCTGGCTTCCTGTGACTCGTGTCAGCAACCATTTGTGAGATGGACCTAGAAGAGGTGTACCTTGATTTCACCAGAAACTGTATGAAGATGGAAGGTACTTTTAATTTAGACCTTTACTTAATCCTAACAGAAGATATGATTAAAAGGGAAAAATCCTAAAAATTACTTTAGGACAATTGCTTTCTTGATACAAGATATTAATACAAGCTTTGAACAACAACAACAACAAAAGTAGTTCATTTTAGTTTATAAAGATGGAAATAAATATCTGTGGTAATGGGGGATTTAAAAACCTCTTAGAACAGAAGTGTTTGTACACAGAACTGTTGCATTTTTGCTTGGCAAATTCAATTCCTAAGATCCCACATGTGAGGCATTTCTAATTTTACCCAGCTGCAATGTGGCATGCCAGCTGCCAGCCCTGATTGCTGTGTTTTGTTGCTGGGAGAGGGTTGGAGCTCTTCATTTTTGGAAAATTCTTGCTCATAAACTGCAAATTATTCTTCATTGTGGCTGGAAAAAAAAAATAAAAACCCTTGAGTGTTTTATACCAAGTAGTGTAACTCTCCCTCTTAACATATTCCTCTCACTAATGTTTTTAAGTGCAACTGCAGCATGGCAACTCGTAGTATACAAGAGGAAAGTGCTGATTCACTCACAGAGGTCAATGGTGCAAACTCACACACTGATAGTGGAAAGTAGTGATGTTAACACAGAGAGAACAAGCTGTCCCTGCAAATTGCTTCCCGTGTGCAAGTTCTCACTTCTACTGCCTCACAGTAAGTCACTTCTCTTTCAGAAGGAGTAACCAAAGTTAAATGAGGCCATCAGTGGTTCTTTGGGAGCATTACACTTGCTCTAATCACACAGGTAACTTTGTTTTCTAGTGGTAGCAAAATGTGTAAGAAGTAAAACACTTTCATAAATTCACAGATTCATAGAATGGGCTGTGTTGGAAGGGGCCTTAAAGATCATCTAGTTCTAACTCCCTTGCCGTCGGCAGGGACACCTTTCACTAGACCAGGTTGCTTAAGGCGTCATCCAGTCTGGCCTTGAACACTTCCATGGAGGGGGCATCCATGACCTCCCTGGGCAACCTGTTCCAGTGTGTCACCACCTTCATTATAAAGAATTTCTTCTTAGTATCTAGTCTAAATCTACCCTCCTCAAACTTAAAGCCATTGCCTCTTGTCCTATCACTAGAAGCTCTTGTAAAAAGTCCCATCCTGGCTTTCTTCTAGGCCCCTTTCAGGTACAGAAAAGCTGCTATGAGGTGTCCCCATAGACTTCTCCAAGCTGAATAGCCCCAACTCTCACAGCCTCTCTTCATAGGGGAGGTTCTCCAGCCCTCTTATCATCTCTGTGACCTCTTGAACCCATTGCAGCAATTCCACATCACTCTTATGCCACCCAGGTTTGGAGGTAGCCATTTTTCAGGTAGTTTCAAGGCACTTGTGTGTGTATGTTCAGGCATACAGACACACAACACCCTTCCCCCCAGCACTCTTTCCCCCCCAGTCACAGGGCTGTCATTTGAAGAGTGGATCATTAGCTTGCTAAAAATGAAACACACATAAAGTCACATTATTTATATCAAATGGATGCATGCATAATTGTTTACTGCATAGTAGTGTCACATGCAAATAGTCCTCTATGGAACACTATAGTTACTTAAATGTGCTGTTAATTCTGAATATTCTATACCACCCTAGAAATGTGGAATATTAGGATACATCTAACAACTGCTACATGAAAGAATCTGAAAAAAACCCCATCATAACCACTCAGAAAACCTCTGTGAAAGTACAGATAAACTATTGTATACTTTTGAAGTACATAGACATAGTACCCCTGTTCTCTGTATTCAATATACTGGAAAGTCCATTCAGAGTGTATGGGATATGATACATGGGTTATGATTTATGCTTTTAAAGTGGCACCTGATGATAACATTTTAAAATCTTCTGCTGCAGAGGGTGCTGTTATTACATCAGATTCTTAAGGGTGACTAAAAATTCTAAAGATACCAATGACTGCTTTATTTCTGGCATACATGGCACATGCCTGCTGAAATGAATGCCTGGGAGTTGATTGGGAAGCAGTCTGCTGAGAACCTTACAGACTTTCAGTATTATAGATTTTTAAAAAAAATTACAAGTTAAGAAAATAATTAATAAGTCACCCTGTTCTAAAAACTAATGCTGAGTGCATTTGATGTCCTCTCTTCAGATGTGAATATTTCTGAATTCCTCTGTTCTCTTTGTGTGCTTGAAACTGAAATCACAGAATGCTAAGAGTTGGAGGGGACCTCTGGAAATCATCTAGTCCACCTTCATGGCCTAAAGCAGGTTCACTTAGAGCAGGTTGCACAGGATTGCCTCCAGACAGGTTTTTAGTATTTCCAGAGGAGACCCCACAACTTCTCTGGGCAGCCTGTTCCAGTGGTCTGTTACCCTCAAAGTATAGCGGTTTGCCTCTTGCTCAGATGGATCTTCCTGTGTTCGAGTTTGTGCTCATTGTCCCTTGTCCTGTCTTTGGGAACTAGTGAAAAAGTCTGGCTCCATCCTCTTGACACCCATGCTTCAGATACTGAACGTCACTGAGAAGATCCCCTTGCAGCCTTCTCTACTCCAGTCTAAACAGCCTCAGGCCTCAGCCTTTCCTCCTAAGAGAGACTCCAGTCCCCACAGCACTGTCGTAGCCTCCTTTGGCTGCAGTAGTTCCATGAATATCTTCTTGACTTCTTCCTTTACTGTCATTTACCCCAAGAACAAGATCTCAGGTGATTATTTGAAAAATCTTGGTAAGTAATGCTCAGTACAGTTGTGGGAGGAAGTCAGAGATTTCCAGGAACACCAAGATCCATTAGTTTTACTACCAATACCAGTTTTGTTTGTTAATTAACTCCGAGAGAACTCGCTTGTTGAATGACACGCAAAATTAAATAAGCAAACAAAGTATGTAGTCTTCCCTGATATGGGAATTTCATACAATGAAATGATTTTAAAATTACATTGTAAAGGCTGCTTAATACTTTTAATGAATAATAGACTCTCTCTCTCTCTCTTTTTTTTTTTTTTAAATGATGAGAACAGTACAATCTTTTCCCCAGAAGGCCTTTCTGTCAAAAGAATTTCTTTATAAATTCCTCCTGTGTCTTGGTATTATGTAAACTAAGAGTCCCTTGGCTATAATAAATACTGGTTAGCTGACCTTTTTAAACAACAGTTTAAATAGTTTGGTTTCAGCCCAAAGTTATTTGTAAATGATGCAAATCAAATTATTGCTTTTATTTATTACTCACATTGAGTCAATTAATTTTGCCATAAAAATTAGATTATTGAGACAGGACATTGGACTGAGAACTAAAGATACCTGATTAATCATGCAAGGTTATGGTAGAATAGTCCCAAGACACATACAGGAGTGCTGCAATTGTAGTTTTTGTATTCAAAGGGCATTTTTAAGGCTGAATCTTTGCCCAGTCTGCTTTGCACAGCATAAAATCAAATCCAAGTTTTTCAGGAAGAGAACTAAGACTCTGGAAAAGTCAAACACCAGGGTCCTTCAATAGAATACCTACTTAAATTTACTACTTTTTTTCTTTTTTTGTTTTTTCCTTTTCATTCTTTTGCTAGGGTTAAGTGCCAAAAAGAACCTGAGATTCCTAGGAAATATGGAGGATGTGGGACAAGTGTGCCTGTGCATTGACATACTGGCGCAAACCCAGTGTAAAGCCTCTGGGATTATGAGGGGAGTGGAACACATGAAATAAAACAAATGAAATGTTTAATTATTAGAAAGAAACACAGTCACAGCAAGGGTAGTCAAATGTTTAGAAAAAGTTGCCCCAGGAGGAGGTGAAAACTCCATCCTTGAGGTATTCAAAAGTCAACTGGTCAAAGTCTTGAGTTAACCTGCTTTGAACTGGAAGTTGAATCAGATGAACAGATGAACTCTAGATGTCCCCCTTAAACTAAATTGTTCTATGAACCCTGGAGGAGAAAAGGGAAGAACAAAAAGGTTTATTTAGAAAAAAACACCCAAATTAAGAATCTCATTACTGTGATGAAAATTGCTTACTACAATGTTTGAGCCATGGGAGAAATCCTGGATGCTATGAGGGACATGCTTTGGAATAAAATTATTTGCTTGTGTTTGTCCTAACAAAGCTAAATGTACAATTTCCACCCTACCCCCCATCATGGATCTCAGGATCTCAGGTAGTGATAGGACTAGGGGGAATGGAATGAAGCTGGAAATGGGGAGATTCAGGCTAGATGTGAGGAGGAAGTTCTTCACCATGAGAGTGGTGAAGCCCTGGAATGGGTTATCCAGGGAGGTGGTTGAGGCCCAGTCCCTGGAGGTGTTTAAGACCAGGCTGGACGAGGCTCTGGCCAGCGTGATCTAGTGTAGGGTGTCCCTGCCCATGGCAGGGGGGTTGGAACTCGATGATCCTTGTGGTCCCTTCCAACCCTGACTGATTCTATGATTCTATGATTCTATGTCAGACAACAAAATTATTTATTTTCATACTGTATCACCTTCCACAGAGATAGAACATCTGTTCTATTGCACTTACCATCTCTTCATTAATCTGTGTCTTCAGATGGAAAAAGTAGGGGGACAATTAAAACACAAAAGGTGAACTTCAGGAAAAACGAAGGGAAAATACTATCTTCTCAATTGTTTTCTCACTGCAGTGTTTGCCCTGCTTCAAGGAACAAATGTATCCTTGCAAAACGCTTTGAGGCTAAAGATTGTTCTGCATTAGCATGCCTTAGACCTCCTATGATTTCCTTAAGATGGACTCAGAGGTTTTTAAGTTCAAGGGTAAATTTTACTACAATAAATAAAATAGAGTAATTAAGTTTTTGAGTAAAGTAAATGAAAAGTAGTTGATAGGGTGACAGGCTTCCCCTGCCCCAACTCCCCTCAGTTCTTTTGCCTGCTCTGCTTTTGCGGGCTCACCCTTATCATTGTCGAGGCAGTGACTATTCCCTACATGAACCATTCTGCTGCACCTCTTTGGCCTTCTGCATCTTATAATCTCTCTTGCCTTCTCCCATCAATCTTACATTGTATAAAACCTCTCTCTAAACTGTCCACCTAATTTCTTAGAGGAGCAGTGAAATGTAACAAAATAATAAAAATAAACCAATCATCTTGTCTGTCACAGAAGGTTTAGGCATAAGTCTACTTTCTCTTGGTATAACCTTTCACTGTAAAGGGCTTGTATGAGGGCATTGTACAGTTGCCATGAAGAGAGAAAAATGGACATTTGACTACTATCTTAATTTGTGAGCGGAAGGAGCCTGAATTTGAGGAAGATTCACTTTGGGTTTTGGACAGATGATTTTCTGTACCTTTAAGTCAAAAACTAATGAATATTGGCTCCTTGTTTTCTGCTACTAAGTCAAGGTATTCAGGAAGGGAACAAACACAAGTAACTCACCTGTATTCTTATTTTTACAGGGAAGGGAACATAAGTGTGTTTTGTACCAGAGCCCCACTGTGCTGAACAACTGTATGCACAATGGTTTATTATTTCATTTTTCTCTTGGCCTTTTATTTATTCCATTGTTTCCAGATGAGTCCATAGCAAATAAATATCTACTAACTTTTCTTGGAGCAGTCAGAAACCACTAATGAGCTGCTACATAGCATCTGTGTCAGACTACTACCTGTTTTCAACCAAATTCTCAACTCTTCTTTTTATGTTTCTTAAGACCATCTGATCCAAAGCAGCACTGGCTATATTTGATTTCTGGTGAACTCAGAGGTGGCTAAAGCACTCAACATCATGCAGAATCAGTTTTATAAAGATATCCAAGATGGAACTCTGTTAATGTGTCTTCAAAATGTCAATTATGGACACATTTTTGCACAAATCAGCCAAAGGCTTAAGTTTTATCATAGTTCATGTTATAGAACAACAAGCAAAATCAGAAAGGTCACATCCTAGGATGACTGCATTGGATTAGGATGTGTTTTCCTTTTCCACTTATTTTTGTGGCTTTGAATGTCATAAATGGTCTCCTCATTGGGCTGACTGACTAAATGCTGCCATGCATATGCTCTTTTCACTGACACTTTCTTATTCTCATCCCACAGATGGCTGAACAAGCTGCATACCAGAAACTTGGTGGGAACTGGAAAAAGCATGAAAGTGTCCTGCCTGGCTCTATTTCAGTATCTTTGCCAGATCCTGATGTTGGGTGGAACCTGGGAAGTATTCGCATAGAGAAACAATTAAGAAAATGCCATGAACAGTATTAATCTGGTTTGAAATGTGAACTTATCTGACTCATTTGAACAGTATTTTTTTTCAAAGACTGAGAAAGACTCTTTTTTTTTTTTTTTTTTTTTTTTTGGGGGGAGGTACTAAGCATGCTGGTTTCAGAGTAAAAACTTTACATTTTCTTAAATTCAGAAAGACAAAACTGGTTTCAAAACAATGAAATTTGTCCTGTGCGGTAATATTGCCCAATCCTTGTTGTTCATGATAAGGATTGGGTAGTATAATGAATTATATAACAGTAATTAGTCTATAATAGTCTGTAGTTCAGTAAATGCCTCATCTGCATATTCCCAGATATTATTTGATAACTTACAAAGGAAGTCAAACAACTTTGGCCAGCAATGCATGAATAATATGTCTGGATACATTGGTGACTGTAGAAGCAGAGCCTCTATACCTTAAAATAGGTATAAAAGCCATTATTGTAGTGGCTTACACTTTTCAGTTGTTCAGGCTATCAGGTAGTGATAGGACTAGGGGGAATGGAATGAAGCTGGAGGTGGGGAGATTGGGGCTGGACGTGAGGAGGAAGTTCTTCACCATGAGAGTGGTGAAGCTCTGGAATGGGTTGTCCAGGGAGGTGGTTGGGGCCCCGTCCCTGGAGGTGTTTAAGACCAGGTTAGATGAGGCTGTGGCCAGCCTGATCTAGTGTGGGGTGTCCCTGCCCATGGTAGGGGGGTTGGAACTTGATCCTTGTGGTCCCTTCCAACCCTGACTGATACTATGATCCTATGATACTATCTGCCTTTGTCTCTTTGTCACAGTTTTCCCTCTAGCTCCTCAGCTGTAAATTTTCTTAACTGCAAATATGCTGTGTTTGCCTCAGAAAAAAGCACATCCCACCAACTGTCACACCTTTTAGGCACAAGGCAGTGTTGAGCAGCAGTAATGCTTTTGCATTCCATTATTCTGCTTTGATCATGATTAGTGTAATTTTTCATCTGGAAAACTGAAGATTGAATTTTGCTTAAGAAGCCTTCTCTTGAAATAGGAGCATCATGGCTGAGTAAACTCTTCAGTCATAGGTAAGAACATAGCAAAAATGCTACCAGAAAACAAGAGGTAACACTTGTTGCAGTTATGCTACATACAGCTGTATGTACTTTTCAAAGTTCTCTATTTTTATTTATTTATTTTTTTAAATTATGGCAGGTGTAGACTTGGCTCACAGTGCAGAGATTGGGAATTCTGAAACTCAAGGCAGATTTCAGTGTCAGACTCAATGTCAGAGAATTTCCTCTCTTGATAGATTGCAACCTCTAAAGGTGTCTGAGTGAACTAGAAACTACTCCTTCAGGAATGGGAAGGTTGGGTAAGATTGTTGCAAACACTTTTAACCACCATTTTACTGAAGGGAAATTAGAGACTGAAAGCACACTGCTGGTGGTGAAGGAATTAAATGCAGAAGTTTTGCTGATAAACCTTCCAATATAGCCTAAAAGCAAAAAAAGCTAAGGTCAAAGGGGAATTGAAGAGAGTAAATAATTTCCTGAGCAGTGTGATACAGATTGATGTTCACAAGCTTTTCAGATCATTGCTGATAATTCCAAATGAAGTTATTAAGGTCAAGTGGTAAAATCTCTCACTTAGTTCCACAGTGAGTATCAAGAAGACAGGGATGAAAACATTTGCTTTTGTCTTTTGCTAAGAAACCTCTTCATTCCAAACTCCATCAAATTAATGGAAAACTTACTTGTATACAGTAGTTGGCTGCTGGTTTACCAGGTTGAATATAAATGTAATTAACACTGTTGTTAGCCCTTATAGTCAGCAATGCTGCTGTTATTTTTTAGAAACTTTAAGTTCCTTACTAAATAGTTCCAATCTAATTTCCCATCTTGTTGTATTTGGTGGCTATTATATATCAAAGGCATGTAAAAGTGCATTGTTGAATCAAACTCAATGTGAAAAGTGTTGCTGTATGTGTCAGGTTCAGTATTGCTTATGCCTTGCTTCCTAATTATTGCTGCCTTTATTCAGAGGATCTCATGAAAAACATTAACCTGTAACCACTCAGAACAGATCCCAGTTGGTTTGCTTTCTGATCTGTTGGCCTAATAATCACTTATTTGTACTATTAATAAAGGACACAAAAAGCAGGTATCATTTAAGAATTGAAAAGTTCATTAGATATTAAAAAGCTGTTCCAAAAGTTAACTACCTGCAGCCTTAGCCATAACATTGTCAGTGTTTCAGGCAAAGCAGGTGATTGCTGCTAGTTTTTAACTTAATATGGATCCTAAGACCAGCAATAAACCCAGTCTTGAATTGTTTTTTCAGGCAAAACATCCACTGAAGTTTATTTGTGTGACTGAAGACCAGAAGATGTGAGATCTTTTATGATTAAAGTCAGCAGTAAAAAAACCTGTTCCTCTACTCTTTGATACTGACTTCAGGGTTGGTTCTAACAGATTTGCCTTTTAATAACTTGCAAGCATGGCAGCTTTTGTTTGATAACTCATCGTGTTCAAGAAAGATTATAGCAGTGGAAGAACGTTACTGAACTGCTTTGAATCACAGGTGAGAAAATATTCAATAATTTTGGAAAGAAATTTATTTTTTCATTCAGTCCAGCTCCAAACTGTTGGACTTAACAACACTCTTCTTTTTGGAATGGACTTTACACATAGACACTCAGCTAGTTAACAGTGCACCAAAACTGTATGTTTAAAAAAAAAAAAAATCACTGTCAGTGGTTCATGTTTAAAAAATATTATAAAAATAATCTGTGGCCATAAAAGCTGTGCTCAGCTGTAGCACAAGAACAAGTTGCCAAACAATCAGCTGAAGCAGGAGGTTCCAATTTTGCAGAGCTTTAGGGGCTCCTGTCAGAGTGGGAAGCTGTGTTATGTACATGCTGACAAGTACAAGATAAGCAAGCTTTCCACTCGCTGCAATCTTGTTGGTTTAATTACCCTCCAGTGCCTATTTGGGATAGCCACTCAGGAAGTCAGTGCTGAGCATATAAGTTTAAGCCAGATTCTGCTAGTTACCAAGTAATTGCTCATTTTGGCAGAAAAAGTAGTGCCTGGCTTAAAAGAGGTGAAAACTACCATGCCAGTAAAACTCAAAAGAAACTTTGCTCTTTAAATCAGTGTCCAGAGCTTTGATCAGCAAAGTTCCAAACCCAAAATACCTCTTTGCAAAGTGAGTCTAAGCTGCTTATGCAAATTATATAGTATTGTTTATACTTAACAGACAACTAACAGCAAGGCTTCTCACTATCTGCTTTAATAAGCATAGATATACTGGAAGGGATCTATAGTATAGGTTGAAAAAAAACCAATTTTCTATTAACATAACCCAATTTCTACTTGATGTCATGTGGAATTGAAGCAGTTTCTGTAACATTATGATGATTTTTGGATGTTTGTTTGTTGTGGTTTTTTTTTTCATGTTGGTTTTCTTTTGTGTTCCAGTGTTGAAGGAAATGTAAGGAAATGCTACCCATCTGGTAAAGTAGTTCTAATTCCCTGATCTTGGGTATGAAGTAGCTGATCTTGTTGCACAAGGAAAAAGAACAACCTAATTGCTTTGTGATGTGCTAATATGGTAAAGCTTTGCCCTTGAGGGTGACATTCTATTGACATTAATAATACATAACTTTTCTCTCTGATTTTAAAAAGTACTTCAGGTATTTATTTCAGTTCAGATTTCCAAGTTTTCAGTGTCAATGTTTGAAAAGATGTTTTAATCATACCATACCCATATATAGCACTGTGAATTTTTCAATATAAATGAGTCCAAAATTATTTGTGATTGACATATTCTAATTTATTTCCCATTTCATAATATTTTTAGTGAGGTAACTGTAAAGGGCACAGTTTAAGAGCACATTAACAACTGTGACTTTATAGATAATTAACATCAGAGGACCACCTCTTTGGTCCCTGATGTGCTATCACTCTAAGCCATGCTTTCTTTATCTGCTGTCAGAGGAAAAAGCCTATGGGGACTGGACTCAGGCTGCTTGGTTTGGGGTTTGGCTTTTTGTTGGGTTTTTTGTGGGGTTTTCTTTGTGTGTATGCTTGGTTTGGTTGCTTGGTTTTGTTTATTTTTGTTCTGTTTTTACACAACTGCTAATACAGTAGGTTCTCAGCAGGTGCTATTGCAATACAGATATGTAGTAACATTTACTCTCTTTGACAACACATTCTTCTTCCAGCTGACTATTGGCATTATCAATTAGTTTTTCTCCAACTGCACTGTGTTAACTGCACTGTGTTAACTGCACTGCGTTAGCTTCCATCCCCCTTCCATATTTATTTCATCATTTACAACCCTGCTAGGTCTTTTGTAAATTATTTCTCTGCTGTTAATGAAGTTCAGATTCTGTCTCAGATCAATGCAGTATTCCATTGTTTATTATTGTTAGCAAGTTCAAAAACAAAGTAGATTATTAAATATAAAATTGAGATATAAAACATTCTCATTCACTGTGATACTTTATGTGGCTGTGCTTTTAATTTTCTTCTGCTTCCTTGAAAACTTCTGATTACAGTGATAGATTGCTTAAAACTTGCTTTACTACCAGATTGGTGGTCATGTGCCTGAGAGTAAACTTACTCTCTTCCAAGGGAAAAAGCTACATCAAATTAATGCCTGTGAAGTCTGTACCATGCAAGTTATACAGGACTAAACTTCCTTATACAGGACTAAAATTCCTTATATTTGTCAACAATATCAGTGAGTCTTCTTCATTAGCTGTACACCATAATTTAATACACAATGAAGATACTGCCTGTGAAGTTTCTTAAGCTGAGAAGTATTAGCAGCTGAAAGCTTACTCTGGAACAGTGAGTCCAGCTGCTTGCTGTGTTCTTGTGCTGTTCTCTCACAGCATGGCCAGCAGGAGCAGGTAGGTCATTCTGCCCCTGTACACTGCACTGGTTAGGCCACACCTTGAGTACTGTGTCCAGTTCCAGGCCCCTCAGTTTAGGAAGGATATTGACTTGCTGGAACGTGTCCAGAGAAGGGCAACAAAGTTGGTGAGGGTTTTGAAACACAAGCCCTATGAAAAGAGGCTGAGGGAGCTGGGGTTGCTTAGCCTGGAGAAGAGGAAGTTCAGGGGAGACCTTATTGCTGTCTACAACTACCTGAAGGGAGGTTGTAGTCAGGTGGGGGTTGGTCTCTTCTCCCAGGCAACCAGCACCAGAATAAGAGGACACAGTCTCAAGCTGCACCAGGGGAAGTTCAGACTGGATGTTAGAAAGAAATTCTACACAGAGAGAGTGATTGCCCATTGGAATGGGCTGCCTGGGGAGGTGGTGGAGTCACCATTATTGGAGGTGTTTAGGAGGAGGCTTGATGGGGTGCTTGGTTTCATGGTTTAGTTGATTAGGTGGTGTTGGATGATGCGTTGGACGCGATGATCTTGAAGGTCTCTTTCAACCTGGTCTGGTCTATTCCTATTCTATTCTATTCTATTCTATTCTATTCTATTCTATTCTATTCTATTCTATTCTATTCTATTCTATTCTATTCTATTCTATTCTATTCTATTCTCATTGTGTGTCTGATCACTTTTGGAGAAAGGGTATAGGCCTGAACGGACTGCTGATGTGACCCCACATGGCTGCTCTTAGATTCTACCAATGTCATAAATATCCCACATCTGCATCTCTCTGCCAAGAGGAGGAGTTTAAGACATAATATAGGCAAGTGTCCCAAGAATATACTTTTCTGCATCAAAGTTCACAGGACACAAAGTGATAAAAACAAGGAAAAAAATTAGAAATTAGGCTGTAGAAACTCCCATAATGAAAGAAAAAGTGAAACTCAGGTAATATGCATATTTAAAGCAAGGCAGAAAGGAAACCTGGGATGATTAGGAGCTTCATTGCAATTTTATTCAGGGCTTTGGAACAAATTTCAAAGCATAGGATAATTTGAAGGGAAGTGGAGTATTGAATTAAGTACAAAATGGGTTTACTAAATATAGGTCACAGCTAACTAACCTGAGCCTTGTTTTTTTAAATTATAATAGCTGCCAGTGCTACACTCAAATGCCAATGATGATCTTTCTTATGTCAAATACTGAAATTAAATGGACACAAGACCAAGCTGGATCAGCCCTAGAGTTTATCTGACAACGGTCATGCATTTCTTTCTCTTTGTCATTAACAAAAATTAAGTTCTGAGGATGGTTTGCTCTTTTGCTGCTGTTGATTTAATTAGCTTTCCATTTTTATGCTAATAAAATCAGCAGATGCAAATGAGACCTCATTTAGCAACAGCAGAACTTTTTAACAAAACGTTGGTTTGTTTGTTTTTTTCCATGCACAGTTACATTTTATGTGCTGAATGGAAACCAGATGAAGGAGTTGTATATAGATGTGTTTAATGCAAATCTGCAAAGCTTTACTTGACGACTTTCCACCTTCCCCTAACCACCACCACACCCCCTGGCCCCACCACCCTGCTTTCATGTCTGGCCAGGTATATCCATTAATGTAAGACTTTAACCTTCCACAGATTCTTAGACAACTCAGATGTAGTCTGAAGGGATGAAAAACTTGATATTGTAAATTGACTCATGTCAGCTGTAAAGAAGAAAGTCTTACCTACTATTGCCATTTCACTATGAAGTTCTTAATAGTAACTAATTTACTACAATAAATACGATTACCAACATGGATTCAGTGTAACATGTAGAAAACAGTCAAAAATAGCCTGTTCTTTAAATGAAGTCGTGGTTACAAGAATTACAATTCTCCCTGAATATCAGAAACTGAGCTGAAGAGAAAAAAAAGTACATAAAATGAAGAACTGGACTGCAGTCACTCCTGCATCCTTCTCTTCATCCAGACAGGAATACAAAAAAGCAACCACTGTATCTCTCTTTCATTTGATTATTTTTGTAATCTGTGCCACCTACTGAAAGCACTGGATGCATTGTTTGAAAGCCCCCTAGAATTATCTGAATGTATTTTTATTCACAGAATATGAAATTAAAAGGCAATAGGCTCAAAAGTGAACATCAAAGAAGCTAAAAACCAGCAAGGATTGCCACTAATCCTGTTTGAATGCACTGACATAGTATCTTACTTTAACACAAGTCAGGCCACAAGTTGGAAAAAACATGCCCCAAACTGCATATGATCTGCAACCTGACTATTTTACGTTGGAAAGTCTGCCTGCTCTAGAGACTGAGATGAATCTAGAAAATAGGAGCACCTTTGTTGAATCCCAGACAATTTAGCATTCCTTGATTTAGGATGCTCTTTAGTTGGTACATCTTTAATCAGGAATCAGATCTCAATTCTAATTTTCTTTGCTCACTTGAGATCAGAAATCAGACCTTTTGGGGAAGAAAAATTAAAAGCAAATCCTGCAGTAGGAGAAACCTTCTGCTTTCCTTAAAATTATTCTATTTTAAGCACCTATAGGAAGTGCTTTTCAATAGGTGAAGAATAAAAGGGGCAATCATTATTCTGCATGCCCATGTTTGGCATTTAATGCTAAGCAGCCAAAAAGTCAGTGTGGCCCCTGTGTCCAGATGACATGCTGGTGGGCATATTTTCTATAGCACACTGCAAACGAGATCATGCATTGTTTAGCTAGCATATGCATTTATTCTCTCATACTTGCCTTTGTAGAAAACCATAAAAGATTATTTTGCGGAGTAATGTAATTGTTTTTTTCTTTATCTTCATTCATCTTTTGCACAGAGGGCAGAGGTAGCACAATTACTCCTCTTCTTTACAGCCTTTGTCAGCAAGATGGATGAGAAGAGATCATTGTGAGTTATTATCTTTTTTTTTTTTTCCTTTTCATATTCTGGACCATTCATGCAAATGGAAACAGATGGTGGATAGCAGACAGGATGTTCTAAGTGTGGCAGTGTCTGTGGTGTCCCACGATACATGAGCTTTCCTCTTGGTCATTATCTACATCACAAGTCTGTCTCAGGAAAAGGAGCTTTTCTTCTTAGAAGAGCTTGTTGATAGCTGCTTGCAGAAAAAACGTGTGAGCCTTCAGACTATAAGAGAATGGGGAATTTATAGATGGGTTGCTTGGCAGAAACAGCTTTTATTTCATGTTGGTAGCTGTTCTCTTGCAATTTAGTTGCATTGGACAGTTGTAGCAGGGGTAGAGAGGCAACCCCAGACTTGCCTAATGCTGTGATCCATGCCTCATCATGGCTTATTACTAAAGGTGAACGATACCCAAAGAACACTTTCAGGTTGAGAGAGGCAAATGCACTTTTTTGAGTGTTGTTATTTGCTATAATAACACCTAAAAATAAAGCAATTGCTGAGCTGAAGATATAGGGGAAAACTGCTGCTAGTTATCCTGTATTCATTTTCCTGCTGTCATAGGAGAAATACACATGGGATAAGTAGGTAAACTATATCACAGAAATATATTAAATACCACTGCTTGCGGAAACAATGACCAATTTTTTCTCCATGAATGGCATTATACACAGTGATGTTTTCAGAAATCATCTTCCCTGGAGGTATTAGAAGACACGTAGATGTGGTACTTAGGGACATGGTTTACTGGTGGACTTGGCAGTGCTGGGTTGATGGTCAGACTCAAAAGAATTTAAGGGTCTTTTCCAATCTAAGTGGTTCTATGACCAGATATACGCATCTGATTAAGAGGCTTCATTTTAATGTAATTTAATTTAATGGACTTAGAAATGGAACATTTCAGTTTAGTGCCTTAACATGGATTTGAATAAACAGGTTTTTTTATTCACAATACAATACACCAGGTTGAAAGAGACCTTCAAGATCATCACATCCAACCCATCAACCAATCCAACCCACCTAAACAACTAAACCATGGCACCAAGCACCCCATCAAGTCTCCTCCTGAACACCTCCAATGAAGGTGACTCCACCACCTCCACGGGCAGCCGATTCCAAGGGGCAATCACTCTCTCTGTATAGAACTTCCTCCTAACATCCAGCCTAAACCTGCCCTGGTGCAGCCTGAGACTGTGTCCTCTTTTTCTGGTGCTGGCTGCCTGGGAGAAGAGACCAACCTCTGCCTGGCTACAACCTCCCTTCAGGTAGTTGTAGAGAGCAATAAGGTCACCCCTGAGTCTCCTCTTCTCCAGGCTAA
Source organism: Picus viridis (assembly GCA_033816785.1). Taxonomy (NCBI): domain Eukaryota; kingdom Metazoa; phylum Chordata; class Aves; order Piciformes; family Picidae; genus Picus; species Picus viridis. The sequence continues at coordinate 8,936,798 of CM066582.1, read as the reverse complement.
GCAACCCCAGCTCCCTCAGCCTTTCCTCATAGGGCTTGTGTTGCAAACTCCTCACCAACTTTGTTGTCCTTCTCTGGACACTGATAGTTTAATGGGCATTGTTGAACTTTATCTTCTGCCACTTTGTGTTATTTCACAAATATATGTAGATGTGTGCCTGTGCATCTGTGTATATGAGCTGTCCCCAGTGTACTCCCTCAGAGTTTTGCAGAAATTAAACATGAGAATCCCTCATCAGGGGCAGGGATGGGGAGGACTGAAGGTCAGTAAGTCATTCATGTAGTCAGCAGCTTTCAAACACACATTGAGGAAAAGTTCACATTGAGTGGGATGGGGTGAGAGATCTCAAGGGACAGTGGCTAGAAATACTGTATGATGTGCTAAAATTGGCCAAAAATTTTGATACACTTTATAGATGTGTTCTACTTTGAAATAGGAGAAAAAAATGTTGTTTTCAGTTTAGCTTATGTTTTTTTTTTCCAACAATTTTTTAAATTGTAGAGAAAAGACAGATACCAAGAGCGGATGAAGTGCTCCCTTGTGTTTTGCTGCATGTGGAGATGGGATCCTGTTGTCTTCCACTCACATTCCCTTTGTAACACATCTGAAAGGCATAATAGCCTCTTAAATCACAGCATAACTCTGCGAAGTTTGGTTTGATTAATTACCTTGGCTCCTGATTGTTGGTCCTCATATGTTAGGTATGGCCTGCTTGTCATATTCCTGAATGCATTACTTTTCATTTCACAGAACTGAAATTAATATCATCTGAAAGGATGTAGTTTACTAGGAAGTTCAGATCAGCTTGTCTTAAAAGCTTGTCTTGCTTGTTATTACTGTATTTTACTGTATCTACTGTCACCATCATAAAGGACTTCAGGAGGGTATAGACAATGCTTATTTGAGTGAGACATAATACTGTAAGACAGTTTTTTGTTTTTCTTATACTGACTCTAACGCTTCCTTTTAAAGTGATTTAAGATCCCTTTCACTTGTTCATGATTTAAATTAACGTGATATGGAATGAAGTCAGAGATCTTGTACAAGTCTCTGTCAGATCCAGGCAGTTACTTTTTCTGTAATGCTCTTTGAAAAGAGAAGTCAAGTGTCTTTGATAACAGCACTGCTTTCTAAGGCACAACCAACTGGCATTTTGTTACTTTCATAAGTTATTAGTTTGGTAACTGTCAACTAAAAGGAAAAAAGCACTTTTTCAGAGGACTTAGAAAAAGATATGTGAATTTCTGTATGAATATGACAATTAGAAAAGGCAGAGAACTACTGTTAAGCTTTGTATTAGTTTAATTCCACATCAAGTGTTTTCTTAATTATGCCCTGGAGTACCATCAAGCTCTCTGGCCTACAAAACCTTTTTTCTTTTTAATTCCTAATTGTTGCTTCATATTATGCTTGCTTTCTGAAGTACTGGACAACAAAAGGGCAGCAGTCTAAGTCGCATTACAGCCATCTTTTAAACATTTTACTATTTTCTTCTTTTCTCTACCTGTGGAAAAAACCCCCACTCTGTCCTTTACAGTTCAGACTTACAACTTTGCTTCCAAAAACCCCAGTTACAATATGTTGGTTGAGTAGTTTCACATGCAATACTCTTGATAGAATTATTACGAACTGTAGTTGCTTTCTGTTTGTATACATTTTGTTTTCAAATCTCAACTGAACATGATTGATTTTCTTACTTCTAATTTCCTGGATTGCTGTTTTATGAATTTGTGAGTAAGTAGTGCAAAATGCTGGGAAATATTTATAAATGCTCTCAAGAGATAGTACTTTCATTTTCTGCATTTTTGATTCAAAATATTTCTCCTCTCTTTTTGTTCCTATTTTTTTTCTTGTAGGTTAAAATGTTAAAATATGAAAACAACATTTAACTGAGGATTCAAAAAATGTTTAATCCAACTGGATAGTAAGTGCTTAACTTCTTAAAAATGTGTGGGGAAAAAAAAATCACATTCACTAAAATAGTCACCCTTGGCAGTTTGTTCAGTATGCCAGCAAATACGAGATCAAGTATTAGTGGCTGTGGGTTGTTGTCTCTTTTTACCTTGCCAGGACACTCTCCTTTTCTTATCTTATTGCAGTTTTCTTCCTCTTTATTTTCTGCCCTTACACTATCAGAAAACTATTCCTTTGTGTCCATGCTCTTGATTGTGCATTTTCCAATCTCATTTGCATCTATACTTAGCTTCTTGGTTTGCTGAGGTTTGGACTGATGGAAACTGCTTAAAATGGAATGTTCTTAGGTTAAGGACAGTGTGGCAGAGGTACTGTACAGCCTATGAAGAAGGGGTTTAACATGGCAAGAAAGGATGTGACTATAAGAAAGAGAGGAAGATGAAAAAAGCTTGGAAAGATGAGGTAGCTGAATGCTTTCTACACAAGTGCCTTCATTAGGTCTGGCACAAAATGCTGAGATTTTGGAACCTATGTTCATTCAGCACTGGGGAAAAGATGTGGATGAAAAAACAACTACTATGAAGAGTAATATGCTAGAGAAGAAATCAATAGGCCGCCTTCTGCAATGGAGGAGTCATGTGTCTTGCTTTGCCTGATGCCCTGCCCTGCCCAACCCAGTTTGGGCCTCCCAAAGGTTGCTTTACAACTCTTGGCTACAGTGTTGGATATAGTTGATGTTTCTTTGCACTAAAAGAGTGGCTCTAGAAGATGAGGCAAACTCCATAATGTAGGTCCCTATTTAAAATCAAAGACAGAAAGGTGCCAGGAGCGATATTCCAAGCAGTGAAACAGCATTCCAACAATGAATGGTAGGAATAAAAAGATAAGCTTCTGTTCTGGCATTTTATTTTTTTTTGCTGCTTGATACTCAGTTAGTTTGTAGTAGGCATGCTAGTAGTAGCACTGTGACTTAGTTCGAATCCCAAATGACACTATTACAGAAGAATTGACTTTAGTGCAGTGGGTCTGAACATTGTGGTTTCATTATTGGGTATAACGGTTAAACAGGACGTAACATTCTTTGTGACCATCTGTTTTTTAAATGGTTGTCCTGGATATATGTATATAAATAAAGAGGAGTATCCCTGTTAACTAAACAGTTTAACACTGTGAGTGAGTCTGCTATCTCTCTTAGAACACAAAGAGGCATATTTATTGTTTATCATTATTCTGCAGATAAGTACTTCATTGTGCAGTCAAACAAGTGTGATGTCTCAGCTTAATTGTGGTTGCACTGCCTTGTCTTGCTAGGGTTTTTTTTTTTTTGGAAGGCCTCAGTGTAAAAGCTTTTTATTTTCCAAAGTGATTAGTGATTAGAGGGACCTGGGGGTACTGGTTGATTGTAGGCTGAACATGAGCCTGCAGTGTGCCCAGGCAGCCAAGAAGGCCAATGGCATCCTGGCTTGCATCAGGAACAGTGTGGCCAGCAGGAGCAGGGAGGTCATTGTGCCCCTGTACACTGCACTGGTTAGGCCGCACCTTGAGTACTGTGTCCAGTTCTGGGCCCCTCAGTTTAGGAAGGATGTTGACTTGCTGGAACGTGTCCAGAGAAGGGCAACAAAGCTGGTGAGGGGTTTGGAACACAAGCCCTATGAGGAAAGGCTGAGGGAGCTGGGGTTGCTTAGCCTGGAGAAGAGGAGACTCAGGGGTGACCTTATTGCTCTCTACAACTACCTGAAGGGAGGTTGTAGCCAGGCAGAGGTTGGTCTCTTCTCCCAGGCAGCCAGCACCAGAACAAGAGGACACAGTCTCAGGCTGCGCCAGGGCAGGTTTAGGCTGGATGTTAGGAAGAAGTTCTACACGGAGAGAGTGATTTGCCATTGGAATTGGCTGCCCATGGAGGTGGTGGAGTCACCTTCACTGGAGGTGTTCAGGAGGAGACTTGATGGGGTGCTTGGCTGTATGGTCTAGTTGTTGGGTGGGTTGGATTGTTTGATGGGTTGGACGCGATGATCTTGAAGGTCTCTTCCAACCTGGTGTATTGTATTGTATTGTATTTTGAGTGCTTTGCTAAGAGGGTCTACAAGTTTCCAAACTGAGGCACATAGAAGACTCATTTTTTTTCTCATTTTGAGTCCTGTGTCCAGTTCTTGGATCCTCAGTTTAGGAAAGATGTTGAGTTGCTGGAACATGTCCAGAAAAGGGCAACAAAGCTGGTGAGGGGTTTGGAGCACAAGTCCTGTGAGGAGAGGCTGAGGGAGCTGGGGTTGCTTAGCCTGGAGAAGAGAAGGCTCAGGGCAGACCTTATTGCTGTCTACAACTACCTGAAGGGAGGTTGTAGCCAAGTGGGGGCTGATCTCTTCTCCCTAGCAACCAGCACCAGAAAAAGAGGACACAGTCTCAGGCTGCACCAGGGGAAGTTTAGGCTGGATGTTAGGAAGAAGTTCTTCATAGAAAGAGTGATTGGCCATTGGAATGGGATGCCCAGGGAGGTGGTGGAGTCACCATCCCTGGAGGTGTTCAAGAGGGGATTGGACGTGGCACTTGGTGCCATGGTCTAGTCATGAGGTCTGTGGTGACAGGTTGGACTCGATGATCTTTGAGGTCTCTTCCAACCTTGGTGATACTGTGATACTGTAATTCATAGGCAGCCATAACTATAGGCTACAAAGCTTGTTTAATTTATCCTGGCAATACTGTGTGTCTAGGAGATAATAGTATAGTGGTCATGTGTGAATCTGAAAATATTCAGAGGTTTGTTCTGGTTTGGATAGTAGTAAAAAGTGGTAAAGAATGGGCTGCCCAGGGAGGTGGTGGAGTCATCGTCACTGGAGGTGTTTAGGAAGAGACTGGATGGGACACTTGGTGCCATGGTTTAGTTGATTAGATGGTGTTGGATAGGTAGATAGGTTGGACTCGATCTCAAAGGTCATTTCCTGATCTGATCTATTCTATTCTATTCTATTCTATTCTATTCTATTCTATTCTATTCTATTCTATTCTATTCTATTCTATTCTATTCTATTCTATTCTATTCTATTCTATTCTATGACAATCAGTCCATGTTGTGTCTTTTGCAAATTGCTAACACATTGAAGAAATAAAAATTGGAAAAAAAAAATTCACTTTTCCCTGCAATTTGTGATAGAAAAATATATTTCTTAGATTTTCTTTTTTAATGCAAGTACATATTGTGAAAAATTTGTTGGTACTAATGAGTGTTTCTCCCAGAAAAAGGAGAGAGAGACAAGTATTTTGGTGAAGGAGATTTATTATGAGCCACAACCTTCGAGACAAACAAGAATTAATTCCTGCATCTATCTCTGATAATGTCTTTGGTTATGAACTTTTAATTATGATTTTTTTAAAGCTTTCTGACAGATATGTCTTAAAAATCATTAATAAGTCACTCTTGTTGGCTCCTCTTCAGTTTCTGACTAGTTGCACAGGACACTGCATTCAAAGGAATGGAAAGAAAGCTGAGTTGGATGGAGTACTCGATATTTTACATTTTAAATTAGACACAGATCGTACAGAATGAACAAATAATCAGATGGTGCAGATTCATTTGTATCTATAAATATCCTTGAAAAACAGATATGTTTCCAGTTTTATTTGGCTATTCTTCCATTGCTTTATGGAGCCTTGAATTTCTGTATTATAAGAAACAATTTGTATAGAATAAAGGCATTTATCTGTGTGCTAACCACAATAAAACTGGAAGGAGATTGATTCTTATTAAAACCATCTCAGGCAAAACAATTTCTTACAACCACAAAAGTGGTATTGGTGCACCAGTTGTAAGGAATGAAATTTTAGAGACATGTCCTGGATTTTTTTTCACAAGCCAGAGTTCAGGGGGAGGCTGATGTAGTGCTTTCATGTATTTTGGGTGATAAAAAGAAAATGAGGACAAGATTTATTATTAATATTATTATTGATCATGTATGAAATTGAGAAAAATAAAATCTATGCTGATCCTCTCAGTTTTTGAATTTTGCTTTCATAGGATGAAGTGCAACCAGAAATTGTCTTTTCTCCACATGCTCTTAATGGACAGCTCAATGTAAGCACCTCCAAGTATTTTTGTTTGTTTCTTTGTTTATTGCATGTATAATTTTGGTGAAGAATTAATGCAAGGTAAGGACTTTGTAAGGAAGCATGTGAAATCTGCATAGAATTGATGGAGGTGATGATAATTGCAGTATGTCCCTTTCGCAATAAGATTCAGTCTCCTAGCGGTTTATTTTTTCTGGTCCAGTGAAGATCTCCCAGGTTTTTTAGATCTAAACTAGTTTCAGTTGCTTCCAGTCCACTTTTACTGTACATGCAACACCTCAGGGTCAAACTAATCAGTACCACAAAGTTCAGTGAGAGTGAAATGTGGTTTTGTGTTTGCAGTTATGACATTCTTTCTCACCATCTGCTTCCATTTTTGCTAACAATTGCCTCCATGTCTGATCTAATTAGCCAACACATAGAAATACATTAACTTTTGAGCCATGAGTACTTTAAATGATAAAGAAATATCTGCCTTCCTTTTCATGAAGAGAGGTTTATTGAGCCTTTCAGAAACTTTTTGTATTTACTAATTATAAAGATATTCCATGCAACTACAGTTACTTTTTCAGGTTGGTTGGAAATAGAGTAACAAAACCCAGACTGGCAACACTTTAAATTAACAAGCAGTGAGCAATTAGAACAAGGCCACAGAAAAATGAGGAAGTCTGCAGCTCAAACAGTTATGGTTTTAATAAAAACAGATCTCTGTAATTCTTGGTCAGTGTAAACTGATGCTGTTGCTTTGAAGTCAACAGATCTAGACTATTTAACTTAATACAGGAGTAGGACATTAATGCTTTCTATTAATTGTGATTTTTGAAGAACAAACATCAACCCACTGAACACAAAAGCAACTATCCCAAAAGACCTCCCTCCCATCCTTCTTTAAAGTGCTGTTTTACTTTGGAAGTATTCTTCAGGCCCATGTCATGTATTGATGGCTCTCTACCTGCCTGCACTGGGAGAACAAGCCTATGGGTAGGTGCTGACCCAAATACATGTGCATGCTTTCCAGTCATGCTTCACAAACCACCCCATCAACAGCAGGGAACAGGATAAACTATGACATCTGTCAACCACTACCCCCAGTGGTTTCTGCCTGGCCACTCTCCAGCCACTCTGACCCCAGCCTGTAGCACTGCATGGGGTTGTTGTGGCCAATGTGTAGAACCTGGCACTTAGATGTGTTCAATCTCATGCCCGTGGACTCTGCCCATCTGTCCAGCCTGTCAAGGTCCCTCTGCAGAGCTCTTCCACCCTCTAACAGATCAACACCTGCCCACATCTTGGTGTCATCTGCAAATTTACAATCAATCCCCTCATCCAGATCATAAATAAAGATATTGAACAGGCTTGGGCCCAGCACTGATCCCTGGGGGACGCCACTAGTGACTGGCTGCCAGCTGGATGTGGCACCATTCACCACCACTCTGTGGGCTCGGCCCTCTAGCCAGCGTGTTCCAGTGTGGATGAGTTTCCTAACTAGCTGAAACCCTTTTTTCTTTTCTAGGCCTTAATCTTAAAAGCAAAGGTAAAAGTGTGGTGGTTAGCAGGCGAAAGATGACATGGTTTGCTTAGTGAGTTGTTAATATTTTCCTTTCTGGGGTCTTTTTCTGATTTTGAGACAAGAGTAAGTTGATGGTTATTCAGCTGTTCTTTCCCCCTGTCAGATGAGGCTTCCCTGTGATCTGTACTTACTCATCACATTTGGCTTTGTGTTTCTGTGTGAAACATTCCTTGCTGAAACTGTGCAGTGTAATGGCCCACACATCAACCAGAATGTTGTTCTCAGTGTGGGAAAACAGTAGAAAATGAAAGGATTGTTGTTGATTTTTTTTTTTTTTTTTTAAATTGTTTATTGTTTATAGCTGAGAAACCTGGAGTAAATGTTATGTTACTCCTAGGCTAGGGTGTCACCCTGCTCCCATAAAACTGCTGTGTGCATTGTCATATGAGGCATTATTCAGCTCTTGGAACAGACAGGGAGTTCAAAGGTAAGACTTCCCTCCCCTGTTTTCTGACCATGGATGAGAAGAAGGGTATTTCAATAGAGTTCATCCAATCTGACAAAACTGTGTAGACCTGTAGAACTAAATTGAGTGCAGCCTTATCCTCTGCATTGCGCTTTGTGTTGTAGTTGCTGAGAGAGCTGGCAGATGAGCTGGCCAAGGCGCTCTCCATCATCTTCCTCCAGTCCTGGCTCACTGGTGAGGTCCCAGATGACTGGAAACTGGCCAATGTGGTCCCCATCCACAAGAAGGGTTGGATGGAGGAACCTGGAAACTCCAGGCCAGTCAGCCTGACCTCAGTGCCAGGGAAAATGATGGAGCAGATTATCTTGGTGGCAATAACTGCGCAATAAATCTTTCTCAAGCTGCGCCAGGGGAAGTTTAGGCTTGAGGTGAGGAGAAAGTTCTTCACTGAGAGAAGTCGTTCACCATTGGAATGGGCTGCCCAGGGAGGTGGTGGAGTCACCGTCCCTGGAGGTGTTCAAGAGGGGATTGGACGTGGCACTTGGTGCCATGGTCTAGTCATGGGGTCTGTGGTGTCCGGTTGGACTCAATGATCTTCAAGGTCTCTTCCAACCTTAGTGATACTGTGATAACTATAGGCTACAAAGCTTGTTTAATTTATCCTGGCAATGCTGAGTGTCTAGGAGATAATAGTATAGTGGTCATGTGTGAATCTAAAAATATTCAGAGGTTTGTTCTAGTTTGGATAGTAGTAAAAAGTGCAGATGCTGATCCACGCCTGTTGGAGCTCTCAAAATGGTCTGGTGACCCCATTACAGAAGTCATCTCCTAAATTTTTTGGTCACTGCAAGATTTAATTTTGAGCTGGATGAAGCAGTGCCCAAGGCAGATGAAACCAAGTGGTAGCAATCATTAGTAAAGACAGCTGGAGAGAAATGCAAAATCTACACAAGTAACACAGTAATGTAGCCACTTTAATTTCATTTTAACTCTAGCACGTTTTTTCTTATTGGCTCTGAAATCTCTTGGCGTGTAGATCAAGATATCCAAGCAGTCTGAACTGAGGTTTACTCTTCACCCTTTTGAAAATGCTTTATGCCTGTAGTTAAGGAAGTGCACCAGAAACCTGTGTTTTCAAACTGAGAGTCCAATGGTGTATGCTATTCCGTTCCCATCTGTACTAGTTCCATGAGAGCAAGTCTGTCTCCATATATCATGCTCTCTTCAACATTTGAAGGCATCAAAGGACAGCAATCTGCTGTCCAGTGTGGAAGTCAGATAGTGGGGTAGAGAGTTGTCTCTCCTCTGTATAAGAAAGAGAGCTGGCATTTACTGTTTGAGACAGTGAAGGACAGTGAAATGACAGACTTAGCGATAAGAAGATTAACTAAAATTTTCCAGGCTTTCTGACATTCATGGGATGTATATTTAAAGGACAATGCATCCTCAGCCTTAATTCTGGTTTAGCTAAGCATTTTTGTGAAGAAATGCCTTTATCTTGACTAAAATAGCAAAAATGACTGAAAAGTTTGCACTTCAAGGTGTCATGAGACCTTCATTGCATCAGAGGTGCACATGAGACTGACAGGTCTCCAGGAGGCTATCAAGGGTGGTGGTGTCCCATGAGGCACTCCATCTATTTTTCAGGAGCTTACAAATTTATAACCAGCGTAAGCAAAAAGTATTGGAGGCCTTGCAAAAGTTTTTTAGCTTTGCTGGCATGACCTGTGGAGCCTACAACTTCTGTAAGCACTTTTCATGCCTAACTAATGAGACTTTTTGGCAAAGGCAGGGCTTAATATCAACCCAGGGTCCCTAAAGCAACCATGCATCAAAGGAACCCTTTTTGATTCTATGAAACTCAAGGAAATCTCTAATTTAGATATGGTAGATTCTCTGTAATGCAAATTAGGACCAGAAGTTCATTAGAAATATGAGATCTGTCAGTATTTATTTCTCTATAACTCTGGCTGGCAAACTTCTGTGGCCTAAAAATTCTGCTGTTAATCCCTGGCTGAATTAAATGTATTTTTAAGTGTCAAGTAAATTCATCAACCTTTTATTTATTTATTTATTTATATTACAGAACTTTAAAAATTACCAGATGCTACTTGTGAGTGGTGGTTTGTGAGGGTTCTTGTAAATAGCCTAAGGCAGGTTAGAAATACAAGGTTATTTTTGGAATGTGCAATGTGATATTTTGTGTTGCACATTTATTTTTGTAGAGAGGCAATGGACTGTGAGGGCATATTAAGTTTTCACCTTTTTACCCTGGTAGCTTTGGGTTGTTGTGTTTAGGAGCAAAATGATTGGGGTTGGTTTCAGAAAATTACTGATGGTAGTCTGAAAATTGTCATCTGTCCTCTTTAGCACTACAGGCAACATCACCCTGGAAGAAGGAAATAGGTCAGCACTATTGGACAGCAATATTATTTCTGGGTGTCTGCAGCTGAGGAAAATATTCCCCCTATCAGACCTTCCTAGCTGGCAGGAGCACTGAAGTTGTTGGCAGTGATGGTTGATGCTCACTGGGAAAGAAGAAATTGTCCAGAAATGCGTCCAGATCCTTCTGATATTGCTCCCCTACAACTCCCTGAAGGGAGGCTGGAGCAAGGAGGGGCCCAGCCTCTTCTTGATGTCAAACCACAGGACTAGGGGAAATGGTTTCAAGCTGCACCAGGGGAGGTTCAGGCTGGGTATTAGAAAATATTTCTTCACAGAGAGTGTTCTCAAACATTGGAATGGTGCAGTGGTGGAGTCACCATCCCTGAAGGTGTTTAAGTAGCGCGTGGAGCTGGTGCTTAGGGACATGATTTAGTGTTGACCCTTCAGTGCTGGGTCAAAGGTTGGACTGGATGATCTTTGAGGTCTTTTCCAACTGGATGTATTCTGTGATTTAGTGACCACACCCACTGTTTAGAGAATAATAAACACATGGTAATTGTCCTGCTAGTTTGTAATAAACTACAGAACTTGGGCTTCTTAGACTTCATGCATGTCTTTTTGGGGTAAGACAAAATATCTGTGCCAGGTTTACAAGCTGAGCTGCTGGTTATACACTGTCATTTACTTCCAGAATGAAAAGGTTGCCAGAATTTACATGTCACAGGTTGAGGCGGTAGGCATTTAAGAACCACAGAGCAGCAGACCTCCAAGAGGTCCAGATAGGTCCAGAGATGGACCAGAAAAGCATAAATTGTTTATTCTATCCCATCCCATAAGTCTGCTGTCTCTTTATAAGCAAGCTGTACAACTAGCTCTTTGTCTTTTTTCCCTTTTCTCCCCTCCTGGGAAGGTGTAAGTTCTTATCTGGCACAGGGGAGGGTGCTGGGACTATCTGCAGGCTTGAGAGGTCTGGGTTATTTTCATGTGCAATTTTGGCCTGTTTGGGCCTACTGTAGGAGGCATATGGTGGGTGGGACAAAAGAGCACTAAGGCGTGTGTGTTGAGGCATGGATGATGGGGGGAGATTTTTCTTGGGATGTAGAAGATTGTGTGGATTTCTGTATTATGTACTAGGTATTGAAGTGCTTTGTATTATATTTTTACTTTCAGAATTGGTTGGGTGACCACATACAAAGGGTAGTGGTCAAGAGCTCAATGTTCAGATGGAGATGGGTGACAAGGGGTGCCCCTCAGGGATCCATACTGGGACCATTGCTATTCAATGTCTTCATCAATGACAGGCAGAGAGATTGAGTGGTCCTCAGCAAGTTTGCTGATGACACCAAGCTGAGTAGTGTGGTTGATGTGACTGAGGGGTGGGATGCCATCCACAGGGACGTGGACAGGCTGGAGAGGTGGACCCAAGGGAACCTCATGAGATTCAGTAAGGCCAAGTGCAGGGTCCTTAATTTTCTCCAAATCTGTGAGAGCATTTTAATTTTTCCTCCATAGGGGAGTAAAATAAAATTCTGCCTCATTCTCTAAACCAAGGTACTACACCTTTAAACACACAGGAAAGAAACCACAACAATTAAAACAATGCTGAATATCCAAATTGTCTCCATGATTTAAGTGATGCAGGACAGACCCAATGCATCACTGGTTTTGTAAGCAAATATGCCCTTGAAGATAAAATGTAGGCAGGAAAAATACAGAAGGCATGGCAGACTAGTTTTTGTCAGTTACATCAGAGAAGATTTTGATCTCTGACCCAATCATTTCACATGTATCCAAGTTATTATTTTTGTTGAAAATAGCTCTTTGTGACCATTGAGAGCTGGTTTGCATAGAAATGTTTTACCTCTGAAGTTCTTTGAATACAAAAAGAGGATAATTTTCAATCAACACCCTCCCAACTCCAAATTTTACAATCTTTCAGTGTCTCATAATTTAGACATATTTCATCTGATTATTTTGAGATACATATCCTCCTCTGAGTATAGTCTAGACAGGAGATATTTTAAATTGAAAGGCTCCTTTCCTTCCCTCTGTTAGAGGAATTCAATATTGGTATTATGGTTTAAAGGAAACTATTGACTATGGAATTCTTGGCATGGCCTCATTATTGTGTGTTGGAAATGGGTTGTACTGGTTGTTACATTCATGAATTTTTCTGGTCCATCCACTCTAGGGGAGGAATTCAGGTTGCTCAGGAAACCTTATGACTGCAGTGCAGAAGCGGGTGGGGAAAGTCCTGATCCAGTTGTTCTGGCACATTCATGAGCAGTAAAGGATGTAAATGAGACATTCCAAGAAGAAGTGATATATTTGGCAGCATTCATGTGGCTAGTCTCAGTGAAGGAAAACAGGCATCAGAAAGTTAGAACTACTTTATTTAGTTGTGATGAATCTCAAATAAGAATCTAGTTAATCCTAACTTAAATGCATTGGAAAACATCAGTGTGATGTTATACCCTTTAGCAATGTAATTCCAGCATCTACATTTCTACTGCTTATATAATTAACTGAAAAATTCATCTGTGTTAGGTGAAAAATGGGAAAATTTATTCATTGCCTCATTCTCAATGGTGTAAACTGGCAAAAGTTTAATGATGTCAAGGGAGTTACCTAAGGGATTAAATTTGGCTCTGCATACAGAAAAAGACAGGCAGACCTGTAACATGAATTTCAAAGTTGTGCTTGAGAATATCATTAGCATGCACCTGCATGAACATGAATTTTATTTCCAAGTGGATGGCTTCAAGTCCACTAGCTGCTCATAGTGTCTGTCCACTCACCTGTGCACTCCTGTTGGGAGAGGACATAAAATTTCCACCAAAGCTCTGTTGGTTGCCTCCTGAAAACGGGACAGGTACTGTCACCCTTAGGGGAAGCTGAATTCCCTACCTCTGGTGAAGTAAAAAATATAGAGTCTTGCATAAGAACTAGCACTCATGGTGTTTTCTTTCCCTTCACAGCTACCTACACTACATAGCTATAATTTATTGGTTTGTCTTCATTGCAATGTGGCTGTGCTTTGCCTATATACTGTACAATCAAAAGGTACCTTGATTTAAAGTGGGATATCATGCTTTCATTATGTCTGGGGTTTGATATTCTTTGCTTTGCCTGGGAATATGGTTTGAAAGGGAGGACAAACTTATTTCATGAGAGTCTCTGGTTTCAGGCCAGTAACCACCTCTGGACTGCAGACTGACACCTCGTTTCTTTCTCTCTAATTTCCAGCAACTACATAACAATTTCAAATTAAAGCTCAGTTCAGATCCAGGTCACTAGAAATAACTAACTACTGTTGTAATGAAAATGTAGTTACTATCATTTATCCATTACATTAAAGAAAAAAAAAGAAAAAGACCAGTTTTTGATTTTCAGTTGCTCCTATTTGATAGAAAACTTAGGATAATGTTTCACAGACATTATATGGAGCTGCAACTTGCTGCACTTTCTTCTAATCCCTTTAAACTATCCCTGGTTGCTTAGAGCCCCAAAGAAGGTCCTGAATCACACAGGTTTAAATCTTTGTGACATTATTATTAATTAACCAATCTCTGGAGCAAGAATGTTTATTTTACCACATACAACTGAACTATACAGATGAATACATGATTTCTACTCATTTGAGCAGAGTTTTAGGATTTTGTGTTTATTATGTGCCAGTTTATTATCAACATCTGCCCCCATCTTAGTGTCATCTGCAAAATTACTTGTCCAGATCATCAATGAAGTTATTGAACAGGCCTGGGCCCAGCACTGATCCCTGGGGAACACCACTAGTGACTGGCTGCCAGCTGGATGTGGCACTGTTCACCACCACTCTCTGGGCTTGGCCCTCCAGCCAGTTCCTAACCCAGTGCAGAGTGCTGCTGTCCAAGCCACAGGCTGACAGCTTGGCCAGAGTTTGCTGTGGGGGATGGTATCAAAGGCCTTGCTGAAGTCCAGGTAATCTACATCCACAGCCTTCCCCACATCCCCTGATCATAGAAGGAGGTCAGGCTGGTGAGGCAGGACCTGCCACTCCTAAATCCATGCTGGCTGGGCTTGATCTCTTGGCCATCCTGTAAGTGCTGTGTGATTGCACTCAAGATGACCTGTTCCATAATTTTGCCTGGCACTGAGGTCAGGCTGACAGGTATGTAATTCCCTGGTTCCTCCTTCTGGCCCTTCTTGTGGATGGGCATCACGTTGGCCAGCTTCCAGTCATCTGGGACCTCTCCAGTGAGCCAGGACTGGTAGTAAATGATGGAGAGCAGCTTGGTGAGCAAAATTCCTTAGATCTTTGTTGTATTTATGGGCAATTGTATTTTGGCTTGCATGAACCTGAAGCCTTAATGTTAGGGAAATGGGATTTCTGTCCCACATTTTTCTTGGCCATTGCCACCCACAGTCTAAAGATGAATCCCTAAAGTTTTGTTGAGTTCATTTAATAAATCATGTACAACACAATAAAATAAAATAATAAAAAAATCCCTTAAGCCAAAAGGAATTAATAGATTGGAGTATGTGGGTTCATCTGGTCAAAGTCATGTAAAAATGTGTTTACTCTTCATTATGCATACCCTGTATGTGTTGATATGACATCATCCCCCATAAAGCTAGGAATACAGTGCACGCATAACCACGAGTTTGTATGAGATGCAGTGACTATCCCCACGAGAGAGAGAATAAGGCATAATTTAAAGTTGGAACCTGGAGTGATTTATGAAGGTCATTGTCTTACTGGTTCAGATACTTTCCATATGTTGTTGTAGAAACCTCTTTTTGTATTTTATGTGTAAAACATGTGTAGCAAATTACTCTCTATACAACTTTCCTCCTTTAAAATGCTTTGGTTTTAAAATGTTGATGTGTTCTTTATTTCCAATCTGGGGTATCCCACTTTATATTTATTGAAAGACCAATTGAAAGATTTTGAGGTGACTTTGCAGGAGTTTGAAGTGGTTGACAGTAAACCTGGTAGTGCTTTTGATGCTAAAACATCCTATTGCACTGGATTTATGGCTTGACTGGCTGTATCATGCTTGGCTGATGCAGAGTATGCCCTGCAACATGCTTAGAGCCCTGAAGGTGCTGACCTAGTAAGAGAGGAACAGAATCATTTTTCTCCTACCAGATGTAGCACATTATAATTCTATCTCATTTTATTTTAGAAATTATTTGAAGATGGAACTAGTAACATTATAATCATGTGGTGGGAACACAACTACTGAAAATACTTGCTGAAGGCATTAAAAGGCTCCATTTAATTTACTATAATACAGAAAACATTTTTATTGTGAGGAGAACTTATTTCACTGGTTGGTTAGTGAATGGACATTTATTAATCAAATAAATTAACACCACCCATGGCAACTTGCCCCAGAAGTACCTGCAGAGGAGTGATGGATGAACAAGGAATGAGGATAAAATGATCTGGTCTGTGCCATTCTACTTGCAATTTTATAGGATTTATTAATTGTTCAGTATATTCAGCAAGCATTGTTTACAGAGTAGTTTGGCTTGTAGCTTGTTTGGAAGCCATTTGGAGTGAGTATTCAAAGTACACTTCAAATGAAGATTACTTGTCATTAATACAATACAATACAATACAGTAATACAATACAATACACCAGGTTGAAAGAGACCTTCAAGATCATCACATCCAACCCATCAACCAATCCAACCCACCTAAACAACTAGACCATGGCACCAAGCACCCCATCAAGCCTCTTCCTGAACACCTCCAATGAAGGTGACTCCACCACCTCCATGGGCAGCCGATTCCAATGGGCAATCACTCTCTCTGTATAGAACTTCTTCCTAACATCCAGTCTAAACCTGCCCTGGCGCAGCCTGAGACTGTGTCCTCTTGTTCTGGTACTGGCTGCCTGGGAGAAGAGGCCAACCTCTGCCTGGCTACAACCTCCCTTCAGGTAGTTGTAGAGAGCAATGTGATTCCATACTCAAAAGAGTCCACAGGTCACAAATGAGGCTCCTAAGTGTCACTATGCTGCAAGTTAATAATACCATGAATCGCAATATTCCTATAGCTTGACTTTAGATCCCCCATAATGATCTCCACAGACTTCACTGGTATTCAGAGCAAACTTTAAAATAATTTCTTTCAGCACAGACATTTGGGACTGCCACTTTAAAACAGATTAGGCACACTTTCTGTACTCCTTTTTCAAAATCCTTGTTTCAGTGGCTGTGTCTCCCATTAAATGTTTTGCTGGAGCATCCATGCAAAATGAATTGTAAAGACACAAATCCACCTGAAACTAATAAAAGCCTCAAATGTCATTAAGAAATTGTGAACTTTGTTCTCCTGCAAATGTAACCCAGGATCTATGTTTTTAGACTGTTTCCTACACCTCACTATCTTGTGAAGATTTTAAATGTTCTAGATGTGAAGTTGTGTAGGACAGCACAAACCAAGTTCATCAGTACTGAAATCTCACTTTGTAAGTGTTTAAACTATTTCCAGATAGATAAAACACCATCAATGCTGAGAAGCAGTAAAGGTAATTGATTTCCTTGATTAATTGAATGAAGAATAAGCATGCAACTTGAGAGCAACTGCATTTCTTCAATTTGTTTCTTTCCTTGATGTGCAGCCATGAAGGTGCTGAGTGTGCAGCCTAGGCTGAGTGTGCTGGTGAACAGCACAGTAGCAGGCCTTTGGACATCCTTTATTGTATCCTGTGCACTCTTAATGTACCATGCTGCGTGAGCTTGCTGCTGGGATGGGAGAACAAATGTGGCTGTAAAGCTTTAACATCTGTAGTAGTGATGAGTGGTTTGTTGGATGAGGTCTCCAGCAAGTAGGGCAGCTAGTTCCTCTGGTTTGCTATCATTAGCCAGAAGCACTGCTGCTCACCCCCTGCAGATTGCTAAAGTGTCTTTTGGGGCTTGAGGATGTTAATCAGTCAGGTAAGTTCCTCACAGCCTACAGGAAAGAACAAACAACTCTTTCCAAGGCAACTGTGGAAGTTTTTACATAGATAGGATATGAGGCAAAATTGCTGGCTAGCTTTGTGTTACTCATGTTCACTTTTATGTTTTCACAGAATGAAGTTTATCTACAGGCAGGGCATTGAAACAAGGTGTATGTGATTCTTCCACTTTCAGAAGAGGATCTGAGGTGAAAATGAGAAGTCAGGGGGTAGAATGTTGACTCTCTGAGTGGGAACTGTTTTTACATTATGTTAATCTCTTGTTGTATTACCCTTGCCTACAGGGAAGCAGTAATAAGTTAGTGTCTGTATTCAGGCACTAGCCCACTGATCACAGATGAAAGAATTATGAGCATGTCAATTGGCAGATTCAATGAAATCCACAGATGCCTCTTCCAGGTTTTTCTTCATGTTTAAACCAATTTATCATCAGCTGCTTTCTGCTGCTTGTAGAACCAGTTTGCCACTTATTCTAATGTCACTTCCGTGCTCTCACTGAGTGATAATTAGAGAAATGGGAACTTGCACGATGCAACCCTGGAAAAGCCTCTTTCAAGCAGATCCCTTCCTGGGTGAGGACTGCTCATCTTGTCACTCGTGTGGGCCTCCCCTCTGCCTGATGCTTCTCTGCTTCAACAAGGTCTGTGTAACTTTCCTCATTTTTCACTGAGGCACATAGGCATCAATTCTTCTGATCCTGTAATAGATCATCTTCGTCAGATTCATTTCACAGTAGAAGTGAAAGTGGAAAGCAAACGCATCCTCAGCACAGAATAAATGCACTTGTCTCAGCTGAAAAAAAAACCCAAACAAACAACAAACAGAAAGAAAGAAAGAAAGAAAGAAAGAAAGAAAGAAAGAAAGAAAGAAAGAAAGAAAGAAAGAAAGAAAGAAAGAAAGAAAGAAAGAAAGAAAGAAAGAAAGAAAGAAAGAAAGAAAGAAAGAAAGAAAGAAAGAAAGAAAGAAAGAAAGAAAGAAAGAAAGAAAGAAAGAAAGAAAGAAAGAAAGAAAGAAAGAAAGAAAGAAAGAAAGAAAGAAAGAAAGAAAGAAAGAAAGAAAGAAAGAAAGAAAGAAAGAAAGAAAGAAAGAAAGAAAGAAAGAAAGAAAGAAAGAAAGAAAGAAAGAAAGAAAGAAAGAAAGAAAGAAGGAAAGAAAGAAAGAAAGAAGGAAAGAAAGAAAGAAGGAAAGAAGGAAAGAAGGAAAGAAGGAAAGAAGGAAAGAAAGAAGGAAAGAAAGAAGGAAAGAAAGAAGACAAGAGTAATTTCTTGTTCTTGAAGGTGTTCTGTCCACTCATGAAACTAGTAGCCCAACCTTAGGCATGATACTCAGAGATTAATATTCACTGAATTGTAGAGTGGTTAGGGCTGGAAGGGACCTCCAAAGGTCATCTGGTCCAACCCCTTGCAGTGACCAGGGACATCCTCCATTAGATCAGGTTGCCCAAAGCCCTACCGAGCCTGACCTTGAATATCTGCAAGAGTGGATTAATTTTTTTCATTCCAGGAACCCAGATTTTGTATCAGTGGTATACAGCAGAAGTCAGTTTCCAGGAACTGGCTCCTGTATCATCAATGAAACTCATTAGATTCAGTTTTCAAAAGCTGTGTTAGCCCAAACAGTACAGGGGAACAAACAGCTCGAGTCTAGAGCAGCCTTTGTGGCTTTACAGCACTGTCACTTGGGGGAAACCCATCATTCTTGACACACCTTTGCTTTGAGAGCCTGTACCTAGAATGCCAAGCCCAGCAGCTGCAGGCGGCGGGCGGGTGGCCATCTTCCTCCCCGGGTCTGCGCTGCCGCGCGCCGGCAGCAGGGGGCGCGCGAGGCCTGCTGCCGCAGCTGCTCTCCGCAGGCGGCCCTCGCGCTGCCTGGCCCGCCTGATTGCAGCGGTTTAAAAGCGCCGCGACGGCCCGCAGAGCAGAGAATCTGAGAACAGTCTGCCTGAAAAGACCTTTAAGATCACTAATTCCAACCATTGGGTAACAACCAAGTCTGGTGCTAAACACTGTCCCTTCCCATCGCCTCTCTGCATCTTCTAAACAGCAGCAGGGATGGGGATTCAACCACCTCCTTGGGAAGCTGTTCCAGTCTTTGAGAGTCCTTTCTGTGAGGAATTTTCTTTGAAGAGCCAAACTTAACCTCCCCTGGTGAGACTCGAGGCCATTTCCTCTTGCTCCATCACTTGTTACTAGGGAAAAGATACCAACACCTATCTGGATCCAACCTCCTTTCAGGGAGTTGTAGGGCTTGAGAAGGTTTTCTCTCAGCATCCTTTTCTCCAGGCTAAACAACTCCAGTTCCCTCATCCTCGCAAGACCTGTTCTTCAGACCCTTCAGCTGCTTTGTTGCCCTTCTCTGGACCTGCTCCAGTACCTCAATGTCTTTCTTGTAGTAATGACCCCAAAACTGAATCCAGGACACGAGGTATAGCCTCACCAGTGCTGAGTACAGGAGGAAAGCTGGGGAATAAGCAGAATGAAATTTTTGGAATAGGTGAGGTTAGGTTGGGCATGAGGACTATTACTAATTTCCCAGGAATGGCTATGATCCAGGAGAGGATGGTCTATTCTTAGTGAGAAACACTTTCATATAATCATAGAATGGTTTGGGTCAGAAGGGACCTTAAAGATCTTCTGGCTCCAACCTCCCTGCCATGGGCAAGTTCATCTTGAACTGCATACCCAACAAACACATTCAAATATAACAACAATGTATACTGAGGTGAATGAAATCAGCACAACAAAATAACTAGCTTATGGATGAGTAGGAAAAGCCAGTGCTTTTTGCACAAAAGCCAAAAATATTTCTAAATTAGTCTGACTTTTAAATATTTTTATCTTTTTCAGGAAAGCTGATTTCAGTTCTCCTGTGCCAAGTACAAAAGAATTTTAGTTAAGAACATGATGCTAAATTTTCAGTTTAGTCTAGCAGAAGCATTTAACAGAGAACAAGGATTTTGGCAGTGATTTTATACCAACTGCCTACTCCAGTGACTAAAACATAGTTAGACAGCTCTGGTATTTAGGGCCATAATGTATGATTTGGAGCATTACTAATGCAGAGCTGATAGGCCTTAGGTCTCTGCATTTAATGTAGAAAGTAGATGCAATTAAGGTACAGGACTCTGAAGTACGAATGCATATTTCAGAAGCATTTATTTGTATTTCTCTTTCTTTGAACCAGCAGCCACTGCCTCCTATCTTTTTTGAAAGATGCTCTGTTTCTTTCCAATCTACTAACTATTGGGGAAGAGTAAATGCTAATAGAGAGGCCCTAGGAGAATGAAATTAGACATTTCAATGAAAAAGGGTGAAGAGAAAGTGACACGTGTCTTTTTGGGTCTGAAGAAAATGACTTACAAGAAGAGTCAATGACAAAAACACTGACAGGACAGGATTTCAAGTGGTATTAGATTATTATGGGGCCATCAAAGATCTCTCCTGTTGCTGTTCTGTCTGAATTCTTAGAATGCCCCTGTAATCAGGCTTCATCCTTAAAAACTAAAGAAACTGAGAAGATTGTGAGTGCTATGAGGATACTAAAGATGAAATGACTCCTTAGCCACAACGTGATGTCATTAGCCATAATAACAAGTGGGATTCCAGCTGGACTGTAAGTTGTGCAGTGAGGCAGGATTATTCTTGCAAATATGCAAGAATTATGCATGGTGATGTTTTGCAAGTGTCTTTGTGAGGATGTATGGTTTTGTGTTTCAAAGAGATGTATAGCTTTGGTTTACCTGTGATTTGTCACTAAAACTGATTTCTAGTCCTAAAGTTCAGAGACCAGAAATCAAGAGAAAAGTGCAGTAGAAACACGGTGAGTACTAAGACAGTTTCTACTGAAGGGTGACAGAACTGAATTCAGGCAAGAGTCTAACTACTAGACTGCCCCTCTACCGAAATCTTTTCTCCTAGCATTGTGTCATTCCTTCTTTGTGAGAGCCATTTATGGCCATGATGCACAGTCACATTTGCTGGATTTGATATGGCTGGCACTTCTGGTCTGTGTGCTTTTACACTGAAGTCACACAACGATATTTGTGTGTCTAACTTTGAAGCACTTGCCTCCTGTGTACTCTCTCATGACTTGGAATGGGAACAACCTCATATCATGACACTGGATGCTCTGCTTGAAGGGACATGATCTGGATCCCAAGTTCCTCTCTGCATTGTGGGCTGAATGTATTAATGGACCTGCCAGTTCATTGCAAAGAAGTCATTACTGTTTGTGGAAACTGAAGAAAATGAGTTAATCACTTTTGAGTGTGAAACACTTATCATTCTCCTTTTGAGGAAAAAAGGGACATTTTCTATGTTCTAGAAAAAACACCTAATACCTTTGCCTAGCCTTCCTTCATTGGTAAATACTGATTCTCTCCTGCTTTGCATTCTGTATAGAAATTATCCCTTGACCTAGAAAGTTGTAATATGTTAACATATCAGAGATAGTGTCATTTAAAATCTGTTGCTATATAAAAAAGTGTCATGAATGAATCAGATCTGTTAACTTTTCCCAAAGCTCCTACTGAAAAAGACTTCATCCAGAGTCATAATATTGCATTAATGGTGTATGTATAATTACAGAATATACAACTCTCCAAACTAAGTTCAAGCAAATAAATGACATAGTATATAGACTATCACTGAAAGGATATGGAGCAAAAAAAACCCAAAATTGATGGCCCCAAACCTGTGGCCACTGTTATCAGTGTTCATCTCCAGTCAAGAATGGCTTCAGCATGCAGAAGGTTCTAAGAATAAGTGTTAATAAATTCCAACTTAAATATCAAGCCTGTACAAAGGAACAAATACTATGCTATGGTGTACAGTTGAAACTTCTAGCCTACCACAAATCCCAGAAGCACACATTCCCAAAACAAATGTTTTCCAGCAAATACCAAACCAAAATAGCTTTTCAACAGAAGATGTCTCTGGAGTGTAGAAAAACACCAGCCCTCTTTGGATAGTCATGCAGGAGAAAGTTAGTAAATAGTCATCATACACTCCAGCTTCTTCTGTGGACTCAGCCAACAACCACCATGCCTGTGTGGTTGTGAGAAGAACAAGATTATTTTCATCTTCTCTATGTGACAAATTCCTCTATTCTCCAGATTAAATGAAATAAAGCCCTTCACTGCATCTGGTGTAATAAAGTTATTATATTACCTCCTTCTAGTCCAGATGAGGCAATCAGAATTGAACACTTTTCCCTTACAGCTGCTGCTTCATCTTTTGATCAAAATTGTTCTGTGTTCTTAGTGACTGTAAATCTGAAAGAGGAAGTGTTTTTAGGAGATGGAGTAGACATGCATCACCATCTTTGGTAAGCATTCAAGGCTTTCTGCGCTCTTGGGGTTACAAAAAAGCCTCTGCATATTTCCAGATCTTAGATGTTGTTTTTTATTAAAGGGATTTTCCAACATATCATAGATATTATTCAGCCCAAATGAATGAATAATTAAGAGTTCAAACAAAACAAACTCCAGGATTTTTGGAAACTCTTAATAGATCTCACATTACTAGGCTGTTACCAACCTAGTCCAGAAGGGAATGAATAATGCTTAAACCATGAAGCCATCAGGGTTTTTGAGGAAATGGAAAGCATTCATCCTATCTAAGAAATCAATTCCACACAAATTGTTCCATTGTCAGTCTGGGAAAGCAAGCTCATTAGTTTCTTGGGTTTGAGTGTGGGGTTTTTTTAAGCTACTGGGTTTTTATCAAGAGATCATTCATCAGAGGATCACAGGATGTTAGGGGTTGGAAGCAACCTCTGAAGATCATCAAGTCCATCTTTTTAAAACTACTTAATATTCTGTATGTTATTTCAACACAAGTTGATCTAGAACATTCAGATAGGATGTGTTCAGGGCAAGGACTGATACAAAGGCTGCATTCCAAAATTAGTCCGTTCTTCTAAATAACTGATGGCCATGATCCTTTCTTCTTACTACCTGCTGCAATAGCACCTCAAGCTATTTATCTGCACCTTTGCCATTTCAGAACAGCCAAGATTCTAGTACATGCTATGGCTGAATGAAGGTGGAATCACAAGCACCATTTTGCAGCAACCTGGAAAGATGGAGACAGAGAGACTGTGCTGCAGACAGCCTCATAGATTCTTCTTGAAGGAAATTTTAGAATATTGCAAATTGTTCTTCAGCTTTGGCTGTCCAGAGTGACCAGCTTACCACGTTAAGTATGGTGGGATTTCTGTACATCCATTATGTTTCATGCACTGTTGCTAAACGTACTTCATGTTAATTGCTGGCAAGTTCTTCCTTTGACAAGGAATCAGTTTTGCTTCTGTTTTACATCAAGAAAATTGATGCCTCACCAAAGGCCTGGGCTCTTCAAACTGGAGTCTAGTCTCTGGCAGTGGCTGGATCCAGAGCTGAATTACAGGTAATTCTGTGGAGATCTATGGAGCAATTGTTATAAAAGGAAGTGTGAATTCAAAGAAGAATCAAGATATTTCCATCTAGAAAAGCCAACAAAGTTCTCCACTGAAGTGAATTTATTATTTTTTTAAAGGCAGAGTGGATGCTTAATCTTTTGCTCTGTTGTGTTCATGTTGTAGGCCATGCAAGGTTTATTCACTGTATATGGTAAGTAAAAGTAAACAAAGTAAACCAAAGTGTCCATGTTTTCTGGAAGAGAATTGTCAGACTATAACATTCTGATTACTTTTTCAAGCTACTTTATTAATCCTGCTATGAAAAAGAGAAAAAAAACCAAACAACAGTCTCAAAGTTTTTTTGACTAGTGAGCTGTAATGATAGCAGGTAAAAGCTATGTATTTCATATAGGAATAGGCTTTCTGATTCTAAGATTGAAAAACACAGGTGAATCTCTTGTGCTTTCCAGGGTTATTTAGGGGTTTTAGTCTTGGGTTTCAAACAACTGCAAAAATTCTATTTCATTCCAAACAGAATAGAATAGAATAGACCTTCAAGATCATCGTGTCCAACCTATCATCCAACACCATCTAATCAACTAAACCATGGCACCAAGCACCCCATCAAGTCTCCTCCTAAACACCTCCAATGATGGTGACTCCACCACCTCCCCAGGCAGCACATTCCAATGGCAAATCACTCTCTCTATGAAGAATTTCATCCTAACATCTAGCCTAAACCTCCCCTGGTGCAGCTTGAGACTGTGTCCTCTTTTTGTGGTGCTGGTTGCCTGGGAGAAGAGACCAGCCCTGGCCTGTCTACAATCTCCCTTCAGGTAGTTGTAGACAGCAATAAGATCTCCCTGAGCCTCATCCTCTCCAGGCTAAGCAACCCCAGCTCCCCCAGCTTCTCTTTAAAAAAACATCCCTCATTTCAGATGAGTCTTCTGTATCTGGGTGTTTTTATGTTTAGATATACAATTACAAGAGGAATAAACCAGCTTATTTCATATGAATGCTGTCATTTTCACCAGTTTCTCCTGTATTTATCCTGTGGCGAAACATTTTAGCTCAGAATAATGGAACAACACAATTGATTTAGTTTTGTTATATTTTTTAATAGAAAAAATAATCTAAGATAATGCACAGTTAGCAACAAATGCACTGAAATGTGTGTATGGAAATTACTTTTTTGTGTCAAATATCATAAACTTACTTAAATGTAAGGAAAGGCCATGCAAAAAGGGCTAGAATAGAAATAGTACATCAGTGTCTTTAAATCACTAATGGTACCTTTTTGGTATTTGGTGGCAAAGTCAGGGAGAAGACATATTTTATGTGGGTGGAAGGTGTAAAGATGACCTAAACCAGTAACTGACAATAATTTTAATCATTTTCAGTCCATTTAAATGATTTAATCTTAGTGCAGTTTTAAGCTATGGCACACAATTTTTGTCAAAGTAGCTTTTGTCTAGCTTGAAAATGGATAAGAAAGCGCAAGTAATAAAATAGCTAAGTGGTTATAATTTTTATGGCTGATGACACTGGAAACATAGAAGAAAGATAATGAATCCTTAGTGAGCAGTTTAATAGCTGTAAAGCCCAAACTTGTCCTCACTGCTTAATATGAAAGTATTGCTCACCTGTTTGTGTGTTTGGAAATTTGAAGAGGAATGTCTCCTTTTTTACAGCTACAGCTTTTTAAATGAAGAAAAGTACAAGCTCAGTGCCATCTGCAAGACAAAGCCACCCTAAATGTTATCTGAGACTCAGCCAATGAAATTCTTATGCCAGAAGAGCCTTCAGGATAAGGGACTATGTATTGCTTGCAAATTGCCACAGGTGGGCCATTGCAATATGCAGGCTGACACAAAAAGCTTTAGTCTGTGAAAAAGAGAATACTTTTCCCACTGTGCTGCGGGTAACATTCAGCGGCCTAATGTGAGGGTTAATGCTGCAGAAGGAGGACAATCTGACCTCTTTAAAGCATCTTTGGTTTGAATGTCTTCCTTTCATGTAGCATTGCTTTTTATTTCTGTTCACAAGTTAATTATCTTTTCCTTTAGTCCAGACCATCTAGCTGACTCCTGGACATGTTACTACAATAGCAGCTAGTCAGGGGCATACTTCAGGAAGTTTTCCCCCTTGATTTTGTGAGGCAGCAAATAATGAGGTAGGCAGCGGTTTCTCTGAGGACAATACTACTGAAAGCAGCAGATGGAGGGAAAGTGCAATAAAAATCCTATTATGTTCTACTCTAATCTCCAACCCAGGGGCATCCCTGGCTACTTGATGCAGGCTGTATTGTTTGTAGAGGAAAATTGAAGGTTGCCACAGTGGCAAAGACAAATAGAATACTAGAATGTATGTGCTTTTTTTGGGTAAGGAAAAAGGATGGCCTCTGAGTTGGGTAGAGGTAGCTGCTGTCTGCACATGCCTTTCAAAAGCACAATCAGAGAAAACAGGAACATGCTGAAAGGAAGAGATGGCTGGGGGGAGTAAAAAGGTTCATGGTATGGAGGCCTTCTTTATGACTTGATTGTGGAAAGACAAGCTGCCTGCTGCAGCTGCAAGAGGATTTCTGGGGTACCAGCAGTTGGTGGGAATATTGTAGAGACACACAGTCCTGCAGAAGAAAACTAGAAAAGTATTGGGCAATCTCTGCATCTAACTGTTGTCTTACCTATGTTAAAGTCTTCATAGACTTTAGATTTTAGCCTGATTTTGCAGGTGAAAGAGGAGAGGTTTGGAGCAACTCAAGTATAATTTTTTTCCCCCCCCCCCTTTTTTTGTCAGAACATCTGAAGAGCAAAGGAAATAGAGGGTTCCTCAGACTAGCCAGAGGAGGAAGAGTTGTCATCATTCTCCTTTTGCCAAATACCTCACAGGGTAAGGAGTTCTTTGAAGATATTTTCTCCTGCAAATATGATGTAACTAGCAAGCTGAAGTAGGTTGGCCAGATTACAAACAAACAGCTCTGAGAAACTGTTCAGGTTTCTGAGGTGTAGAAATGGTGTGATACCTTTCAGCAGTTGATACTGGAGACATCACCCTCCTGCAGTGGCCTCCTGATCACATCTGCCTAATCTTCTGCCATTGTTGGGATTAATCAACTGTCAGCCTTGCAGGTTTGAGTTAGGAAGATGGAGAGAGGAAGAAACTTTCTGTCTGAACGTAGAAAAAGTGTCTAAAAATGTTTACGGGACAGCACCAACGCCCTCATGGGAAGGGCTAGATAGTTTTCACCTGGGGAGGGGGCACCAGGTGTTCCTCATCTCCATTGATGGCTTTCAGCTGCAAGCCACGGCAGCCAGCAGTCCAGTGTGGGAGGCTGAGCTGCGAGGAGTGGTTTTATCTTCACACTAGAAAAGGTCTGTTGGGTTTTATTTTTACTTTGGTGTACATCCCCTGTGGTTTTTATGAATTGGTGGGAAGGTGGCTTTCTCTTTTTGTACTATGGAACTGAATTAAGAAGCTGTCCTTAAGATTTGCTGTAGTAGGATAGCCCAAGGAGGGGCTCAGGTCTGGCCTAACCTGTTTTTTGCTATGTATTTCTGAAGTTCAGGTTCTGTTCTCTCACATCTGTGTAAAATATTTGGGCCTTTCCAGTGTTTGGATATAACACAGAGGGAAGTTAGCCAGACATTACATTTTATTTCCCTTATAACCTCATGTTTTGTCATTTTTTTAAAGTGATTGACTGGAAGGAGTTTAAAGAGGATACATTAATATTGAGCTGTGCTGCAAAACATAATTGATGTTTTTAAAGGTCTCTTTCATTCAGACTGGTCTGGAGCTCTCTAGCCTAGTTTATTTTTGATTATAGAAAGTCATTTCAGTTAAATCATTCCTTTATCAGCAGGATCTGCCCACATTTGGTTAGACTAAAACGCTCTAGCAACCACAATGTTTTTTCCAATTGCTTTGAATCAAAGTTGAGTTAAGAAAAAAAACTTTTGCTGAGATATTTCTGGATCTCATTAATACAGAAAAATTGTAGTAAGGAGCCTTTAATGTGTAGCTGTTGTGGTGTACTAGTCACAGCTCCAGCTCAGCTTTGAGAAAAGCCTCCTCATTCTCTAGTTTTCCCACTTGCAGTTTTGTATATGCCCGTGGCCTAGGGGTTTCTGCCTGTCCTTTCTTGTTGTCACTCTTGATCAGTAGTGTCCTTCAGTTTTTTGCTGCTTCACAAAGCCTCATCCTTTGGCGGGTAAGGCTAACAAGTCAGAAATGAGGAAAGTCTGTCTGATTTTGTCAGACAGCAGCAGTTCTGTTGTTGATGATGTCTGCTTTTACTGAATGGCTTTATTCTGCTACACAAGACATGTTGTAGTTGTTTTATGAATCCTTACCTGAGATAGTCTGATCATAGTTGCATATGCCACCAAACACTGGGGGAGGTCTTTGGGAAGAGGGGGAAGTTGCACAGTTGCTTTTAGGGGGCTTGACACAGGTTTTGGCCGGTTGGGGATTTTTTGTTTTGTTTGTGTTTGTTTGTTTGTTTGTTTGTATGGGGCTTTTTTTTTTTCTTCTTTCTCCAAATTAACAATAGAAAGGGAGGTACAAGCTGATATCAAGGCCATTTTATGTAGAGCTCTTCAACAAACCTGGTAAAAGACCCTAGGGCCAGTGAAAAGGACCTCTGAGTGGCACTAAAAGCGTTTTTCAAATGTACTCATAACAGTCCTGTAGAGCACCCCAATATGTGAAAAGTTGATAAAAGATTTCTGTCTACTTATAGGGATGTTTTTCAGCCCAAGGTCATGTTCTCAATCCCTTTGCTCCTGCCAGCAATTGCGTTCAAGTATTGCGATGGATTTACAGGACTGCACCTTAGCTCTTAAGAGCAAGAGCCAGATGCCATAAGTCAGAGCATCCACATGTGTTTATTAGCATATTTCCTTCTGAAGTGTTTTTCTAGCTCTTGGTAGTATCTTATTGTCTGTTCTCTGTTCCTTTTGAATCTCACCTGGTTTATTTATGCATCTGATTAGTTCCTCTGTGAGGCTGTATTTCCAGGTAACATCCCATATGTTTCTCCTGTTGATTGTCCCAATTCTGGCACTACAGAAATGCAAATAATTTTTGATTCATAAGATGGCAGATCACATACTACAACCATTGAGATTATTCCTCCCCTTTATTTTCTAACAGTTTGTTGCTTGAGCCACTTAATACATTGGCTAAAAGACTGGATGAATGTACTGTACCAATTCAAAAAAGTATTCCAGGTGTGAAATAAATGACATTTCATGTGTTTGAGACTGTATTTGTAATGCATTAGTGGATCAGCAGATTGAACTCACTGTTCAAAAATTATTTATAAAGTCTTCAAGTTCACTTTATGCACTTTTGCTTCATCTTAAATAATCCTTGCCATGGTGCTGAACCTCTGAGGATAGTGCCCAGATAGAGGCAAAGTTTAGGTTTAGATTACTGTTACAAAGACTTGCTTTTTAGAAATGTACTATGTTTCATATTGTTAGGTAGAGTTCTCTTATCTCTGAATACACATATTGATGCAGATTTCAGGCTGGAGAAAGGAATAAGGATCATCATGCTGCATACATCATGCTGAGACTTCACCTTGGGTTAACAGTGTAATCTGGCCCTTTACTCTGGAGATATATCCTACCCTCTTGCAAAACAGTCCTGTATCATACTAGCCAAATGTGTAAGAGATGCAAAACATGCAGTTTCTCTGTCTAGTCTTAACATTTGCAAGAGATGCTCACTTCAGGCTAGGAAGCAGAAATCCCCAAGTTAAGGAAATGAACTGAGAATGGGTATGGGAATGTTTCTTGCACCTGCCAGCGCACAAAGGTTGTGTTGAGATTTTACTGTGTGTTGACTGAAATCTCAGCTTTTCACAGCTGTGCCAGATCTGAGTCTAGATGGAGGGCCATTACAGGAACACACATGGCACCTGTACAGCATTATTCTTAAGGTTTTCTCCTTGGCTAAAAAAGATCAAAATTACTATTAATTTGTTTTAATATACCACTATTGTCTGTCTTTGCACAAAATTTGTGTTTGTTTCAGAACCTCTATCCATACTGATAAACATTAGAACTCTGAATCCATCTGTTTCCTGCACTTGCTTCCCTACATGAAGCATCTGGTTCCAGATTTGGATCTGAATCTCCATGGATCAGAGTCACAAATCTGAATCCTAAATCCATATATTTATCATAGAATCATAGAATCAGTCAGGGTTGGAAGGGACCACAAGGATCATCTAGTTCCAACCCCCTGCCATGGGCAGGGACACCCTACACTAGATCACGCTGGCCAGAGCCTCGTCCAGCCTGGTCTTAAACACCTCCAGGGACTGGACCTCAACCACCTCCCTGGACAACCCATTCCAGGGCTTCACCACTCTCATGGGGAAGAACTTCTTCCTCACATCTAGCCTGAATCTCCCCATTTCCAGCTTCATTCCATTCCCCCTAGTCCTATCACTACCTGAGATCCTGAGAAGTCCCTCCCCAGCCTTCCTGTAGGCCCCCTTCAGATACTGGAAAGCCACAATGAGGTCACCTCGGAGCCTTCTCTTCTCCAGACTGAACAGCCCCAACTCCTTCAGTCTGTCCTCACAGGAGAGGTGCTCCAGCCCTCTGATCATCCTCGTGGCCCTTCTCTGGACACGCTCCAGCACGTCCACATCCCTCCTGTAATATGGGCTCCAGAACTGGACACAGTACTCCAGGTGGGGTCTCACCAGAGCTGAGTAGAGGGGAGAAGCACCTCCCTTGACCTGCTGGTCACACTTCTCCTGATGCAGCCCAGGATCTGATTGGCTTTCCGGGCTGCAAGTGCACATTGAGAGCTCGTGTCGAGCTTCTCGTCCACCAGCACCCCCAAGTCTCTCTCCCCAGGGCTGCTCTCCAGCCAGTCACTGCCCAGCCTGTATTTGTGCCTGGGATTGCCTCGACCCAGATGCAGGACCCTGCACTTGGTCTTGTTGAAGCTCATGAGGTTGGCTTGTGCCCACCTCTCCAGCCTGTCCAGGTCCCTCTGGATGGCATCCCTTCCCTCCAGCGTGTCCACTGCACCACACAGCTTGGTGTCATCAGCAAACCTGCTGAGGGTGCACTCGATGCCACTGTCCATGTCACCCACAAAGATGTTGAACAAGACAGGTCCCAGGACTGATCCCTGAGGGACTCCGCTTGTCACTGGCCTCCACTGGGACATGGACCCGTTGACAGCCACTCTTTGGGTGCGGCCATCAAGCCAATTCTTTATCCATCTAGTGGTCCATCCATCAAACCCATGTGTCGCCAGCTTGGAGACCAGGAGGTGGTGCGGGACAGTGTCAAAGGCTTTGCTCAAGTCCAGGTAAACGACATCAGTTGCTCGCCCCTCATCTATTAATGCTGTCACCTGATCATAGAAGGCCACCAGGTTTGTCAGGCAGGATTTGCCCTTGGCAAAGCCATGCTGACTATTCCAAATCACCTCTTCACTGTTCTTCTGAGTCATTAGTGCCTCCAGGAGGATCTGCTCCATGATCTTTCCCGGCACAGAGGTGAGACTGACTGGCCTGTAGTTCCCCTGTTCCTCCTTCTTGCCCTTTTTGAAAATGGGAGCAATGTTTCCCCTTTTTCAGTCTGTGGGGACTTCCCCACTCTGCCATGACTTCTGGAATATAATAGAGAGGGGCTTGGCAACCTCATCTGCCAGTTCTCTCAGCACCCGTGGGTGTATCCCGTCGGGTCCCATGGACTTGAACACTTTCAGGTTCTTCAGGTGATCACGAACCTGAGCTTCACTTATGATGGGCAGTTCTTCCTCCCCGTCCCTGGCATCGTCTGCCATGACACCAGGAGTGTGGCTGGAGGCCCTTGCAGTGAAGACTGAGGTAAAGAAGTGATTGAGTACCTCAGCCTTTTCCACATCACTTGTGACTAATTCACCACTTTCCTTTCTGAGGGGGCCCACACCTTCCCTAGTCTTCTTCTTGCCATTAATATACCTATAGAAATTCTTAGTGTTCCCTTTAATCCCCCTGGCTAGATTCAGTTCAAACTCTGCTTTGGCTTTCCTAACCAGGCCTCTTGCTGCTCGGGCAGCTTCCTTATATACCCCCTGTTCTATCTGTCCTTCCCTCCACTTCCTGTAGAGTTTCTTTTTAAGTGATAGTGTGTCCAGCAGCTCCTTGTTCATCCAGGCAGGCCTCCTAGCATTCCTTCCTGCTTTTCTCCTTGTAGGTATACATAGCTCCTGGACACAGAGGAGGTGGTCCTTGAATACTGACCAGCTGTCCTGGGTCCCTCTTCCCTCCAGGGCTTCATCCCACGACACTTTGGCTAGCAGATCCCTGCAGCGATCGAAGTCTGCACGCCTAAAGTCTAGGGTCCTAAGCTTAGAATATGTCCTCCTGATTGCCCTGAGGATATTAAATTCAACTGCTTCATGGTCAATGCAGCCAAGGCCGTCTCTGAGCCTCACATTTGTTACCAGCCCTTCCCTGTTGGTGAGAACAAGGTCCAGCGTAGCACCTTTTCTTGTTGGTTCCTCTACCATTTGGAGGAGGAAGTTGTCTTCTATGCAGTCCAGGAACATCCTGGATTGCTGATGCCTTGCTGTGTTGTCCCTCCAACAGATGTCAGGGTGGTTGAAATCCCCCATGAGGACCAGGGCTTGTGACCTGGAAGCCGCTTCTATTTGCCTGTGCAGAGCCTCATCTGCTTGGTTCTGCTGGTCAGGTGGCCTGTAGGAGACCCCCACAGTAATATCTCCTTCCCCTGTCTTGCCTTTAATTCTAACCCATAAACTTTCAACCGACTCATCAAGCCTCCCCAGGTGGAGTTCTGCTGATTCCAGCTGGTTGTTGACATAGAGGGCAACACCTCCTCCTCTCCTTCCCTGCCTATCCTTCCTAAAAGCTTATACCCGTCTATCCCTACGTTCCAGTCGTGGGAGTCGTCCCACCAAGTTTCGGTGATGCCCACTATGTCATGGCGTCCCAGCATCACGGTGGCCCTTAACTCATCTTGTTTGTTGCCCAAGCTGCGTGCATTTGCATAGAAGCACTTCAGCTGGGCTGGCCCTGTCGTCCTCCTGTGCCAACTCCCCTTGGTTTCCACAGGGTGTCCTGGTGTGTCATTTGTGTCTTGCCTCAGGGCAGCAAGCTGAGAGCCCCTACTGGCTCTCCATCCCTCCACCTCAGGTGAGCTGCCCCTCTGCTTGTCACAGGCCAGCAGGAGACCACCAACCCCTCCCCCTTCAAATCTAGTTTAAAGCCCTGTCTATGAGCCCTGCCAATTCCTGCTCCAGGATCCTTTTCCCCCTCTGGGACAAGTGTGTCCCATAAGTTGTTTTTAGCTCTGCTGCCTTGAAAACCAAACCATGATTGTAGAACCCAAATCCCTGCTGATGGCACCAGTCCCTGAGCCATGAATTGACCTGTTGGCTCTTCCACAATGTTCCCTCATCCATCACTGACGTTAGAGGGATAGCAGAGAACACTACTTGAGATCCTGACCCCTTTAGCAGGTGCCCTAACGTTCTGAAATCTCTTTTAATTGACCGTGAGCCTCGCATTGTTGCATCGTCACTACCCACCTGAAAGACCAGCAGTGGGTAGTAGTCTGAAGGGCTCACAAGTTTGGGAATTTTGCCTACTATGTCCTTTACTTGGGCACCAGGGAGGCAGCAGATATCCCTATGAAATGGGTCTGGTCTGCATATTGGGCCCTCTGCCCCCTTCAGTAGGGAGTCTCCTACAATGATGACCCTACGAGGTTTCCTTTCTGGACTAGTTTTGATAGCTGGCCTGAGGGAACCTGTCATTGGTGCAGCTTCTGTCTTCCTTGAGTCCTCATCCTCACCTATGACCTGCTCCTCCTGCAGAGCCTCATACCTATTCTGAACCTGCACTGTAGGCAGCGTGCTGCTCAAAGTAGCACGCTTGCTCCGTCTGCCCTTCTTCCGTCGGGCAGAGACCTGCTCCCATTGGCCCTGCTCATGTGGGTTACTGCAGGGAGGCTGAGAGGCTAGCTGATGGGTAGGTATCAAACTCCCTGCTCCACTGAGAGTTACCCCCTGTTCTGGTTTGGTAGAAGTTAGATTGTGGGGATAGTCAGTGTTCCTTTCACTGTCTCAGTGAATCTCTTATATTTATATATAAAACTACATTTATGTACTTCTGTATAGATGCATAGAATTCTCAACCCCCCAGTCATCACAGATAAAGTTTCTGCCCTTCAGAAGCTGTAACAGAGGTCCAGTTGTGAAGCCTTCTAGAAAGAGCTGGTCTCTTTTAAGCTAGTCTTTTATTTTTATTCTGTCAAGGTTTAAACACTGAATAAAGGAGACATATTATTTTGTGCCTCAAACAGGATGCTGAAACCAATGAGAAGCAGTTTTGTTTTCTTGATATTTTTTTTGGATACTATCAGTTGTCTTTGCCACACTTATAGATACATAGTTGAACTAAGTTCCTCTCTTGTTTGTCATGGAAAGAAGCTTGGCTCCACTGTTTAGGGCAGCTTGCCATCATTCTCATGCTGAGTATGCAGCAATGTACACGTGTAGTTGCTTTGCACACCTAATCCATGAGAGTTTGCTAATTGTACATACTGCCTTGTTAAAACTGCCCATGTTAATTCTTAGAATGTTGGCTCCAGTGCTTACACTGGGAACACTAGTTCAGTATTGCTTTAGTGTTACTAGGAAAGGTGAGCTGAATCCATTGCATACACCAACAATAGTATGCTGAGGTAGTCTCTACTAAGGACTTTTGCCCTGGCTGTTTGACTTGTCTTTTCTGAAGAGCTCAGCACCTCACTCCAGTGATCTGGATGCCAAAGTGAGAACTATTTTGTATATTTTAACACAAAAGATTTATTTCTATGGAAAGGGGAAAAAAAAAGAGATCACCTGCAGTTAAATATCAGTATGATCTTTCTGAATATCTGATTCAGGAAAATAAGTAGCTGTCATGACACTAATAGGATTAACTTTTATAGCAAGGTAAAATTTGCTTCCATCTTCTGTGGGTAAAGGTTTACATTTTCCTATCACAGGCATGACTCTCATGCTACATGCCGTAAGCAGTCCACCCTCACTAACAAACCACATTTGAGGGTTGATCTAGTTCCTTCTCTAGCATCATGTATAATAGAAGCAGTGGAATAAAGCACACTAATCTGCATCTGAAATTGGCAGAAAAAAATCCTTTCTTTTTCCTTTGGACCCCCATGAAAGTCAAGTTTATAGCATAATGAATTCCAGGAAGGAGCTGGAGCTCATTTAATATTTGAATTGTACAAACCTTTCAAAATAGGTTGACATTATTCAGTGTGCAGCAAAATGGAACTGTTGTAGAACTATTTTTTTTAATAAATAGAATCACAGAATCAATCAGGTTGGAAAAGACCTCTGAGATCATCAAGTCCAACCTATTACCTAATACCTCATGACTAACTAAACTATGGCTTCAAGTGCCACATCCAATCCTTTTTTGAATACCTTCTGGGATGGTGACTCCACCACCTCCTTTTCCTCATCTTTAGTTACAATGTTCCTCTTCAGGTCCAATAAGGAGTGGAGGTCCTTCTTGCCCCTCCTTTTAACATTGATTTATTTATAAAAATGCTTTTTATTGTCTTTCACAGAAGTGTCCAGCTTGAGTTCTAACTGGGTTTTTGCCTCTCTAATTTTTCTCCCACACGATCTAACAACATCCTTATACATATCACAAGTTGCCTCCCTGCCTTTCCAAAGGCGATACACCCTCTTTTCCCTGTTAATCCCTTCAAGAGCTGCTTGCCCATCCAGGTCGGTCGCCTTCCCCACTGGCTCATCTTTCGGTGTGTGGGCACAGCCAGTTCCTGTGCCTTCAAGAGCTCCTGTTTGAAGTAGGTCCAACCATCCTGGAACCCTTTGTTCTTAAGGGCTGCTACCCAGGGTATTCTCTGAATTAGTTGCTTAACAAGCTGAAGTCTGCCCTCTGGAAGTCCACAGTAAAGGTTCTGTTATTGCTCCCCCTTATTTTCCTCCACTATCTCATGGTGGCTGCACCCTAGGCAGCCTACTACCATCACATCTCCCACCAGCCCTTCTCTATATGAGAATAGCGGGTCAAACAGAGTCTGACCCCTGGTAGGATCACTTAACAGTTGCATCAAGAAGCTATCCTTCATACACTCTAAGAGCCTTCTGGACTGCCTCCTCTCTGCTAAGTTCCCAGCAGATGTCTGGCAGGTTAAAGTTGTCTACAAGGACAAGGTCTGATGATCTTGAGACAGCCTCCAGCTGCTTATAGAATAATTCATCAGCCTCTTCATCCTTTGTTTGTTGCCACAAGAGGAGATTAATTTACAAGTTGTTCATCTTTGCTGCTCACACTTGCAGAACTTCTAGTCCACTTGTCTCTAGCTACTGTGAGCAATTATTATGCAGGCTGTCAGGAAGAGGAACATAAAGAAATAGTGTGGCCTTCAATTAACAATAGCAGATCAAATGGAAATTATGACTAAGAAAATATTTCCCAGCCATTCTTCTCCAGAACACACAAGTGTGCTTAGGAAGAAACCACAGACTGCCTCTCTACTGTCTATTGTAGGGCATGGTTATTTGAAACAACCTGTTTTGAACAAGAAATAATGCTTGCAAAATGTAGGCCACCATTATGAAATGCAGAGGAGCCAGCCTGGAACTTTGTGATTCCCAGTGTTTTATTAATTAACATTCAGCCTTTGATTCTCCCAAGTATGCCTAGAGATAATGAGGTGGTATTTTAGATAATTAATCTGACAAAGAGGGTGAAGAGGTGCAGAGAGGTCATAAGAAAGCAGAGCAATTCCGAGGGTTATAGCTCAGGGCGGTGTCAGTTTCATTTCTTGGCTGTCTTTGCTTGCTTCATTTAGGAAAAAGTGACAGCAGAGGTGATGTGGATTCTCAGGTACCCTACAGTTAAATAAAACTGTAGTTTTGTGTAATGTCTGTAACTAACTTGAAAAATGAACCTGCAGTGTGTGGAATAATGGACTTGTTTTCTTCTAGGATGATGTAGCCACGTTAACTGATAGCAGTGTTACATGAAATACCTTGTTACAGCTTCGCTCCTGTGGTTTTCCATGGTAGCTCTGATGATAACACAGGAAGCAATATGCAGTGCTTTAAAAACAAACTCTGATAGTTATGGACAATAAATTTTAAATGCCAAATGCTATATTAGTTCCTGTAGCCTTCCTAGGGGCATATTAAACCTTCTTCATCTAAAGGAAAGGAAGGTCAGAGGTTTTCAGCACAGTGGTAAATATTCTATTCAGCTTCGGAGCTAGAAAAAGACCCTTATCGTATCTTCAATTCTCTTGTAGATGCTGCTTCCTTTTGCATGAATTATATCAGTGTTAGTTT
Organism: Picus viridis; assembly: GCA_033816785.1. NCBI lineage: Eukaryota > Metazoa > Chordata > Aves > Piciformes > Picidae > Picus > Picus viridis. The sequence goes on along the minus strand of CM066582.1, from coordinate 8,899,741 downwards.
GTACCCTTGAATACAACTTTCTCAAACATGGGCTTAAAGAAGCAAGTTTTTAAGACTGTGAAACAAAAATCAAAGGCAAACCCTTCTGCTCTAGCCATTGACTTGGGAGCTGCTCTGCTCCCTTCCCCTTTCCAATATCGTATGTCTTTCAGCTTTCACAGTGGTGGTGTGTCCTCCTCCTCCTGGCTCCCTCCTCTCTGCTTGAACTGAAGTTGTAGCAGAAAAAAGAGACTGAACACTCAATAGGAGGGATCTTGAATTTCTAAAAGAGGACCATCTGTTGGCTCTTCCATTTTGTTCTTTCTTCTGTAGTAGGCAACTACAACAACTTTCAATCATGAATGCAGACAGTTTTGGGATAAGCATTTTTATTCCATAGTTGCATAGGTGAATCTTTGCATATTTGGTATTATACTCTGTACAGTGAACATGTAGTTTTGCAGGTTTTCCTGTAGTTTTCCAGGTAGCTGAAGTAGTGCTTCAGGTACTTTAGGAGTCTGCTGGTGTTCTGTGAGAAGTTTTGGAAAGGTATCAGTCAACTCACATACTCCACATCTCTAAAAGATAGAGCTAAGCATGTCTTTCCCACTGTCATATTCAGCACTTGTTTCTCTGCATGGATTTTCTTTGATCAGTGTGACTTGTTTAATTTGAATTATAAAACGAAGGAGGGTTGTTTTTGGTTTTTTTGGTTGGATAGCTTTGGGCCATTATAAGGCTAGTAACAAATCCCATAATTAGAAAAGATAACTAAGAATTTGTTTGTAGATGAAAATTTGTGTCTGTGAATACGCATGGGCCATGTAAAATGGCAGGGAAAAATTAAATAAAAACTGTGCCCATGTGAGGCTTTATCATAAGATCTTAACAGAATTTTGTGTCCTATAATTTGATTAAATCACTTATAGGAATCACTTAATAGAAAATAAAAGTAGTATTGGATCATTTAATGAAATAAGATTTTCAAGAAACTATTTTAATCTGCAGTACAGAACATGACCAGGTTTATAGTCCTTTTAGTTGAATAATCTGTTCCTAATTTTCTTCTTTCTAAGGTTCCCTGGGTCAAATGACCTAGATTAATCAAGTGACTAAATTCATAACTACCTCTAATTATTTGTTTATTCCTTTGGCTAATTCATGTTATTATGTCGGATTAACTGATGTCACACTTTGATTGAATCCCACCCCAAATATGTGGCAATAGAAGTATCTATTGTTTTGAAGCAATTTATTAGCACCATGCTTGCTTGCCTTTCTCCTCAAATGCTTTTATTAACCTACAGCAAATACACATGGGATAGACTTTAGGTATATTTTTAAGCAGCTAGTTCCTCATGAAAGGCTGTAGATCCATTTTGCTGTTCATTTTCATTAGTGCCACTGGCAATTAAAGGTTGTTATGATTCATCAGAAGATTTTTAGCAAACTGAAAGTATTCCAGTGGCTTACTCCAAAAAATTAATTGTTCTTGCAGTTGTTGTTTTACTCTATTTCCTTTCTTTTTTCTTTTTCCTCCTAAGGACATTGTATCAACCAATATAACACTTGAAAACTCAGAAAGCAGTAGTGCCTTGCTACCTTCAGAACAAAATCTGCTTAGATGAGTATACATAAGAGCATGTAGTTAAGCACAGATTCATAGAATGGCAGAGGTTGGAATGGACCTCTATTGATCACCAAGTCCAACCCCCCTGCCAAAGCAAGAAAACCTAGGGCAAGTCACACAGGAACATATCCAAATCGGTCTTGAAAGTCTCTAGAGTAGGAGGCTTCTCAAACTCTCTGGACAGCCTGTTGCAGTGCTCTGTTACCCTTACAGTAAAGAAGTTTTTCCTTGCTCTGTTCCGGTTTATATCCATTGTCCCTTGTCCTATCACAGGACACTACTGAAAAGAGACTAGCACCTTCTTATTGACTCCCACCCTTCAGATATTTATAAACATTAATAAGGTCCCCTCCCAGTCTTCTCTTTTCCACACTAAACAGCCCCAGGTCTCTCAGCCTTTCTTCATAAGAGAGATGCTTCAGTCCCTTAATCATCCTTGTAGCCCTACACTGGACACTCTCTAGTATATCCCTGTCTGTAGGTCCTTCTCTGAGTGTAGAGAATGAGCCCAACACATTTAGCTGATGTTTTCCTCCTCTTTATCTTCTGGGACTTGAGTATTATTGTTCACAAGTCTTTGTTCTTCTGGTTGGTTATTGCAACACTAATTGTTCAGCAATTGAACTGGGGATTGTTTATCTTGTGCATGGCTGGGTTGTTTATAATCACTCCAGAGAGACTTGTTGAAAGTGCTGTGGGTTTTCTAGTCTCCTCATGATTCTGGGAATACTCCTGTGAATGGGCTCCAGATGCTGAAGGACTCCAGTTAGAGCTCTTCAGCGGGGCAGGATTACTCTCAGTGCCTTACTCTGCACAGAAGCAGCATACTGGGTAGGAAGGGTTGACTGGTGATGTCACAACCATTTCTTTCTACTAGTCTTGTAGGTACTGAAATATGTGTTTGAGGAAAACATGTGGTGGTGACAGAGAAATATCAAATTCAGATAAGATATTCTGGCAAATAGTGTTGTTCAGCCTGGGGTAAAGGAGGCTGAGGGGAGACACTCTTGATCTCTACAACTCCCTGGAAGGAGGTTGGGCCCAAATGGGGGTTGGCCTCTTCTCCCAAGAAACAAGAGAGAGAAGCAGAAGTGGCCTTAGTTAATACCATGGGAGATTTATATTGTTAGGGAAAAATTCTTCACTGACTGGGTTGTCAAGCACTGGAATGGGCTGCCCAGGGAGGTGGTGGAGTCACCATCCCTGAAGGTATCTAGAAGACAGGTAGATGTGATAGCTTGGGATACAGTTTAGTGGTGCACTTGGCAGTGCTGGGCCAACTGTTTGATTTGATGGTCTGAAAGGTCCTTTCCAACCTAATGATTCTGATGTTCCCTCTGGTCCTGTAGTCAGTGGGAAACTTGTCTCAGGAAGAAACTATGGGGTCACACATATGTATGCATGGCACTTGAATAATTTTCAATCCTTGAGTTCTCTCTGATAGCTTTTGTTGTCACAGTCTTAGTATTGTATTTATAAATACACCACTGTTAAATGTTTTTTCTGTTCTGATAAAGACTTTTATTTTCTGCCACTTTTAGCATGTGTAAAATCAGTTCCTATGTTCCATAATAGGAAAAGTAGTGACAGTAAGGATGGGCTTTATGGATCGCTAATATTAATTGACATGTCCATGTTTTAGGGAAGTTGGATAAAAAAAACTCAGAGCTTCTTTACAGAAGAAATGCTGACAGTCATCTAATTTCAAGATATCTGGATGTTGTGTGACAATTTTAGAGATGGATCTGAAAATCAAACTCTTGTGTGTATTCCTAATTGTTAGAGAAATTATGGACTGATTTTTGACTGTTGCTGCTTAGGTCCACATCTGGTAAAGTTTATTGGGGAAAAAGAATTGTAAAGCTCCTTTATGACTTTTTCAGATTTAAGTCCTGAAATAAGTGGCTGTATTTTGGACACTGCTGGGTAGCACTGCTCTAGCTGTCACATTTCCTTGCAATAGAGCTGCTTTGAGGAGCAATGATGGGAGAAATAAGCAAACAAGCAGCTAGCGAGAAGGCAGAAAAATGACGTAGCACAAGAAGCAGCAGTCGCAGAACACCACAAGCCTAGCTGGGTGAGCTCTAGGAAAGAGTAGAAATCTGAGACTTTACTGATATTTCCATAGTTATGGCAGCTTGATAAAATGGAGCTCAGCACCACAACATCAGCAATATAACCTGTGAACCTGAACCTGTTTTCTCACCTAATTACAGTTTTAGGCTAGTCCAGACTGTTACTGAGTAGCTCAGGTAAAAATTGCACAATGGTGATGTATTTTTCTAACTGAGTGCATTCTCTTTAGCTTTTCTTCTTGGGTACTTTAGGCTTATTTTTCTTACATCTTCATTTTTCAGTAGTTTATCAATTTGTAGAATAGCTTATCTGTATGTCACGAGTAACCACTTCACACAGAGTAACCTACACACAGGCAGAATTTGCTTTTAACAATCTACCCAAGTAATCTGTTTCCCAAGGTTCTCACTGTTGATTTTATTCTGTGTAACTGACTTCTTTAGGATCTAAACCAGCACATGTACTGTTCTGAAGTGTAGCTGCTGGAGGTTTTCATTTTACTAAGTTCAATAGCATTTATGGCCCTGTAAATGTCACCATTTGGGGTATATAATTTGTTTTTTTTTTTTTTTTTTTTTTTTTACACACCATTCCCATAAATTTTCAGAAAGCTCACAACACTTCCCGGGGTGGGGGAAGAGGAGGGGGGAAAGGGGGACACAGGGGACTGACAAGAATGCGTCAGGCACTTCATCCCGCAGTAAAGTTTAGCCAATTCTCATATATGATGGCTGTTCTAATTACACACAATTTTTGGGCACTGTTTGCAATGTGGTTTCAAAACTAGTTGCAAACAAAAAAACTTATTTCTGTTTCTGAAAGCATATTGAAATAGTACTCATGGTTATAAGAGTGGTTCCTAAAGATGACTTCATAAAATTCTGTATCTAGTCAGAATTGGTACATCCTCTGTTAAATTCTGCTTCCAGACAGCTGGGATTTTGTGAGAAGTGGCAGCTGGAGACATGCAGATCCCTCACTTTCTTTCAAGCTTTTCCTCAAAAGTTTGTTAAACAAGCTGTTGCAATATCACACACAGTTAATTACCCAATTCAACCGAGAACTCTCTGATCATCTACAAACATAGCAGGGATACGGTGTAGGGTTCATTTTGATCTTTTACAAGGCATTTGTTGTGTGGTGGTCCATGTCTCTGAAAGGTAGACAGCACTAATTTCTTCTGATTCTCTTTTCCTGAACTCCAGGAATATATCCTTATTTTATATCACCTAGATATTAGATCAGAACCCCTTTTCCAAGGAGTTCTATCAGGTAGGAGCTGCTGAGGAACAAGAGGGTCTTCCCTGTTTGTACTGGACTTCGCATCCTTCACTATTTTCTGCTGCATGTCCATCTTTGTTTTTCCTATAGCTTTTGAACATGCACATTCAGATGAATGCATTTTACATAATTTCTTAGTCTGATTCTTTGTTTAATTGCCCTGTCACACAGGGTCTACAAACACAATGGCAGTGGCTCCTGAGGAATTTCTTTGGCGATGGAATAATTCCCAAGTGACACAAACCATTCTCTTTCATCCCTTGAGTGCTTCTAGTCTGTGTGTTTCCAGTACAATAAGACCATAGTTCTATTGCTCCTGTCATTCAGTGTGTTTCTTTCCTTCTTCTTTTTTTCCTTTTCTTTTCTTTCTGGAGCAACTTTATTCCATAAGAAATTTCTGCTTTTAATCAGAAATTTACAACTTAGCCATAGGAGAGGATAAAATGACTGTCCTTTCCTTTCCCTGTCCACCTCCTAATGAATTTCTATTCAATATAGTAAGCTGACAATATGGTTGTTTTTTTTTTTTCAATTGAATTTCATGACTGAGATCATCAGAGTGTAGTGGTACCATAAAGAATGGTAAAAACTGATTTCTGAAGAGATGAAGAAAATCATAAATGTGTAAGGTATTTAGGCATGGATGGATTAATTAGTGGATGTGATAAAATACTGAGCATTTTTTTTTGTTCTCCAAAGAATTATAGCATGGTGTAGCTGCTTTCAATATATGTAGTGATAGCTTGTGTTGATTGGTCTAGGGATGTCAGGATGTCACTACAGACAGTTTAGTGTGCAGCTGTGTTTGAAAATGGAAGCTGTACACTAGAATGCATATGGGATCATATGAAAAATATCAAATGCCTTTATAGAAACCTACTATGCTGCATCATTTAGAATAATGCTTTGTAGTGCTTATCTTGTGGAAAATTATTCATGCAAATAAAAGATATGAAAATGAAAAGGCAAGAATGGATTCCTTTAGACAAGAGAGAAAGAGCTGCAACAAAACAATGAAAAATGGTTTCCTAGAGGTTGGTGTAACAAAGGCACATTCATGGAATTTCAAGGAAGCAAATTCAAAACTAGTGAAAAGAAATATCAACGATGTGTGGTTGGACTGGGAACTCCACCAGAAGTTGTGGAAGGCAGTATTTGAGTGAAAGGCAGAAAAGGAATAGGAAGTCTCAGATAACAAAATTGCTTCAGAATTATCTGAACTATTTTAGCAACTGTAGAAGTTCTGTTCCCTGTTCCAGAGATTATTTACAATTTTGTATAAAATAGTAAATGGATGAAAAAATCCTAAGAGCATGAACTTTGAGCAGGACACAGCACTGCAGTCTGTATCACAGTATCACCAAGGTTGGAAGAGACCTCAAAGATCATCGAGTCCAACCTGTCACCACAGACCTCATGACTAGACCGTGGCACCAAGTGCCACGTCCAATCCCCTCTTGAACACCTCCAGGGATGGTGACTCCACCACCGCTCTGGGCAGCCCATTCCAATGACGAATGACTCTCTCAGTGAAGAACTTTCTCCTCACCTCGAGCCTAAACTGCCCAGCTTTTGTTTTTTCTTTTTGTATGCCAGGCTTCTGGATGCATCCTTTACTAAACAGAGGTCCCAGCTTCAAAAAGGCGGCTGGCTGAATGGCATTTTTTCTCCCACTGGCTCCCAGTTTAGGTATTATGCCACTTCACTTGCAGGTGAGAGGTGTAAGTTTGATTCCTCTTAGTCTAATGAAAGGCAAGTTCCTTCTTTTTTTTTCCTTTTTTTTTTTTTTTTTTGGTAACTACTTTAGCCTCTTTTCTATTTTACAGCAGCCAGATAATAATCCTACAGGAACTATTTTTTAAACTCTTAAATTATCTAGAACAGATTTTTTTTGTAGCAGAGATGGGCTTATTGACAAAAGTCATCTTTAGTTTTGAATCACACATCTGAGTCCAAGGGAGGAACAAAAAAACATTTAGAGTGTAAACAGTCTGGATTGTGTGATGCCTAAGTTTGAATTCTGTTTTAGGGGTGAGACAGAAAGAAGCAGATGCTGCAACATACTGCATGTTGGTGTCCAGAGCCTTTACTAAACTGATCCATCTCATGGGCAAACAGTTATCCTATATATACACTTTCCTCAGACTTTGGATCACTCTGCTTTATCACGTGCTGGTGACTGTGAATGTTAGAATACTGATCTGCTGAGGTTTGGAACTGATCCTTCATTCCAAAGTCACCTGCTAAGTATATACTGCAATATGACTGAATTCAGTATTTTGATATTAATGTGCCCACAATCATAAACTAATTGTTTCCTCTTCATCTAAATCAAAATAAGGTGAAGTCCTTTGTCTGGGATCTGATCAATGTACTTACTGACAGTCTTTAATTGATTTCAGCAATATTTGCAGGACCTGCGTCTACAGGCATAAGAAAAAATTACACTAATACTTTCCAATGTAAAAAGAAAACAAAATCCCTATTTTAACATTTTTCAATCTTATGGAAATAAGAAGATTATTTTAGAGCTCAGAGAAATCAATAGACACTTGCTTGTTAAGCTTCCTGCAACATGGGCAAGGCAACAGAAAAAGAAAAGGAATTATGATTCTGTTTTCTTACTGCATTTTTCAAGAAGATTTTCCTTTTTTTCTTTTCTTTTTTTTTTTTTTTCAAGTTAGCCTTAAGGTATGAAAGTAATAACTTCTAGCCATAGAATACCTCCAATCAAACACTTCAGTTCGCAACAATGATGTCTTTTATATGACCACCTTCCCCCTGAGCTGGTAATTTTCTTGTATAACAGTATTCCTTAATGGCCAGGGTTGTACTGTAAGCGCAAATAGCTTTAAGCACTTTAAGCACTAGAGACATAGAACTGAAAGAACCAAATAGCAGATTTATCAAACAGCAATGTGGATAAAATGAGAGTTCCATTTGGGAGTTTGCATATTTCTGCAGCCTCAGGGCTTGTAGTATACATTTCTGTCAACACTGTTGATGTGAAAAATAGCCTTGACATAGTGCAAACAGTCCAACAATGTACCACTGATGCAGTGGTATATGATAATTCATAATCTGAAGACCATATTCCTCTGAAGAAATGTATTTTGTTTGGATGATCTGGTTGCATATTATGCATCATATTCTTTCATACGGACGTGTGTCTATCTGCACTCATCCAAAGCTGGCTGTATGTTGTCAGCCTCTGCACGTTGTCTGGTAACAAAGCACATTGTAGGTTCATCGTGAGCAGAGTGGACAAGTTTGTGTTCAGGTTTTGTAGTCAGATTTCAGCTTTTAATTGCTTACCAGCTCAACAGAAAAAGCCCATGCCAAAATGTTGGTACAAAATACTCAAAAAAGTAATGTTTTCTTTTTGATGAGCTTCAGCTTTGTTTTATAGGTCTAAAAGATAATGAAGAAAGTGGTATGTTCCAAGAGGGCAAAACTGCAGCAGCAAGGATTGTACTATTTCTATTTAAGTATATCTGACCAACAGTCTCATTCCTTTTTATCTCCCCTTTTTGTCTGTATTCCAGTTTTTGACCATTTCAGCTTTTGATTTTGGTTAGTTTTGGTTTTTTACATTGGCACTTCAGATCACAGAGTAGGTAGCACGGCAAAAAACCTCACCAGAAATCTCAGTGATATAAAACTTGACGTTTACAAAGAACGACAACAATCAGAAAACCATCCCTTTTCACAAGGAGGAAGAACAAGAGTTAATTAGCAATTTATTTTTACTGTTCATACCTTTTAAAGCAACCAGCTGCAGCTGTCCTAAAAGGAATTGATACCTTCTAAACTGCAAGATAGGGGGCCTACAAAGATGTAAATAGTGCATCATAACTGGTGCTCAGCTCTTGCCATTATTGTTTTTCAGTCGCTACTTCATAATGTCCATTATAAGGTGTAGTTTACCACTCCAGTTCTGCAGTTCCCAGTCTTTCCTTCTTCAAATATTCTTTCAACACCAAAAGTGGTGGTGGTAGACTATATGGTCTTAATCACTCAGAACGTGATCTTTTGTCAGCCCTATTTTCCTTATAAAACATTTGATCTGCTTTTTACTTTATTCTCCACTCTTTCATTAATCTTTATAAAAGTGGGCTCTGCCCCAAGTGTTTTTCCCACCATTCCAGAAAATGAATACATACAAGAATATGAGAACATATAAGAAATATCACATTGCTAACAATTTGTATTTTTAGGGGACTTTTTGAAACTTTTATTTCAGAGATGCCTTCTGCTAAAACATATACACTGGCAATACTGAAGCACTCTAAAGATGGTGATAGTACATGGATGCAGTCATAGATTGTGACAATTACATTAATATTCTGGTGTACCTATGTAATCCTTAACTGGCAATAAGGAGTGCAGCTCCATTGTTCCACACTGCCTACAAATACCTACATACTGTTTCCTAGGGACTGCTATTTTTGGCCCAATCCTCTTCAACTAATTTCAGTTGTTACTTGGGGGCAGGTATTGAAAGAACAGGAAGGCAGTTAAGACTGTTTGTCAAATACATTCTATTTTGATCTCTGGGAAGCACATGTGCCATACAGTATTGTCCATACATGATTCATATTATTTAAAAGTGGCAGGTTCATTATACATACAATACCTTGTAAATGCTGGGAATATGTTTTCAATATACAACAATAATATATGACATTAAAAATGCATATTTCTTCCACATGCATATTTCAGGAGTTGAATGGACACTCTATATATCAGGATTCATCACTGTCCACATTCCAGTGTCACTACCTGGCACGTGTGCCTGATCTGGCTGTTTCCTATAGGTAAGTATGCTAAAACAGGGTGAGGTGCATGTGCATCTAGTTTGATGTCACACTGGCATTGACACAGGTGCGTCCCTACAGACACGTATCTGTTTCTGCTTACCAGACTGTAGTGCAGCCTGCCTTAAAACCCTTCCGCCTGTGTGTAGTTTGTCTGTGTGCACACAACCTTATTTTAACATGTTCCTTTTGTGATCTGGTCCTTTAGTATTGTTTTGCTTAAAGCAAATACAAATGTTCCCTTGTTCTGTAAAATGGAGGAGGAAGCTGAGAAGGCACAGTTGGTCAATTTACACTAAGCATTTCAAGAGTTTTGTCCAGAGAAGGGTGGTCCATTTGCAGTAAATAATACATGCAAATGTTGCCCTTTGTCAGTTTGCAGTCGAAGTGCAAGACTTAGATTTTTATGAATTTGTTCCTTGTTTTGAAATTGCTTGAGAGAACATTTCAAGTAAAAGCTTTTGGCTTGTATGTTGTTTGTGAATAATTTATTGAAATTGTCTTTCACTATTCATTATTTATGAATTGGTGTTAATTCATGCCCACATGGGCAAAACTTCCATAAACTTTGGGAAGGAAATCTCCTGGCATTTCCCAAGGGTGTGCAAGCGTTTCTGAGCTGAACTTTCCCACATACAAGTATTTATGACTTCAATAACTTTGCTAGATCTGTGTGTAGCTAGTGTGTGACAGTTGACTTCATGGAGTTATGAAACTTCTTATTTGAAAGATTTTTTTTATTTTTTTTTTAGAAAATTGTGTTTCTGGTGCTGCTGACCAGGGCTCCACCACATTCCTTACAGACCAATGATACCTTGTGGAAGTTAGTTGTTGAGATGGAAATAGCTTGTGACAATGGGATGAGAAAGCCAGGGGGTTTTTTATTCCTATCTGCAGGCAGGAGATTTGAAGTAGTGGAAAATTAATAAAGGCAGAACAAAGAAGCCAGATGTTGTAAGACATACTAGAGGAGATTCAAAAAATACTTTAATCAGCAGAAGAGAAGATACAAGCACGCTTATATGGTGGGAGGTGGTTTGGTTGACTGAGGTCAAAGACAGTGAGCTAGGCTGAGCTGAAACAACTCTGTCTTTCTGAGAACAAATCCCAAAGTATTTGAGGTGGTTTCCCATCCTCAAGGGAGTTTCTCAATGCTGCAGCATAGTAAGTAAAGACAAATGACTTTTTGAGTCTTGTCTGAAGCCAGTTTGTACATCTGGCTGGTTACGCATGCAATGCTCTCCAAAGAACTAAAAGGCCCGGAGGCAAAATAATTCAGATTCTCCCTTAGGCATAGGGTTCTGGAAGAAAGCTTTCTAAAATTGAGGTTATCTCAAGGACCTTCCTCAGATGAGGTCTCAGAAGAGAATCCATGCCACAAAAATATTTGTCATTTAATAAAGACTAGAGTTTTGTCATCCTGCTTTTTATTATAAATACATTTCTGTATCTTCTGCTGACTCCTTAATTTGAGTCACTTATATTGGAGAGCATTACTTTGTGTATTGTGCCCACAGGAGTTAGAGAAAGGCTGTCATATGGGAGCCTGTAAAAGCCTAGGTACTCTTGCAATGTTATTTCTGTAATGCCTTATATTTTTAAAAGGAATTCAAGTATCAGCTTCCATTTTAATTGCTGCGGTTCATGCATGCAATATTTTCACACTGAGTTATTTATATTTTGACTAAGAAGATGTAATTCTGTGAGCATGTGTGTTCCATGTTCATCAACACAGGAGAGGTTCAGGCTGTGCTTTTCCCAGAGATACTGAACTTTCTCTGGCTTTCTGTACTTCTATTTTCTTTATCAGTAGTTAATACCTAATGAAATAATGTATCTAATATCTTTGCAAGCAACTTCTGGTCAACCTCCCTTATCACACATGGAGCTTCTTGTAGGCTAAAGAAAATGATCAATTTTTTAAACTTCTGTTAGTCTCTTTGGGAGTTGTGTGCCATCTGGCTGTCTAACACCATGTAGGCTGTAGCACTGACAAGTCTACATTTTACAGAAAAACTGCCTACATTCAGGATATAGCAAGACAGCATGACTGAGATCTTCCATCTCCGGCCCAAGCTGACAATAGGGCTAAAAGTGGTAGCCCCTTCCACAACTGTGGAAGAGGCTGCTTCTAAACTATTGTCTGATTAAGCAAATTTAATCTGTTTATTTTCCAGACAGAGTATAAATTTTAGATAATTCTTTAGGGATTGCAATGTAGTTTGGGAATTGCAAGCACATAGCCCCTACTCTAGGTCCTGTAGATTTTGCAAGACTTTTTACTTTGATAAACTAAACTACCTATTGTGCATTGTATCATGGGGTCAGATGTGAAATGCTTCTACAAGATGCCATAGAAATGTGAATTATTTAAACCACTAATTGCTAATAACCTGTGGGGGAAGGAGTGAGGAGAAAACTCCAGGCTGGTATTTTTGTGCTTTTCCACAGTGATTCTGAACAAGAAGGCCATAGTTCAAAGAGCATTCAGTAGATGTGGAATGTAAGCTTGAGATATTTCAATGCAAAAATTGTTTCATGCATGCACAATGAAGGCATTCAGCAAAATTGTTTTTGAGAATGTACAGTTATCATCTTGTTTTCCTTCTCTGGTGAGCTAGAGAATGAACTATGTAAATAGGGAATTGAGTCTGTGATACACAAGGTTTTTCTGTATTTAAAAATTGCTGTGGTGCCAGTGAGAGAGTCCTGGAAACATTCTCTGTAGTGTTTAACAAGCATCACCTCTTCCAAGCTTTCTCTGAAAGCCTGAGCTGAGAGGCATACAAATCATTTAGGCTTCAGACTCTGTCAAATGCTCATCTTCTGCCTGCGAAGCTCCTCTAGGAGCAAAGTTGAAAAAAAATTTAATATCTTAATTTTTAAAACAATCAAAATAGAAGCATGAAACATTTACACCGTTAATAGGAACAGCAGCAATTGTATCAACAACAATAAAGCAAAATTATTCCATTCCTTACATATTTTATGACAAGAGATAAAGGCAACAATAACCTGTGAGCTCATAATTTGCCTGTGTAGCAGTCTAACACATATCTCCACACTGCTTGCCCAGTTCATTTGGTCTAGCATCTTGCCCCTGTCTATGCAGCTGTAAGAACGTGTATCAGTTAGATTGGTATTTATAGATGGAACATAGACTGATCTTGACTGTAGCATGAATTTACTCTCAACCCATTTTTGTGCTAGGTCTTTGAGTCCACCAAATTACTATAGAGTGGTTTTGGTTGGAAGTGACCTTAAAAATCATCAAGTTCTAACCTCCCTGCCAAGGACGGGGACACCTCCTGCTACACTAGTTTTCCCAAGATCCCATCTAATCTGTCTTTGAACACTTTCAGGGCTGGAGCCTCCGGAGCTTCTCTGGGCAGCCTATTCCAGTGTCTCATCAACTTCATGGTGAATAATGTCTTCCTAATGTCTATTCTAAAGCTATTTGTTTCTAGTTTGAAGCCTTTACCCCTTGTCCTGTTGCTACATGCCTTTGTATAAAATCCTTCTCCAGCTCTTCTGTAGCCCCCCTTCAGATACTGGAGGTATTATGTAAGGTCTCCCTAGAGCCTTCTATCTTCCAGACTAAACAACCCAAACTCTCTCAGGCTGACTTCATATGAGAGGTGCTCCACTCCTTTGATCATCTTTATGGCCCTCCTCTGGACCTGCTCTGACAGTTCCATGGTCTTGTGTTAGAGGTTCTGGAGCTGGACAAAATATTCCAAGCTGGGCCTCATGAGAACAGAGTAGAAGGGGCATAATCACCTCGCTTGACCTGCTGGCCATGCTTCTTTTGATGCAGTTGGGCTGCAAGTGCACATTGCCAGCTCACACTGAGATTCTTATCAACCAACACCCTAAAATCTTTTTCAGTACTGCTCTCTGTCCACCCCATCCAGATGCAGGACTTTGCAGTTGGCTTTGTTGAACTTCATGATGTTGACATTGGACTACCTCTCAAGCCTGTCAGGTCTCCCTGGATGGCATCCCTTCCCTCAGCATGTTGAGGAATGTACCACACTGCTTGCTGTCATCAGCGCACTTGCTGAAGGTGCCTCAATCCCACTGTCTGTGTCACCACCAAAAGTGTTAAATAACATCATTCCCATTGCTGACTCCTGAAGAATATAATTTAGACACTGAGCCATTGACCTTCACTCTTTGAGTGAGCTCATCAAGCCAGTTCCTTATCCACCTGACCAGGATGCTGTGGGGGACAGTGTCAAATGCTTTGCACAAGTCCAGGTAGACTACATCTATTGCTTTTCCCTTGTCCATCAGTGTTGCCCTGTCACAGAAGGCCACCAAATTTGTTAGGCATGATCTGCCCTTGGTGAAGCTGTGTTGGCTGCCTCCACTCACCGCCTCTTTTCTTATGTGCCTTAGCAGAGTTTCCAAGAGGATCTGCTCCGGCTCTTGCTGGGCACAGAGGTGACGCTGACTGGCCTGTAGCTCCCCAGGTCTTCCTTTTTTCCCGTAATGCCACAAAGAAATTACCCTTCTGAAAAGTATTGCTTTAAGTCACCATCTAGGATTGCTCCAAATTAAAGGGGCTTTAGAGCAAGCTCAAGCCAGTTCCCTAAGATGTTCAATCACTAATACCACTAATGAAAGAAGCTTTGAAATGATTGCTAGTTTTTGGAAGTTAATCAGAGATGGAGTTGCCAACATGCAGCTGTAGAAGGTGAAGATTTTTAGAGGCCTTTTCTGTTAATCCTGTGTTGCCTGTAGTTGTCATAATCACCACTTATAGACTTGTGGACTAATGTCCTAGCAGCAAAACAATCACACCTTTCCTGGTGGGCTAATGACAGATATACCAAGTTTTGGTTACTAAAGAATTGACTACTGCAATGTGTGTAGTGTTAGCAGGCTTCTTTTGATATATATTAATTAACAAATGATATAATGCATAAACTGTCAGTAAAACTGACATGTTTTACTGAGGATAACATGCACCTGCATGGGAAATAGGGGAGTTTATTAAATTTTTTTTCTTTCATAGAACAGTTTAGATTGGAAGGGACTTTGAAGATTGTCTAGTTTTAGCCCATGTCAGAGGGACCTACCACTAAATCATGTTGCTCAAGGCCTCATACGCTTTGGCCTTGAACACCTCCAGGGAGGGGGCATACACAGCCTCCCTGGGTAACCTGTTCCAGTGCTCACTGTAAAGAATTTCTTTCTAATCTCCAGTCTAAATCTCCCCTCCTCAAGCTTCAATCCATTCCCTCTCATTTTATCACTACAATCCCTTGTAAAAGGTCCCTTCCCTGCTTTCTTGTAGTCCCCTTCAAGTACTTGAAGGCTGCTATGAGGTCTCCTTAGAGCCTTTTCTTCCCCAGGCTGAGCAGCCCAGATTCTTTCAGCCTGTCTTCATAGGGAAGGTTCTCCAGCCTTCTGATCATTGTGTCCCTCCTCTAGACCTCGTCCAGCAGTTCCAAATCTCTCTTATGCTGGGGGCACCAGAACTGGATGCAGCACTCCAGGTGGGGCTTCACAAGAGCAGTTTTGTTTGTATTGAAACATCTGCATGTGGAACACTGAAAATTTCTTTCCTTCTCTCCCATGCCTAAGAGCAAATATTATAAGAAAATCTACTGCTTGGTGCTTGGAATAACTAAATTTAGTTTCCTGTCTTTCTTGGTTGCTCATGTAACATTGAACATTGGGGAAATCCCTTTCCTCAGTCGTTTCTTAATTGCAAAACAAAATGCTCTCTAAAAAGTGTGGGCCCACTTCTAAAAATACTTTTATGTGAAATATTGGTCTGTAATGGGTAGCTGGTAAGTTCTATATTAAACTGATGGCTTCAACTGATCCTGGCATAGAAATTTGTGGATAGAAACTTACTTAAATTGAGTCAGTGCCCTCAGCCAGCATAAAAAAATAGTGTGAGTTCAGAAACAATCTCTGTATTTTTGTATATTCACATTTAAATCATGTTTGAATTTGTGACAAAAGAAAGGAAATGAGAGGAGAAGATGGAAACAAACCATCACTTCTCTAATTCTCAGGGCTAATGAATCTTAGGTACAAGTGAAAAGGAAAAAGATTCGCAATGAAGAATCTGATTAAAAGGTCTGGTTTAGATTGCTGTGTAAGCAGGAAATGATGAATCTTGGCAGAGCCTCAGCTGTGAAACAAAGCAGTGAAGAAAGCTGATGCTGGTGCTTTGGACAGATAGGAGAAAAAGAGGACCCTGAAATAGGAAATTGCAGGCATATTTCATTTTGGCAGAGCCTGAGAAATTGGTTACCATTGCCACCATTGTATGAACGGTTACTTATTTTCTGTCCTGGAGAAAACCAGGAGAGGGTTAGTTCTCTAACCAATATGCTGAAAATTACACCAGTGATTTGGGGACTGAGTGTTAGCATAACATATAGCTTAGGTGCTCAATTTCTACCTGAAGAAACATAATTTAGGAGGAAAATCACATACTTGTTATTAGATGTAAAAGGCTCAACACATCTACTGAGGTTACAGTAGATATGGCCTGAGTTATCCTTACCACTGAAGACACACTTGGAATATGAATAAAATATTTGCTCTTAGATTTATTAATAGTTAATTAATTTCTCTTCTCTCAGTTTTTAAGAAAAAAAAAAAAAAAAGGTGATATGCAGATTATTCTTTTTGTTGTTCTGTATTGTTGCAAAGGAATTTTAGGCTTTCTCAAAAGAAAGGATAGTCAGTAACTCCCCACAACTTCAAGCTAACTCCAGGGCTTGCTAAACCAAAGGAAGGAATGCAAATAGTGGAGTATGGCAGAGTGATAACTATCTGAGAATGTTTCTTTTCTGTTCTCATATTTTAACTTGTGAACATTCAGACTGTTAATTTCAGCTGATGAGCAGTGTTTTGAATCTATTCTTAGAATAGCAAGGTCCTTGCCTAAAGACCTGGTGCAAAGTGAGACACACTTGAAATGTACCTGAAAACATAGCTGTGAAATACTCATTCTTTATCTCCGTGGCATTTGCTGCTTCTGGAGGCTGCTTCTACATGCTGTGCTTGTTTCATTATTTGTTTCTGAATGCAATCCTGTCTGATGTGTTTCTTCTCATCTATACCGGATGGAAGTGCCTTGACTTTATCGGTCATTTCATACCTCTTGTGTGAAAATGCAACTATTTCAGTGCTTGTTTGACATCTTTGACCTTGCTTTATATAGGAGAGAGAATTTTCAGTGAGACATCTTACATGTAGGAGCTATGACTTCCTTCCTGCTTGCCAGGGGTAACATTTGTTGACGTTCACACTTTGCAGAAACCACAGTCTTTCAGCTTTCTATGAAATACTTGGATGAATGGTTTTACTACATAATGCAGGAGGTTTCACTTGGGATAAACCTCTGAAATGTACGGAATCTTCTTTTATGTTTTCTTGATAAACTGTGCTTTTAGCTTTAGGTTAGCAGCGTATTAGGGAGTTCCTGCAGTCTTGTAAACAGCTATTACAGTCAGCAAGGTTTTAAAAGAATTATAAATACAACAACAATTAATATTGTTTCTGAATACCATGTTGGAATTTTCCTAGTGCACCATGTATATGATTTATGTGTCCACTAGAAATGGAATTTCAAAGACATGTCAGAAATTTTAGAGCAGATCAATTGGAACTTTTGAACTCCGAATGAACCTTGGGAAAGGCCCATCTTCGTCAACAGTCTCTCAGATACTCATCCATTACTCTAGATGCAAGTGCACTGTTGATCTGCAGAACAGACCTTAACAACCTTGTAATATTCTTTCTGGTTTCTTGTGAGGCAATGGAAAGAAAATGTATGAAGGAGAAAGAAAGAGTTGTGTGAATGTTTGGTGTGAACCTAAGCATTCAAAGGAGCTAACACCCCTGGTCCCAAAGTCAGGCCAATCCCTATAACACTACTGCTTCCTTCCAACCTGGGTCCTGTTTTTAAAGTATTTTGCTCAAATGATCTTTTTGCTTTGAAAAATGTAGAGGAGAAACATGCAATGCTCCATCTGAGGAATGTGAGTTTGTGGTCTATCCAGTTAAAACCCAGCTTACATAGGAAGTGCTGTTATTGGTATGTTGCGGTAATGCCTGGACAGACTTCGGTGGTGTCAGCATCACAAAGGACCAAAGTATTTTCAGCAATGGTGTCGTCAATTTGTTGTTCTTCCTTACTTGTATTTTATGAAGAATTTCATGTTGAAAACAGAAAACTCTCTGCTTGTGTATTAGCCTTTACTTCTATCCCTACACTGGTCAGTATGACCTCTGCTAAAGGGAAAAGTTACCTCTGCCTAATCCAAAGTTCTCTTTGTGGCTAACCACCAGCCTCTGTATCTCACTCTCTTTCTATCCCCACCCCAAGTTTGCACACAGCAAGAATGTTTCCTGTAGTCACAACACGAGTCTGGCAAGCTTTAATGATGCATTTAACTCTTCTGAACTGTTGCTGCCTGTTTCTGTACAGGAACTGTGATTACCTAAAACTAAAGGAGGTTATAATTCTTGGCAAGCTTTTTCCTTTTGTTGTTTAAAATCTTTGGATCAGTGGCATTTTAAGAGGCGTTGGAGGGCTTAGCCTTCAACATAGTGATTCTTTGGAGCAATTGATAACTGTGTTTCTTCTGATGGCTTAATGGTCTTGCTTTGAGCTATGTTACAGCAGAATCCAACCGGCTTTAAAAAAATAAAAATAAAAATCTTAGATTCAAATGAAACCATGCCAGCTCTTTATGAGTCTCTCAAGGGTTTTATGGCTTTATGCAGAACCCTTAAAGTGTCTTTGAGAAGCAGCTGCCCTTGCCAGACTTAGAAATCATTCCTATAATTTCCTCAGTCATGCCAAGCTAAAATAAAACACCTCTGGTGCTCCTTCTGAAACTTTCCACTCCGGATAAGGCCAATAAGTATTTTTGGAAGTGTTTCTTAGAAAGGTTTGGTATAATTAGGCTTGCTTTCTTTTTTTCTCTCCTCTGTTTATTTATTTGGCAAAAGACCATTTTTCTGCATTGATCTGAAAGGGCAATGTTCCATCTGGCCTCAAATTCTGCATTCACTCCTTTCAATCAGTTGGATCTTGAGAAACTGTCTTGTGTTGCATGTGAAAAATGAGCCTAATTCATCTGTCCACTTATAAATAGCAACTCCCCAAGTACTGAGTTGTAGTGCAAGTACTTATATAACAGGTACTTGCTTGAGAAACAGATTTGTTGCCAACCCTTCTGCAAACTTTTTGGTTGCCCTTATTTCCTGGTTATGCTTGACATTAAGGTAGTCAAGTCTCCCCTGTGGTGGTATAAGCATTGGTCTTGATGCATGCTCAGCTGGTGTAAATGAGAGCCTTTTTAGTGCCACTTCTGCTTTGTCTGAAGTAGAAGAAGTGAGTAAGCACGCTCCAGTCAATACAAGAGCGTATACATATACAAGAGAGTATATACAAGATGCAATAATCAGGATTTCCTATGAAGAAACTCTGAGAGCTAAAGGCTCCAGAAAGCATAGGCATTGTGTGATAGCAACGAGTCCCTGTGTGGCTTGACAGTAGCCCGGAAACATTGTGACTCAAAAAGCCTTCTGGGCTGCTCTTGCTCTGTGACTTCTGCACCTTGCCCAGAGCTGGCTTTCATGCAAACCAGACTATGCCTCACAAAGTGCTGCCTATTCTGTATCAGAAGATACATCCTGTCATGATTGTAGATGCAGTAGTATTATATATTAGCAGTATAAATGTGTGATACCAGATCTATCTTTTGCCCAAAAAGTGAGTGAAAAAAATGGGCAAATTGACAGTCAGACTGTTTCTTCTAGTGAGCTGAGTAATTGATTTGCCTTCTGTGTGCCTGGGAGAGTTCTGTATTCCACACATTTTCACACTGAGCACTTGTACTTCATACTGTTCTGTATGACTCTTTCTGCTATGGCCCTCTCAGAATAAATTTTTTAAAGAAATGCCTGAATGATTGGAGTAGTGAGTGAAGTAGCATTACAGTAGTGTAGATGAAAGGGTAGATTGGTGCCTGATAGTTCATGGATTTCTGCCTTAGCTTTTTCTATGCTCCAAAATTGCTTCTGTTACATTTATTTTGGAATGTGTCTTAGCCAGTTCATTCCTCCCCACCTAGACAAAGAGATGAAAATAAGAAAAGCTAGTGAGAAAGGTAGAGGCAAAACAGTAGAGGAAATACCATTGAAATAGTAAAGGGCCTGAAAGTTGTCTGAACTCAAGGTTCCAGGTAAAAGGGTCTCCTGAAATGGCATTTTGGACAGTAGAGGAGAATTTCTCACCCTATTTCAGTTTTCCTGGAAAAATACATGGAAAGAGATGGTCAGTCATATTTTGCATTCAAGTATCTTCTTTTCCATATATGTTTCATCCCAGCAGTTTGAAATAATTCCACTTGGTAGGAGTTACAAAGGAAATTCAGACCTTTTGATTTGATACATTCATGTGGATAGAGGTGTCTAATGTTAGTTGCCCAAGACTGAACACTTTGGATCAGGGATTAATCTGTGAAATCTGAGACTGATCCCTGTCTTTTGGCAGACAATGGAAAATTCTCAAACTGCAAGAGCCAAGTGTATTCTACTTGCCCTAAGCAAGTAGAAGCTAACACATCAAACTCTCTGATTTTTCTGTCCCTCCCTGCAATTTTAAGGATTCCCCTACGTCCTTTTCTGCCCCTTGTTACCAGAACTGTTTCCTCCTCTCTTTCCTCTTTCCTTTTTCCAGTTTCTCTTTCACTGATGCTCAGCAGCAGCAGGATGCATTGCAATGCACGCAGTGAGCAGGAGATGTAGGATTGGCCAATTGTGTGTCACCAGAGAGTGGAAACACAGAATAACTGAATGCTAGGGGTTGAAAGGAATCTTGAAAGATCATCTAGTTCAACCTCCCTGCCAGAGCAGGATCACCTTGAGTAGGTCACTCAGGAATGCATCCAGGTGGGTTTTGAATATCTTCAAAGAAGGAGACTCCACAACCTCTCTGGGCAGCCTGTTCCAGTGTTCTGCCACCCTCACACTGAAAAAGTTTATCCTTATGTTTAGGTGGAACATCCTATGCTCCAGCTTGCACCAATTTCCCCCCTTGTCCTATCATTTGACATCATTGAGTAGAGCCTGGCTCTGTCCTCCTGACACTTGCCCTTCACATATTTATGAACATTAATGAGGTCACCCCTCAATCTTCTCTTCTCTGGGCTACAGAGACCCAGTTGCCTCAGCCTTTCCTCGTAAGGGAGATGTTCCCCTCCCTTAATCATCTCTGTGGCTCTTCACTGGCCTCTTTTGAGCAATTCTCTGTCCTTGAACTGAGTGGGCCAGAACTGGACACAATATTCCAGATGCTTGTTTGAGTCTGTTTTTCTTTGCAGAACTGGGTGGTATTAGGATGAATAGTGCAAGTCATTTGGGCTTGCTTTTCTGAAACTGTGCTGCCACTAGTGTGTATTAAATTCTTACAAACCTGAGTTCCACCTCTATTTTTCTAGGTCTGCCTTTGCTTACCCTGTATGGTAACATCTCTTTCTTATACAATTAGTCTTACCTAGTTTGTACTAAGAGGGAGTTCATAATAACTGTGACTTACCTGTAGTCTTTGAATTGACACAATTAAAAAGAAAATAGACAACCAATGGCTCTGATTTCTGTTAGCATTCAGATGGTTGAAGTCATGCTCAAAATTTGATAACACCTATAAATCTTACTGAGCTAAGTCTCTCTGACTTATTTACCTTTGTAGTCATGCCTTTGTTCTTTTCTTTGGTGAACTATTTTGTACATCATGCACTCCCTAGTCTTGGCACATGAATCCATTCAAAGAAGATACTTTGTGTTATGACTACAGCAGCTGCTCTGCAGATATCTATTTGTCCTGGCCAAAGTGTAATCACTAGTCGTGAGTGAGTAGCACCAAGTCTGGTTGTTTTATAGACAACATGAATCTCTTTCATTTTCAGTGGTCATACGAATGATTGATAGACCTCATTATTTTTAAAGAACTATTGCACTCTAATGTTTCCAGATGTTCCCCAATAGAAGCCTGTGTTATTACTACAGGGAAGTATCAATCAGTAAATAACCCATGTCACTCGTTGCCCTTCTATGCAATCACAGTGTTCTGATCTTGTGGTTTGGCTTAATTTACAAAGGAATCGTCAATTCAAATGGATTATCGTTCTCTATGTTACACAGCAGACCAGCAGAGGGACAGTTTTAGTGCCTAGAAACACTGAATCATCTAAGTTAGAAAAGACCTTGAAGATCATTGAGTTCAACCATTAGCCTAGCACTGTCAAGTCCACCACTAAACCATGTCCCGAAGTGTCGCCTCTGAGTATCTTTTAAATATATCCAGGAATGAACTAAGTGGAGTTAAAAGTCATCAGTACTCAGGTGGAATGTCATTAAGGAAAACTCACATGCTGGACAAAATGTTTCTTATTGATCAGTAGAGGATATCAGACAGTCTGTTACTCAACTTTCGCTCCACTGTTGTGCTAGAAGGCACTCTGCTGGCAAGAACTCTTGCTTTCATGTAGCACTTGAAGTTAAAGGATGCAAGTTTGTTTGCAGTACTCTTTATTATTTACTAAAGCTGGCTTCAAAACTACGATAGTAGCTGTATATAATGGTCAATCAATTCTGATGTAAGTCAAGAAGCAGCACAATGCATTGATTCCCAGGGTAATAATCAGAGGCTTGGGGAGATTTTACTCTTTGCAGGCCTTCCCAAATTAATACGGAATGCTCGGTTTCAATTAGCTGCAATAAAAGCAATTGTAAGTATTATCTGAAAATTTTTTATTAAGATCATGCAAAAGCCTGCAGCACCAAACTTGTAAAAACTGCAGCACTAAAGCTGTCCAAATAGACTCAAAACAAGGTTTGGTAACCCTTATGATTCTCTACATTTTGTGGCACTGTTTTTCAAACCTCTCTTTGGATTTGTTTCCTGAAAGGACAATTCTAGATATTTTGTAAGAAAACATCAGTCTATGGCATAAATGAAAAATGCCACTGCATTTTCCAGTTACATTCAAGTTCAAAACCTAGAAAGAGAAAACAAATTGTGTGGTATAGTGAGAATTCAGAGAATTCAGTTGCACAGTTCAGAGTGACCTAGCCCATGAACTTGAAGCCCTTGGAAAATTCTGCCTGAGGAAACTGAGTACCTGACAGGGATCTGAACAGGCTCTCAAAGCTTAACGATGGAGCTGTTTATAGGCTGTTCTGATGTTATATGCCAGTTCCAACAGCTACTGATGTCTACAAGACACAATGAGGCACAAGTAACCATTGCTGGTTGCTATTATCTATGATGGGATGCTTGGCTTGCCCTTATTTACCACTCGACTCTCTGGGATTTGCTTAGATTTCAGTTAGTCCCTCTTAGCATGATAAAGGATGAAAGAAGTATGTCCATTCAGTATCTCTGCAGTCACGGTGTGAGTAGGAAGTGTTGATTTGCCATGAGGCAAAGAACTTTGTCAGAAACTTTGGATTTGTTCTGAATTTGAATTATGGGTTGGACTGCTTTACTACCAGTGCATCCCTATTGGAGATGGGCATTCCAAAGGAAATGGTATTTGACAGCTGTTAAGACCAGTTGTAAAATAGATGTTCTGATGGTATAGATTTTTATGTTACTCTTGAGGGCCTGTAACCCAAGGGATCCGAAGCTGCAATTGCTAGTCTGGATGAAATTAATTGAAATATCATATATAACAACAGTTTGTGTGCAGGGGAGGTTGAGGGTGCATATTTTTCATGCTTAATAAGGTGTGCTTAGCAACTTGGTTTGTGTGTTGGTCTTGTAATATTCTTGAGTATTTCTGGCATAACTTTACTTGCTAACACATTTCTGACTAGAAACAGCTTTTTCTTGAGATTCTTTTAATGCAGTTTTGTGAAATTTACAAGTGTTTGAAATTAATGCAGTGATTGTATATACAAAGGTTTTTGGAAGGTCCAGTTCTTTATAGTATCAAACATATTGGTACTTTGGAGGATGATGATACTCAGAAGAATGATGTAGTCAAACTAGTATCCAGGTGCAGTGGATGTGGATTTTATCCGTAATAAATTAACTTGGATGGTTTTGAGTACAAGAGCTAAGGGACCTGTAGCTGGAGGATGATGTACCCCAAATCCATTTCAAGACTACTCTAGTGGGACAATGGGGAAAGTAAAATATTTGTTCTTCCTGAATTGTTGTCTCTGCTCTTTCTTCCAAAGCTTAATGTTTATCTAAATTTGCTGTTGACTCTGGGCCATTGATGATATATCAGTTGCAGGTTCCTGCATGTGCGAAGATGACTTATGTAGTCTTGAATGATTCAATGGACAAAGTTAGTGTCCTGTCTTGTCTGTCCTTCACCAATCCTTATTGCCATCTACAACTACCTGAAGGGAGGTTGTAGCCGGGTGGGGTTGCCCTTTTCTCCCAGGCAACCAGCACCCGAACAAGAGGACACAGTCTCAAGCTGCAGCAGGGGAGGTTTAGGCTGGATGTTAGGAAGAAGTTCTTCACAGACAGAGTGATTGGCCATTGGAATGGGCTGCCCGGGAGGTGGTGGAGTCACCATCACTGGAGGTATTTAAGAAGAGACTGGATGGGGTGCTTGGTGCCATGGCTTAGTTGATAAGATAGTGTTGGGTGACAGGTTGGACTCGATGATCTCAAAGGTCTTTTCCAACCTGGTTAATTCTAATCTTTGTCAGCTTGTGACAATGCTGTGCTATTAAGTGTAGCATTTATTATGGAATGAAAATTGTGGCAGTTCATGCTGGGGACAGTGAATTAGTGTGGGAGAGCTTTTGATTTGGACCATGAATGTATGAAATCTGGGGTTCTCTTCATTGCTTTTTAGTGTTTACATGGAAGGAGCTCAACTTCTTTTATGTTAGGAAATAACTGAGACGAGAACAATGTGGCTTGAAATGTACACAACTTAAATGGTTCAGGTGACCTTACCTACAAGACATCTGTCTGCATCATGAAAAGCTGACAACATCTGGAGAACTAGTTTTGCTGGATATGGCTGACTTTAGTAAGATTGGAATATGTTACAAAGGCTGAACTCAAGGAGAAGAATTTTCATTAACAATAATCCCTGAGCAAATATTTGTATATGGGCAGAAACTACTCAAAGCTCCATATAAATGTTCCTTTTCATCAGACCTTTTCCTTTTCATATTTCCTTTGAAGTTTCTTAATAATTTTAGAACTTTGGTCCCTCTGACCCGACTGGAGGCAAATGCTGATTTCATTTACACTGACTTACTAATATTACTTTGAACAAAACTGATATATTTAGGTTTCTTTCACAAAAAGCATTTTTGCTATGGTACTTCACTACTCCCAGTATAGCTGAAAGCCAAAACTTAAAAATGCTTGTGTACGCACACAGAGAAACATCCCAATTAATGATTCAAATATGTCAGAACCTCATGGTATTTTAGCTTGACAAGCACAGTGTGGGCTGTTTCTGAGAAATAATATAGATTTATGAAGTGCTTTTGTTTTACCTAAGCTGATTCACATTGTAGTCCTGTACTGGGTTATCAGTCTTCACTTGCCTCTCGTGAAGGCTTTTTATGTTTGTTGTATTTGTTCCGCGGTTGTTTTTCAGATAGTAAAGAATGTTAACTTTCTTACTGCTAGAACCTCACTGATTCTGTCACTGGCTTTCTTAACTTTCTTTTTCTATATTAACTTTCGTATTCCCATCTTGTCACAATCTCTTTGGTCCTTGGCAGTGGCAATATCTTTTCTCTCAGGCATGTTGACCTCTCCAATTCCCTTTGAACATTTATGATCATATCCAAGAGCTGCATTCCAGCTGTGCCTCCTTCTGAGGTACTGAATATATTAAGATAAAAAGAAGTAAGCTGAGCTATATTAATAAGAGTCTTACATGTTTATGCAGGCATAAGCTTTCAGGAATTAGATACCCAAAAATAAGGCTTTAATAGGAACGATGAAGTAACTACACCAGAAGTCCAAAGAATGATGCTCTTCTTCAGCATGTCCTGCTCCAGTCAGTGATTGAATAGCATTTATTGCTACTCTAACTATTTTGATATCTAAGTGAAGGATACTTGGGGAATGTTACATGAAAAAATGGCAGAGTCTTTAAAAGTGCTTTGTCATTGTTTCAGTTCAGCAAAGCAGTTCTGACTAGCATCTATTCTCATACCTTATTTCTCTTATGTCTCAATATAAAAACCTATCTGGTGTTAACTTTGTATGAGCATAAAATAAATGCAAGGGGAATGCATTACAAATACTGTACTATGCTCAGAATTGTATCTGACTGCAAAATTGAGATAATGGGAGACCAAGTGGGAGTGAAAATGAGGAGTGGACAAATAAAATGCTCAGTACAGGGTCAAATATGTAATTGGTAAGCATTATAAAGGACCAAACTTATTCAGAATAATTTTGCTAGTTGAAATTAGCTTGAAGAGCATAGCTATGCCCTGGTGGGTTTAATTTCCTGGCAGAATAGGTGAGGTCATGGAAATCACAGGTTCTTTGGGCTGTTATTACTGACTCTCTGAGTTCTACTTGTGTTCAGAGAGAGAGAGGGAGGTGGAAAACTGTCCCACACATCCTGGATGGCTAACAGGAGGCTCACAAACACTGTTCCTTCAGTACAAATTAGCACTCAAGACTGTCTCAAAATCATGTACAAGCCACTGATTTCATTCTACAGTTTAAAAAAAGAGGAATGCTTCTGTCTGTGGTTGACTTTACCTTCTTTGACCGAGAAGGTATTGTCCTTAAGCAAAGGAGGTGTTTTTCTAACTCACAGCAGAGGGAAGCTCTGCATACGTAGAACTCCAGGTTGCAATAATCTTGAAACCAAGACAGTAAACTCATATCCTTAAAGTTATGCACATGTTTATGTCCCTCAATGAACCAAAAACTTTCAATATTTCTAAAAGCTTTTAGTTGGATCAGTTTTCAAATTGCTGGTGCCTAGTTTCTGTACTTAAAATTGGAACTGTTGTACTTCCATTATGTCAGGAATGAAAAAAAACACAATAGAAATAGATACTCCTCTGAAATCAATTCAGAGGTCATATGTAGAGCAGTGAGACTTGCCAAAGTTGCATTCCAAGTCTATTTCATTTGAGGGAAGGTGACTTTCACTGTTGATAGGAAAAGAAAAAGACATATGTTTACAGGTAACTGATTAGATTTTATTTTCTCAAAACAATATCTCTGGGAGTTCAGGGAATGAGAGGGTTGTTAAGAAAACTTCTTTCTCAATAAGGATCATAAATATACAAGAAACAGGTGAAATTCCTGTTCTGAATACACCACTATGTAGTTTTGTGTCATGTTAGCTTCAGGTAAACCCTGTTTTGGGGAAATGAGCAATGTGAAAATTTATGTGGATTTTCATAGAAATGGACCATGAGCAAACAGGTGAGGGACATAAATAGAGAACATTAAACTTAATGAGAAATAGGTTTGCATATCACAGAACAAGTTTATATATTATTTTTTTTTGTCTAAGGGATTTATAAGGAACTTCTCTTTTTAAAATTCTCTTTTGGCCACAAAGGATTTTTTTTTCTTTCTTTCTTTAATATGCTCTGCAAGAATGAAGACCTTAGACTTCAGATGTTGCCTTCTTTATTTCATTAATGTTAATACAGGAAATCAAAGAAGATCACAAAAACACTATGTCTCATTATCAGGATGTTTCTTTTGATTCTGAACATGCCATCAAAGAATGCTTGATCCAGAAACATCAAAAGATGAAGCCATTTGTGCTTACTTGATTTGCCTTAGATATTTTTTCTTCAAGACAGAAGGTTAAGCTTTTCTTTTTTTACCCCTAAACAACAAAGCATGAGACTGCAAATGCACATCTCTTATTGCATCTATATTTTATGGGAATATCTTACTCAGAGCACAACAGATGGAGTCATTTTAGCCAAGACTCAGAATCTTCAAATGTTACAATATTAGTATGTGGGTACACAGGCCTTGACTTTTATTACTGAGAGGCAGAGGATCTTGGTTTTAATGTTTCTATACCAAGGAGAAAGAGCCAACAGTAGAAGGCTTGCAAGATTAATTTAATGCGTTTGGTTTGTTGTGTGGGTTTGGGGTTTTGTTTGTTTGGGTTTTTTAAAAATGTCTTTAATAGTAAGCTTGACTACATGAGGAATAATTGTTGACTCTATTATTGACTAGTTTTATATAGCTAACAACTGACCATAGAGGTGATTCATGATTGTTTTGGTGATTCTAGCTGTGCAGAAGGTTGTCCAAAGTGCTTTGCTGGGTTTCAGCCACTGCACACTGCATTAAAACACAGACATTTTAAATTACAGTGATGCCTACATTTTACTTCAGAAGCCAAAGACTGCATTTCAAGTTTTCAGATAGCAGTCTCGATATTCCTGTAGATGAAAAATGCTGGGATTTTGCACAGATGGCAAAACAGACCTGAGAGGTTTGGTGGTACAGGTTTCATTAATGGCTTGCCATGAATCTCTGTCTTGGAAATGAGCTGATGCAGTTTGATAACTCTAACTGTCCGTTGTATTAATAGATACACTATGGGCTAAGTCTATGACATATACACAGGCAATGGAGTCTTAGTGCTAAAATATGTATTTTATCACAATGTAATAATACTAAAATGATTGGAATTTTTGTTTGCATCATTTAAAACCCCATCTGACAGGGTTATTGTAGCTAACTTCAATTCAGTGATGGTTAAACGGTATAGAGAGACATTTGAGGGCCAGTTGAACATGAGTTGTTGTTTTGTTTATTTTGGAAGGTATATGTTTCACCTCTTTAAAGTTTTCCCATAATATTCCACATTTGATGGCAAATTCAGGGTGACATTTGGAAGGCTTTTTCTATTGCTTCATACTTTCCAGTATGCTTGGAGTTGATCAAGGTTGTAATGAATTCCAGAAAACCAAGAGAGTTTCTATCATGCACAGTATCAAAATGTGGGTCTATACTCCACAAGAAATGCAATAATGAGGTAGTCTGTTGGGCTGGAGAACATGGACGATTCATAATAGGAAATGGACCTTTTTGTTCACCTCTTAAAATTCAGACCAGGTGAGCAGCAGCTGATAGACTTTTTTTTTCCTGTTGGCTCCTGGGTGGCCTTTGTGAGAAGAGAGTTGCAGTGAGCAAACACCCAGACTGAGGGATGGAGGATCCAGATGATCTCAAGACACATGCTATATGCTCTTCTGTAGGTGAACCAGGTGTTCACAGGTGGTTTTGTAGGAACTGATGCTACTGTGCTACAACCCTTTCTGCAAAAAGGGGTATGTGAGGAAGCAGCCAACATTCTCTCTCAAACAGCTTGTGCAGGACTGGCTCCAGGTGCAGAAAAGGCATGCAGGGTTGTGGCTTCCAGCAAATCCAGCAGGTTTTATATGCCTGAACCATGAGCATAGAAATCCCAAAGGTGATGCAAGAGCATGCAGTAATCATCTAGAACTGGGAAATGGAGAGAGCAGCACTTCCTTGGTGTTGTAGTTGGGTACAGCTTCCACCTTCTGCCTCTCTGTAGAAGCAGGACCTGCCATCTCAGCTCTCCAAATGGTCTTTTTGCCAAATTCCTCTTTTCCCTCTACTGCACATCCACTCCTTTTTTTGTGGTTTTCTCATGAGTGCTTCCTGTACTGATTATTTGCTTTACCTCTGAGTAAATATGATTTCAAAATTGCTAGGTGAGATGCCTCTCAAGCTCTGTAATAATGGTTAACCCTGAGAGGAACGTAGGCTGGCATTTTAGTGCAGTAGGACTATAGAGTAAAATTCAAAATATTCCTTACTTCAGTTAGTTGATAATGTTGAATATTTGGGCCAGCATTTTTAGATATCAGGCATGCGCCTGTTATCCCAATTCTTTTCTTAAGTAGATGATGATCTTCCCCTCTGCATGTGATTTATATGCCTCAGGACGTGCATTTGCAGTCTTTCTGTCCAGGGAGTGACAGAAGAATGGGTTTCAGGCCATTTTTTGTTTTCCTTTAATGAAAATTATGTACACATCTATGTGAAGTACACAAAATCTGAAAAACTGATGCTTTAACACATGCTACAGTCTGAAAACTAAGGTAAATTTGTCTACACTGAGAATTTGAAGCAAGGGACTTGACTACAGGAGGACCAGAATAGACAAATGCTACCAACTAAATATCTTACTAGGGGATTTGGACCCGAAAACAAAGCAATCTTCTTATAACACACTCATGTATTTTAGTTGTCTATGGCACTTCTGTTTTTCAGGGATTGTGCTGATCTGACTTAATTGCTCTTTTCTGGAACCTGCTAAATTGTAGGGTGCCTAGGAATCTTTTCCACAAGTGGACATCATGTGGACATCCTGAGCTAGAAACCGTCCCCAGCATTTTACTTCCTGTTCATTTGCATGATATTGGGTTACTCTGTGATTCTACAGGAAGTTACATAAAGTTCACATGTTTAGGTGGCTTAGACGTACAATGACATGAGATCTGATGTCTTGGCATTTCGAATTTGCCAGGGTTAAACTATGAATTGAAACATTTTGAAGGGTCTGCATGGGTGATACAATCAAGTCACTCCTGAAAAACAAATGACCAAAGAAAATGTTTGCCAGAATCTGTATGCTCCCTTGCACAGTTGTGATCGTCTGAAATTTATGGTGAGATCTGTTCAAATTCTAGCAAAGTTGTCACCTAGATTTTTTTCAAAAGTACACTGTACTTTTTATCTTTCCCCCCTTATTTTCATCTGAAGTGTCTTGGTAAGAAGCAGTAAGTGTAAGTTGGGGTCACAAAGTTGTAATATTTTGGCAATGGTTAGCTGTGTGAGAGCAAATCTGAAAGAAAGTGTTAAGCTTTAAAGGTCTGCAGTCTGACAGGCTGTTATCTTTTATCCTCCCAGCACAAATCTTTATGCTGACTTCTCTTGTATCCCTCTGTTCCCTGGGGGAAGCCGGGTTCACTCGCATGTTGCTGGACAAGAGACAAAGAAGATCTGTTCAACACATGTAGAGCAGATGCTCAGGAGAGGAGAGGGGAATTTTCCAGCACAGTCACTGTAATATCCATTGCTGCTGTCTTGCTCCCCATGTAAGCACTGCTGGCATCTGCAGAGCTAGTCCTGGGGATTTTTCCCATCTTGGAGACAGCCCACCCAGAAAGCTGCCCCTGCAGACATTTGCATATCAAAACTACTCTCCTGGGGTCTCACCTGCTCCCACACAGAACACTTTTTAAGAAGGAAGAATGAAGAAGATTGAAATATGGAATGGCTTGTATCTCAAAGACACAGTTTGGGGTATGTAAGAATGTGGGGTCAGGAGAAAATACAAGCTATTTGTGGACTCTCATAGCAGTGGTGATGAACAAGCAGGCATCCCTTTTTCATGCCCTGTGGTTGTGCAAGATATGGACAGCAGAAGGTGAGGAGCCGAGTCACTCATCTGAGGCATGTAGGTATATAGTGTAGAAAGAGAGAGCTAATAATATAGCTATTTAAGAAATGCAGTAGCCTTCTAGGGAAGTACTTGATCCTGGGAAGAATGGAAAGGCAGTGTGATTGATGCTGCAAGAGAGGGAATGCAATGGTCTTTGCAATTCACTTACTGTGTTTTGTGCAGATCCTTAAATAAGTGTTCTGCTGTGGTGGTCAAACATATGTTGACTTGGTTGCAGTGATTTCAGTCCTTGGCATAACAACAGTGAAGATGCAAGGCATGGAGAAGTTACTGAGGCACAAAACATCAGCCAATTATGCTACATTTTTATTGTGTTGCTTTCAGGAGAACATGGGAGCACAGCAATAATGGCTGTGCATGGGCAGAATTTGCCCTTCCTAATCAATATGTGTAATGTTAGGTTGTAACCCGGCTGAGCTAATGCCACAAATACATATATGCTCCTCCAGCTCAGCAGAGGATCAAAAATTCAGTAAAAATTAAAAGGTGGCCTACTGCTATACATCACTGTTTCCCAGGCTCTGAAATTGCATCTGACCAATGGAGCAAGCAGTCACACTTAAAAACAGCCATATGTTAAGCTCCTACAGAGTTGCATGACTGCTGAGTGACTTTATCCAAGTGCAATATGACTCAGTTACTGCTTGCGTAAGTCATCAAACTCTGGTAAACCCCGGTTAGAATGGGAATATAGGGGCTTTCAGGGCATTTTTTTCAGGTAGGACAAATATTTTGAGCAGAAAAAGATTTGCAGAAAAGTTTCCAGGTCAGAGAGATGCTTCCCCAAACATAGAAAATGAAAAAAAAAAAAAAAATGCCGGAACTGTCAAAAATGGCATTGCAACATAAACAAGTGCCACTGTGACATGTAGGAACCTGCAAAACTGGGGAGTGTGAAACCCTATCACCCAAGCTGGAAAATGGTCCAGGCTGATGCTTCTCTCTCTAAGGAAGGCTGTGCTTAGCTGTATTTTTCTTTGTGTGCAGATCTATTCGATAAGTTAATGAATGTATTCTGCTCTCGAGAAATGATGAAGTGATCTGCTCAGTAGTGTGGTTTGATTCACCTAGATTGATTAGGTTGGGACAATAGAGATGTAGTCTAAGGCATGAGAGCTATTGCCTTGAGTTTTGTAGTTGCAGAACCTGATTTTCATTGTTTAAGACTGGAAAAAAACCCTAACATTCAGAGTGCTTTCCAGGTAGGCAGTGGTTTCCTACATGGAGGATATTTCAGCTGGCTTGGAAGAATCTCTTGTTGCTTCTCCCTCAGTAGTCCTGCCCTTTCACAGTGGTTTGCTATGCAGTGTTGACTAAGATATGGCATATGCTCAGTATTCATTTATTTCTGAGCTATCCCAGAAGACAATGCATCTTGCTCATTTGCCTCTATAATGATGGGTTGGATATGATGATCTCAAAGGTCTGGTCTGGTCTGGTCTGGTCTATTCTATTCTATTCTATTCTATTCTATTCTATTCTATTCTATTCATCTGAATCTGTCTTGTTACAAGCAGTTGCTGTGGGAGGTGATGACTTCTGCAAAGTAGCTACAATATGGCCATTTCTTTTCAGCAGGCTAGAAAGGGTGTTTGTTGGGATATGCTTTGAAGTAGAATATCAGCCCCTTGTGTTGGACTAATTATGGCTGCTTCCTAATTGAGGTACTGGAGCACCAAAGTGCTCTCAGTTCAGAATATGAAAATTGGCATCAGATATCTGGTCCAAAATGTGGCTGTTAGGTTACAGCCACTTGGAGTCATCAGCAAGTGAAATATTTTCAACAAAAAAGATATATTCTGGGGTTTTGCTCATGTGACTGAGGGCATTAAATATGTGATGTTGAAATGAATTGGACAGATGGGCAGAGTCCAACAGGATGGCATTCAACAAATCCAAGTGCCGGGTGCTGCACTTTGGCTACAACAACCCCATGCAGAGCTACAGGCTGGGGTTGGAGTGGCTGGAGAGCTCCCAAACACAGAGGGACCTGCGGGTGCTGGTTGACAGCCACCTAAACATGAGCCAGCAGTGTGCCCAGGTGGCCAAGAAGGCCAATGGCATCCTGGCCTGCATCAAGAATAGTGTGGCCAGCAGGAGCAGGGAAGTCATTGTGCCCCTGTACTCAGCACTGGTTAGGCCACACCTTGAGTACTGTGTCTAGTTCTCGGCCCCACAGTTGAAGAAGGACATTGAGACACTTAACCATGTCCAGAGAAGGGCAACAAGGCTGGTGAGGGGCCTTGAGTACAAGCCCTATGAGGAGAGGCTGAGGGAGCTGGGATTCTTTAACCTGGAGAAGAGGAGGCTCAGGGGAGACCTTATTGCTGTCTACAGCCACCTGAAGGGTGGTTGTAGCCTGGAGGGAGTTAGTCTCTTCTCTCAAGCAACCAGCACCAGGACAAGGGGACATAGTCTCAAGCTGCACCAGGGGAAGTTTAGGCTGGAGGTGAGGAGGAAGTTCTTCACTGAGAGAGTCATTAGTCATTGGAATGGGCTGCCCAGGGAGGTGGTGGAGTCACCATCCCTGGAGATGTTCAAGAGGGGATTGGACGTGGCGCTTGGTGCCATGGTCTAGTCATGTGGTCTGTGGTGACAGGTTGGACTTGATGATCTTTGAGGTCTCTTCCAACCTTGGTGATTCTGTGAACTTCAGAATGTTTACTGATTTCATATGAAACACTTTTCAATTGCTAGGCTCAGGACAGCTGACTTGGAGTTTATTAAGCTACTGTGATGAACCTCATAAATCTTAACTTTCTTTACACAAATCCAGTGACCAAACAACAAACCAGAATCTGAATGCTAAGCATCTTTAATGAAATTGTTTACCTTCTTTATTACTGAACCTGCTTGTACTTTAATTAGGTTTTTTATGACCTTTCTGAAAAAGTTTATAAAAACGGGATTGTAAGTGGAAGTGACAATAAGCAAAACAACCCACAGCAGGGGGAAAAATGCTGTAATGTAACAATCAATGCACAGTTCAGTAAAATGAAATGGTGGGAACAGTATGGACATGTGTACATGTCTGAGTTGGAGTTGTCTGGAACATATGTTTATAAAATCAATAAAATGGTCAAGTGGCTTTATTCTTATAGTTTCCTGGGGCTATTCCTCTTTTATAGACATTAGTCCACAGGATGTCCCAAGTTTCTTACTTTTATTATTCATACTTTACACTGTGGTTTAGACTAGGCTGACCCTTGCCACATTTAGAAGACATTCTCTTTACTGTCTTGCTTCTTCCTTGTACTATTACTCTGCTAGGTACCTTGATGTGTTTAGTTTTTGAGAACAATGAACTGCAAATACAGACGTTTCTTTTTATTAGCCTGGCCTCTTGCTTAAACACATCTTTAGTTGTCCCTGTCTCTCCTTCCTTTTGGTTTGTTTTTTACACTGTAAAAATCACAGTGCTTATTAGTTGTAC
This sequence comes from Picus viridis, assembly GCA_033816785.1. Taxonomy (NCBI): domain Eukaryota; kingdom Metazoa; phylum Chordata; class Aves; order Piciformes; family Picidae; genus Picus; species Picus viridis. Next base: position 8,865,049 of record CM066582.1, on the reverse strand, counting down.
AGTTGGCTTCCAAAATAAAATTGTTTAGATACAGACTGTGCCTTGGACTGTCAAATATATGACTTGACCGGTTTCAATCACATCAGCTGAGTTTCAGCCTAGTTTCTCAGTACTTAAAGTTCCTGTGTTTAAGAATCTCAGTTGTGATCCAAGGATCAGCTTCATATAGTCCAGAATGATCTTGCACATAAGTACCATCTAGTTTTGGTTAGAAGGGATCACTTGGGGCTTCTGTCACTTCAGCTGCCTTTTTGAGGGTATGATGCTTCAAGGTTGCCTAGTGCAACGAGAATGGGTAAGTCACACAGCTGTGGTTCATATAGAAGGATGCTGCCTTGCCAATATTTTTATAGGATGTTTTTTGAGCTTCTTGTTAGTCTAAGCCTCTCTCCTTTTTCCTGTGCTTCTGTGGTTGGATATTAATATATATTTAAATGTAGGAATTACTTTTAGAGTTAGACTGTGATGTGAATACATATTCCATAGAGGTGTCCTTATACCTTACTATTTTGTCTATATACCCTCATTTAAAAAAAAAAAAAAAAAAAAAGGAGGGGGAGGAAGGAAGTAAAAAAAAAATTATCTGGCCCTGAAATTCCAGATGCCTGAGATTAAAAGAAAGCACTTGGGTTATCCCATAATCTATACTGGCACTATAGATGCTAAGTAATGTAATGTGAATGCTGTGGAAATGATGATGTATGCCACCAATTGCTGTGAACACAGCTGTGTTTCATCAGTCTCTGTTTCCCATAATAAGGCAGAGAACTATCAATGACCTTTGTGCATTTGATGTCAGCGTTTGGGTAAATCTGAGGTTTAATTATTTTATGAAGTTTTGCTTCAGTTGTCTTGGGTCCTCCCGTTTCTTATTGGTTTTATTCAGTAGCAAGTGAGGCATCATTATTTTAATAGCTAACAAATCTCAAATGGAAAAAAAAATCTGCTGTTTTGATGGGAACAGAGATAGACAACATCAGCATCCCCCCTTTTAGACTGACTTTGCTGTTCATCAATCAGATGGCAGTTAAATAAGTTCTCTTTATGGTTGACAAGATATCCCAGCTTTGGGATGTTCAGCCATTACACCATTTCAGACTAACATTTGCTTGGCTGTGGATTGTCACTTCTTTAATTTTTCTCCTCACTTCTCTTATCCTAAGATATGCTTCTTTATGCCTCTCTCTTTTTGCCCTAACACTGTATGTAATTAAATTATAAATCAATATTCTCCTACTCCTCACCTCAAGCTGTGGGAAGAAGTTCCCTCAAGCTTTGGCTGACAGATATTAGTCCCAGTGGTAAGGCTCTCATGATGGTGCACTAAATTGACAGGAAAATCTGAACTGACATGGTTCTGAGGTTAATATATTGTGTGTTTCACAGAGCCAAAAATGGGGTTTGATTTGCTGCCGCTTTATTCAGTCAGGATGTAGGCCAAAAGCATTGATCCACATAGCTGTAAGGAAGTGAAAGCTGTACCCTGCCCTGCTCCCATGTTACTGCCTTTATGTAGGAGCTGCTGTCAGGTTGTACATATGCAATGTACTAAAGTGTTCTAGCAGAACTCGCATCTAGATCAGGCAGTGATTTTTCTCTGCTGGATGATTTCAAGCATTTTATGTACTTGTATATGTTGCCATGTTGTACACTAGTTCTGTTTATCAGCTTCTCAAATATAGGGAAATAAAATTATGAGGCACTTCTCATAACACCTTTGCACTGCACATCATGAACAGGACATCATTTCAACTCAGGTATGCTCCTTCTGTGATTTTATTCACATCTGCCTATCAGAGGAAAACATACTTATGTTCATTTATGCTTTGTATTAGTCTGCATCAGCAATATGAAATCTCTACAGGCAAAAGGTGCAAATGTGTGTATAAATTTGTTCCAGGTTTAATACTAAAGATTCATGTCTAGAGCTGTCTTTTCAGGGGGAGGAAAAAAAATAAAAGAGGAAAAAGTAACATTCAGGCTATATGTAGACATGTTTAACATCAGTGCAAATAGGAAGAAATCTCAGTTCTGCTCTCTTAGTGATAATTTTTAATATTAATCCTGCTGTTTACAGCAGAATGACAGTTTCTGCCTCTGTTTTCTGATAACTTGCTATTTTCTCTCCCTTTTAGTCCAGAAGTGCCTGGTTTTGTCAACTATTTCAGTGAAGTGTGCTTTTCATTTTATAAGCACAAGGCTCGATATTAAGCTGCATTGTTGATATGTCCTGGTGCAAACTTCCTGTACAGTACTGGTGGAATGATACTATGTCTACAGACATAATCTGGTTTGGAATCTAGTTCTGAATTGTCTAAGTAAGCATCGTAATGTGAGTGACTCTGCAAAGATCATGCTTGACAATTGTGGTCTTATACAGCACATTGGTGGCCAGAGGTGGGGTGTATTTTTTTTTTTTTAGTAATAGCATCACATTTTGTAGTACGAATTATTGTCCTGGACGAGGCATTAACAAACCAGCTAAACCGTTTGGCCACTGCCCTTTCTTCTCCCTCCCCCTTACAGGGTCCAGGTTCGAGGAGCCAATAGGCAGGCGCTGTTAAGGCTGCCTGGAGGGGATGGAAGCTGGACCCCGAGCCTCACGTTTCAGAGAGGCAACTGCACGCGTCAGACGCTATATGAGAAGGCGTATACAATTTTGCCCTCCATACAACATTTTGAGCTGATTGGCGAGATTTGAATAGGGAATCTGCCATTGGGCCATTCAGTTTTCAAAAAGGGAATCTATAGAGGATGATTTCAGAGCCCAATTCTTCTTCTTCTCCCCTTTGTTCGTTAATGGGATTCGAGATGGCGACAAGCACCTACTTCATGCTCCTGTATTCAGGGCAGTTAGCTTATTTGTCCTGACAGTATCATGCTTGAGTCACAGATCTCCACCACAGCAGCGTGCACTCCCTCCCTCTCTCTCTCTCTCACTTCCTTTAATTTTGAATTCTACCCTTTGGATTATTCCTGCCCTTTGGATTACAAACTGCAACTCAGAGTATCACTTCATCCAGCAAAAGTTTTGGTAGTTAACAGCTCGGCGGTTCATGAGTAACTGACGCTAATTTCCCTGGTTATTTCTGAGGTTTATAGCCTGCTTACCTGTTGCTTAACTCCGTTGTGAACCCGAGGCGGTCCCTCTTGCCACCGGAGGCAGCATTGTCATTCGTTTTAGCATTTATAAGAGTTTCCAGTTTGTTCCTCTGTATTCCAAGTTCCTGATTTTCCCAGACTGTTATTCTACTGCTTATTAGCATCCTATTGTGTGTAATCAATCTATCGTCCACTGGGCAAATGAACCTGGATCAAACTTGCTCAGGAAAATGGGGTTTTTAATATTTAATAAATCATATTCATATTTTATCATATTTCTGACTTAGCAATTTGATCAAAACCTATATCAATTATAGACTTGGAAAAAAAGCAGAAAAAGGGAAACAAAGTTTATTTAATCCCATATGGTTTTGGTTTAGTAACTTTTTTTTTTTTTTTTTTTTTTTATTAAAGCATTGCTGTGCTTCAGTCCAAAGACTGGACATATTTGTACCAAGCTCTTAGTAAATATGTGCTTCAAAAATAACTACTTCTGCTTGTCTTTTGTTAGAGCATTGGTATATGTCTTCCCAAGTAAGCCCAGAAAGAGACATAAAAATCTCTATAATACTCTCTATAAAATACTAGGATTTTACTTGTAAGGAGAAGTCAGTTATTAAAAGAAATAGAAGAAAAATCTATGCCTTTAATGAACAGAATAAAGGAGAAAAGAGAACATTGGTTTAATCTATTGATCTGCTGTGGAGTAAAAGAACAGATGTTTTCTGTTAGGTCCCTGGATAAAATTCAGTAGGTGCCACTGATTCTTATGGACCGGTGACTTCTGATAAGGCTGAAAATTGATGTCTCTTCTGTTGTTACCAAATGGATATGGCAGGTTACACTGCTGTAGGTGACTCATTTCAGAGTGCTTTAATATAGAAACAATATCTCGTTTTTCTTGACTGAGACAAAACCAAGAAATGTTTTGCCAACAGTTTTCAGCTCCAAAGATATGTCAACCGTGAAAAGTTTAATGCTTATGGTAGGCAGTGGAACACACAAAGCTCCCTTATTGTAATCTTAGGTCCCTTTGGATGCCTAGAAAAAGGCCAGATTATCTTTATTCACCTTATTTTTATTTGTCAGTCATCCCTTTGAATGTCTAATTCAGTAATTATCTGCCAAGGTGCTCAGGGAGATGTCATTAAAGGTGTTGGAAGCAAGTAATTTCAACATTGGCCTGTTTTACCTGACGACCTCCCTTTTTACAGATTCATACATTAACCAGAACACGTATAATGGAAGTTCAAACACTGCCTCAAAAGTTTCAGAAGGCTCCGCAATCGGGGGAAAAAAAAAAAAAAAGAAAAAAGTTGTTTGCCGTCTTGGAAACCACTTGAAGCAACATAATTCTGAAATTCAATTTGTCCCTTGAGAGAGGCCTGAGCCAAGTTTGCTGAGGTCAGTGTAGAGGCTCCCAGGTGTCTTGTCAGCTTTCAGACAAGGAGAGAAAAAAATCCATGCAGAACACCCTGTAAATGCAAAGGAAGCACACATGTGATGTGTGTGTTACACATGCACACATCTGCATGCCTGTATCTGTGGCCATATAGAAAGGCAGAGAATTTGAATTCTTGCTTTGAATGTGAAATCCACCTCAGATACTGCACTACTAGACAGGACCTTTCTATGAGGTGACTGGAGAATTTTCTTCATGCTTTTCTTACAAGGAGGACTAGAAAGCCTTCCTTCTCTGCCCTCCTGAGAGTTTGGGTGTAGGGCTTTTCCATGTTCAGATGCATGCACATTACATACATCCAACCATATTCACTGTCTTGCGTTCCTGCTTTTCTTGGACCTCCTGGAAGGTGCTATAAGCTGCTTAGAGAAGTATTTAAAATAACGAAAATACAAGTTTGAAACTTGTATTTTCTTGATGCGGTGACTTCTAAGTATGCACTTGAATTTGTTTAGCTTTGCAGAAGCATTTTTTTTTTTTTTAGCAGCAGGTAATTTCATACTGTGTGCAGTGTCATAAAACCTTATAAAAGACTCTGAGGCTCTTAATGAGAAACTAGTGTAGCATTAAATCATGTACCCTTAAAGAGATTTGAAGAAAACAACAAAGAATTTGAGAAAGAGCGTGGCATAGTTTTGATCTGATATCTTGGGTATGAGCTAGTCAGTATTGTTTATAAATCTCCTGTTTCTGTGATGCATAAGGTCAAAAATAATACATTGACCTCCAGAATGCTGCTTACCACTTAAAATGAGTCTCAAATATAATTTTTCTAATGTATAGTAGGCATTACAAACTTGGAATGAAGTCAAGTGAATGGAAACATAATTTAACTGTCCAAGTTCATTTTACTTTCCAATTTTCAATGCCTGATTATAACAGACCCCATAAAGAGTAGTTAAGAAGATCCAAATCTCCAAAGAGATTTTCCTGAGAGGTAAAGACAATGTCAGTGAAGTAAGCAATGTTCCTTATTCTTCTTGAAAATGTTGCAGGATTTTTAGCTCCTATGATCAGCTTTACTTAGAAAGAATCTGTGGTTTCCCTAATTGTGGTCTTGTGTCAGTGTCAGTTGTGAACCCATACTCAAATATGAGCCACTCAGTTGTCCTGCTGAAGTCACTAAGATTAGTAAATGGAGAAGGAATTATTCACATGCTCAATTTTGTACCAAGGATTCACTAATTTTGAAGAGCAGAAGTTAAAATCATCTAGTCAGATGTAGCTCATTAATCCATGTTTTCTGCAGTTCTTCAGGAGCTGTCTAGGGCAGAAGACATATTTTTGAAGAATAACCAATCTTGAATTAAAGGTTTCAGGCAATGGACAGTCAGTGATATCTGTGTCTTGGTGACTGAATGGTTAACCCTCACTCAGAAGAAATACACTGCCAATTTCTAATCTGAATTTTTAGATTCAGTCACTGGAGCTTGTATTTTATCTGCTTGGTTTCAATAGCTTTTACCAGTCTCCTCTTCTCAGATAGGCATTCAAGGACATCAATCTGCTCATCAGACAGTCTGTTGAAAAAAGCAAATTAACTGAATGTGAGACCTTGAATCATTCTTGTACTTGTTTTGTTAGCTCCTTCCAATTTTGTTGCACTTCAAATGTATTTGCTCAGTTTTCTAAATTTGGAGCAGTGTGCCTTGTATGGAGAGACAACTTTCTGGTGAGCAACAATGAATGACGCTCAGTAGCATGAGTATGTTTGGTTCAGATAAGGACATAAAACTCCAGACACATAAACAAACTTCATCCCAGACTCCTCATGCTATTTCAAATATGCAGTATCTGTCTAGACTTTGCATAAAGAAAGCTCCCTGGTGTTGCAGCAGAAATGCAGTAGAAGATACTGAAATGGAAAACAAACTGTATGGGAATGGCAACAGCTGGACTCACAAACCTTGTGCTTCTCTTTAAGGAGAAGATTAGGTCTTGTTGTGCAAGGTTTAAGTTCTTGTACATGTTCACTGACAGCTTTTGCGATCACATGATCCTCTTGCAGGGCTGGGCCCCATGGTGACAGAAGACTGAAATGGAAATGAAGAGTTGTTTTAAGTGTTAGCTAGGAATCCATTGAGCGGACACTTACCCATCTGTGAGTGTTTGTTTACAGCCTACATCTGTGTCAACAAAATAGCTTTATGCTGATGATAGCAAGTCAGTCAAAAGATTTGGCTTTGGTCTAAGGCTGTTTTAGGACAAATTGCAGCATCATCCAAATTCTGGCATCTAGCTTTCCATATTCAGAAGCCCTGTCCACCTACATTGTCTTTACAGTTTTTGCTCTGGAGTTCAGGTCGACCATTTACATCAGATTTACACCAGAAACTTGCTGAACTGACTCAAATTTCCTGCCAGGAATATAAATAAGTTTTCATAAAGGGCTTGCAAAGTTGTCATTTGTGGTGGTTTTAGGCTATGCCTTTAAAATTCAGTTACAGCTGGTAGTCACAGTTGGAGGTTTGATCATCTTTGCAGTGGGTATCTATTCATGCTATTGCCTTGAGAGCAATAATTGGCTTTACAGCTCCCTGTGATACCTCTGAGGAAGGTAGAGCTGTGATTTGCCTGGCTGCCACCAGATGCCAGTGTTCACTGTACACAAGTACTTGTGTACCCAGGCCAGCAGTGTGGCAGTGAAACCCACAGGCTCTCACAGGAGCTCCATGGTGTTAGAAAAGTTGGTTCTTCTTGTTTAGGATAAAGATTTGGATGCTGTAGTGAACAAGCTGAGATCTTCCAATAACACGTGAAACAAGCATAGCCTCCCTCAGATACATTAAAAGCAGGTGCCATCCTTCTGCTCTTCTGAGGAGTAGACAAATTGGAGAGCTACCCACTTGTCAAATGAAGTTGATGAGAACCACTCGTAATATCAGTATCCTGGCTGCTTCCCCAGTGCACGGAAAAGCTTGGGAAGAATCAAAGAAGGTGTCTGGCATGCTGAACACTTGGCAGATAGGCCCAAGTAAAGTAATCCAGACCCAGTGAGAGACCTGCAAGAACCCTGAGAGCTTTGCAGGACTAAAAGTGTCAAAATTCTAATAAACCCACTGGCTGGTAGAATGCATTATTACTTGAAGAGCTAAGCCCAAAATATACAATACCAGAATGAAGACACTACTGAAGAAATTAAGGGTCAATTCCCCACAAGACCTAATTGTTAGGTCTTGTAAAATTGTACATTTGATGTCCAAACAAGAATTTCTGGGGAGAAACCTATGGATGTAGTAAATGTGAATTATCTTTAGCCTGTGCACTTGAGAGATTGTATCTTCTATCCATGAAGAGTGTATGTGTCTGGCTTTGCATGGCTCCGCTCCCTAAAGCCAGTTTGGGAACAAATACATTGAATTGCAGCATATGATGTGGAGTCAACAGGTATAGTTTGGACTCTCATATTGCCTTTATATTATAGCTGAAAAATATTTATGCAAAAAAATCATAGCATTGTTTCAGCAAAGTTCTTGCCCTAGGAATCTATTTTATTAGTAAAATTTATGATGACTTGTACTTCTGATTAAGAAAGAATAAGCACCACAACTTGACCATGGAGCTGGTTAACTTATGACATCATTTAGAAATAAGAAATAATACATTAGTATATTAGTAGAATGGCTTAGGTTGGAAGGGACTGTTCCAGCCTCCCCACCATGGGCATGGATGCCTCTCAACTACACTTGGCTGTTCAAGGCCTCATCCAACCTGGCCTCGAATACCTCCATGGAGGGGGCATCCACAACCTCCCTGGGCAACCTCTTCCAGAGTCTCCTCACTCTCACACTGACAAACTTCTTCTTAAGATTCAGTCTAAACCTACTCTCTCTCAGCTTAAAACCATTCCCCCTTGTCTTATTGCTAGATATCCTTATGAAGCATCCCTCTCCAGCCTTCCTGTAAGATCCCTTCAGGAATATAATTAATATTTTTTCACTATTTCAGTATTTGCAACCTAGAAAACCCCTATTTCTATTGAGAAGAATTCCTTTCACACTTTAATAGTAGTAACCTGTGGGCATGCATTTTTCTCAAAAGTTTTCATCTTTCTTTTCCCTGTATTTTTGGGTAGGATTATTCCATGCAAAATAAGATGCAAAACTGTACAGCTTATTTGCATGTGAGCCTTGGGTCTCTTAAGAAAAAAATTTGTTAAAGAAGAAATAAATCACTGTCTTTTTGGTTAATGTTTTTACTGGAAATAATGTAGGTTACAAAGACCAGAATATAATTGCTTTGTTGCAGCACAAACCAGCCTCTTCCAGCTCGGGCTAGGTGCCTCTGCAGTAACAACAAGCAAAACAAACCAAAACCAACCAAACAACAACAAAGAGACAGCCATGGTTATAAAACATTCACAGAAAGCATATGGGCTATATGTAAAAAAGCCAGTTTTATTTGGTTCCTCTCCCACAAGTTACGCAGGGTAGTATAAAATGTGTGATGCTTCACAGTTGTTCATATAGGATTGGTATAGGATGGAAGTCATAGCTTGGAGCAGTAGCTGCATCCAGGTGGGAGTGTGATCACACAGGAGTTTTACACAGGCAAGTCTCCTGACACTCACTACCCTTCAGAACAAATATCCACAGTGCCAAACTTTCGAAATTGCCATTTCTTGATTTATAGGTCTGGCTTAAGAACATTGGATAGATCTCTTAGTCTTCTGAAAGCAAATTAGGCTTAATTTCAAAACCCTAAAATTCTTTCCAAGTATCGTATTGAAACAATTGTAATTAGCCATAAAATCCTATCCAGATAACATCCTTAGATATGCTTCAGGTTGCTAATGTGAACTAGCACATTTGTTTTAAGCTGCTTAATCCATTTAATGAAAAATAATGAGTAAAAGGGAGCGCTGACTATTCTGATACATTTATTGTTGTTTATTGTGATGGATTAATTACTCAGGGAATTACTGGGTGTCCCTTAGTAACATCCTCCCAGGAACCATTTACTTGCCCTGGTCTTTGAGCTCTTGGTAAACAAGATGATACATTGCTTTCTAACATCCACTTTAAATTAGTCATGACTCACACTTGGAAGAGGAATATTTATAACTGAAGGTTTATGTTTTCTCATTTCTTTTAGTGATTTGTGAGGCTTTGAAGTTTTCCATCTTCTCCTTTTTGCTTTAGTGATGACAATTAACATTTGGAGGTAATCAATGCAGCGGTCATTCTCACAGAGACCAGGTAATCTGCAAGAAAAAGCACTATGAGAACAAGAATTAGAACCAATCTTCGTCCTGGAGATTTCTAAAGGATGTCTTCTACATGTGGTGAGGCCATTGGGCTTTTACTGCAAGGGTGAAGGCAGTTAGAAGGGTCAGTCCCTTTTGATGCATGTAGCTACTGTCACCTTTGTCATGCTGTGTTGAAGCTATTGATCCAAGTTAATGTTTTTATGCTCTCCTATTGCTGCTGCACAGACCTTTGAAGTATTACAACTTGAAATATAATGACGTGTTTCTATTTCAGATTTCTTATGGGAAAGGGATCAAATGAAAATATAGATACTGCAGTTAGCCCTTTCAATGTCTCTGTCAGCTTTGATTTTCCTCCTTTGCTTTATTATTTGGAAATGGTATTAAATGCTGATGAGGCAGCAAATGTTTCAAGTCATCAAAGGCCTGTCAGTCACTCGTAGGCAATCAGATCTTTCCTTGGGGTACCTGATATTAACTGCATGTGATAGGGTACCTGATCAGGGCCTGGAAGCTATTTTAATACTGTTGCATTGCTGCTCCGTGGAGTTGGGCACTTTGTGTGCCCAAACAGAATCTTAACATTGGCATCTTATTCCTCAAAGAGAAGAGTGTCATGGCTTAAAGTTTCAAAATTTAAATCTCATTGAAGCTGAGGTATCAGAGGTTCAGTGCGTTGGATATTCCTCCAGGTTCTCATCTGCAAGTTCATTTTGAATCCAAGTCACATTTCTTGCACAATAGGAGGATAGCTGATGATTACAGAGGGTTTAACATTACAGAAGAAAACAAATATCCTTCATATTAATTTATCCATAATAAGGGTACAGATGTCTGTTAGTGCAAGTGGTTTGCTAAACTCCTTTCCAGTCACAGAAGTCTACGAGGAAAAGACAATAACATGAAGCAGCAATTCTCTATCTCCTTGGTAAAATTTGGGTCTAACAGCAGATATCAAGTTAAGAAATGACAGGGTTTAAAATGTAAAATTAGTGCTGCCAACACATGCCTGATTTTCTGAGCCAGTAGCACTATTTCTTGTGGAAAAAAAACACCAAAACAACAACAATTAAAAAACACATTATGTTTCTCAGTTCATACCACACCTAATTTACTATTCTGGAAGTGCAGCACTGGAAGAATGTAGGAGAGTAAGTCCAGCTCTAGTATGTTCACATTATGTCTCCTGTTCAGTTTAAGGCCAAGATTTTTGTTTATCTTTTCCCTACTCACCTACCCATATTTTTGACTGTGAAGCACTTTCTTCCTTTCCCACATAAAACTGGGTTTGATTGGTGAATTCTTGAACAGCTGCTGAACTCCTTCTATGTCAGTCTCTTAGTAGAAATCAAGACAGCTTCAACAAATATGCTGTATAAACCTCTTTGTTAAGAAATATGACACTTTTATTCAGAAATATCTGTCCCAAGAGAGATTTTCATCTAGATAACAAAAAGTAAGAAGAAAAATAGATTTTTGGGAACAAAGTGCAAATTTTATCTGCAGCTAGTTCTGAATACTTTGGGAGTATGCTGCTTCAGAAATCACCTCATTCCTTCAGCGAAGCGACCGTGTTTGCTACATATGTCTGAAAAGACCAAAAGCCACTTCGCATGTGGAGCGCAGGAGTGCAGAGGTCATCACACCAGTCAGCACCAGGTTCTTGTTGTTTTATGTTACAGCTATGTAATGTTCAAATAAAAATAAATTAAGTGTTAGTTTGCCTCAGTGCAAATAGGAACATACTCCTGGCATGACAATACAGCAGTTGTTTGCTCTGTGCTGGAGATGATCTCATAGTTGGTTTAATCAAAAAGTGACATACTCCATTAGAGGGCCACAGCTATGGAAATTGAATCTTTTATCGTTTTGCCAAGAGCTGCCTTTGTTGTCCTTCAGGTCACATTGCAAAGCTCATTTTGTTGCACTAGGGTTTTCTAAGTGAGAAGTCACACAGATTTTTGATTATTGAGTCTCAGAAGACTTTTCTTATGCAGGCTATGATGAAGAAATGAGTGGACTAGTGTCATATCATCCATGCCTACTTTCTGCATTGGCTGTCTGTGCCTCCCCAATCTCCTGCTCCCTCCCCCGCTTTCCCCCATTATCTCCCTAACATTTACTCAAAATTCATAAAATGGAACAAACAGCTGTGCCTTCATACAGCCTGTGTGAGCATATACTGGAATATGTACTGGAGTGCAATTTGATATGCAAAATATCTGGAGTATATTTTGATGGATGAGGGAAATGTTGTATTTAAGTGGCTTGAATACTATTACTTGTCTTTAAAGATATAACAAGTTCTCAGTAGATTTTATTATTACTTTTTACATATTGGAAAAACACTAAGGAATCTGCTAAGTCATAAGCTTGCTTGTAAAGGTCTCTAGTTCCTTTAGTCTTATGCAGGTAACTCACAAAGATTTTGTATTTCTAGAACAACTGCTGCTAGTGAGCAGGCTTTCCCAATCAGAGTGGAACACTGAAACATGAAACATACACTGTAGTTACATCAGTTCTATAAATTCTTATGTTTGTTTGTACTGCACTTTTCAAGTAATTTGCTGTGTTTTCTAAGAAACAGATGATGCTCTTCTAAGAAAAGGAAGTCACCGCAGTCTAGAAAAACCCATTTTTGTATGACAAAGGGAAGGATGCCTGAGGTGTCTGATGTGGGAACCTCTCTCATACTGTGTTATCTGGAAATATTAGAGGAAAAGTTGGTGTGGTCCAAAGAACCTAGAGAGATAGGAAAGGAGGGATCCTTCCGACCACTGCCAGATGCACTCTTGAGCTCTTAACATGTTCTACAAGACATAAAAACATATTCAGGTGTTGTAGAAAATTCCCTCATTCAAGTCCAAATCCTATTTGCTTTGTGTCCAATAGCCAAACTCCAACAGATCTTGAAGGTACTATATCAGAGCCTGTGGAGATGAACCTTCTTCCTTAAACTAGTCTTTATGCGTTCCTGTGTATGACCTCAAACCTTTCTACACAACTATGTGGAACAGTCAAGTATGACATTTATAGTGCAAATGGCAACCTGAGGCAAGACACTGTAAAAGTAATCTACGTGAAATGTTTTATTTTGCTAGGATATGTGGTTCACTTCAGTCTGGTGTTACAAGAGTTGCACAGCAATCCAGCAGATTTATGGCTTCACTGAAAACTGTGATGACGTACTCTTGCACTGCTCAGCTCTCAGTGCAACATCTGGGCCCATGTCCAATGCTTGATAACCAAGTTATCCGTGATGTGATTCAAAACCAATCTTGATTTAATGCAAGAAGACATTCTTCTGTCAATTAGTATAAGTTAAAGTTCCATAGGTGCTTGATCCAGCCAGACACTTAGGTGTGCTTTTATTTCTAAGCCTGCAGCCTGAGTGAGGCCTGTACTCCCTTGCAGTCACATTGACAGCCATGGGATTTGGCACTGGTGCATATGTCCAAAGCTTACTGGGGCTTTCAGGAGGTGTAAATTAAAAGCAGCCATTCAAATAAAACATGCTTAATTCCAGTTTCATGAGTCACACCTCATCTTTATTCCCTGTGAATACATTACTTCTTATGTTGTCTGTATCTCCAGATAGCGATGGACCATATTTCACTTTGAGAGACTTGGAAATATGAGTGCATCTCCTGGGCATACTTGTTCCCCCAAATACCATGCTAGGAATGCATTAATATCTCTTTGATAGGCCAGAGGAATGCGGAATGTGAATATTGACAGGGCATTTGGAGCCCAGGGCAGGACAAGTGAGGAGAGAGGCTGGACTGACTAAAAACCTGTTCCCTGCAGGAGGTAGGAGTGGTGGAATTTACTGTGCCATGATTTCCTACTGAGCTGCTTATCTGTTTTGCTAGTGGCATCCCTACACAATGTTATATCATTTGTTCTCAACCCTTTGCCAACACCACCCTCTTTTGTGACTGTGGGGCAAGTCTGGGTGAAATGTAACTGGAACTGGATGATATGGTTTGTTATGGTGCTTGCAAGACTTAAAAACAAGGAGGCGAGAAGACGGGTAACACATAACTGTTTCATGCCTCTTTTGTTTATGTATTTCAGCTGTGACTTATGCTTTCTCCTTTGTGTTTCCCTAGTCCTGATTGAAGCCCCATGGGTTGTTACAACTTCTCACAAACTGAAAATATGATACATTTTCTTGACAATTATTTGTAGGTTCCTTATGTTGTGTGGTCTATCAGTGGGTAGGCTTTATCTTCTGTATGTTTTTTCAAGTGCCTTCTATTTCTGCTAAATGAAAAAGGGGTATACCATAGATTCATAGAATGGTAGAGATTGGAGGGGACGTCCAGAGATCATGAAGTCCAAGCCACCTGCCAAAACAGGATCACCTATATCAGGTCACCCAGGAACACATTCAAAAGGGTCTTGAAAGTCTCTAGAGAAGGTGGCTCCACAGCCTCCCTGGGCAGCCTGTTGCAGTAAAGAAGTTTTTTCTCATGTTGAGATCAAACTTCCTGTGTTCCAGGTTGTATTCATTGCCCCTATCACAGGACACCATTAGAAAGATACTGGCCTCTTCTTCATGCCACCTCCCCTTCAGATATTTATAAATGTTAATTAGATCTCCTCTCTGCTTTCTCTTCTCCAGACTAAACAGCCCCATGTCTCTCAGCCTTTCCGCAAAAAAAAAATGCTCCAGTCCCTTAATCATCCTTGTAGCCCTCCATTGGAGACACTCTAGTATATCCCTGTCTCATTGGAACTGGGAAGTCCTGAACTGGACACAGTATTCCAGATGTAGTCTCACCAGCACAAAGTAGAGGGATAGCAGAACCTCCCATGACTTGTTGGCTACACTTCTTAACACACCCCAGGATACCACTTGCCTTCTTGGCCACAAGGGCACATGTTAATGTGTATTTTGTAACCTTTAGTCAAAACCCTGTATGGTTGGTTGTTTTTTTAAATGTTATCTTGATAGGAAAAAATAATTATTGTCTGTGGTGCCCTTGTAGCCCTTTTCCACCTGGAGCATATCATTCCCTGGATAGTGCTATAATTCAAGTCACTATTAAGAATAGTGGAAATAACTGAGGACAGGCTCCTTGGGTGTGTATATGAATTTCCAAGTAGTGAGCCATTAGTAAGAACTCCTTGAATGCAGTGGTTCATCTAGTCTGTCTATCCCTCAGTGGCGTGTGAAAATGTCAAGGGAGACTTGCTCAGCTCAAACTGTGTGACATTTATTGTCTCTCTACAGATCCTGTTACAAGAGAGCAAATTGGTTTGATGTAAGTTGTACTTATCTTGTAGTCTAATTTGTGTGCGTGCAATATTAAGCTTCCCATTATACCTCCCTTTCTCCAGTTCATGTTGAGCCTTCTACTTCAGTTTTCCTACCTCTCAGCATTTGCTTTAGTTCTCAGCACTTGTTTTTCATTTCTGTTCAAGTATTGCAAGCAGGTTTTTGTGTTTCTGGGTTGTGGTGGTTTTGTTTTGTTTTGTTTTTGTATTGTTTTGGTTTTTTGGTAGGGAGTGATTTTGTGTCATGTTAGTATTTTGAAAGCATATATTACTTGCAGATTTCTGCTTGAATATGAGTTTCAGCTCTTTGTGATGTGACTTGAATGCGATATAACTTTATCTTCATTTTAGACTGGGCAAAAAGGACAAGGCTCTCAAAACTTAAAGCTGTACATGTGGTATTTGAACTTGCTGGAGAATATCCCTGATGGTTTGTTGCTTGGTTGGTTGTGGTTTTGGATTGGTTTTTTTTTTGTTGTGGGCTTTTTGGTGGGGGTTTTTATGTCTTTAGCAGTAATTATTGGTAATAATTCAAAGCCTGTAGCCCTTGCTAATGTAGGCAGAATCCCATTGGTGTCCTTGAGAGTTTTGCCTTCAAGAAAGTTCAAGCAATTAATGTCAGAACTTCTGTCTTAAGACAGTAGCTGAAGAAGCACTTGGGCAGAGTGCTGTTCAGATTGCCAATCCCTAGTTTCTCTTGCCACCCAAGTCAGGGAACTTTCTGCAGTTACTGCTGCATAAAGGGTTTGTCT
Source organism: Picus viridis (assembly GCA_033816785.1). Lineage (NCBI taxonomy): Eukaryota > Metazoa > Chordata > Aves > Piciformes > Picidae > Picus > Picus viridis. The sequence continues at coordinate 8,849,241 of CM066582.1, read as the reverse complement.
AACTCTGGGATGCTGAATGCTCAAAAATTCAATTAACTGGAAAGGGACTTGGTGATCTTGGCCTTTCTCTGGGCTAGGCTGTATATGTTTGTAGTTGAATTGCCCCAGAGATCTGGCAAAGACTCTGGAGGGCATTTTCCTAGGCTGTTACACAACATTTTGCTCACAAATATGCAGAATATTCTCAAAAGACTAAATGCTGTTGGTTACATGACACACCCTTCCATCCACCCCCAAAGAATAATGTCTATTAAACCCTTTTTAATTAGTTATGGTATTTTAGATCCTGAACAGTACATGTTCACAAAACCGTTGTGAGGCCACTCTCCTATCCCATTTCTCCCTTAGAGGCCTTTGATGCTCTTGGTCCTATTCCGTGGCTCACCAGTGTTATTCGAGTCATTATTTAGGCTTTGCAAAACCTGCCCTCGGGCTCTCAACTTCTTTGAACATGCCTCATCTTTTCCAGTCTCCAAGTCCTTTCTTCATACTCTGTACCATGGAAGACTGTTGTGAAACACATTTTCTGCATTCTTGCCCCTTTGAGGGCTTCCATATTGAAATGTTCTCCAAACCATTTCATTTGAGGATAAAGCTTAAAAGTCCTGACTGAAAGCTCTGATTTTATAGACTCAGGGGGAAAACCAAGCAGGACCTTAAAGGGGATCATCCTCTCAAGAGTTTTTTAAAACAGCAGGCTTTTGGGATACTTTATTATTATTTCAGTTAAATGTTTGTTTTAAATGAAGTTTATGCCTCTTGTGACAATTGCAATTTCTGAAAAGCTGCCATTCTGCACAGATGCTCTTCATCTCATCAGCCCTAGTATTGAAGTCTTGACAAGAGTGAGAAAAGGAGAGTGGCATGCTAGAGAGAGGGGGAAAAAAAAAGGTAGATGTAACTTTTTTTTTTTTTTTTTTTTAGTGGTAAAGGAAGTGAGGCAATGGATGGTTAGGAAGAAGAGCTTGCAATTTGACTTGTTTCAGCCACAGAAGGCTGAAACGTGAGGGAACTGTCTTCAGCTGGAACACTTGTTAAAAAGACTAAGGCATAGCTTAATAGGAAGAAAGACTTGAGGGACTGCGTTAGCTCTTCAGTGGTAAAAACAAAGTATGTTTCATGTTTATCCCTTAGTATTTATTCTTTTCCCTCTGTGTTTCCCCCCCTTCACAAAACAAAATTAAATACAGTGGATGACAGCAGAATTTACCTTAAAAATCTGATTTGACAGAAAGATCTTCTGAATGAAAAATGTTTAGGCTGTTGGTCCCTTTATCTCTAAGTGTTTAGCAGTACAGGATCCATGAGTATAAATGTTGGGCAGCTGGAAACTGTTTGTTTTTGAAGAACTAGAAGCTCTTTGAAAACTGCAGGAGTAGATATGTTTCTGAAGTTTTATTTCATTGTTTAGCTTTCTGTCATCCAGAAGTGCAGTGTTTACTTAAATGTTATACAAGCTCAGTGTTGTAAATTAACAAGTACTGTTGTAAATTAGGAGTCTTGGCTTTAAATTGTTTGACTTAATGTTATAATTGAAAGCAGCCCTACCAATGCTCAGCTGTTGAGTCTTAACTTTATAGAAATACCTTTGTTCCAGAATGTGACATTCCCAAGCACTTCAGAAAGAGTGTGGAGCTAGACCTGTGGTGTATATTTGATGTATTTGAATTTTTGTAATCCAATAAAACCAGCCACACAAATGTGAGAAGTCCATGCAATTCAGGGTCTGATGCAAGCAATGCATGCCCTTTTTTGGGGGCATAGATTCTATGGAGCTCTTCTATAAGGTTGTCTCGGTCTAGAGAGGGAAAGAGACTCAGTTCTTTTGAATATTCCCGTGTTGTGAAATTAGAGGCACAAACGAGGCCAAAATATCAACAGCTAGACTATTTATTACATAAATAAAGTGGATGGATCAGAAGGGGAGAGAGAGAAGAGGAAAAGAATATTACCACACCCCTCACCCCCCAAGACAGTTTGAGTCTGTGGAGGAAAGGTGCTGCAGGAGTTGTTCGGTTTGTAGAGAAACGGTGCTGAGGCTTTGGCTGTAGAAGAGATGTGGTCCTCTGGGCAGGCTCTTCAGCTCCATGAGTTGCAGTAGGCAGAACTTAGGACACAGAGAGAGGATTCAGTCTGCTTCTTCCAGGCTCCATGGCCTCTTTTCTTCGGAGCAGCATTGTCCTGGGCTTTTCCTTCACTCGTGCTTTCTTTCTCAGCGGCATTGTCCTTCTCCTGTGTTTTTGGTTCTCCATTTTTCTTCTGCTAAGCCAGTAGTTGCTCAAGTCTTTAATACAGTTTTTTAGTCCTTAGCTATGTGTCGAAGTATTGTCCCTCAGGAATTCAAGGGCCAGGAAATCATCCTTAGGCAAGTGTCCAGGTATCGCTCCCCAGGAGATCTTTCTGTGTATTCCTGTGCGTTTGGGCAGGGGTCTGAATGGGGGGGGGTGGGGGCCTCTGCCTCCTCCTTCTCCATCTACCTGCCCACACACTCATTACACATCAGGAAACAGGTGGTGAATCCATTGTCTCACCACCCTCCCTTTCCAAGGTACTTGATGGGTGGAAATTACCTTGTTTTATGAATATTCCCAAAGGCGGCCTCGGTCCATTGTTGTGAGGCCAGCTGTGGTCCAGTGAGCAATCGTTATATTTGCAACTTCCAAGAGTTGTTCCGGTGGCTCTGCCCAACACACATCAGCTGTTGTCTGGGCAAGCAGCAAGTGATTTTATCTTTGTTGAGTCACACCAGGAGAGACAAGTTTTAGTCTCTCACAAAGGTCTTGTTATTAAATGGGTGTACATTCCCAAGAATTAGATTGTAATCTTCATGATGTAATCAAGCCTGTTTTTTTTTTTTTCTTCTTTCCGAAGAAAAATTTGTCATATTGGCACTCATATTTCAAGTTGTATTTCTCCATTGTGCTGTGTGAAAACACAATTACAGTAAGAGATCATAATAGTATCATAGTATCAGTCAGGGTTAGAAGGGACCACAAGGATCATCTAGTTCCAAACTCCCTGTCATGGACAGGGACACCCACACTAGATCAGGCTGGCCAGATGGAAGCTCAGAGCCACATATAGGAAAATGTTGGGGATGAGGTAGCTCTATGAGTGCCCTGAATGAGAGTTAAGCCAATGAGTGTGTTTTGCAGATGAGATGCAAACAAGTCAGGACACTAAGAGTGTTTCATGGAGTACACTGCAGCAGAATCAAATAGGTAGGAGGCAGCAAAGCATAAAACTAAAAACCAGGAAAAAAAAGGTAAGAAAGACTTCACAATGATCTATGTTCTTATTTCCCTTTAAAAAAGAATATATTAATTTTATGCATATCTGATGAAGGCATTTATTTAAAAGGACAGCAAACGACAAGCATTGGGAGTGGAAATGATTGACTAGTAACGCGACACACATATAGAATAGAATAAACCAGGTTGGAAGAGACCTTCAAGATCATTGCGACCAACCTATCATTCAACACCACCTAATCAACTAAACCATGCAGCCAAGCACCCCATCAAGCCTCCTCCTAAACACCTCCAATGATGGTGACTCCACCATCTCCCTGGGCAGCCCATTCCAATGGGCAATCACTCTCTCTGTGTAGAACTTCCTCCTAACCTCTAGTCTGAACCTCCCCTGGTGCAGCTTGAGACTGTATCCTCTTGTTCTGGTGCTGGTTGCTAGGGAGAAGAGACCAGCCCCCACCTGGCTACAACCTCCCTTCAGGTAGTTGTAGAGAGCAAGAAGGTCTGCCCTGAGCCTCCTCTTCTCCAGGCTAAGCAACCCCAGCTCCCTCAGCCTCTCCTCATAGGGCTTGTGTTCCAAACCCCTCACCAACTTTGTTGCCCTTCTCTGGACACATTCCGGCAAGTCAATATCCTTCCTAAACTGAGGGACCCAGAACTTGCTGCAGTGCAGGCTGTGTGTTTTCTCTCGTGAAGAGAGATTTCATGTTAGAGGTGTAAGCTAGGGGTTGCTTTAAATAATGTTACCTCAGTGGTAGTTTGCCATGCTGAACTCATCACGGAAGAAGCAAGAGTAAAATGAGTTAAAAAGACAAAAATCCACTCCTAAAAGATCACTGAAGTGGGCAGAAAGTGTTCATTGCTGAAACCTGCCAGGAAGAGGGAACTCCTATAGACATCAGATTTGGTGAAAGTTAATACTCAGTAAGATTATAATTAAGCATTTCAGTACTTGGAATTCAAAATTTCCCTTGTCAGTTCTCCAGTCTACAGCTGACAGTAATCCTCTTGTCTCAGGCACTAAGCGTGAGGCATCTCTCGATACCCAAGACGTTTCAAAAAGTAAACAAATGTGTTCCTTGTTTCTCTCCCCATTATGCTGGAGTGTTAGATTTTGAGGTTACTGAGTTTGGGGAGGGTATGGTAGGAAGGGAACATGCCATGTGTTGCTTTGGTTAAAGAGATGGCTCATGCATTTTACTCCAATTCCTGAAGAGACGAGTTCCCACAGTTGCGTACATCCTGTCATAAGCGGGGGCTAACTAAGCTCTGGGCAAAATTACTGGCACTGCTAGTGTTGCAATTTCACAAATCATGAGACAGATATAATTCAATTTATGTTTCTTTTCTGATATTTGAAATTACACGGGCAGTTGCTGTGCTGTTTTTCTGTTTATGCATTAAAAACCAATCCATTTACTTGCATGCGTAGTACGGCATGCTATGTGGTGTCACTTCTGGCTTTCCTTCTCCATGTTAGGAAAGATGGTGTGTTTCCCAGCTGTCTCCTGGTCTCCACTCTAACAGGAGCACTTAGATGCCATCCTATACCTTGGAGCAGGATGTGGCTAAGGCCAAAACCACCAGGGGTGATTCTGCAGCTTGGAATTTCCCCATGGCTGTTGTGTCCATCTCCTAAGTATAGCAGAAAAAAAAAAAAAAAAAAAGAAATTAAAATGTTTGTCTCAGCAATTGCTTTTTTTGAGGGTTGTTTTTAAATGGTGAACACTGCTGCTGTGAAATTCAGCTTCGTGACGTGGAAGTGATGCACCACAATTTGCTGAGCAACTGCTTGTTTTGTCTTTTGCCAAGAGACTTTTTTGTCACATGTATCTTCAGGAGACTCAGACATTCTTTGAGCTGGGATACTCTATCCTTTATTTTCCATGGCAGATAAAATGCTTGTTCAACCACAAGTGCCTCTCTTAGAATGAAGTTACATGTGGAGTTGTGAGACAGTGTTTACAGGATTTCTTAATGTGAATGAATCTACTGATATCAAATGAAGTCAAAACCTCTCAGGCTTTAGTCTTCACATAGAAAGAAACCTTCTTGCTTTGTGTTGTAGAGGTTTTGGTGTCAAATTCTTTCAAGTGTAAGGTGGCGAAAACATTTAAAAGAAGATTAGGAAACGCTGAATTTTCTCAAACCTTTCTATAACTAGGCTTCTTACTAAGAGAAATGATGTAGTCCTTGACCTCATTAAAAAGATATCTAACCAAGTAATTCTATTTTAGCAGCCAAGTTTAAAAAAAAATAAAAAGAAAGAAAAAAGTTAATGCTCAGAATTAAAATAATGTGCTCACTGCTGGTGAAATTGTTCCTGTACTACAGCAGGCTCCAAAAACGTCCATAATGCCAGCTTGGTAAATAATAGCATTCAGCATTCATGTATGGTCTGTTTTGGTGCAAGTCTACCACACCTTAAGAAATGCATTTAAACCTTTTTCCTGCCCTACCCCTCCCCGTAATGGATGAAATGTAGCTTTGGTCTATTGGTCTAACACACTTTTGTGTGTGTGTGTTTTTGTGTAAGATTAATTCCTTCCCTGGGTTTTCCACGTGGTCCTATGGATGGATAAACCTGCTCAGCTGAGAAGGTGGCATGGGAAGAATTGAACAGGAGCAAAGAGTGGCTTGCATTGGCCTTGTGTGATGGTTTAAGCCTTAACTGGAGTTTAATCTACCAAAAACCAATCTGGAGTCGGTTTGGAAGTAGGAGAAGTAAATTTTTTAGCAGAAAATATATGTAGCAATGACAGGAGGGATTTACAAGGGTAAGGAATAAGGATGAATAAGTGAATACACAGAACCATATTTGGATGGCCTTGTATCTCCCTCTATGTATGTGGATTTCAGTCCTTTAGGGAAGTGTGGATGCAGGAGAAGATCAGGCCCGACCGTGTGGCAGAGCCAGGAGGCTGGCAGCAGTGGTGGGTCCTGTCAAACAGGCAAGGCATGAGCAAAGAGCAAGAATGGCTGCCACCATCCCCTCCCAGCTCCCCCCCCCCACCACCACCTCTTTATAGTCTTGCTGGACAGGAAGGGGGAGTGGAACAGACCAACTTAGATTCTGGGGACCTCTCCTCCCAGGAGGGAGAAACCACATCCACCTGGATCAGGTTTCTTTTGTCCCCTGGGAGAAGCAGAGCTCTTGAAACCCTCCTCTCCCTATCCCCCCAAGGGTGGTGTAACCCAGCACACCTTGATGCTACCAAATGAAAGGCTGCAACTGCAGCTATAGGTCTATAGCATGTTGGGTTTGGTGGCAAAGCCAATTTCCTTGTTCCTGCTTTGTCCCACTAAAGTTCAGTGACTTGCTCTATCTCATTTATGACCTGAGCTTATTCTGTAGCATTAGTAGTGACACAACTACTGTGTTTGTGGACTTGAGAGTAGAGCATGTAAAACAGAAGGTTGGTCTGTCATCTTATGCCTTTTAATATGTCAATTCCCTATCTTAAATGAAGCTTTTTTAATTCAAGACTGAGTCTTCTATGTTATATATCTAGCAGTCATCTTTCCAGATCTATTTATTTTCTGTATCAATGATTTTCCATAAGAAACTAGAAAACTAATGTATACTTTGCTTGCACAAAGAGCTGCAGAATATACTTGAGCTATAAGAAGTGCTCTGGACATTGCTGTTTGGAGCCCTCCAGCAACTGATTTGCCCTGCACTGCCCCAAACAATTTTCCTTATCCTGCCTACACTTCATGCTTACTTTGTGCTACAGGGCTAAATATTTTCCTTATCCATTTCTACTCTTTGTCTGGCTTTGTTTATGGCTCCAAAGCAACACATGGAGAGTGGAAGAACTTACTTTTCTTCATGCTTGTGTTAAGACATTGGGTCTAGAACAGGGAATACGTGAACATTTATCAAACATGATCAATTACAGACCTGTAAGTTCACATCACTTCCACTAACATTTTTTTCCATTTAAACTTTTAATTCTCCCTCTTGTGACCTCAAAATGGTAATTTGTCACAATCTGCTAGTATTTTAACGTTTCTGATGTTATGGACAGAGATTTGTGAATGTCCAGGACCTAGATGATCTCAGGCTAGGTCAGCAGATCTTCCAAATCTTGGGATGTGAACTTCAGGTACTAGATTTACAAAAGTGGTCATTAAGATCAGTGAAAGCTGGCTCTGTTTCCGGAGGTGCAGGATGAAATTTGTGCCTTTATTGAGCTGTGCAGCAAGCAGAGCATTTGGAAAGGGTGAGGGAGGCCTCTGCTCCAACACGCGTGATGCTGATCCAGTACAGTCGGTCCTCCCTCCCATGCCTATTTTATAATAATCTGAACCATATTATGCCTGGTGATTTGTTGAATTTGCATTCAAATTTGAGTCCAAAGCTAAAACTGTGGCCAGCTAAAGTCATCTGGAGTTTTGCCTTTGACTTCAAAGGGCTGTGCTTTTCATCCGGGTCTACAAGTGCCTGAGTGATTTGAATGAGCACTTTTTCAGCTCCTCTGTGGAGACAGGTCTATTTGATGTACAGCACTCTCCCATGGCAGCAGAATCTTTTCTCTATGAGGTTTCTGTGCTCCTCTTCCTTATTACCTCTTCTGAAGTCATAAATCTCTGCTTAGGGCACCAAAATCCTTCTCCACAACAGCTGGTATTTATTTTAAAGATGCTCCAGGTAAAGAAAAAAAGTCCATGGAAGGAGTATAATTCCTGTTGGCAGGCATTTTCCCCTAGATATTAAAATAAGAGAAATGAATCTCTTTTTTTTCTGTCTCATGCTTGTTTGTTAGAAGAAAAATCATGCAAGTAATCTCACCTCCATCCTGCAGTGTAAAAGCTCCACTGGGGAACATAGGACACGTAGGAGAACTGCATAAAAAGGTATGTGGCAGTTTAGGCTGGGTCCCTCCTGTTCCTGCCACATAAGTTACACCTCTGGTGTCCCAAGTGTCCAACCCAGTAAGTGGACACAGGAAATAGCATATTTCATACCCGTAATATCCTGCACCCTGTAAATCCATCTGCAAAGTCATTCTCTTCCTCTTTCTTCCCTCTCTGCTCTTGTGGGAGATGCTCCCTATCTGGTAACAGTGGGGGAGTATCTCAAGGCCTCTTAGGCCTGTCTATGCCTAATGCCAGGAGTAGAAGGGGGGAGGGGCAGTCTCAGATCTGGCCAGCCTGAGACTAGCCTAGCAGTGGAGGAAGAAGAAAGAGCCCTGGGGGTTTTGGGTATACCCTCAGGTGGGGAGAAGGGAAGTGTTGGGATGCTTGAATGTGCTGGAAGGGACTCTGTATGCTTTGGGATATCTTTGTCACTGTGCTTGTAGCTTCTGTAAAACACTTACTGCTTTTCCATTTAAACTTTCTATCACTTTTGCAATTCATCTGTGTGAGTGTCATTCTTTTGCCCCTCTCAGGGGCAACAGAGGATCTGTCTGGCCTCAAACCAGGACAAGGTAGCAGGCAAAAGGATGCAGGAGAAGTGATGCAGAAATCCCCTACGTGACATGGCAGATCCATTTTTATGTGTATTTTGAAAGTCACTTAGAGTAACATTTAGAAAAATGTGGTGTCCCTGCAGACTCTGTGACTTGAAATGCCTAACTGCACAAACAGGCAGGAGACTTAGCAACTTTCTTTCTTCCTTCTGCCACTCTACAAATTGTTCTGGAGGCCCTGGTTGTTCTTTTTGCTGGAATAATGTTTGACAGTTCAGTAATAAGACAAAAGACAACTTTTTTTTTCCTTCTTCTTTTTAATCCAGATAATTTAATACAATAAAGAAGCAGAGACATCAAAGCAAAGAAACTATATACATTGTACAAAGCATTGGGAATCTGTTCTGTTTTCAGGATTGTGACATGTGCTATGTAGTGTGGTTACAGCTATTAAGAAAATACAGACATCTTTCCATGCCGTCCTCTTGGTATTTAAAACAATCATGTGAAATCTGTTTTGATGCTGCACAGAGACACATACAGCTTTATTACTGGCTTTTGGTGAAGGTGGGTAGAACATGTTGGCCTTGTACTTCATTAGAGCAAGAGTGCAGCAGTTAATACTGAATGAGAGACATAGATTAGATTTATGGCACAGCACACGTTTTATGTATGTAGGCTGCTTTCTTGTTCTGTCTTCAGAGCTCTGCTTAACTTCTTTTGAAGCATGTTTGATTATCATTTATTGCCTGGGAGGGTGTTTTCAGAGACTTTCCTGTCCTACACTGTAGGACTTAGGAAGGACTGATTATTGAGACCTAATGCTGAGATGCACAGGATCTGCACCCTTTTGATGTCTCTTATCTAGAAGGAAGCATGAAATCCTTTGTCAGCACCATCTCTAATCAGCACAACAGTTCCTCAAAGAGTTCATGGAAAGGATAAAGGTGCTAACACAGCTCTTACTTTCTCTGAATGTCCCTTCTATGGACCAGGTGATAGTCCATAATACCCCCAAACTCCTGTCTACCTTCAAGCAGTTAAAATATGTACACACTTAAATGCAGAGGGTGACAAAATTCAGTTGTCTCAGAAGAGAATAAGCTGTAAGCTGTGTCTGCTCACTCTTCTTCTTGTCTCCTTGAAGGCCAGGTGAGCTGCAGGATCTCAGTAACTCTGAAGATTACATGTACAATTATTTAAGTTGTGACATGGATGAACAAAAATAATTAAAAAGTAGTGCAGAGAAAAGCAGCTAGCTTGTGTTAGTTATCAAGATGGTTATTCTTACTGTGGTCAGGGTATTTTGATAACTATCCCTAAAAGGGTTTACAACAGTGAGGATACAGTGATAGCAGATTACTGAGCATTAAATTAATGAGAAGAGCTGGGATACAAGGTTTGAGATGAAAGAGATCATGTCGCTCTCTACAAATACCTGAAAGGAGGTTGTAGATATGTAGGGGTCAGTCTGCTCTCCAAAGAAATATGTAATAGGACAAGAGGAAATGGCCTCAAGCTGCACCAGGGGAGGTTTAGGATGGATATTAGGAAAAATTTCTTGACCAAAAGGGTTGTGAGGCACTGGAACAAGCTGCCCAGGAAGGTACTGAAGTCACCATCCATGGAGGTATTTAACGGATGTGTAGATGGGATGCTGAATGAAATGATCTAGTGGTGACCTGGCAGTGTTGGGTTAAAGGTTGAACCTAATGATCTTGAGGGTCTTTTCCAACCAAAGCAACTCTATGGATGGTGGTTGCTGTGCTGTTTTATTTAGCGGTTTATCAATTAAGAATTTCCCCCTATTTTTTCAACAGTTTGCATGGTTAGGTGAGATTATTGTCTTGAGTATATCCTTAAGAGTGTGGGAAGAATGTCTTCACACAGTGTTAATATGGACAGGGACAAATTCCCAACCTCTGCATTCAGAAATCTTGCCAAGAGAGCTTTTACCCACATTTTTACAAATATGTGTTTATTTTTAGTATCAGCCTTGCTGTCCCATCTTCCCACCTAAGTGTAAAGCTTCTGCAAGCACTGTCCTCAGCATGAGCAGGGCTCCAAGTGGACCTGTAGCAGCCTGTGCATTTATTTCTCAGGTTAGGATTTACTTACCTGCCAACCCTCCCCCTGGTGATATGAAAGTGTTCTTGATATGCTGAGCCTTCAATACTTAGCTGGAGCAGCAGGAGTTCTGCAGTTCTGAAGTTTAGCTTTACTTTCAAATTCTCTCACAGGACTAAGTATTTCGTTCCTTAATTCAGGACATATCGTTTCCTATCATCAAAAGAGGAGCTCAGAGAGAACGACATCATTCAGAAGGCTTGACCTCAAAACACATTGAATATCTTTGAGTGAAAAATAGCACAGTACTGTAAAAAAGGCCTTCAATGAGATACCAACTCTCTATCTAGCAGGATGCATTTACTGTGTATCTCACTAGAGGGCATGTGACCATACCTTATAAGCTCGAAGATAAAGAAATTCTGATTGGGGGGGGGGAGGGGTGGGGGGAGAGGGGTGTGTGGAAGAAGAACAGTATAAATCAGATATAAAAGTATAAAATGTTAGACTTGTAGCCTACTTATTTCAATTGCTCATTCAAGTACATTGCTTGGAAAGGAAGCTTAAATTAGTCTTGTAGAATCCATACAGTGCCTTTTCTTTAACAGGAAATGGAGGCAGAGTTATGTTCTGCAATTTACTCTGAATTCATTTTGCCCATTTATTTTTCTTACTGGTTTTTGTTAATGTTTCTCTGGTTCTCTGGGAAGGGGGTGGGGGGATAAAAAAGAGCTACCATACTGATCCCTTCTTCTGGAAGCTGCCAGAATAAGTACCCGAGATATTGACTAAAAATTTTTCATAACAGCTAGAATTTCTATTTGTAACTGCTTAATCTTGTACACATGTTAAAGGAAATCAATTTTAAAAAAACAATTATTTTAGATTTAAGTTTTCTGTAGGTAATAGGACCTAGAGGACCTGGTTGTTTTTAATATATAAACTATGCCTCTACCTTGGAGCTTTAAAATATAGAGGCATTTGGGTCAGTTGTTTTCATCTGCTGTACAAACAACCCCTAAATCTCCTGAATTTCCTAAGTATTTCCAGTTGTTTTCCATTTTGGGGTTTAAAAAAGTCATAGTCCAAATAAGTCTAGCAAAATTGGTTTCCCCCCCCATTTTCCTGTTGTCTCATTATGGCTGAGTGCAAAGCCATTTGTATCATTTACAGCGGAACAACTTCATATTTGCTGAAGTGAATGGACATGGTTATGGTATTGATTGGTTAAGAACAGATAATGAATGACAAATGGCAGAAGACATTGCTTAGGGAGTCCTAGGCCAAATTCTGGAGTTCTTCACTTTGGTTTTTTAGTTTAAACTCTTACTGGTACAAACAGACCTGTGTTGAATACTAGCTTGTTTTTCCAAAACATCATTCTTCAACATCTAGCTCCAAGAGGTACAGCTAAAGGACAGTAATCATAAGTCCAGCAATTCCTTGGATCTGGCAGTGACAAGTCTTGCAGAATGGTTCTGCAACTTCACTGTTCACTGTGGTTGCTTCTTTCATCTCCCACCTATGTCTAAAGAGGCAAGTGTGAAAGGTTTGTGTGGCCCATAAGGTGCTGCTGAAACCTGACAGCTCCTGTTGGGCACACAGTTCAGCTGAAAGACATCTGCTGAATTTTCCTCCCTGACTCATGTCACTGATCATGTCATTGCTATCTGTGAGTTTTTAATTTGTGTGCTCTGGGTACCAGTGTCTGGACAGCATCCAGCCCCACCTGAGCTTCAAAAGCTCTTCACTGCCTTCCATCCCTTCCATGCACACTCATTTCTCTGAGCTTGCTCCTCACCTCATCTGCCCTTCCACAGCTCGCATGGTTTGTCTCTCCTGCACTGTTGTTATTCCTCTTGTGAACAGGTGACTTTATTTTTGGGGGAAAAAACCCATAGTGCATCTGTGCAAATAATGTTAAAACCAGAGGGGAGTTAAAAAGATGCACTTTGGACTTATAATAGCTAAAAATTAGAGTAAGTTCTCCTCAGTCATTCCTTGATGTTCTTGTTTATAACAATGCCTATAAAAAGCATCTGAAAGATGATATGGCTGAGTCACAGAGGAGACTAAATAAAACTATGGCTTTAATTACAGTGCAAAAAGGTATAAGTATAAGACAACTAAGTTTCAACAGCTACATATTTCTCCCATACCCTTCCTACACTGTTTTAAAAGTCTTCTGTTAGGGCAAAAATCCTGTGCTGATATCTGCACTGCAAGCTGAAGCCTAGTGTGCAGAGATGGCTTTGAAACAAGGTGCTGGTAACAGTCTGTGTGGGGCAGCTGTCAGCCTAAGGCAAACCCCTTGAAGAGCAGACTGGGTTAACCTGCTGTCTTCCGCAGCCAGCATCCAGTGAACTTGCTGGAAAATAGCTCTTGTAGCTTAGGAAACTACCACGTGTTCACTTAGCCATGTCCATTGCCCAGAGAAGGGATGTGAAGCTTGCAGGCATGACCAGGTGGCATAGCAACAGCAACATTAAATACAAATCTGCTCTGGGAGATGGGGACAGTTTTTGCAGAGCCTCTGCAAAGCTCATTTGCTATGTAACAAAAGTCCCTGGGTACATTCTCCATCTCATCTGCATTAAGACGGAAAACAGCTGGGGTTGAGCTTGAGCTTGTGCACCTCAAAATCGTATTTAAAATCAAATAGTTGCATTAATGAGGGGCTGATAGCAACCATTCCCTTACATTGCCTTACATTCTGACTCTAAACACGATAAACTTTCCTCTGTTCGGCCATAATTAGGAAAAAAAGAAAAACAAAAGCTAAAAAAAAAAAAAAAGCAGGGGTTTTTATTGAAGAAAACAAACTCAATATATCAAACTAGCAAGAAACTTTTTTTTTCAATATTGTTTCCTTTATTAAAGAAGAACCCCATTCTACATCTGCCATGAAGATTTGGATAGTGGGTTGAGATCACACTGAAAGTCAGGGTGGCCTACATCAGAAAAGTTGCATTTCACAGAACATTTGCTATTGATATGTTGGGAAAGTGTCAGACTTGCGGGAGGACTGGAGAGTATTTGCATGATACATTAATAAGAAACAGTTTATTGTGCTAGATTACTAAAGCATGGTTAATTTTGAAGCCAAAGCCCACACATTCTTAACGTCGTTTCCCAGCTGAAGAGCCAGTATGCTCATGTATTGTACAGGAACCCGAGCCTTGTTCTTTGAAAGCAAACCCAGTGTTTAGAAAATCCAAAACTCAGCTAACAGCACAGCATAAAGGCAACACACAGGATATTGTTTTAAGCTGTAATGAAGAAATGTCACTACATTTGATATCTTTATTTGCAGCATGTGTGTTTTGAGAAAGCAGGTTGCATACGTTCTTGCTTTACAAGTCCTGTGAAACTGAGACCATTTCAGTTGTCTTGGGAAGTTTGGTATCTGATAGAGTGACAGGAGATCTACATAACAATTCTGAGAAGTTTGAAAGACGCAGTGACACATGCTCCTCTCTTTCAGTTTTGAGAAGGAGCTGCTCTTTGAGACTGCTCTCCTTATCCCAGGAGCATTTTGAAAACCAAAGTCATTTCTGACCTGCAAAGTTTAACTGAGTTTGTTGTATGACATCCCCAGCTACTGCTCTTGTCTTCTGGAATCATTTGTCGTCTTTCCCACCTCAGGGGAAAAAAAAAAAATCTATGGAAATGCATGTCCTCTAGAGCTAATTTTAAGCACAGTGTTGACAAAATAGTCCTGTTTCCCGTGATCATATGTAGAATTAGATTAAGTATTTTCTCAGTTTAATCAAGGAAATAAAATTTTATAACCATGAGTTCAAAACTGATCGTGGCAGCCACGATTCTGCAGAATGAAAATGCTATCAAACATTGCTGTAATTGGCAGGTTATCTCTAAAGTCAATGTTTAGGAACTGAGCAGTACTTTTTATAATATTAGAATGAGAGTGTGTGTGTGAACTTCTAATCATCTTGGCATTTTTTTGTCAGGAGGGAATTTCCTCTCTTTGATAATGGTAACAGGCAGTGGCTTTTGCAGAGGCATCAGAGCTCCACCTCCCAACCACTTCGGTTAACATAACATTTAACTTCACTGTTGCTGCAGTGAGAAACGCTTGAGTTGTAGATGGTGTCCCTTGGGAAGTGCCCTGGGTTCTGACTTTTCTTTCCTTTTTTTTTTTCCTTCCTGAAAAATACCTACCTCTGATTGTAGCTATCTGGATTCCTTTGATGGTTTGTTGTGGGTTGTGTGTGGTAGCAAATAAAAATAGTACTCTCATGGCCTTTAACTGGGTCACAAAATAGTAGCGTGCAATTTGGGAAGGGGTTATTTCCACCAAAATAATCCCTGCTCCTGCCCCTGTCACATTGAGTTTATGATCATCTATAAGCCAGTGGGGTAGAGAGATAGCAAAAAGTGTGCAGACAATAGTATGCTAAAAAAGTAACTAATAAAACAGATACTGTAACAGTAAACCCATATCAATTTCCCTTTGATTACTTATAGAATGCCTCTGAAGATACCTTTCTCAGAGTTTTAGATAAGGTATTATGGTTTTATCACAATAGTGTGCTTGTGATGCATGGAGATGTGGATATAAAACATTTCTTCAGTAAACTGATACAGAATTTAAATGTTAATATCAGAATCCATGCTATATATTAATAAGAAGCCAAGAATAGAAGTTAAGACTTTGTTTCTTTCTTCTTCATTCCCTCCTTCAATATTGCAGACTATTTACTGTTCTTTTGTGGAAAAATAAATCCTGACCAAGAAAGATTTAACATCTAACATGTATCAGTAGCCACCTATTTTCGCTTGGTGTGTAAAATTAGGAAGAATGCATGGTCCAGCTATAAAGTGTGGGGGAGAGTGTGGTATTCTCTGCATGTTGGCAATCAGAGCCAAGTCTAGGCAGATACAT
The DNA here is from genome assembly GCA_033816785.1 of Picus viridis. Lineage (NCBI taxonomy): Eukaryota > Metazoa > Chordata > Aves > Piciformes > Picidae > Picus > Picus viridis. The sequence continues at coordinate 8,833,600 of CM066582.1, read as the reverse complement.
GGAAATAAAAAAAAAAACCCTGAGAGTCTAAAATATATGTGAAATGTTTAAAATTGATCAGACTGATGAATGGAAAAGTCAGTGTATTGAGTTGCAGGTTTTGAACCCTTGGGCTAAAACCTATTAAAAAAAACCCCACAAAACATTTCTAGATTATCATCTGGTTTACTTCCTATGGGCTCTTAGTACTTGATCCCTCTTTCCCCATCAGTTTTTATTCTCTTCCTCACAATCTGAATTCCACTATTTTAATATTTCATTCTTTCACTATCAGTACTTTGTACAAATTTGAGGTGGTCAGTAGCACCTTTTGCAGCCATCAAGTACATCTGGGGGCATTCAAAAATCTATCCTTACCAAACTGGGCAATATAAGTGATTTCAGTCTTCTGCTATGTTGAGATGCAAGTTAGTATTTTGGACTAAGTATTTTGGATTAATGCTTCAAGCCTCTAGAGAAGCCTAAAAGATCTAGCCTGGACTGAAAGAATCAGAAACATGAAATGAGAATCATTCTAAAACTTAACAATTCCATGTTTCCATTAATTTGTTATGTTTTGCTTTGGGGGAAAAAAAGAAAAGAAAATTCAAACATCAAAGTCCACATAGTTTTCTACACACAAATGAGCATTTCAGCTAGATTATACATGTAAATAAACTTGCAGCTTGCTCCTAAGACTTAAAAAGCAAAGGTCAGATGATGGAAATAAAGGGAAAAACGTGTAAGCCTGTTTGTTCTGCATTTCTTGGCAGCCAATACATTCAGTATTCTGGTACTTGTTATGCAGAAAAATAGAACTGCCTTTTGCGGATAATAGCAAAAAAGGCAAAGGACCGGGTTTGTTCTACTTGTAGCTCCATTGGTGTCAATGAACTTAGACCAGGAATTCATTTGGCATGGGTCTTCAAGTCACCACTTGAGGTTCAAGTGCTAACTTCTTTTAAGACCCAGAAAAGTTATGCTGAGTAAGGCTGTCAAAAAGATCTGATTAACTCTTTCACCTGAAAAAATCTGGGACAGAGCAGGCCCTGGAGCACAGTGCTAAGAAGAGTCAGGCATTGGGAAGGAAGCTTAGGCTGAGGTTTACATAGTTGTTGTCTTTGAATTATCAAAGCCTGAAGTGGGGCTGAGGCACTTGGGCCAGAATGGAAGTAGATTTAGATGCTCTCTGGGATATCTGTGTTTTGTGCAGCGATGCAGGCTCCCTTCTCTCTATTGCACTGGGCTGAACACCATAGAGAAGAGGCTCCTCTTCCTCCCTGTTCTGATCATTTTTGTCTTGTTCTTACCTGTAATTATTGAGCTTCACAGTTGCTCTCCCTCACCTGTGCAACTATCCAGGAATGCAGCCTGCATAGTTTGTTGAATGGCAGGGTGGCAAAAAGAGTCCCACAATTTCAGATTTTGCTGTTACTTTATTTAGCAGACATATAGGCAATGACTTTAAACCAGTATGGATGAAACTTCCCCCACCCCCTCCTTCTGTCAACTTTAAGCAACAGATACAGCAAAGAGACCAGGTATCTTCAGTGCTACCTTCAGGCTCTTTTTCTCTGCTATGCAAGAGTGGGATACTAAGTTATTCCTTTCCCACATTGCTGAAACTTGCATACATAATGTTATTTTTCTTCTTGCACAGTAAATATCGTGTGCCCTACAGAGAACACCTGCTGGCATTTCAATGGAGAGGGTGTTTCAATTGACATGAATTGAAATCGTTAAAAATCCTAGAAATTAAATCCATTTACAAAATGAAATGTTCCATTTTATATTTTCCAATTACTTTTTATTTAGACATTTGCTTGGTTTATATATATATTATTAATTGTATTTATATATTATTATTGCATTTCATTAAGGAAAAAAGAAGTTCCTTTTTTTAGACCATTATTTCTGAAGTCTAAATTTATTTTATTTTATTTTTAGTACACAACCCAATGGGGGAGAGAGCTCATAAGTGATTAGTACCTGATTCTCAGTTTACCAAATGCAGTCATACTGGCCCATTGGTATGACAGATTTTAACTCTCTTGAACTAACCAGCATTGATTCTTACATTGCAGATATGGAATTTCTGCCATATCATGTTATCTCTTAATGCTACATCAATATACTTGTGCCAAAAAAAACCCAAAACAAAATGAAAAAAGAAAGGTGGCCTAGATGCAGAGTAAAATTGAACAGAGAAGGAAGTAACCTCCTTAACTCCCCATTTTGGAAAGCAGAGCCTCTACTCTCAGAACAGGATATTTATAACACCCTAGACAGACCATCCTAGATCCAAACCCATTTGTTTGAGGTAGGTGTGCACACCAAAGCAAATGAAGGAAAATATTTTGACATGTGCTGTTTTATGCAGTCTTCAGTTGTGACTGCATTTATCAGAGAACATGAGATAAACGTAATAAAGTGCAATCAGCTTTTTCAGTACTTACTCTGGCTAAGGTTTCACAGTGGTTTCCAGTTTAATTCTCTTCTCAGCCTCATAATTTTCTGATGCTTTCATTCCCGAGAAGGGACTTTTCCTTACAGTTATTTTTCTTTGGAAAGTTTGAGTGACTTGGCTCAAATATTGCGAAGAATATTGCAAACAAAATGGGTGTATGTGGACTTGCTAATTATAAGTATTTTTATTATTTTAACAACTCTTCAATGTATGCAGCTGGGGAAGGGAGGCTGAAATTTCAGCTGTTTCCATACCAGGTCAGATGTCTTTCTGGGCTACTGGGAGTTTGTATTTTGGTTTGAGATCCTCTGGAATACCACCTGCTGTGCACAGACAGCATAGCTCATGTATTATCTTCCTCGTGGTGCTTTGTGCTGGGGGGCTTTCTGGTGGGGCCAGCAGTTGTCCTGCTCACAGAGATGGGAAGAGGATGAGAAAATGCCTCCTGACTTGCTGCTTCTCATCTGCATGTGTGGCTCATGTCACCTTCACTGTGTTTTGCTGAAACCCTTCCTTTTGGAAAGTTCTTTCTCTGATCAATACTGATCAGTTACACACTGAAGATATTTTGGAGGAAAGAATGAAGTGTCTTAATTTAAATTGACTGCTTGTGTTGGCTTTCAAAGTGATGTTTATCAAGGGCTTGCAGGGCTGGTGATGTGTTTCCCTTTGCTTTTGCTATCCTCCTAAGAAACTGGTGATTCACACTCCAAAGGGTTAATAGTTTATCAGAAGGGGTGATTCAAATTCTAGACTGTGAGCAACCAAGCCAGTCACAGCATACTGTGTGGTTGATTAACTGTGACACCATCTTGGACTGTTTTAATCTCCAAAAAGAGTTATTTATGAGGAATAACAGTAACATTCAGTACTTGTCTTTCAGGAGAAAAAAAATCAGCAGGAGAAAAAGTCATAAATACGGATTTCAAAACAGTTTTATTGCACCAGTTGTCTTCCTGCTCATGAGGAGCATGGCATTAGGAGTTAGAACCAAAAATACAGCAACTAAAGGATGTGATCTTTCTTCTCCTGCTTCCGTGAGCGGGGCTGCCCGCTGCGAGCCTGCCTGTCTCCGGGCTGCGGTCGTGCCTCCTGCTCCGGCAGCCGGCGCGGGCCAGGCAGCAATTACAATGGCAGCGGCGCTTGCTGACAGCTCTGGGGCGATGGTAACCTTTAGAGGGAGAGGTGAACTGGGACTTCTTGATGTGGCCGGGCTGGGCGGGCACGACGTCAGCCTAGAGATACTCTGCAGCCGGCGTCAAACCCCTGACAGGGATGTCCGCACCGGCAGCCCGGCGAGCGCTGACTGGCTGGCTCCGAATGCTGGCGGTGCTAGCAGTCCCGCAGCGCGGAGTCGACAGGAATGAAGAGCTTCATCCTCATGGCAGCCTGTCCCAGCGGCTGCAGAAGGGGCTCCCTTGCACTTTTGGGCCACAGAGTATGGCCGCGGCTTGCACACCTCCTCTGTCAAGAGGGAGCCTCTATCTCTGGAGGCATTTCAAACCCGCCTGGATGTGTTCCCCTGTGATTTAGTCTGTGTGATCCCGTTCTCGGAGGTTGGACTAGATGTTCAGAGGTCTTTTCCAACCCCTACCACGCTGTGATTCTGTGAAAGAGGAGGAGGTGTGGGCCGACTCTCGGGCACCGGTCATACGTGAAGGCTTCAGTACTGCTAGAAACACGGCGTGAGCTCTAACGAGTGATTTCCCTAGTGCTAACATAGAAATGTTTCCCACGGAGAAGAGTTTTGTGGTGGCCGTAGAGCGTATTATTGTGGATTTCTAGAGCTGTTATCTGCCTGTCATGCTTTCACATAGCACACCTCAACTTGTCCTCTGTATGCTTTCCTGGGACCACAGTCTTGGAACTTGAAGAGCATTTGGACAAAATGCTGGGGTGAGAGGATCCCCTTGCCGTTTGTCCCTGCCCTACAACTATTGCCTGTACTCTCTTGCACTTGTAATGTCATGCAAAGCCTTCTCTGTAGGGGAGGGAATTGAGGGGTTTGGCTGTGAGGTGAATTGCTTCTGTGATTCTGTGAATATGAAAACGATGAAAAGATATGAACCCTAAACATGTCCTTAGAGAGAGCTGTCGGACAGAAGGGAAGGAGGAGCTCCTTAGATGTGCTTTTCAAAAAGAAAATATGTTGTTGAGCTGCAGCCTTAGCAAAAGTAGGTACTCCTTGATGGTCCTGATTGATTTTCTTTTTTTTTTTTTTTTAATTAGTATTATTATTATTATTATTGTTTTTAGCCAGAAATTAAAGACAGATTAGGCCCCAGGGGCAATGCTAAGGGAGATCTGGCCATATCCAGGTTGTGAGAGTTGCTGTAAGGGGACATGGAAATTTAGTGCAGCTGGTGAACCTAAAAAATAATAACAAACCCAAATACACCTCTATGTTAGAGGATGTCTTTAATACAACATGTATCCCCAAATCCTTTACATAGAATTAAAAGCAGATTTAACTTGAAGGACAGGTAATTTTGTTTATTTAAAGGTAAGGAAAACATAGGACATTAGACTGTACTAAAGCTGGTGTGAATCAAAACCCATTCAACTGAAGTCAAGTGTCTTAGAGATGCTGTAAAACACACAGAATTATAATCTGGCCCATAGTGTGTTGCATTTACTGTGTGTAATCTGGCCCTTTGGAGGGGCTCAGGTAAAGGATCTTCCCATTTTCATTGCATTTGGGTTTTATCCTTAAAAGAAATAACATTAATTTTTTATGTTCCTTTACTTTTTGCTTTTATATTAAATTCTGCTAGACTCTGTATTTACCAAACATTTCCTTTTTAAAAACATTTCAGTGACAAAAGGAGTTAAAATAGCAAGAGGGGAAAATAAGGTTACTCTTCTGTGTCTTCTGTGCTCCCCTAAAATCTTCTTCCCCAGGAGAAATGAAAAAGGGGACAAAATCTAATGGAACTCCCTGGCACAGAAAAATAAAGAGACAGAAGAAAAGCAATCAAAAATTGATATTTTAAAATATCTACCAACATAAATTTTTGCCATATTTATTTATTTACATTGGCAAGAATAAGTAGTGAAACTGGTAAAATTCTGCAAAACCTTTGTTTAAAGCACTCGGTTTGTTTTGTTAAATTCATCATCAGGCGTAATTACAAGGAATTAAAAAGAATTTGTAAAGCTTGAAAAAATGTATCTGGAACATTTGTACCACCATTTGTTCAGGGTATGAATGCTTGCTTTAGAAATGAATACAAGCTTTACTCTGTGATGTGTATCTTCTGTATGGATGTAAATAAGACAAAAGAAAAATTTAGTTGTTTTACAGGAAAATCCCAAAGATTCTTTTACAGATTTGGCCCAAAAGAGATACCAATACTTATTTCTTTACTGAAATACATATCTATATTTAACATGGAAAGAGAACTGTGTGAGAACTTGTGGCTTGCCAATATAGTTTGCAGCTGGAGGTCTCACTGATGTTTAATGAACATTCCCCCTCTTGACTGTTGGGCTTTTGTGTCTGAGTTGTAACCAGCATAGCCTTCCCTTCTGCCTACTGGAAATCTGCAGGAAGAATGAGTAGTTAAAGCCGAGCGTGGGGATCTTCAAACAATCTGTCTTTCCAGTTAGGGCAAAACTGCCACCTTTGGAAGATCCCGGAAAGATTCATGCTTACCTACACAGCCGTCAGCAGCAGGTCTGGTCTCTGCAATACAATACTTTGTGAGAGATTCTAGTGACCGTCCCACGTGTTACAAAGCATTCGCTACTGACTGTGGGTTTTGGAGTAATGCTACTTCTGTTATTCTGTGTGCTTAGCTGCAAAACACTGTCTTGGGCAAAAGATTGGATTATTCTGAAATGTTTGACTAACTGTGTGCGGGCCTTAGCTTCTCCAAACAAGGCATCCAAACTTACTGATGCACTGAGTGGTAAGCTCTTTCTCTCTGATCTTCAGTAGCTTCATAGCCTCTGCTCAGTGCACTTCGTGCATTTAACCACTGTGTTCTGTAACTCGTTCCTCTGGTAAATCTCCATGACGCTTAATTGTTTTAGAAGGTCTTAGTGGCTCTCAGAATCTAGGTAGTAGTGTCACAGTCATAAATCTGAAAATAGGAGCTGCTTCTTAGTATTTTTGCCTCCATACTACCTCATTTGAGTAGACATGAAGTAAATCTGTTTTCAAAGGACATAAGAGTTTCTGCAGTGAGGAGTACAGGAAATGTGCACCTAGGTTTGGAAGTTTCTATTTGAGCGGTTTGAAGTACGCAAGGAGTGGGGCTGAATGCAAGTTAAAAGTGAAAAAATCCCCAAATACCAAATAGTTTATTTTTCTACAGGTATATCTATAGATCATACATGTTAAGAAATAAAGAAATCCTCCTCCCCACACAGGTTTAGTGTTCTGTCCATCTACTTCCAATTTCTTTGGTCTGGAGCAGCATGTTGGTCTGACAGCAGCTGCCAGTGAAGTAGGTTGTTGCTTTCTCTGGAGGGAACCGTCTGTCAGGGAAGCAAAGCAAAACAAAACCCATTTCCATTTCCTTGGAGATGCTGCAAGCTATCTTCAGAGCAATGAGTTACGAGATGGATCTCGCTCTGTTGGGAAGACACTTCCATTCCCACTAAATTTAAATTAGCATTTGGAAACTTAGTTGAATCCACCTGAGTGATGACCTTCATATGTAGTGAAATCTGGAGTCATTTGAAAAAAATTAGTTTGGGCACCTGTTCTTAAATATCTGAAAAGCTTTGGGCATTTCTCCCTAGTTTTCTTAGTGTTCTTCAAACTTCTAGAGGTTATGAACATATGAGGACTTTGTTATTTGCATCTAAGGACTCAAAATGTGGCTTGCTTTTTACATTTATTAAGTTATAATTCTAACAGGATATCAATAGATATATATTTAATTTGGTCTGCTTCCAGTCTGGTCCTTCAGGTGCTGTGTGCCTCTCTTTAATACTGCACATGTCCATTTATTTCCAGAAGATCTGAATGATACCAGCATGAGATCACCACGGTGTGTTTTTTGTTGTGGTGGATTCTTTTTGTCTGTCTCATCAGATTATTTTGTTCTCTTTGTTATCTTCTTCCCTTATTCGAAGCAACTCTTGTGGAGAATACTCCACCCACCACTGACATACCTTTCTGCTCCTTTCTGGGTAAGGGAAACACAAGTGAGATAACATCCCAAAAAGTTATAATTTGATGAAGTTGCTATTGTTGTTACAAAAGTTAACAAACAAATTAGTGAATAGATTCAAAGCCCAGTTGAATATACCATAAATTCTGAGTTGTGTCTCAGCATCTTGGAGAAGGAGGCTCTTTGAAGTGTGAATTAACACAGCCTCCATATATTTTGATCAATAATCTAGACCTGCCTATAATTTTATGAACTGTCTTAGGGGTGAGAAAACGACATTTTGCTCATCCAGTTTTTGTGGTAATCTCACAATACCTGCTGACTTGATATTTTTAGGGCTTTGCTACCCTCTGTGAAGTAGGACAGATCAGGGTGAAGACTCTGTGTTGGCCTATCTGGAGAATACCAGGAATAGAGATGTGAACTGAACTTAGATGCTCTCCCCAGCAAGAAACTCATGGGTAATCCATGATAATAGGAAGAGAAAATGCAGGACTGGCTTGTTACTAGAAATCAGTGAGCTGCTTCCAGTTTGGGTTTCTCCATCTCAGTGCAATCATTTGTAATTGGGTGGGTGGACATCAGCTTTCCTGTGTCTGCACATGAGGCTGCCTGCTCCTGCATGTATGAACGGGGTATGCATGTCCAAGTGGGCAGCTGTGTCACAGCTCCCTGCCTGTGATTTTACCCCTTTTGTGACTGTGTGGTGTTTGTGTGGCCCTCTGCCGAGTGTCTTGACTGGCTTTTATCATTTTATTGCAAAAGTTCAAACAGTTTTCTGATTTTTCAGAAACGTTTACTTACAAATAATCTGGGATGAAGAGAGAAACATGATTTTAGTTTATTTAAGGCTGCACAAAGATGGAAAAAAAGGAAATATAACGAAGGCAAACTTGTGGGGGTGGTTGTTGTCGTTTTCAGTTTCTTACTCCTTGCAAAGCCCAATAAAGGGGGGAGGGGAAGTGACGTTCTAATTCTGAACCTAGTTTTCTGATATCAGATACTGATAAAGTTGCTTCCAGCTTCAAATCCAGTAAATACACAAGCTCATCTGAAGCCCAGGTCAGAGCAAACACCATGCTCTGTAGAGCAGTTTAAAATCCAGTATAAGGGCCTAGGTGTCATTTCAGTTGTTACTTAAAAAATGTTTAAAAAAAAAAAATCAGTAGCAATTCCTCAAACTAGGAGATAATTAGACAAGAAATATTTCAAAAATTGTCCCCTGAGATGGTTACATCCTCCCAAACACAACCAAGATCTCAGCTGTGGAAAAAGAAGTAAAAGAGTCCACTCCTTACCAGTACTCTGTTTAATGTAGTACAATCCCTAACAGAACGTGCTGCCAGCAATCGCATGTTGATAGATACACAACGTTGTAAAAATCTTACCCAGGGTGGGGAGGCTCATGGAGTATTTATCCCCCTGCAGAGAGCACCTAACCCCCAGGAGTGCTTCTGCTCGCTGAGAAGTACTGTGGGTCAAAAAACCGACTACCTTCTCCTTGGCATTTCTTGCCTTAGTAACCTCCTTCTGCACAGCTGTTAATTTAGAAGAAATGACATTTCAGGTATGCCTTTATTCTTCACTGGCAAGGATTGATAGCTTGGAGGAGGGAACCCTCAGGAAGGGGGAAACACGAAAATTCTCTGTCTTGTTCTCAGACAAGGCAGTGTTCATAAATGAACATGTGGTTCAGCAAGAGCGTTGCTCCTCTCAACATCTTTTTTTCCCCTCCACCCCACTTTCAGAGGAAAGACAAAGGCTTGTAGCTGCTCTGTGCTCCATGGTGATGTTCTCTACACTAAATCTTTTGTAGGTTAAAAGGAAAAGTGAAGAGCTAGATTCACCCCAGTTCTGCAGATTTGATGCCCTGTGTTCCCGTGTTGTTGTTTTTTTAAACGTGGTCTGGTGCTGGGATAAGAAAGTGTAAGGGCATAAGGGCACTGGAGTGGATGGGTGTTGTTAGCACCTGGATGTTTCACGGCAATCAGATGTGTGCTCATGCCAAGGAAATTGAGAAGATGAATACAATGCAAGTTTCTCAGGTCGCCAGTGGTGCTGTGGCACTGACAAGTGTCACATTCAGGAGCAGTGCAGCGCTAGTAGCTGGACATGATCTTTACCTGGGCACCAGTGGAGTGCAGGCTTGGGTAGGGTTTGCATGCTAGCCCTGCTCTTTCACAGCACTGCAGGACTGATGTCCTTTCCACTTCTGAGCCTTTTGTGGAGCTGGAGCACCTCAAAACAGGCTTCAGTTTGGCAGTGCAATTTGGGGAGCCCTTGCTGGCATCTGTCCTCCTCAGGGTTGGATCCTGGGGCGGCAGTGAGGGGCAGTGCCAGGGCTGTGTGTGGCCATGTGGGGACCCTAGGCAGATCCCTGTCTGGAGAGAAGGGGACCCTTCTATGCTGGGGAAGGAGTGGCCTCTAGAAAGGTGGGAGCTGGGGACTTTTGGGGGTGCAAAGGGGGTGAGAGTCAATGCCTGGCATGTCCCTTCTAGGTTTGGGGGAACGGGGAAGGAACACCCACTGCTGACAGCTTTAAAAAGTGAGGCAGTGAGAGGCTGCCAGAGATCCCCGAGTGAGAGGGGGAAGCAGCCCAGGAAGCCCCCCAGGAGGTCAGCACCTCTGACTGTGTTCTGGCGCTTCCACCACGGGTTGGGGCCAGCCCCTGAGCTCCTCCAGAGTCCCTTATCCCACTTCGCCGCTGGATGCCCGGAGCTCCTTGTCCCACACTGGCTGGGGTGCAGGAGGAGGAGGAGGAGGAGGAGGAGGAGGAGACCGGCAGCTTGCACTCCTGCTGGTTGCAGAGGCTGAGGCAAAAGACAGAAAAAGGAGGAGGGGAATAAAAAGTAAAGAGGAGGGAGAGAGTGAAAGAAAACTAAGCCCAGCTTTTGCCGGTGCTGCTTGGATTGGATCTGGTTTGAGTTTCCTCTCTGCTGGCTTGTGCAGCAAGAGAGGAGGAGTGGGGGGAAGTAACTCGCTCACTCTTCCTCTGAAGCTCAAGCAAGCGTGCTGCTGCCTGCACGGGTGGGGAGTTGCCCTGGCTGCAGTTGTCTCCTAGATTATTGCTCTCAGCTACTAAAGAATTGCCTGGACTTCTCGAAGACCTGGAGGAAAAAGCCATCACTTCACAGACCTGATAGCTGTTCAGTGCTTATAGACTTGACACTTTTTTTTTTTTTTCCTAGGGGATTCTTTTTTTGCATCTTTTCCTCCCGTGTGTCTCAATAGCAGTTCCTTGAGTGTGGCATTGAAATCTGTTGCTTTAACAACTTTGGGAGATATTTTTAAGAACTTTTTTTTTTTACTCTTTTGTTTTCTTTACCTTAAAAAAAATAAAAATCCTTTTGGGGGGAGGGGAGATGATCGTGCTGATGTGGAATAAGTGCTCCTGCTGTCTCCTCTTACTAGCCGCGGTCCTGATTGTGGAGAGCTCCCAGCTAGACAGCTCCAGCTCCAAGGTGAACTCCATCAAGTCCACCCTGATGGGGGAGGCTCCAACTCGGGCAACCAACAGATCTGCAGGGATCCACCAGGGACTGATGCTTGCTAGCAGTAAGAAAGGCAAAATGCTAGAGCAGATGGGAAAACCTCCCAAGCACTATCACCGGCAAGGAGAGGTAGGATATCGCTCATTGCTCAACTGTCTGTTGGTCTGCATGCTGTGTGCAAAGAACTGCTTGTCTTCCCCTAAGATTGTTTTCAAAGCTTTACTGTGTTACATTAATTTACTTCATCGGGGTTGTCTGGGACAGTGTCACCTCCTAATCGGTGTTAAGGACTGTGCAAGTAGAAACTGGAAGGTTTCAAACCTTTCATTCTTCTTGGTAGGACTAATAGCAGATGGAAAAGAGTAATCTAAAAGCCCCCTAATCTTCAGCATTTCTTTGTTTAAATCCTTTAAAGAGCTGCTAGAAGTAAAGGAAGAGATCTCTTGTTAACTCTCAGACACTCTGAATAGAATTTGACTGGGTGAGGAAAATTTGAGCGCGAAGTAAAAAGTGTGCTTACTGTGGTGAAATAATATTGGGTTTAAAAATGACACCTAGCAAGTCAGTCTATGGTATGGTGAGAATAGAAGAGCATGCTGTCCCAGGGTTTAAGTCACATTCATTTGTTTAATATGACAGACAATAAATCCTAGGTTTTTTGTCCAGAATATGTTCCAGTGGCTGTGGAAGTTTTGATTGCTTATGTCCAGTTGAGATAAGCAGGGAGTAGGAGCCCTGAGTATGAAATTGGAGTGTAAGAAATGAAAAAATAAAAAAAGAGGAAACTTTATTAAAAAGAATGAAAGAAAGAAAAGACCCTGACTTACTCTTACAGTCATCTTTTCCTCTCTATCCTGCTTGGAAACTTGGCAGTCTGATAGAAAATTATCTTCATTCAAGTATCTTTGTGGTAAACTAGAAAGCAGCATTCTAAGCCATGAGTCTCCTGCTTCCCTATCAAGTCTCAGCTTGGCTGATATGTTGTGGATTGTGGTGTTGAAAGAGGCATAACTCTTCAGAAGATATAGATTTTATATTATCAGGTATCATTAGTGCCTCCAAACACAGCTGCTTTTCATAAGCAACAGCGCAGCAGCAAGGGAGCTGCCAGCGTTCAGCACTAAAAGGCAAAGTACACAGTGCCTGAAAGGTCTGTGTCTTGCCTACATTTTCCTTAAGGCAGCAGAGAAGCTGCAAATTCAGGCAGTCCTCTGAATTTGTTAGTGTTTCCTAATAATTGGCTGTTACCATTTGGTATTGTGTGCAGGCGTAGTAACAGTGGTGCTAGTTTTGTGTTTTGTGTGTGAGAGATTTTTTTTTCTAAAGTCCTCCAAGCTCTCTTTTCCTAGCCACTCAATTGTTTTATAATTTACCCAGAATTTGGTTGCCTCTCCTTACCTCTGAGCAAAGTTTAGTAACAGATGCTGTGCTGAAGTTTCATATTACTCAAGTACTGTGCTCTTTCCTAGTGCACGTTGTAATAATTACTATATTAAATCACCTTGAGGAAATATTGGAGCGTGATAGGCTTCCTTGCATGTTCTCTCTGGGTTTTACTTTCTGTATAGTCACAAAAAGGCAATACCTAGGATCTGTTTTCCCACTGAGTGTTATCTAGGCTCATGAGTTTTAGTGCAGCTCCTCGTGGGGCTGCACTGTACAGCCCCAAACAAGATACAAATTTTTGCCTTTTGGGGAAGTCTTGCCAACTTTCCCTATGCACAGCATTCTTGGCACTTCAGTGCGTGCTCAACGCAGTGTTGGAAGTGATTGATTACAATTCACCCAGCTCCTGGAAAACAAGCTGCGCTGCCCACCCATGGCTGCGTTGGAAAGATTCGCCTCTTGCTTGCCAACCTGGACTGTTTGGTGGGGACTTCTTGTTACTGGCGTGAACTCCCAAAGTACATTTCAAGTCAGACCCAACACTACAAGTATCTGTAATGGTAGAAGAGGTGGCATGCCTGTTAAGATGTTCTGTCTGGATCACAAGCAAAGAGCCTGGAGAATCAGTGACACTGGCTCCCAGGGAGCAAAGCCTGACCTCCTGTCAAGGGCTCTTGGTGCCCTCTCTCCTCCTGGGCTTCTGGTTCAGCTCTTGTGCAGTCTCATGCAGTGTAATCCATGTGAATGACTCAGATTTACTACCAATAACTGCAGAGTCTGCTGCCAATAACTTGGCCACCTGCCTGAAGCAACACAGGACAGAACTGACAGAAAAGAAAAAAAGTAGTAACTTTTGTGATCATGCTTTGTCTTTGGTGGTACTTCAGGTTACAGCATGGGTAAGGTGTCGCATTTTTTAGCGGCGGTATCACACATCTCAGCCACTTAAGATGTGTCTCTTAGGTTGGTGCTCGCTTTTTTCAGATTGTGGGATTCTGCGCTGAAGTTTTGCATAGCATGTTATAAAAAAGCAGCAGCCCTGTGCTTTTCTTTCTGAAATTATCTGCTGCATTAGTGGAATTTGTACTGTGTCAAAAGTAGTAGTATCTCTTGTATCTTGCTAACATCAAATGGAGCTGTTTCATTTACAGCTAGGGAATATTTCTAGTAAGGACTAAAGACATACAGCTGAAGGGGAAACTAATAGAATTTTGCTGTTGTGACAGCTCTGAGCTGTGCAGTTGACTCTCGGCAGCTACATATAAGGGAAATGGTGGAGCTCTCACCAAAATTGATTAAAGACCCATCAGCCAGCAACCTATTGACTTAGCCAGGTAGAATAATGCACTTTCAGAAGGTTTCTCTGATATGAGATTCTCAAGACTAGAAGCAAACTGAAAGTCTTTAATCAGCAATAAATCAAGGGATACAATAGTTCATGGCTTATCTAGAGTGTTGACATTTTTCAGCTGGTAGTCACAGTGCTTCTGCCCAGAAAAGCAAGATCCAGCGCTCCTTTGTCAGGCAAAGTTCCAGCTCAAATTAATGAAAATACTCACATGAGCAGAGCAAGCTGATCTGCCTTGCTGAAGGGACTGGTGGAGCAAATGTGGATTTTAGTGAGACTTACGTTTTTATGTCTTTCTGAGGAACAGTATTTATTTTCTGTTCTTATTCCCTTTACTGCCTTGGATCAGCAGAGAATGAGAAGCACTGATGTGCTAAATCAGTGAGATTTCACTGTCTTCACTGTTCTTCACTGTCGCTCCTGTTTTCCCCCTTTCTGCAAACTGTTAATGTTTTCCCAGTTTCACAGAGAACCAGAAAGTATCTGCAACATTTGCACAAGGGAAAAATATGCTCAGAGACAGGACTTTACAGTTAAGGTTAGATTGGGTTACTTTTTGGGAGCTTAGGACTCTATGCTGTCTGCCATCAATTTCCTTTCAAAACCTGATTCAGAGAACTGTCTTCTAGGAAGAGCCATCACCTCAGCTCTGTTGCCTCCCTGGGAAATTGTTCTGGATATGTCCTCTCTCTAAATAAATACCATACAGTGAAGAGAGTCATAAATGAAAGAGGACAGGTTAGCAACAATGGTGAAGTAATTTTTCTGCATCTTAACTATAACTTTCACCACGTTAGGCTAAGCTCTCCTGTATCAACTAGAGAAATGCAACTTGAAAGGGAAAACCAGTGTATCATAGCCACAACTGAAAGGCAAAGCCATTCCATAGATTTTTGGGATGGTGGCTCTATGGCTTCTTGAATTTGCTTCATCTCTGTCTGACTCCTTGATTCTGAGTTATATTCCTTCCTTTCTTGAGGCTTGTCCCCTCTGTCAGTGCTGGGGTCTGCACACCTTTGTATCCAACTGCCTCTAATGATGTGGTAGGCTGAGACCTAGTGAACTTGATTTTCAGTGGTCTTACTCCTTTAGTCTATAGGCACTACTATCTTCTGTCATTCCCAAGTTGTGGCCACAAGCAATTGCTTTGTCTCTTTCCCCAGCAAGATTTGTCTCTGGCTCCCTTTACTGCTGCATAGCTCCTTGGGTTTGTGATTCCTGCTGGGGCTGTTCTTGCCACTTCCCCCCTACACACGACAGGAGCAGCAGCAACAATGGGAAGAGCTGCAGGGCTGGAAAAGAAATAATGATGTCTAGAAATGTGAGAGAGGAATGAAAACCTGGGTAATACTGCAGAGACATACTTGACAGATATCAGATAAGCTTTTCTATTCCACTGTACTCAATTTAGTATTTTATATTTATTTATATATATTTTTTAAGCTCTGTCACAACTTGAGCAAGGAGGCTTGAGACCACAGACGCCAAACCTAAAGGGCATTAATCCAAATGGCTAAGTTGACATTGATCTCATGAGTGCATGGACATCCATGTGTTTCTACAACAGGATGTAGTTACCCACAAGGACCAGCTAGAAAATGCTTGGACAATGCTTTGTAGCAAGTAAAACAGCATGAGATGTAGTAATCAACTGCAGTGCCCTGAGAATGTTACAATAAAATGTACCAGAGACACCAAAAATGTAACCACAATATCTTGAATAGTTAGCAACCAAGGCAGTATAAATTATTTCTTCGTGGGATTAAAATTAAATTAATTACAATACCTAGAAATTATATCCAGCAACAGCTGCTTTTCTAAATTAAAAAAAAAAAAAAGAGTAAATACAGAATTGCTAAATCTGCAGTGGTCACCAGAGAACTTATTCTTTGCTCTTGCTGTTTGCTGCAAGAAATGTGGGAGACATACTGGTTTACTGGCAGCACTCTTGCTAAATAGCCAAGTGTCTTGACTCCTGATTGCCAAAATGGGATGGAGAGCATTACCTCCTTCCTGGGTGACGCTTGGTGTTCCCTTCAATTTGCTATTATCCCTGGATTTCTTGGCATAAAGCAAAAGCTCCTGTAAAGTGGCTTCACTACAACTATTCCCTAGGACATTGATGTGCTATTGGGAGTGCAAACACTGAAGAAGGGTTAGCTTCTGTCTGGAGAGTCTGTCAGAGTCTAAGGATGCCAAAAAAGATGATGAAGCATGATTCCATTTTGCCCTCAGAAAAATGAAGCTGATTAACTCATTATGTTTGATTAAGTGATGATTTGTAGATGCAAATATAGCACAGGTTTAATTTTGATTTTAATTATCTCAACACCAGATGTATCTTGCAAGCACTTCATATCTCACAGTTTGTCATTTGAGCCTTTGGTCCTTTTACAGTTGTACTTACAAATGCCTCACCCTGAAAATGTCATTTAGGAGGAATTTAACTCAGCAAAGGAGGAGTCCCATGAAGCTGCTGCTTTTGTTTGTTTCTCTGCATTTTGTGTATCTATGTTTTTATGTATATCCAAGTTTTATATATATATATGTAAAATATTAATTTGGAGAACACCTTTAGAGCAAAGACCTGCTCTTCCTGCTTGACCTTTTCAAAGTCCCTGCCAAGTCCATGCTATCCCCATAAGCATAGCAAGGGTCAGGGTGCAATGGACCAGCAGCCCCCTCGCCCTACCCTGGCTTGCGGCTTGCAACCATGTCCCGGCAGGGTGCTTGGGAGCTTTGTGTCAGGGACAACACTGCAGTGATCAGACACTTATGATAGATTTGAGAAGCTGAAGTTTCTATGGGGAAGAAAACCAAAAGCCACCTCTCTGCTTTTCCTGCATTGGTAAAGCTCCAAGTTTATGTAAATACTTTGTTGTTGTTGTTGTTTGGGGTGTGTGTGTGTGTGTGTTTGCTAGTTTTCTGTTGTTGTCTGGGGATTTTTGTTAGGTTTTTGTTTGTATGTATGTTTGTTTTGGTGGCAGCCTTGTTTTGTTTTAGTGCGTGTTTTATTTGTTTGGTTTTTAGAATGGAGGCTAATTCTTTGGAAATCCTTGTCTTTCAGTCCTGTGTTCTAGGCTGTATTTCTGGTACTTTCAGGTTGAAGGTAGTTTCTATGATCTTCATATCC
Source organism: Picus viridis (assembly GCA_033816785.1). Classification (NCBI taxonomy): domain Eukaryota; kingdom Metazoa; phylum Chordata; class Aves; order Piciformes; family Picidae; genus Picus; species Picus viridis. Next base: position 8,816,673 of record CM066582.1, on the reverse strand, counting down.
ATAGATGTGAAAGGCCCATACAAAGACCAAGAAGATCACAAGGCTGGCTTCATTACTTCTGAAAATTGGTTATTCTTGCAAAAGTCTTTATTTTTCATCACAGACCATGAATGTTCCAGCTTTGCTTTTTTATCAAGTACCGGATGTCCAATGACCATATGTGTCCTCAAGCCATCACTTTCCCTCAGTATAATTTCTTGCCTTTTTGACTGAAGTGCAGGTTTCGATGGAAAATGTCATGAACACAAGGCAATTTTCAAGCTGCAATGAAATGTGAATGGGTGAACTTATGATACTTCCAGGCTTTTTGCGGAATCCTGTGCTCTGAAATGAGCTGCAGAAGGTAATGTTAGAGAGATGGCACAAAAGGATCCATATGGTCACACTAAAGGATGAAAGCACAGCAGTTTTCAAACAAAATAATGAGTTCTGTTCATCTTCGTTACATTTTTCTTGGGATCAGCCCTAAATCCCTCTGTGCCTTAGACGTTTGTGTTCACACAACCAGAACTTGAGTTATGAGAAGGAATGGATATAAATACGCAGTGGGAATGTGGAGTTCACTCATTTAGCAGCTAATTTGTTCTTACCAAAGGAAAGACCAGGGCAATGCTACAAGAAAAGGGAAAAATAAAGTTAAAGGGTTGTTTTTCCCCCTCCTCAAAGTGCATAAGTGCATGGTTTAGCCACTTGGGACTTTCTTAAAGCTAAGCTTTGATATGATTGAATTTTCATCTGTGCAGTAATGAATCTCGGAGACATGTGTGTCCTACATATGCAGTGCAAATGGCACTGGTGTAGCCTTTGCAGCAGCAAGCCAAGGTGGGCTGTTCTGCACATGCTCAGCAATGAGGTGTTGCTTCACTCTGCAAGCCCTCGGCCTCATTCTCTCTGCATCATGTAAGTGTGAACCAGGCTGTGCATGCTTTTAAAAGCGTATTTATCAGCCCTGTGAATGAGAGATCAGGGTTCAGTTCTACTCATTTTGGCAGCTTGCACTGAGTGAAGCAGAGACTTGCTGTCAGTGTAATCTTTTCCCTGCAAGTCTGAAATGCCTAACACAGAGAGTTCTTACAGGGAACTGGAAACTACTTTTGTTCTTGGAATCTCATTCTTAACTAGAACAGCACTGGAGAAATTAATGCATCTCACCACAGGACAAAGGCGAATGTCTGCTCTGATGTCTCCCTTGTACAGTATCACAGTATCACAGTATCACCAAGGTTGGAAGAGACCTCGAAGATCATCCAGTCCAACCTGTCACCACAGACCCCATGACTAGACCATGGCACATGGTACCTTCCTTACTGACCTTGGTGTCCACATGGTTATCTCTCTCAGATCCTATTTCTCTCCCAAACAAAAGAAGCCCCAGCCAAGACAAACTTGCCTGGTAGTTTCCCCCCACTTCAATAAATTATTGCAGAAGCTCTGGCTTGGCTGGAACTGGATCTGAACATGGAGCCAGGGGAGCTTCTCAAAGCTTCTTACAGAAGCCCAGGCCAGTAGCCTACCAAACCCCTTCCAGACACAAAGCAACAAACCTGCAAAGATTCAAAACCTGATCATTTTGCTGTAAAACAAGGTCTTGGGAATTGGGAGAGGGAACTGCATGTAAAGCCATTAACACAAATGTGAAATACTAAGGTGAACTAATCTAGCTGGTGTTTACTTTGTCAATTCATTTCCAGAAGAGAATTCTTTTTCCTTTCTGTTGTTTTTAATTCTTCGTGTTCTTTCAGCAAACCCCTTGTCTTTCATGAAGTACAGCCACAGTATTCTGGATGGCCAGTGTCAGGTACCCATGTCAACTCAGAAGAAGCCACAGAAATCTAGGTCTTGTGTTTAACTGGGGTTTGGGTGCCGTCTCAGATAGCTTTGTTGTTTTCCATCTCATCACTGAAAATAGTTTTTGAGCTGCTTAATGCTGCAAGTTCTAAGGAAGACTTCACCTGCCACTCACTCCCGGACTAGATTTGATGGTGTGCCTGAGTGGTGGCCCTGTGCTTACTGTGGGTCTGTTCATGGTGAACTTTATAGAGCATGGGTTTAAAAGGAGAAAAATCTCTGTCCAGTATGACAGAGCTGCAAGTAAGAGATGGTATTATAAGGCTTGGCAGACAACTTGTCTTTGCAGAGTGTCTTCAGTAGCAGCCAAGTGAAAAATAACCAGATGAAGTTTCTGTTGGCCTGACCTGGCAGGGCAAGTACAGAACTTGTCACATTTCTTCGTTTTTTTTTCTCGTTTAGCTTGAAAATGAGACAGCAGAGCCTACCTCCAGTTCACTGTGAATTCCCTGGGAGAGTCAGGATCCTGTTTCTTAGCATAAAAAAGAAAAGCTTGTATTTCTCTCTGTTTTGTGGGCTATTACGTTGTCCATGACACAGAGACTGAGCTGTAAGTCTCCTACTTCTCTTTGGTAGGAGGAATACTGGGTAGATACTTCACATTTGAAACATCATCTCCCCCATCATTCTTTAGGCAGGAGGGAAGGAAAGGGGATGTCAAACGACCACTTCTTTTAAAGGTAGACAGAATAATGGTATCCTTACCAAAGAGTTGCAAATTGTGATTACATACTTGACATACAGCTTTCACATTGAGAGACCATCTGGTGAGTAACTTGAAGGGATAGTAGTAATGGAAGAGGTAGAAGGGAAGAAAAAGCTGGATACTGTCCTGCATGTGCATCAAAGAGCAGGGTGATCATTTTTACAGACTGGAGAAGCTGGTGTGGTACTTGATGATACATTAATGAGCATTCAGAGGTAAACAGCCTGGCACCAACAGTCTTCTCTTTGCAGGGGAATTATCCCATTAACTCCCTGGGATGATGGCAGCCACCAAGCTAATGTCAAGATTGCTTGATGTATTTAGCATAGCCTGAAAGTTTTACCAGACCTGTCTCTCTGAAATTCCAACTATATTCTGTGATGTGTGAAATGGACATTGTGAGGTTGTCCAGCGAGACTGGAAGTTGTTCTCTCAGACCCTCTCAGTTTTTTGTTAGTCCCCACAAAGCTAAATTTGCAATGTATAATTCATAACCAAACAGTTCAACCAGTTCTTGTGGTGGGGAGAGAGAGAGGGTCAGAACTGGAGAACAGAAATCCTGGTAGCCATGGAAGGACTGGGAAACCAGCAGGTTGCCATCCTCTCTACATGCCTTCTCCAAGGTGGAGCCAAGTGTTGATGCTGCCTCGTATGTCATCTTAGGGGTAATGAGGAAAACTGCCTATCCAAAGTTAGGTTTGAAAGTCTATTTTATGTTTTGGTGGAGGGGCTAAGCTGCTTAGCTACATAAGATGTTGTAATTGGTTGAATAAATATAGGGGTTTAAAATGCTCTTCAAGAATGCTTGTAAACTTCTGTGCTTGGTTTTGTTCCTGTTGCTATCTTCCAGACATCCCGCTCCTTTTGAGGGAAATGGCTTTTTAACAAGAAGAATCCTCTGGAAATTGCTTTCTGAGGGGGTCCCTGCCACAGCAGCTGCAACAAATTGCAACTGTACTTCAATCCTAATTGTGTTTTATTGCTAAAAGGATAAGTGACCAAATGAATACTTGTATTAGAGCTTTGTGACAATTTATTAAGTATCAAAATGTCGTGTGTGGTGTTGCCTAACCAGAAGATTAAGGGTTTTCTCTGCAGAGGGAAATTTCTTTCAGACTTTTTACCAGCGCTTGCTGATCTCAAAGTGTCCTGTGGTTAGGCCGACTTAGGGTTTTCCTTCCACTGAGACCTTAGCGCTGGGGCCTGGCCAGTGATGTCAGAGCAAGTGGAGTGTAACCAGCACAAGGCAGATGAGAAGAGAAGTCACAGCACTGCAGTCTCATGCCTGCTGATCCATTCCCTGCTGTGTAAACAAGTCTCCAGGGGGCATTTTCTGAGCGAGTTGTTTTTGAGCAGCGGCATAGCTTTAGCATAGCTCAGATTATGGTAATTGGGAAGCATTTTTGGAATGATTTTTCCAAATAAGCAACACGGAGTCCAGGGAGGTCAAGGAAGGATGGAGCAAAACTGTAGGATGTTACAGACTGCTTCCTTGTGTCTTTGAGCAAGGTTTGCCAGCTGGAAAGGAGATGCAGGTCCTTGTCTCTCTCCCAGCCTCCCTTCTTCCCAGCAGGGAAGAAAAGGAAGACTGTCCATTTCTCTAGAGTGACTGGAATGAGAAAGAAGTTACATCTTTTATTAGATGAGAAGCAGGAAGCCCTAAAATCTGTTATTGCACAGAAAATGTAAGATGTACCGGTAGTACAGAATTTTCTAAGGGTTTCAGAAGTAGGAACTTAGGCTTTCTCAGCCTATGTCTTTGTAAGCATATAAAAATCTTGGTGTAGATATTAGCTAAACAACTAGATAGAGACAAATAAATAGAAATGCATTAATTGTAACTACCAGTGGAAAAAAGCTAATTCATTTCCAATTGAAGTGTAGAAGCAGCAGCTGGCAGTGAAGGGAGATAGTATTTTGGTGGTTGGAAGAATGAATTTGAAAGTCAAAGTTGCAGGTTTAACTTTTCCTTAGCTGCTTTCCTGATTTGTCAAACAAGGAAGAACAAACTTGACCCAGTGCTTGACAGGTATTTTGGATGTCTTTAAACAGTTTGCAATCAGTTTTTTCATAAAGATCTTTATGCATGGAGTTGCCTCACAGATAAAGGATGTTGTCTTGAAATGCAATGTCTGTTGCTGGTGCCCTTCAATGAACTCAGGTTATGGAGGGTTTAAATACCAGACAGCAAAACGAGAGACACTCCTTGGTCCCTGGGAAAGCGGATTTTGAATGACCTTTGTGGGTGAGGTTCCCTCCTTCCCTAGGCATGCTGGCCTTACCATCACTGCTGTAGGTTTGCATATGTTCATTACAGTAGCAAGGAAGGTGTATTTTCTTAAACACTATTCTCTTAAGTTATCAGTGAGGGACAGATAAGAGAGTCTTTGTTACAGGCACACATGTGCTCTGCAGGTGTGAAGGGAACTCTTAAACTGTTTATGAGCACACAAAGCCCCTCGAACAAAGAGGGCAGAAAAGAATGTTGTCATTTTAAGGAAAAATATGTTTTAAGGCCCTGTTAAAAATAAAGCCAAAAAGGAATAGCAAATGGGCTGCAGATTGTCTGTGTAATGGGGATTAGCACTGCAAAAATTTTTCATTTTTCTGAACAGACATCTACCACAGACAGGCCTTGGCCAGCTGAGACAGCACTCAGCACTGGAGAGGGTATCCACTTTCAGGCTTGTCTCAGTGAGTTACTCACAAAATCCCCCTCCAATAGGAACAAGCAGATGTGGAGTAGGATAGCAGCGTCTTGCCTCTGTTTTAGAGGGTTTAGGTGAATAGAAGCCAGTGCATACATTGTGCAAACAGATACGATAGTGGTGTATGAGTTCCGGGTCTGGGGTGCAGTTATCAGTTAAAGTTGATGGGTCTGAAGTCTATTTTATAGCTAAAGAATGGAAGTGTCACAATAAGAGAAAAGCCCTTACCTTGTGTAATAGCCACATGATGGTATCTTCACTCTTTCAGGAACAGCTTTCAGGTCCACTCAGGGGAGCATCCATAAGGGTGGCAATAATTCGGTACCCAAAGAAATGATGTAACTCACTTCCCTCCAGCACTGTTTCCCAGCAGATGCACCAAAAATATGTGACCACAGACCGAAGTTCATGCTGTCTGGAAATGCCACACTTAACTCCTTACTCTGCAAAATGTGCTGTTTCACTCCCTGCCTTATCCAAGAGGTGTCATAAGAAGGCTGTCTGAAAGGTTAGGCCATTTTCAAAGATAGGCTGAATCTGAAGGGTGTTTATGTACGACTCCCTGAATGCTTTCAACTGGAATTAGCTTCTGCATACCTTTAGGAAGTGGGATGGTGGCCTTTCCCACACAGGAGAGTAACTCAGCACAGAGGAAATCATCTGCAAATCATGCCCCAGGATGTAGGTTGTCTTTCATCACTTTTATATAAGATAGTTTGATTTTGGCCATCAGAATAATTAGTTATTATTACAAAAAAAATCAAATCAGAATAATTTACCCTGTTCCATGCATGATGAAAGAATGACATGAAAGATTAGTGACAGATCTGTATCTGAGAGTGGTGGTGAATGGTGCCACAGCCAGCTGGCAGCCAGTCACTAGCAGTGTCCCCCAGGGAGCGGTGCTGGGCCCCATCCTCTTTAACATCTTTATTGATGATCTGGATGAGGGCATTGAGTCCATCATCAGTAAATTTGCGGACGACACCAAGCTGGGGGCAGGAGTTGGTCTGCTGGAGGGCAGAGAGGCTTTGCAGAGGGACCTCAACAGGCTGGACAGATGAGCAGAGTCCAAGGACATGAGATTGAACACATCCAAGTGCTGGGTTCTGCACATTGGCCACAACAACCCCATGCAGTGCTACAGGCTGGGGTCAGAGTGGCTGGAGAGTGGCCAGGCAGAGAGGGACCTGGGGGTACTGGTTGACAGTAGGCTGAACATGAGCCTGTAGTGTGCCCAGGCAGCCAGGAGGGCCAATGGCATCCTGGCCTGCATCAGGAACAGTGTGGCCAGTAGGAACAGGGAAGTCATTCTGCCCCTGTACACTGCACTGATTAGGCCACACCTCGAGTCCTGTGTCCAGTTCTGGGCCCCTCAGTTTAGGAAGGATGTTGACTTGCTGGAACGTGTCCAGAGAAGGGCAATGAAGTTGGTGAGGGGTTTGGAACACAAGCCCTATGAGGAGAGTCTGAGGGAGCTGGGGTTGCTTAGCCTGGAGAAGAGGAGACTGAGGGGTGACCTTATTGCTCTCTGCAACTACCTGAAGGGAGGTTGTAGACAGGCGGAGGCTGGTCTCTTCTCCCAGGCAACCAGCACCAGAATAAGAGGACACAGTCTCAGGCTGCGCCAGAAGAGGTTTAGGCTGGAGGTTAAGGAGACGTTTTACACAGAGAGAGTGATTGCCCATTGGAATGGGCTGCCCGGGGAGGTGGTGGAGTCACCGTCACTGGAGGTGTTCAGGAGGAGACTTGATAGGGTGCTTGGTGCCACGGTTTAGTTGATTGGGTGGTGTTGGATGATAGGTTGGACACGATGATCTTGAAGGTATCTTCCAACCTGGTTTATTCTAGTCTATTCTATTCTAATGTACCAGACAGTTCCTCTGGCTTGTGTGGGTTTCAATCTCCACACAAAGTAACCTTTTCTTAAAGCAATGTCTGTGTGGGTTTTTCTCATGGTTTTTGTTTGGTTTGTTTTGTTTTTAAAACTGGACAAGGATGCAGAAATGTTGCAAGCAGAGCCGTAGCTTTTCTCTTTAATGAGCCTTTTCCTGACCCACCCTATGTAAAGGAGTTGACACATCATGTGTTGTGCAGCTGTGACAGCTACACTGGCACATCTATCTGACACATGAATGTATTGACTTTGGCCTCTTGGAAGCACCGGACCCATGCTGTTCTCCAGAGATGTGCCTCAGTCATTTCCCAGATACAGCAGCGGTAGGAGCAAGAGCTGCAGTGGAATTCACTAATTCAGATTTAGCTGATTCTGTGAAAACAGATTGCACAACAGAGACCGACACTCAGTTTCTGCATTTGATTTTCTCTCCTTCCCTGGTTTGACCTCCAATGCTCTTTCTGGCTGTGGGTCAGTATTCGGGTCTCCAGTTGTAGGGTTTGTATGTGTGTGGGAGTTTTGTTTGGATTTTTGGGGGATTGTTGGGTTTTGTGGTGATTTTGGCATTGTGTTTTTTCAAGTGCAACACTTCTATGATGTAGCCCTTAAATTTGAGTTGTATCCCTTGACCAAAGGGCAGACCAGTTTCTGTAAGATATCTACTGGAGGGCTTGAAAGGCTGTTTCTGCAGAGCAGGGTAGAATTGATCGATGCTGCTGAGGTAGCATGAGCAGACAAGACCAGCCATGAGTACAACTTGTGCGGTGTTGATTGTATAGCCTGTCTGAGTTACTGCAGAGCAGGGGGCTCTGCTGCTCCCGGTGCTCGTGACATCACTGCAAGTCTTTGTGCTTGTATGCTTTGACCACTCATTAGTGAAGTATCAAGCTGCTTTTTCTTTTGATCCCTTCTGTCCTAAATGACCCTATTGGCAGGAAAGTAATTTAAACAGTAGCTTTAATTTGTGAACATTTGCTTCTTCTAAAGTTTATTTTCACAGTATGTTTCACTAGAATATTTTCCAGAACAAACTGTCCTGATAACATGTGCAAGGCTGAGACTTGACTCTTCTTTCTAGACTGCCTCATAAAACACTCTCTTGCCCCTTGCTTCTGGCCTGCCTTGTAAAACATTCTCTCACTACTCAGCCTTAATTCTATTTAGAAAGATAATATCAAGGTTAATGTCTCAAAACAGCACTGTCTTACCAGGCTGATGACAGATCTAAGTCAAAGGACACCATTTCTGGCAAACAATTTACCATTGCTCTTCTAATACTTGTGTGAAAGGAGATACAGCTCAACTAAAACCTTTAAAACCTTGAACTGTCAGGGATAACCCACGTTAGGATAACTAATAACTGACCAGTAAACAGGAAAAAAAAAGCAGGACTACCTGGGGAGCTTTCACAATGCAGGGAAGCCATAAGCAGAGCTTCACACAAACCTTTTAGAGACTCTTCAACCCATTGGTAATTTGTCTGGCAGACAGGGGTTAAATGAGACACCGAAGTTCTTACTGTTCTGAATATATTTCATTAAAAACTTACACGGACCGCAAAGAGTTGTAGTAAGTGCCACTATACTGAGTTTCTGAACAATAAACTCCACAGATAAAAGTCCAATTTTTAGGTATAAAGCAATGCATGTGGCATAATCTGATGGGGGTTAGGCACACACAGTGATAGCTTTTAAATCAGAGTTACTTTAGCTATCAGTTAATGATGAAGCAGCAGAGAGAGAGAAAAATAAATATGTCATTAGAAAACCCAAACAACAAGCACAAAACAAAAGAACACCCAAAGCAGAATATCAGGAACTGAGAATAAAACAAAGGGTATTTTTATACTTTTTCTAAGTTTGTGGTGCTGAATAACTGCTAAAAGCAGTCAGGATTAGATGTGTGGAAGAGGAAGACTGCAGGGATGATCAGAGTAACAGAACTGCTTTAACGCAGGAGAAATTAAGTAGGACACAATGCCAAAGTTTGCGTAAGGCAGAATAGGACAGAAAGGTATGAAATAATGAAGAGTGAGGAGCATCACTCAGCATTTGTTCTGAAAGAAGAGCCAAGAACAGACAGTGTGAAGTTATCAGGCAGCCAGGGACTACTTTTTCATATTGTATAGCTCATTGCCACACAATGCTGTGGGAGCCATATGGAGCTGCTCAAATGGAGATGAGACAGACATGGAGATGAGAGATTGCACTGGTAGGTGCTAAACACAGTGGTAAACTTCCACCCTCAGCTGTGTCTAAGCTGCTGTTGGCTGAAGCTAGGAGAATGCATCTGGGAGAAATCCTTTTATACTTGCCTGTGTTCTTACTCCTTGGAGTGTTTGCAGCTAGCAGGATACTGGCCTGACCGCTTTTGATCTGATATGTTGCAGCAACTTCTACGTACTCATGTAGTCTACCAATAATTTATTATTATTGTCAGTATATCAGCATCCATTTATATTTAATCAATATCATAAATAACCCATTTCATGACCCCAGTTTTTCAGGAAATTTAGGCATATATAGTTCAGTATAAGCATCTGTGTTGTCTTTACCTCAGGATGTATGTATACAAATAATCATCAGGTAAATATTTAACTGCTTTACTGGAATTGATCTTTGGGTCTGTGACAGTGAGTGCTGATTTTCATGTCCCCTCTGGTGCCCATGGGTGTGAATATTCCCATAAAATTCAGTGTGGGTTTGTTATACAGAGAGATCTTAGACAAAACGTTAAATATTCCAAGGAGACTGCTGCAGTGAATGGAAAACATGACTACAATGAAAAGGAAATGGAAACATGAAGAACAGGACCGAGAGGCTCAGAACAGATTTACAAGGTATGTAGCGTGCACAAGTTGGGGAAGACATTTCAAAGAATATTACTACCATTTAGTCAGCTATGGAAGTAAATACCTTCAAAAAGGGGTCAGATTTGCAAGTAATTCATCACTCAGAATGATGGGGGTTTTTTTGGGTTTGGGAGGCATTTTTGCTTTCCTTTGTTACTTCTTCAAGCTTTTTTCACTCACAAGTAGATTCTTTTTTCCCAGCTTATCATTAAAGATAGGAGTGAGTATCTTCACACTTTATAGGAACTTCATAAATAAATCCTATAATTTTGTCATGAGCTTCTATGGTAAACTCTGTATAATTCAGTGAATTACACTTGCCTTCAGAAACCAGCTCAGTTCTCCTGTATGTGCAGTTATCTTTGAAGGCCAAGCTCACCATAGGTCCTGATGTGGAAGCAGCAGTCAATACTTTTTCGTGCCTCTTGGTGAAGTATATTCTAAGGTGATGAAAATATGTAACTCTGGAAGGCAAAACTGAGATTTTTCTCCTTTAAATATACTCTGTAGTTCAATGATGTATTCATAGAACAGTTTACTAGTGTGAATTATATTTATCACTTCTGTTGTTAGAACAACCTTAAAACTTTTTGAGAAGTCTAACATTTCCAAAGTTGATAGTTTTGATGAAAACTACTCTCGTGCAAGGAAGGTACAAGGTTAGTTTGCTCCATCAACAAATAGATACAGACATCTAAGGACAACTCAGTCAACTCAGTCATCAGTTATGCTAAACTTGCATGGCATTGATTCAAAAAAGCTTGTCATTATATGCCATCTGAGCTTCTCCAGTATGTAAAAGTGTTGTTCTTTGAAACATATTTATCTTAAGGAACTCCAAACACTTGGAAGATGATAGTTGAGATGACCATTCCAAACATTTATTCAATAGGAAGCAGAGTATGTTCAGAGAAGAAAGATGAAATAAGTTAAGAATGGTGCTAAATGTAATAAAGTTCAATAGGAAGCACCCAGGTTGAAAGTGATACTGTCTAAATCAGTATTCCTTTAAACAGGTTTTTATAGACTTGCCTTGGAAATGTTTGCTTTTAAAAGATGCAGTGCCTAACATATTTTCCACTTTTGAACCCCATTTTTTGACAAAATATTCTGGTTCCAGAATTCCTGGAAACCTCAAAACTTAAAGAGGGCTTTTAGTGCTTCAGAGGAAAGAGAAAAAAAAAGATTGTAATGGAAACTGCAAGACTTCACTGGGACTGCTCCATTTTCTCCTGATTTTTTTTTTTTTTTTTTAAATAAAAAGCTTCTTGTTTTGTTTTAATCATCCAATTGAAAAAAATGTGCAATTTTCACAATTTGTACAGACTCTAAGCAAAGGAATATCACAATTTATTGCATATAGGGGAAGTATTTGCTTTGGGAACCTGCATTTGCTCTTGAAACAGCAGGTTATTGCTGCATTCATTTTCCATCCTTCTTGGCTTTTATGCTTGCTCATCCATCTCTTTCCCACATTATACCATTCAGTTTAGCAAACTCTTGAGTGTATAGAAATTTGTGTTCCCAGGAGTCTGAATTAGACTGGAACTCAATTTATCTGACTTTTGAAACTGGGGCTATAATTCCCAGTTCATTTAGATACTTAACAATCCTTTAACCTCCTCTGGATTTCTAACTGCTGACTCGCTTTTTAGTCAGTAGAAGTCAGCCAGTCTTCAGATCAGAGGCATGTGGTGCCCCTCCAGCAGACAAACATTTTCCACCAACATTTTAAAGAGAATAAAAATCTAAATAAGTAACCCCCAAGGTTGAAAAGAGCTTGACCAAACATTGGTCAATTCCACCAGAAAAATAAATTTTCAGCAAAGGGATCTTTCATTTGAAAATTGGATCCAGATTGTACCAAGTGAGAAGGGTGAACAACTGTGTCAAGTAGAGGGCAATGCAGTTTGTCTGCTCAGTGTGTTGCCACGAGGTACTAATGTTCTGCTCATGGAGAACTAGGATCTGGGCAACAAGTAAACACTTTATCAGCAAGTTGTTGAAATCATGGTACTATGAACACTATCCTTCAGGAATTACACAATTCAGGCATATATACCATCTACCACCTAGTTCAGAATGATACAATTCAGGGCAGGTTCATCTGGCAATGTGTCTTTTGAAAATGAAGATTTATGTTCTTCGAAGGACAGTAAATCATGATGTCTGCATGTCAACAAAACAGAGCACAAAATGGGACTTTTGGGAAAATCAAGCTTGTCATTCCCTGTGTATATTTTCCTCTAATGTTGTTTTTCCTGGGTTAAATTCATGATTATTGACTTTATAGTCCCCTTTTGTAAGGAAAAGAATTAGCTTCTCCCATGGAACTAACTTGAGGAAGAGGAAGAGTTGTATCTTATCAAGGATGGAGGAAAGGAAAGAAATGTAGGGACTCAGTAGTCAGTTCTCCTGTTATAATGCAGTGTTAGAGCTTTGCTGCAATTTGAAATTCTTTTCCCCTGAAAAGAAAAATCACTGCAAGCTGTTATAAGGTGGAACACCTCCTTCGTCCTGAACTGTACTGATTATTTTTTTATTTATTTTTTTTTCCATCTGCAAGTTCTCTGAATTGAAACTTCAGCAATCCAATACTTGCAGGTATGGGATATTTGTAAGAGCTGAATTTTGTGTCCCTGGCTAATGTGAAGTTGTGCTGCAATTTTAGGCTGGAGGTGAGGAGAAAGTTCTTCACAGAAAGAGTTATTGGCCATTGGAATGTGCTGTCCGGGGAGGTGGTGGAGTCACCGTCCCTGGAGGTGTTCAAAAAACGAATGGACATGGCACTTGAAGGCATGAGGTGTTGGGTGACAGGTTGGACTTGATCTCTGAGGTCTTTTCCAACCTTATTGATTCTATGATTCAATGAATTGACTTAGCAAGCGATCAGTAACAGTAAGGGAAAAAAAGATGTTCAGAAGGTAACTGAAGCATTCCTACCTTTCAGAATTGTAGGCATGGATGTAACTTTATGGATGGTATTGTAAGAAGAATGCCTCTTGGTTTCCTGCTCTAACAGTATATCCAAGTTTGACCTGTATGCTATTTTTACATCTCACTTATATATGCATGTGCACACGCAGATAGATACACACACACTAAGGATGTTTATGGTGTGGGGATTAAGCAGGAAAGTTACAATTTGTTTCCTTTTTTTCATCAATACTCTGGTGTTGTTAGAACTCCTTTTGCAATATCTAGTAACAAGAAAAGGGGAAAAAAAAAGTCAGAACATTTTCTTGAAACATTTTGATAAATACACAAAATCTTCAGGTCTTATTAGGGGTAAAAAAAAAATCTTTTAGAAATTAGGTCTCCAAAAATGTGATCCTAAATTTAATTTTTTCAGGTTTATTCACTGCTGTAACCACAGCAAATTTCATTCTCTAAACAGCTTTTGAGGATGCTTGAAATTTGGAATTAAAGTAAAATCATTCCAAAACAGATTTCTTTTAAAGCAGCATGGTGCATTTCCATGTGTATTGTTTTCCAGTGTTTAAACACAGGATGAGGGTTATTTTATCTATTGGTTATTAAACCTTTCCTCTTTTTGATTCACTCATCACCAGTAATAATAATTCTGTGATTGCCTTTTGGGCAAGAATGTTGTCGGTGATGAAACCTCTAGAATAAATGCCAATTATTATAGAAATGATCTGACTCTATACAGATCTGATGGGACAATTTAACATGACCCCTTATTCAGCAACCTGATTTCAGGTGGAGACTAATTAAGAGTTTTTGTAGTGCAAAAATAGTATTTCTTTGCTTAAAAAAACCCCCAACAATAAGCCAAACTGTGACAACAGCTGTGTTTTGAAAAAACAAAGTTTAAAGGGGAAAAAATGTGTTGTTACCACAATGGCAAGAAGAAAAAGTAGTATTTACCATACACTTTCTCCTAATACTTTTGTCTTTTGTCATCGCTCCCAGTTTTGTGGGTTGAAATTGTCTTGCTTCTGCATGGTGGAGTTCCTTCTGTAGTATCTTCAAAGCAGTGGACACCTTTTAATTTTCTGCTGTCAAAGCCACAGGGCTTCAAAGGAAGGGACACTCAGACAGGACTCATTGGAGACCAGGGCATTCTCTTTGCATTAAGACTGTGAGGAAAATGAGAAACAGCAAAGAATTTCCTGACTGCTGTTGAATCAGAATATGATTTCTGCAGAACTGCAGATCATCACACTGACTCCTATTTTAGAGGAAACATAACACAGGTGAGACTGAAATGGCTGATCTATATGTGTATGTATATATATGCATATACATGTGTATATATATATACACACACACTCTCTGCCTCAAAGCTTGTTAAAGTTAGCCCGGTGTTGACTGATTTCAGCTTGCAGGGACCACATTGACTAAGGTCTCCCAAAAGAAATAACTGCAGTTATAATAAATATAACACTGATCTTGTATAGCTGTGGAAGGAAAAGTACAATGTAACTATTTGGTGCAACTTGACAGCTCCTGTGGAAATCAGTGGGAGATTGCCAATTTCCACCAACAGAAAACCTGGCCCTGAAAATAACTTTATCTTCCTTTAGTTCTTATTGTACCCAAAGTACAACGCCACAAACCAACCCAGCATTAACATTTCCCTCGTGTAAGTGTGTATCTTGGCACATATGACCCAGAACAAACATCAGACAGCTTTCTGAGTCTGATTCTGTAAAACTGTGTGTCAAGTGAGGTTGCTCTGCAAATGCAGGTTTTGTTCTACTCCCTAGCTTCAGAGCCAGACTTCAGAATGTGTCCAGAATGCCTGTTTGCTCACACAGATGTATTAGCTGGTGGTGTTTCTGTCTCACGTTCATCATGAGAACATCAGGAGATGCAGCTGTCAGCTGTATATATAATGATTTCTAAACAACTGCCTACTCAGCAAGGTAAGGATGGGATCGATAAAACGAAGCAATGTCCATTTGACATGCAGCACTGTGACTCGCTGGGTAAAACCGCTTGTGCGGTGTGACATCGGTGAGTTTTCGAAGGAGATATTTATCAGTCCTGCTGGTTTTGTGGCGCTGAGGAAACAATAAATAAGCGTAAAAGGAACAGCTTTTGAAAGTTCTTCTAGGAGAATGTAAATCCCATATTTTCCATCAACGTGAATGTGGCTGCATTTGAACACTAAACCAGGAAGGTTTATAGTGCATATGGTACCTATTTG
This sequence comes from Picus viridis, assembly GCA_033816785.1. NCBI lineage: Eukaryota > Metazoa > Chordata > Aves > Piciformes > Picidae > Picus > Picus viridis. The sequence continues at coordinate 8,801,487 of CM066582.1, read as the reverse complement.
AATTTTTTAAACATCTAATTTCTGCTGTGGAAATGGAGAGCAGCTTGAGTTATTTATTGTGGGATGCAGAAGGAAATCCCGACCCTTTGCAGGGACATGTTAGAATCCCTGCACCATTCAGCCAGTTTTCTCCTGTCACACCTACTTAAATGTTCAAAAAGACGCTTTTATGTATTGGGTGTGCTCTGGATCAGGCTGGTTTCTGAGCACTTAGGACAGCTTTCAGAGATTGCTGGTGGCTCCCAGTAGATTGTAATTCTAGAAACGGGAGCCTGATACTAAGCATCGCCACCTGTTCTCCATTATTTTCCTTCAGAAGAAAACAATGCCAGTATAAGATTACATACTAATGGAACCCATTTTCACTAAATAGGTACATTTGGTCACATGTAATTTGGTGGCCTATAAAAGACAAAAAGAAAACAGTAAACTGTTTTCAAAAGAGAGAAGCAAATATAATATAAATGAAGAGTTTCCTAACCACGTTAACTAAACCCAATTCTTATATGGCAGGTATACCAACATGCAGTGTGTAAGTACATACAGATCCCTTCTTCAAATAGTTGTGTTTTCCACTTGATTTGTTGACATATCCTGAAATACTTTGGACCTCATTCAGTAGTTTGTAAATCCACTACAGAACTCAATTTGCATCCTGTCAGCATTTACACTGGAATTCCTCTTTCTACATTGCTTATAACAATGCAGGTCTTGTCTCGATTCAGGTTCCTTTGCTGCCTCTCAGTAGAAAAAAATTATAAGCATATATAGCATTGTTATAATGGTACTTGCCAATTCTGCAGTTGCTTGTTAGACTCTGTTGGCATTTGCCATAGTCAGCATGGTGCCACATTGTATCTCTGCTGCAGATTTATTTGGAGAAGTGAGGGAATTTAAAAAATGAAATTATTAGTGCATTTCTGTTTAGGTTGTACTGTGTGCATGTGGTACATTTCTCAAGCACACAGGTTTCCTGCCCTTGAAATCCTGAGCATGGTAGCATTTGTATAGAACCTGTGGTAGCCTGGCTTATGGCAGTCACCAGTCCTGGTCATGGATAGAGACCAGTCTCTGAATGGTATCCAGTCTGCTGCTTAGCCCTTCTTGTTGCTCTTTTCCCTTTTTGCCAACATACTACTTCCAAGGCTGTCATAGAAAAATGCAGATTTTTAGGGGGTTTGGGTTTTTGTTTTTTTTAAAGAAAGTTTTTCCTGCATGTGCTCCATCAGACTGTTGGTAGCCTCTCAGTAGTACTGCTTCTGCAAACTTCTGCTTCAGTAAAAACTGGTGGGGTTTTCTGAAATAACATTTGTTTTCTGAAGTGATAGTTACTGCATTTTGAAATTGAGAGTTAGCAGTTGATTGAAAGGCAGCAAATGAGGAGCCACAGTACTTTACCCACAGCTTTATGCTTCTGGGGAGGTGATGTGTGTGTTTGCTCTTGTGTGTGCTCTGGAGGTGCCACCTGCCAGTGCAAGCCCCATGTCTGTAGCCTTGGCGTCCTGGTAGGGCACTTCTTGTTGGCAAGCACATTGCTAAGAGACGAGGATAGGTTTAACTCTCATCACACGATAGTCAAAGACAGATATTTTAGGCCCAGTTTTTTGGACAAAATTTAGGCAGAATTTGGGGAACTAAAAGGTTTGTGTTCTACATTTCCTTGTGTGATCCATAGGAAAACATCCAGCAGGGACCTGTGAAGGAGCAATGCGCTCAAGTTACAGCTGACAGTTGATGGTAGAGATCCACCACCCTTCTCAGCTGGTGCTTGACTCTCAACCCACAGATCTTTCCTATTTTGCCACAAGCAGCAACACAGAGCTGTGTTCTCTCATTCAGGGCAAAACCTTCAGTCAGTAATCTCATCAGAATCAATGGGGCCATGGACACATTTCAGGTACTTGGGTCATTTTCTAGCATAGGTTTGGTGACTTCATAGACTAGCCTTAAATGTAAGTGCAGTCTTAACTACAACTGACAATGGAGAAAGACTTGGGATCAAAAGCTAATCTGGTCTCTCTCAAATGTTTGTTCTGTAGTACTCAGCTGGAGTCTTAACTCTGAAATTGGAATGTGTTTTGCTCAGAGGAAACAGAAAAAGTAGATTTATGGAGTGCTCTACAGCTGCCTTTCCCAATGCAGTAATGGTTTTTAAAGTCTGTTTCGATTTGCAAATGTGTCTAATGACTTAAATATTTATAGACTTGGTTAGTCCACAATATCAGATTATTTCAGCTATGAAAGAGTTTACTTTCAGGTGTACAAAATGGATATTGAGGACATTGTCAGGCCCTGATATGACTGTTTGCATAGGTAAGTGAATGTGGTGTTTCAGAAAAACTGAGACACAGCTGCCATATATCGATGGCCTTTAGTCGTGCGCTAAGTCTTTAGTGAGTAAATCCCTTGTGATGCCCTGCAAAACCATGGGATTGTAGATCACAGCAAGGGCTAGTCACATTAGGGAGAGGTTACAAGATCATTCCTTTTTAACCTTTTGATTTCCTAAGGAAATTAAAACTTCTCTTCTGATTTTGGCTGGGAAAGCCCCTTTGCTGGCCAGCCACAACGTTTCCATTTGTTTGCATCAGTTTATTTTCTCAAAGAGCAGGAAAGAGCAGTGCTGGACTGAACATCTAACAGACAGCACTCTGGCAGAGTGGGAGCCTGCACCCAAGCAGTGAGCGCCGTTACAAATAGCTTTGCTCTATTCATGTTATTCATGTGATCTGGGAAAGTCATGAACAGAGCTCTGCCTAATGGAGTCTCATTAAAGCAACAATTTGCTCCTTTGCTTTTGAACTTTCCAAAAGTCTTTCTTGAGTTACAACTGATATGAATGATAAGGGTACTACTGAAGGTTCCCCGGCAAATCTGTAACACACAGGCATTCTTCCATTCAGGTGTGTGTTGTATTTACATGAAAGGCAGGCCTAAGACACAGTCTTATTTCCAGATGTACTTTGACTTGAAGACTTCAAGGTAATTAACTTAAGTAGTTTGGGTGTTTTTTTAATATGGTAAACAACTGTGGCTTAAGCATGAGTAGAAAGAAGCTGACACTGCAAAGAAATGAAGAAAGAAGGTTGGAAAAGGTTTGCATAAGTAGCTGTAAGAGGTTTCCTTCAGCAAGTTTTATAATGAGGACTTTAAAATACAGGACTGTAGTGGCAAAGTAAATGAATTGTAAAAGGGGTGTGCGCGGACTTTGTCCTACAGAAACATGGGATAACTGCATTAGTATGTGCTTCTTCCTCCATTTTTCCCAGCTATTGTGATCAAACATGGTGAGTTTTGTTAACAGAAGATGAGGAAAGATGAGAGAAGATTTGGAGAGGGATGTTTTGGAACAGAATGATTGTGTTCTCAGAATGTCCTAGGAAAATGTCAAAATAGTGGTGCAGTTGTATTAGCGTTTTGAAGTAATACTCTGGAGTAATCAGACACCTAACTGACGAGCAGTACCTGTAGGATACATCTTACTGAGTGTGATCTACACTGATATCAGTGGTCCCAATGCCCTTTTATGCATTCAACCTGTAGGCTTCAGCAGGATTGCATCAGTTTAACTAAGGAAAAAAAGCTGTCTATTGAATAAACTTGGAAAAGGGTATTCAGATCAGATTAAATCTTTGTAATTATGCTATCTGTTATCTAAAGTTTAAGCTCAGTATTAAGTAATTGATATGCCTAATTGTGGCAGCTCAAGACAGCTTGATGCCCTCAAATCAAGAATTCTGATTGCTTAATTATACTGGTGAAAATGTGTGGTTTTGCTTCAGTGACAAAGCTTACCTTGCTGCAGCATGTATCCTATTAGGTCTTTGGGGTAGAGCACTGTCTTGCCTTTGGGCCAAGCCCTGAAGTGTCATGTTTAAGGGTAAATGGCATTTCTGCATTTCCAGGAAGGGGCATTTCTACTTGTTCATGTCTGGATGAGGGTCAAAATGCAAAGCTGTAGCAGCAAAGCAAAACCTTGTGTTTAGTCCCTCTTTGCTGTGTCCCGGTGAACATTTTGCATGGCTCACAGGGAGCTAAATTCCTGACTTATTGAGGCAGTGAGTAGCTGCAAGACTGTATTCCACTGCCTCAGTTTTGAGAGATTCTCCCAGCAGACAGCATGCAGTTTGCTTCTACTCCACATGAGCCTTTGAATTGTCTTGGAGGAAAATGCAGCAAATTTAGGAGACATTCAAACACTGATTCTTTGTTACTTCATGGACTGATTTTCTGAAGGCAATGGGAACTTTGCTTGTTTTGGGACCAAGTGGTCTGTGGAAAAGGGCTCATTTTCTGCTTTATTTCTGTATGTTTTCACAATACATGGAAACATCAGCTGAAGTTAGACACTTGGATACACAAAGAGCTGCTAAGCAAGAGTGGCTTTTATAGCTCTCTCAGCAGATTAGGTCTGCAGCCACCACTGATGTGACTGTAGGTTCAGTGCAGGTGGAGAGAAATCCTCAAGCCTGAGTGCTGGTCAGAACCCAGTGCTAAAGACATGGTTGAAAGAGCACTTCTCCAGGCAAATGTTCCTGTCTCACTTGTTTTGAGTGTGAAGTATCCTGTGCAGTCCTTCTGTCTCCTGGAGAATTAGAAGAGCAGGGAAATGAAAGGGAATTGGTTGATTTGGGAAATAGCCTTCACACGACTGAGGAAAACCATCTAGCGTTACTTCATTATTTTTCTTTGATGAAGCTCTTTTCATTCATGTCAGTCTAGTCTGCTTTTCTGCCTCCTTGCTATGTGACTGGGAAAATAATCTGTTGCCTAAGAGGTGAATCATGCTTTGTGCAAAGTATTACAAATATGCTTATGTTCTCACAAGTATAAACATATAATAACATCAAATGTTTGAATAATTGCACTGCTGCTAGCTGAAATACCCAAGAATTATCTTGAAATATTTTTAGCTCTCTAATCAAAACATCCCTTTATTTTGTGGTTTTATGTTGTTGCTGTTTTATTTGTTTGGGTTTTTGGTGGTGGTGGTGGTGATGGTGGTGTTTTTTTCCCTGCATGTGCAGGGAAAACAAGGAATCACATCTCCTTTACATCTTCCAGCAACTCTCTAGCCAAAAGATAAGGAAGGATATCTTCCTTTGCTATAGGCACATAGCTACAGTCAATGGTTGGTTTCAGCATGGAGTTTAAGGAGAGCTCTGTACATATACATGCTCAAAGAAATGTCTGGCAAGAGTTAAACAGTCTGAATAAGTTAATCTGTAAGACATCCTTCAGACAATTGATGTATTCCATGGGTATCATTGAAAAGCAGGCCATGTTTTCACAGTTGGCTGCTAAATGTGGCCACCCTCATTTGTGTTCGTACCTCTATGAAGGAGATAATTATTAAAGACACAGTCACTTCTATTTAGCACATCTGAAAGGAAGGGCACAAGTTCAGAAGGAGGAAAGAATCATACAGCTATATGGATGTGGGTTGAAGAAAATTATTTGTGTACTGTGGACTTGACTTACGTGGCCTTGGGGCAGCCAAGCCATTTAATCTACACTACGTTAGGTCAATCTGTTTAAAAGGAGAAAGCAAAAAATAATAACAAAAAGGGTAAATAGAACCAACCAACCCTTCAAATCTTTTCTGCCCTTGTTTGATCTTGCTTCTGCAGGCTACCTAGCAGTTACAGTACTGATCATATAGATACTGTGATACTGTATGTAGGAAAAAATTAGAGAGGCAAAGGCCCAGTTGGAACTGAAGCTGAACACCTCTGTGAAAGATAACAAAAAGCATTTTTACAAATACATTAACACTAAAAAGAAGGGCAAGAAGAACCTGCACTCTTTATTGGACCTGCAGGGGAACACAGTGACTGAAGATGAGGGAAAGGCTGAGGACCTGAACACCTTCTTTGCCTCAATTTTTAACAGCAAGGCAGGAAGAGTTCAGGACGAGTGGCCTCCTGAGCTGGGTGATGGGGTCAGGGAGCAGTGCAATGCCGCGGAAATCCATGAGGAATCAGTTCGGGACCTGCTGAGCCACTTGGACACTCACAAGTTCATGGGGCCAGATGGGATCCATCCTAGGGTGCTGAGAGAGCTGGCAGATGAGCTAGCCAAGCCGCTCTCCATCATTTTCCTCCAGTCCTGGCTCACTGGAGAGGTCCCAGATGACTGGAAACTGGCCAGTGTGGTCCCCATCCACAAGAAGGGCTGGATGGAGGAACCCGGAAACTATAGGCCGGTCAGCCTGACCTCAGTGCCAGGGAAAGTGATGGAACAGATTATCCTGGCGGCAATAACTGCGCACCTGAAAGATGGCCAAGGGATCAGGCCCAGCCAACATGGATTTAGGAGGGGCAGGTCCAGCCTCTCCAACCTGATCTCCTTCTATGATCAGGTGACCCACCTGGTGGATGTGGGGAGGCCTGTGGAAGTGGTCTAGCTGGACTTCAGCAAGGCCTTTGACACTGTCCCCCACAGCAAACTGCTGGCTAAGCTGTCAGCTTGTGGCTTGGACAGCAACACTCTGAGCTGGGTTAGGAACTGGCTGGAGGGCCGAGCCCAGAGAGTGGTGGTGAATGGTGTCACATTCAGCTGGAGGCCAGTTACCAGTAACGTCCCCCAGGGATCAGTGCTGGGCCCCATCCTCTTTAATGTCTTCATTGATGATCTGGATGAGGGAATTGAGACAGTCATCAGCAAATTTGCAGATGACACCAAATTGGGAGCAGATGTTAGTTAGAGGGCAGAAGGGCTCTGCAGAGGGACCTTGACAGGCTGGACAGATGGGCAGAGTCCAACAGGATGGCATTCAATAAGTCCAAGTGCCGGGTGCTGCACTTTGGCCACAACAACCCCATGCAGAGCTACAGGCTGGGGTCAGAGTGGCTGGAGAGCTCCCAGAGAGGGACCTGGGGGTGCTGGTTGACAGCCACCTAAACATGAGCCAGCAGTGTGCCCAGGTGGCAAAGAAGGCCAATGGCATCCTGGCCTGCATTAGGAATAGTGTGGCCAGCAGGAGCAGGGTAGTCATTGTGCCCCTGTACTCTGCTTTGGTTAGGGCACACCTCGAGTCCTGTGTCCAGTTCTGGGCCCCTCAGTTTGGGAAGGACATCAAGACACTTGAACATGTCCAGAGAAGGGCAACAAGACTGGTGAGAGGCCTTGAGCACAAGCCCTATGAGGATAGGCTGAGGGAGCTGGGGTTGTTTAGCCTGGAGAAGAGGAGTCTCAGGCGTGACCTCATTGCTCTCTACAACTACCTGAAAGGTGGTTGTAGGCAGGAGGGGGTTGGTCTCTTCTCTCTAGCAACCAGCACCAGAACAAGGGGACACAGTCTCAAGCTGTGCCAGGGGAAGTTTAGGCTGAAGGTGAGGAGAAAGTTCTTCATGGAGAGATTCATTCATCATTGCAATGTGCTGCCCGGGGAGGTGGTGGAGTCACCATCCCTGGAGGTGTTCAAGAGGGGACTGGACTTGGCACTTGGTGCGATGGTCTAGTCATGAGGTCTGTGGTGACAGGTTGTCCTCAATGATCTTTGAGGTCTCTTCCAACCTTGGTGATACTGTGATAATGAATTATAAGACAGCATGGCACCTAGACAGTGCCTTGGGTCATTCCTCTAAAGCATATAGGCAGGAGGAGGTCACATAAGGGTTGACTCTGTGTTTGCACTCTGGGGCATCTAAATGTGAAAAATGCTTGCTAGGGAGGCACGCAGCAGCCCGGAGAATCCAACTCATGCAGAATAAAAGTTGTCAAGAAGGCAGTGCAGTATTACCATGGTTCCTGTTTCTTTGGCTATTCTAACAAGTATTGGATACACGTGGAAGGTGTGTGGACTGAATAGTATCAGGTTGCTGCATCTGGCTTGGCTTTAGAAGTGGAAATATAGCAACAGGATGGATAAACGAAAGGGCCACCCACTGTAAAGTGTGGCTGACCAGTATAAGGGGGGAAGTCTTTATTGGATGTTTATTCCACAGGCTGTTACAAAGAAACTGCTCTCAGTTTGATGTAGTGCCAAGCACAGAGGATTAAAATTTTAATGACTGTTTGTTATCAACTTCCAAGACATCTAGGAACAATGAAGAGATTCCATAACTCCACATAAAGAATATTAGTTTCAGATAAGAGAGTGCTTGAAAACACAAGTTCAGAAGATACAGTAAAATGTAGCAGGGAAGAAGATGAATACAAGTCTCAGCTGCAGAACATCTTATTTTGAGGGTGGAGAACAGATTTATAGCTATTTAGTTGTTTTAGTTGTTAAATGCCAGAATCCTAGGTAATTGCATGCTAACAATGACTAGAATAGGACAATGTCTGTTCTGGCGTGATTTAGAAATCGCACAGGATTATTTCTGTTTCTCTGAACCCTTTTTCTGGGGGGAAGAAAAGGGGGAGTGTGTTCCTTTATCAAGAGATTATTCTTTTCTATAGCTAGCAGGCCTGAGTATGGATTATTTTGTTTGTTATTCCCCCCCCTTGATTTTTTTTTTTTTTTTTATAATTTTAATGAATTAGATAGTCTTTTAAATTCTATTCTGCTGCCTCTTCTGTGCTATGACCCCTAGCACTGAAGGAAGTCTTGCTAGAAAACGGAAAGGGGTCATAAGATTGAGAAGAGGGTGTAGTCAGAGTACAGCGTCTGGAATGAAAGATGATCCCTCCGTGGCTATTGCAGACTGAAACTATGAGCAGCCCCTGCTAACTCAGGGGCTGCAGACATAAATGTAGTCTAAAGCCACCCTGTTCTTGCCTCTTGAACTGCATGTGCTCAGCAGTCTCCTCTGAGAATTGGGGCCCAGGTTTGTTTGAATTAATAGTGAAGTCATTACACTATGTAAATATGTTAGTGTTCATCTGGTTTTACTCACAAGTTATTCTTGCCTCGCTGTGTTGTTCCTGTTTTCTTGTTTGTGCAAAATTAACCAGGAGCACTTTAAAACCAAAGAGAAAAAAGGGTAAATAGTGTTGAAACCTTGATTGCTACATTATTCACCACAGGCTAAAATTGAATAGGCAGCTCTAACTCAATCATATAATAAGAGTACAGTGATTTTATTAGTGTTGTTAGGGGCCCTTTCCTTTTTTGCTGTCTTTGGCCTCCTTTGAGTAAAGTGTAATAATTTGTCTTAATAGCCTGGTATTATAATTTTTACTTTTACTGAGGGGTGAGCTGAACAGCAGTATGAGTCTAACCACTTCACAGAGCTTGCCTCAGCCCTCAGGGGACTATGACCAAGCCCTTTCTCAGGACAGCTGCTCTTTTGCAGGTAGCTTGCATGAGCACTGCTGACCACTTGTACAAGCATAACTGTTCCTAGAATGAGCCAGGATGTGGATCCACATTCGTATATTGGAATTCTTGCTGTTGTTATACAGGGGAAAGCCCCAAGGTGCATTGTTGATATGTCATGTTTCTCAGTCTCACTCATGCAGACCAAATATAAAACCTGAAGAAATATCACCTTCTGTTGTTGTTGGTGGTTGGTTGGGGTTTTCCCCCTCCCCAGTTCTTTCCTTGCTGTTAAAACTCATGAACTTCTGTAACCAAATCTCTGAATTCTCTGTGGTGGATGAGACTGGAGAGTGGGAGCTGGTGTGGGTGCCCCAGCATTTTTTCATTGCTTGGATATTAAAGCTAGGCTGACTGATTTTTGATGTATGATTTCAGTTCTCTGTAGGTGGAATTCAAAGAACTTGGTCACTCTCACTTCCTCTCATAGTGGAGTTCTCACAGCCACCATGTTTCTGTGTGCAGGAAAAAGAAGGAAGGTATTTTGAATCTCAGAAGACAGTGGCAGTTTCTGATGCATAGAGAAATAACTGAGGATTGAAAGAGGCATATGAGCCAGGTGATCTCACACAAATGACCATCAGGGAGGGAGACAATAATGCTGACATTTAGTAACAATGTTACATGCAGTCAGCAGTCTGCCGAGGTGGAGACTGCGGTTCCTTCTTCTCAGACATATGGCATCTGGCTGTCTCTCCAGATGGCATGAACTTGGGGCTTCATAGCTGTCCTTTTAAAGAAAAGGGCCAGAGAAACTTCGTTTTGGACACCAGTGGCTAAAATGCTTTGTGTTCTGCAGCACAAAGCGTATTTTGCAAGGAGTACCTAAGAGTCATTGCCAGGGTGAGCACCACAAACACTGCACAAATATTTACAACCTTGAAGCATTTTCTCTCCAGACTAAGGGAGCTTTTGCACTGACTTCAGTCAGACAGGGTTTTCCCCTTGCTTTGTCTAGCTTTTGAGATTATTTAAAAGCAAAGGAAGTGTATTTCCTTAGTAGCTATCCTACAGAAGGTAAAGCTATGAACTCACTTTTCTTGCTGTGAATGTGTGTTTGCAGAGATGGCTCCCAACAAAAGATCCACCCAGAAAGTGCATTGTGATTTGATAATGTTCACAATAGCAATTTACTGCCAGTTTCCAGTAGACTTATTCTACTCCTGGTCACAAATCTAAGTACCTGCCTGTGGTTTAATGCTTGGTGAGCCACAGGAGCTGCCAGCTCTTTCCACCTGGATAGTATTCTTAAATTAATAAAAAACCCTCCATACTTCTAGAGTTAATAGATCCAGAGGGAAAACTGGTTTTGGCAACCCGCTGTTCATCCATCACAGTAAACATGTTGATCAAAAAGCCAGAAGAATCTAGCTCTGGAACAGATGCTAAGTAGCCAATTAGAGACAAAACTAAAAAGCAAAACCATCAGAAAAGGGGTGGGGAAAGGGCAGAGATAAAAGGGCAAGAACAGAACAGTCTGCTGAAAAGACTGGACATAGAACAAAGTATGTGTTAACAAATCCTTATTCTTCAAGCAGTCTTTGGTGCTGCATTCAGATTACACAAAATCAAGACCTGGAGGCTTCCTGTCACATGGATTTAGAACTGCTTTGCTGACCTCAAAGATTACCTAACCTTGTTTTGATGCTCTCTGTTGTATTTCTGCTGCTGGTAGTTCACCAGACAATATCAATCATATGCATTGAGACAAAATCCATACAACCTGAGGTCAAACTAACTGTTCCCCAAACAGTCATGAGAAGATGAGGGGGCATGGCCTGAAGCTGCTCCAGGGGAGGTTTAGGTTGGATGTTAGGAAGCACTTCCTCACAGAAAGGGTAATTGGACACTGGAATGGACTGCCCAGGGAGGTGGTGGAGTCGCCGTCCCTGGAGGCGTTTAAGGAAAGACTGGATGTGGCACTTAGTGACATGGTCTAGTCAGTGTGGTGGTGTTAGTTCATAAGCTGGACTTGACGATCTCACGAGGTCTATTCCAGCCTCAACAATTCTGTGATTCTGAACCTTCTTTAATCATGTCTTTTGTAAGGTACCAGTTTTATGGATCAGGAAGCCTCATTCAAAATCAAGCAGTGTATGGCATCTCCATGGTACCTCCAAATGTTTAGAAGGAAACACTGCTATGTAATTCCATGGTAGTGATATGAGATAGGGAGGGAAAATGTGAGCACCTGTGTACACATAATACACTTCCTCTGAAATGTTGAGAGTCATCAGACAAACACCAAGGTGGATCTAAGGTTGATAGTTTGCCTTAAAGATGTGGTGGGACAGGAAGACTCATAGCTGTGCAGCCTTGGGAACTGCAATGCATATGCTATGTTCTGGTGGTAGTTCTGTGCTCTTCTGTAGTATAAACTACAGTACACATCTGTGCATATTTTGGATGTTGTGTGCTGCCCTTTGAGTCATTTGGGAATATAACTCATTTCATATAACTTACCTATATGAGGAACAGAGGGAGGACCAAGTTGAACAAACTTGTAAAGTGGATCACTTTAAGTTCCTTAAATCTTTGGGTTTATACTTTCATAACACATGTAAAATATACTAAATTAAAGCCAATGTGGTTCAGAAATAGTAACTACTCAGGAATGTAATTGATCCACTTGCAGTCTTTCAGATGACATTTTCTCTATGTCTTCCTGGAGCCAAGGATAGCTTTAAACAGACACTGCCTCTTCCCAGCAGGACACAAAATGCAGGTAGTTCTGTAAGAAAAGGTGTTGCCTTATAAGCTGTTGAATAAGGTGTTCTACTGTAGTCCTAAAATGCTTGCTGAAATCAACTGTGTGGGTCAGGAGGTCACATAGGGTCAGAGTGTGAGTGAGATTTCAGAAGGGAAAATTGGTTTTCTGTCTGCAACGGAAGAGGCACCATCAGCACTGGCTGGCTCTGCGTGCAACAGGGCAACACAGCTCCTGTGTTTGTTTTGAGGAGTTTGACTCTCTCTCCGCCAGGCACAGCTACGCCCTCCCCCCTTAGGCACAGCTCCCCACGCAACTGCTTGAAGAGTGGGAAGTTGTTTCTCATGACATTTTTGCTGGGATGAGGAAAGCCTGAGTCAGGGCTCACGTGTGTCCTGCAGCCTTGTTGGTTCAGAGGGACCTCAGTGAGGTTTGTTTTTTGGTTGTTAAGATCTGAGTTTTCTTTGGCTCTAGCAAATCATGAGAGCTGGACTACTGCATGCTTTAGAAATGTTCTTCCCCTGGTGGTCTAGGAGTGGATTATTACTTTGAAACATGAATATTTATTGTCTTAATAGCACAGGCTTCTGGGACCATTAGCCACACAATTTGAGGGAACAATCTTTGGAGGCTGCAGTGCATGCATCTACAAGGTAGCACCCTGTGAATCGGACCTCATGAACAGCAGTGTTAAGTTGAAGAGTTAAAAATAAGTTGTTGCTATAAGGGGCAGAAGTTGGTGCTTTTCTCTCTGGATCAGGCAGAGAAGTGGTTCAGAGTTGTGTTATTTTAACAAGAAGGTTCAATGTGAAAAACAGAATTGTTGAACTCATAACGGTAACTGAAAGGATTAAATCTGTGTCATTGCAACTATTGTGAGTTTTGCTTTCAGGAATGGTCTGTGCCACAGCAGTCACTGAGAGTTGAGAGTTTCTGGTGAGATCAGTCTGAGACAGGATCCATGTCTGGAACTGTCTGAGAGCACAGCATGATTTCCTCTGTGGGATAAATTAACCATGGCTTTCTACTTGTGCACAGTGAGGTCCCTCGCTATCATCTATGCTTGTGTTGAGCTAAGAATAGAAAAAAGCAACATCAGCACTGCTGTGGGAAAACTCCATTGCTCCAGATGGCTGCTGATAAACTCTTTTCTCATTTGGGATTAAAACCAAAATAGTAGTAAATGATGTTCATTTCCCATCCTCATTTTAATGTACATATTTGCTTAGCAGCTAAGAGAAAGCCAGGGTGAAGTTTGTCCATTAGACATGGATTTGTCTGAATGCACTTCAGAAGCTATCAGAAAGCAGTTTAATTGCCATGAAGGGGAAAAAAACCAAAGCAGCTCATGAAGAGTTGGGAATTTGTTAAAACCCTTTAACCTATTCCTTCCCCCCTGTTTTTGCTTTATGACATTTCCATTGTTATGAGGGTTTGTATCCTGTGAGATCATGTTAGGTCTTCTTGACTTTCATAGAGAGGATCTTCGTTCTCTCTCCAAAGAGGTGAGTAGGACAAATTCCTTTTGTGATGTATTCATTTAGCTCTACAGGCCATATGTTGAACAACTGTCCCACCAATGTTGATCTGCTAACAGCCAAATCAAATGTGAGATCCTGTCTCAGAATCAGGCCCAGGCAAGGAGCCGCGCAGTGACGCACGCTCTCTGTAATCAGTCGTGACAGCAGGAGCTTTGGTCGAGGCACATGTTTGCGTTTCCTCATTTATTAGCCTGCTTTTACTTTGGATCAACTCATGTCTCTCAGAGAGAAAAGCAAAAGCAGACCCGCACCCCTGTGGCTATTTCATATGTTTGCTCTATGCAGACCAACTCCTTGCTCAGAAAGATAGTTTTGTCCTGTCCAAAGCAGGACAGGAAGGAGAGGCTCTCACCATGACTGAGCCAGTTAGTTGCTTCATCATGCCTGATGGCTGTGGAATATTAAGCAATAGGCACAGACCCAGGACCAAAGAGCAAACAAGCTCTATTGTTCATCTCTTATGTGGAGGCTGGAAACTCTGTCCTCTTGCCTATTGTCCAGGCCAGTTTGAAAACGTAGTAAGCATGCTGGCTGGAGAGAGGTCAGCTTCCACCTCCTTTACAGATATTATTTATAAAAGCATAATTAAGGCAAATAGATAAAATAACCATTTTTCCCTTAAGTAATAGACCAAGTTGCAGTCCCAATTTATTTGTGGTAAGCTGGCTCACGGGCATGGTGTAAATACAAATGTTTATGTTGGTGTGATAAGAGAGAGAGGTGTTTTGAGAACAGAAAAAGGCATTTCTGCCAGATGTGGTGGCATTACCTGGGGGCACAGGTATTTGCATAGTACATTCATAATTAGGGATTCTGCATGTACGAGATTGAGGATCAGCCTAAATTTGCGTTCTGACACTTTGGCACCTAGGGAGCAAAATCCTTCCTAGGATAATGTATGTGTCCATTTTCTTGAGCCTCTGTCTCACCTTGGCAGTAGCTACTGCCTCTTTGCCAGGTGGGAGAGAGATATAAAGGATTGCCCTGGTAGTTCTGCAGTGCTCTTGCTAGCTGTGGCTTTCCTCCTGTTCCTCAGCTCAGTCCCCACTACCATCCCAAGATAACTGTATAAGACAGAAGCTGGCCAAGTGTCCAGTACAGTAACTGCACTCATTGTAATTGTCACTCATGTGGTACATGAGACTTCAGTTCTTGAGTGTCCACAGCAAAAGGGTAATGAATAATGTCCATGCTGTTCCTTCTGCTTGGAGTGGTAGTAACTATGATGTCCTATCAGCACAGATTGCACATGGACTTTATAATTATTTTAAAAATAAATAAATTATTAACTACTTCTGGGGGAAGTCACTACTGATATCTAGTCTGCAAAATCACTTATTTAGTCACAGCTCCTCGCTGTTGAAGGAAAATTTGAAGCTAGCAGTGTCTAGGATTCCTGATACTGGGTAAGTGATGACACAGCTTAGGTACCAATGCCAGTGGCTCTTCCTGCCTTTCTGTGACACAGCTAGTACAGCATGGAGTAGCTTCAGCATAGAAACAAAGACATCATAATATGAGCAATGAGAGCCTGGTGACTAAGATACTGGCTGGAAATACTGTCTTCAACTATTTGCTGAAGGCCATGATGAAATTCAAGCCCTTATCTCCCAAAGCTCAATGAAGCGTGTCTGCTATCAGTCTACTCACCACCCTTCAGCACATTGCAGCATCTGTCTTACTCTCCCCGGAGAGCTTGTCCATTGTGTTTTATAGTGGCAGACAGAGAGACTCCATAGAACAACAGTCCCACCACTTAGTATTGCTCCAGCCTGCAGTGAAACTCTGTGGTTTAGAATGGCCATATAAAAAGTGCAGGATAATACATGGCGCCAGCAAAATTATCAGGAAAAACCTCATTACGCTGAAAAAAAAGGGGCTGAGCTAGATCTTCCCTGCCAAATGGGAAAGATAAAGGTAGAAATGAACCTCACTCCTACGTGCTTCTCAAATCAAGGGAATGACACCAGCCACTTAATCACAGAAGTTAGAGAGCCAAGTCCCTTCCTCAGCCTTGCTGTAAAGTTAATACACAAGGAAAGGATTGAGTGGCACTTCTGGAAGGACTTATTCAACTATAAACCCCCCGACTTTTCTCCTTTACCATCTGCATTGCTTTCCTTGACTCTGTTATGCACTCTTGGCATTTTGAATGTAAGTTCAGGAAGGATAGGGATGAAGATTCATGTTCTCTTCTCCCCAGCGTTTAACCTTTACGTGTTGCTATGACCTGGCTGGCAAAGGTTAGTCTCTGTGTACTGCTGCAGGGGACATCCTGGCACAGCATGAGCAGCACTGATTTGTTTATCTAGCCCAACTCTTCCAACATTGCAGAAAATCCAGCACATCTTTGCTGTGCTTTCCTGGACACACATTCGACAGTATCTGTCTTTTACACAAGGGTGCAAAAGTAATTGGAATGATGGAGGAGAAAACATGCCAGCAAGCAACGTTCTTAGTCAGACAACACATTCTGAAAACGTGACTCCTCATCACAGGCAACTCTTGGTTATGTTGTGCTATGGGTGACTTGATCGCCTCTAATCTGGGCTAAAAAAATTAATTTAGATTGTTTAAATGCAGTTTCAGGGAGTGCTACATATTTTATCTCTCTTTCATCTGGTTTCTCATAATATCAAAGCTGCATTTAGGGGATGGAGATTTACGACCAGAAAATTATATGTATAGCTGAAGATTGTGAAGGGATGATGTGCCGGGTAGAGTTAGCGATCAGTGCTGGGGAAGCAGAGCTGGTTTATGGCTTGCTTTTCCCCTCTCCATCTGGGACTGATCTGTGTCTTTGTGTTGTGTATAGGAAATGTTCTCTGCAATTCATTAAACGTAAAGACTGTTTCAAGCTCTGTGGTGTAGAGTTTGAAATCCTTGAGTGATGCACAGACAATTGTTAGCATGTACATTTTTACAAGTGTGTTTTCTTTATCCTATGGTTTTTTGGTTTTTTAAAAAGAACACGCATTTATACCTAGGTTGGCTCAGATACTGCCAACAGCAGCACTATTGTGGGCATGTTTTCCCTCCCGTTAGCCGAAGAAATCTACACAAAGTATTATTTAGTGTTTTGTTTTGGGGTTTTTGTGTGTGTGTTTCAATAATGAATGCAGCACAGTGATAGAAATTACTTTTCTGGGAGCAGGACTTATTCCAGTGAATGTCTAGTGCCTAGGTTATAAGACTGCATCAGCACTTTTGTTTCAAGCTCCTTGTGAGCGATAGCTAGAATATCAAATTAATGGTGGGTTTGGAAGAAAGATCAAGGCAGTAGATGGCATCAGGCATCTGCAAGAGGGTTTTTAGTATAGCTGGCTGGCAAGCTGGTCTTTGGGTCTTTTGAATGGATTTGCCAGTTGTTGTCTGAGCTATATGTAACACATTATTTTTTGATGTGTGCTGCAGTCATTTACCTTAGAGAGGTCTTAGGTTTTGGCTTCCTTTTTTTTCATTTTAAAACTGGCATCTTTATCTAGGATGGGCTCTAGAGTGAAACTGAAGCTTGAGTTACTTCATTTGCCTTGGCAGTTTTCTGCGTTAGAATTGTCTTCTGTTACTTTTAACATTCTGAAAGACCGAGTTCAGAGCTGGCACTTAGCTGCATACCTTAAAATATCTTTTACGTGTCACTCAGCCTAAAAGCCAAAAGTGAAACAGGCCCCAGATATGGTATGTGAGAGTGTTCATTAGCACCACTGAGCATCAGGGAACTCTTTTATTTTAAAAGCTATTTGAGGAACCAAAAGAAAACTGCAAGTAGGCTTCTAACTGACAAGTTGCAGGTGTATACCACATGCCCATATTGGAAAAAAAGATGCGGTTATGAAGGTCTTGATGACAGACAAGGGTCTAAAATGCCTTCATCTCCAGGTTCTGGCTAGTTCATCTGCTTTTTATTTGCATTTGCCCCATCCATCAGTATGAGTATTTTCCACACAGTATAACCATTCACAGCTCTGTATAAAATCACTTTTCTGCAGTGTAAGATCCTTAGTTTAGTAAGGTCTCACTTAAGTAAGAGAAGCTTTAATTTTGTAGTAACTATTTCATAAATGGTCCATCAATGTTAAGGAGTTCTTTCTGGAAAAATGAGGAAAGGAGTAATGGGATTGAAGGGAGACCACTTCAGTTCTGCTTTGCTGGAATCTGTAGAACCCGCTTATGCCTCAAGAGTACCAAACAGGCAAGTGATTGTATTTGTCTCTTACTGCTTCTCCTGTCTAAACGATATGGCTGCCTTTGATGTTTATCCTCTGGAGGATGAACTCAAGAGGAAATGTTTATTCTTAGGGGAGAAAGGCTTACACATACGTCAGGTTACTCCAAACAGCTGCACTCTGGAATTATCTTCAGAGACACATATTCAGAGGGCAGAAATAATGGGGCAGCATTGGGAAATATCCAGACAGCACTTTTGGTACTGTAAAGTGCATTTTAACTAAGGCAACAAGGAATCAAATCATATGGGAAATGGCATGGTTACTCTTGCCATTAATGGCACTAGAGAAACTTGTCTGGTTTTAGCATTGGACCTCATTTTTCTTCTGCTGTTCTCAACAGAATGGCATAAAGATGGGGAAACAAGAAGCTGTCCATCTTAAAAACAGATTTTCAGAGCAAATTCTCAATGGCCTCCAGGTTTTTCTTTCTTGAGAACAATATAATCAAGCATTGATTCAAAATGCCATTGAGACAGTAATCAGCCTACACTGAAAGTTAGTCAACTGACCTTTTTGTTTGTGGAAAATAGTTAATAGAGTCATTTTGAAAACAGTAAAAGCAATTTTTTGATCTATTTAAAATGCTAGAGAAAATAATTTTCCATAAAATGCCCCAAATTTATTCTCATCATTTTTTATCTAAACAAATTCCTCAAGCATAACTATGAGGAATTAAAAAATAATACTACATCTATGAGAGAACACAGTTGTAGCTGTGTGGGAGTCAACAGAAAGGATCCTGGAATGTGGCAGTGTGTGTTGTTATGTCTTCTTGAAACTTCATGTCTTTTGCTCTTGTAGGAATGAACTTTTTTCTCTCTCTTTACAGGAGCATACAAAGCTTGCAAGTTGTTTTTTTTTTTTGTTAAGAAAATAAACCCAAAGCCTGGCATTTTTTCCCTTAAGATAATGCTGGTTTTGATGAACATAGGAGAATTTAATTGTATTTGTGTGTCTCTGCTTGCAGGGAAGTGCATGTGTGAGACAGTTTGTGCTCTGTAATCTATTCCATTCTGCATACCATGGGATGCTGTTTAGCAGGTGACAGGTTTCAGGAGTATACTAAGCCCACATCTGAGGTAAAGGTTATCATCTAAATGAAATACTGACCAGTGATGGTTGTTGCCTTCCCAGAAGTCTAACTGGAGTCGGCCAGTGGGGAGAGCTGCAATTGCAAAGGAGCTTGTACTGATGTGGTGTACATGTTTGCTGTGAGAACAGTTAACTCATTGTCCATTACTGGGTATTCCTATCAAAGGAAAATGCCTTCTTGGAGTTTCAATTGCAATGTTACCCACTGGAGGGTCTGTTTCAGGACTTTTTACTGACTGAAGGAGAGTTGCGGCTCTGTTCACCCTTCACTGTGGTATTTTAAGCTCTTGCCAATGAGTGAGACACCTGAACCCACAAAAATATGAGTTCTCTTGTGCAAACATGTTTGAGGCAACAAAAGATGAAACCACAAGGGAACCAGTCATATCTCATGATCCTTTAAGGAGATACTTCCTCATCAGTGATATTCGAGACTGCTAGATGGCTGCAGTGAAGCATCCCTACCTGCATCTCAGCTGCCTCTCTTTGTTGGGGGGTGGGTTTGTTGGTTTGTTTTCTTTTTAGTGGGGCTGCACGCAGGCCTTGTACAAAAGAACATGTCACTGTGAACTTTTCTTTCTCCCTCCCAGGCCTATCCCTGCACCAATGATAAGGAATGTGAGGTCGGGCGGTACTGTCACAGTCCTCATCAAGCCACCTCTGCGTGCATGGTGTGCCGGAGGAAGAAGAAGCGTTGCCACAGAGACGGCATGTGCTGCCCTGGGAACCGCTGCAACAACGGTACCTTGCCCATTCCTTCATTCTCCTCCAGAACAGCAGCAGCTCCACAGCATGTGTTTCTCTGAGCCTTCCCAGAAACAGTAATTTTTTCCAAGTGGCCGTGCTTCTTTTTCTAAACCAAGAAAATTTCATTTTCTACTTCATTCCACTCCACTTCATTTTCTTTTATAGAATTTCTATGTTTAGGGCATGTGTACTACCAGACATTTTCCTTTTTGGGGGTGGGAAAACCCAAAATGCTGCTGCTGACTGAAATCACTGTGCTACCTTCAATGTGGTTTGGTTACTGGAAGACTGCACAGAAACCATATTCTAAAGGAAGCAAAAGAAACTTAATGAATCCTTAATCCACTATCCCTGAGAGGGGAGGGATTATAACCATACTGTTTGCATTCTCATACTCTCCTCTGAAGACTGGAGAGAGATGACCATGAGTCATTCTCTAGGTGCTCAGACCATAAGTCAGAATAACAGTGTTACTGTCTGACAGTGAGTGAAGCAGAGCTGCAGGAAGGTTAATTACCAGGTATCAGGGATAGAGGTGTGACTTAGAACTGAATGTTGCTGAGACCAAGCCCTAGTGCCTTCCTGTTCCTGGCTTGTGAGTGTCTCTTGGTTAAGTTTCCTCTTGCTCAAATCTTTGACCAGCTGTCTTTTCCTTACAGGTATTTGCATACCAGTCACTGAAAGCATCCTTACACCTCACATCCCTGCTCTGGAAGGGCCACGCAACAAGAAGAATGGTCACTATGCTAGCAAGGACTTGGGATGGCAAAACCTAGGGAGGCCACGCTCCAAGATGTCACACATAAAAGGTAAGATCATGTTTGCACTGCACTGCTTTGCTCTTTCAGGTTACAAACCATGTTAGTGCTGTAACCAGAAACAGGCAGTAATTTCACAGGGGGTGAACCACTATTGTGAGAATACATAGCATAACTTGAAAAGTGATGTAACATCTAGCAACAGTTACTCTCATTGAAATAGCAGCGACTTTCTTCTCTGTCAGAGAGAGGCTGATCATCCATTTTCAGTTGTGCAAGACTGCACACAACCTCCTCATGTAACAATCATGTAATTAAGCACTTGCAGTTTTATTTACAATGCTGGAGCTGAATTTGTCCTTCCTAAGTCCCAGGGCAGGTATCATCAGTTACCCCCTTGAACCTTCCCAATTTGTATTTCCCATTGTATTTACACCTTTCAAATAGCTACAGATGGAAATATCATCTCTGCTTTTCCCGAGGTTCATTTGACTGAGGACTGACTCTGTACTGTCACATTTTCCCATAAGGTGAAATAGTTTGGTTGCTCTTTTTAGGACACGAAGGTGATCCCTGCCTACGGTCATCAGACTGTATTGAGGGACACTGCTGTGCTCGCCATTTCTGGACCAAAATTTGCAAGCCTGTGTTGCATCAGGGGGAGGTGTGCACCAAACAGCGCAAGAAAGGCTCCCATGGACTGGAGATTTTCCAACGATGTGACTGTGCCAAGGGGTTGTCTTGCAAAGTATGGAAAGATGCAACCTCCTCTTCTAAATCAAGACTTCATGTGTGCCAGAAGATCTGAATGAGGATTGAGAAGGCAGTGTTGAGTGACTGTGGCTTTCTGTATTTAATGCATTACAGCGATAAACAAGAACTGCAAATGAAAGCGAAATGGCTAAAGTAACGGTTAGGGTAGGAGTAGAAGTCATACCAAGTGCATTTCTTTTTGAGCTGGTGGTAAACACAAGGTACAGCTGGAGTTCTCCTACTGGTCACCTCTCCTGTAAATAACTTCTACAGTTTGTGGGAAATGCTAGATGGCAAACCAGTACAGTGGGCACGAATGTCACTTACCTTGCTGTGTTCTGTGATGTTTCAGAGCTGTTAGTGGGTTTCTGGCCTGGTAATGACTGCTAAGAAAATTGTATACATTGTACATAGGAAGCAGCGCACTCCAAGAAGACTAATCTGTCAGCAAGTTATTTGCCACATTGCAGCTGTGCAAAATGAAAATAAAGTTACTGTGAATGTCCACACAACCTTGTCATTCAGCAAAAGCAAGCACTCCTGCAGGACAAGAGTGCTCTGTTTTGGAGGCCCTCATGAAAGAGATGAAAACTCACCCTCTCACAGCAGTTTCTGTAAGAGGAGACATGTAAACCAGGGGTTGTTTCCTGTATGTTGGTAAATTGAAATGCTTTATGTAGTTCAATGTCATAGTATGGCACTTACAAGCTTGTGTTTGCCTCAGTTTACTGCTAGTATACATTAGGTTGAACAGATGAAGCAAATACATGCATGCTGAATCCAGAATTATATACAGACAGTTGCTCATTAGTCCTAAATATACTTTCCTTGCCTAAGCATACTTGCATTATAGACATTTCCAAAAGAAAGAGCAGAGTGTTGAAGTGCCTAACTCAGAGAGCTATGAAGTTGTTTTACTGTTTCTGCTACAACAGATGATGTAGACATTTGTTGAGGTGTTTAGAGCATACTGCTACAAACTCAATTTTTTACATGTCATTAGTACCAACAGGCTACTGATGGCACTCTGGAGAAGTGTAACATTTATTTCTTAGAGGCAACAGAGGAAAAAGGAGTTGGGTCTGGTGAGAACCCCTCCTCCTGCAGAAAAGGATGTAAGAAGATGGCATGACTGCAATGACGCCTTAAACTTCATGTGATGTCGCAGCATACCAGCCTCTAGCATGTATTCATCCTGGACTTGATGTCCTCGGTCTGGACTGTTCTGCCAGGAATGATGGAAGTACATGGACTGTGGAAACAGCTGACCTGCCTACATTGTTTGCTTATTGGTTAAAAAGGACACTCTCTACACCTTTACTTGTCTCCCAGGTCTTTTGAAACCTTTTTCATTTTACTTATTTGCAAATATTCTGTTGTATAGACTTTGGTAAAGAGACTGGAAATCTGATTCTAGAATTGATCTACTGCTAAACTGTAATTATTACCCATTTCCATGTTTTGTAACACAAGGGAATTTTATGGTTAATCCATTCTGAGCAACACAGGTAGACCAGTATGACTGGAGGCCATGTCACCCATACCTGACACTTTTTTGACCAACGTTTTTTTTAATGCTATAGCTTAACTACACCACCTGAATCAGACTTACTAGCTGGAACACAGACCTCAGCTAGGTCTAAATGAAACTCTAAATAAGAAGAGCATTTCACATGCCTCTTTCCCTACTGGGGTTAGTTTTTTACTGACCTTGAGGGACTGCTCACAGATAGTCTTCTAGTAGTCTCAGTCAGAGTTTTATCTTGCAGTCGTATAATTGCAACGCTGTCTTTCAGAGTTTTTCTAGCACAACTGAAACAGGAATAAGGCTCAGAAGTAGCATAATTTCAAGATATTAAAAAAGTACAGAAAGCAATGTTGCAGATGTTATTTACCCTGACACAGCACATACTCAGTCGAAGAGCTCTATTGCTCTTGTTGCAGCTAGAGGTAAAAGAAAATGATACCCATTGTGAATAAGGGGGGCTGCAGGAATGAGCTCTCAGCAATTGGCCTGTCCCCCTTTTTCCTCTTGCAGAACATAGTTATTTGGGATAATTTATTTACAGGAAATGTTTAATAAGATGTATTTTCTTATAGAGATATTTCTTACAAAAAGCTTTGTAGCAGAATATATTTGCAGCCTGTTGACTTTAATGTAGAAAAAATGTATAATAAGATTAAATATATTAAATATCCTTTCCCATTCTTCCCCAGTATTTTACCCATATTCTTTTCCTTACCTGCTGCTTAAGAAGAGTAGTTCTTTCTGGAAACAATCTGTCGAAAAAACAACTACATATTGTAGCTGTACAAGAGAAAAAAGCATCTGATTGTACTGTACTTGTGTCTCAAAGTACTATGTAGGCTGAGTTTTGGTAAAACACACAAAGGTCATCTCAAATTCCCCATGTTTTATTGCTACAAAACTAGTTTAAACAGCAACTCACTCTCTGCTTCTCTTGGGAGAATTTACACCTAAAAATTAAAGAATAAGTTTTGAAAACAATGCAGCTGGATACATACTGTTCAGTCAACCAGGTTAAACAGAAGAGGTAACACGGTCCAGGGAGTGTGTCTGGCTAGGTACCATGAGGCTCATGGTGAATAAAGCCAGCGTGGAAATTACACAGCATTTTGCTACAAGTTGCAGCACAGAAACACACCTCTGCAAGGTCTCTAATTAGCAGATAGCAGCATGAGCTCTAATGACATGTAGCAGTCCATATGGCACAACTGAAACTATTGCTACTACTGGCTGCCATGTTCTGATCCCAGGAAAACCCCCACAGAGCTCAATAAATATTGCAAAAGAAGGGCTGCGGTTATTGAGCAATAGTCTCAATATCCTTGTTACTTGTTTCTGGTAGCCCTTTGCTCACGGATGTGCAGTTGCAGGATGGAACAGTCTCCAAGTCACACTAGAGTTTGTACAGAAATGAAAAGGTTTCACTACTGTTACTTGCAATATTTGGTGGGTAGGCCTTCAAAACACAGTAACACAACACAGTAAGAACATAATAAAGCTGTGAGCATCTTCAGAGCCCAAGGCCTTCAGCAGAGCTTGAGACTGCCAAAGCCTTCAGAGATTGAATCTGGGAGCAAAAACAATAGGCGCAGGCGGGGTCCATTGCACACCACAAACACTGAGCAGCACAGCTGAACTGAATAGCATGCAAGCAGTTTTGCAACACTGAAGTTTGATTGTTCAGAAGCCATTCAGTTAATATTTGGGGGGAATATACATCAGTTTGAGAATAAAAGAACAGCTAAATTTGGGATAAATTGCTCTCACTCACTGTGTCACTCATCAAGGGAATTAAGAGTGACTGAGTAACATTTCAGAAATCTGCTGTCATGACACAAGTACTGAAGAGATTATTGCTGAACAATTCAAATACTCTTCCTATTAGCCTAGAATAGCCTCAGCATTGCCACATCTCTTTGGAAACACTTGTTAACTTTCCTACAACTACAGGATTTCTACTCTGTAACAGCATATATTGAATTTACAGTATAAATGTGGGTGTGTATCTATTACTGTGCTATTTACTTTGTCTCACGTTGTTTGCTACCTATAGTATTTATAATTTTAAACCCTTTTTAATGAAAGCAACTAAAATAGATTTATGCACTTACTTGTATAACAACAGTTCACTTCCAGCATGCATCTAGCACCTGACACCTAAAACACAATTCACTGGAATTCAAGTCATGTTCCGGCTTTCCTGCTTGTTGTGTCGTTGACAGCAAAGAAAAAAATACAAAGACAACCCTCACCAAAGATCATGAACTGTCTTGGGCACAGGCTGAGAGAAGACATTCTGAAACTGTTCCTTGCCACCAGCCCACCAGTGCTCTCTGCTTTCACTGCAGCGTCCTGCATCATCACCTCCCCCGGGAAAGGTTGATGCTATTAAAAAACAAATGTTCATTTTTCATCCCTTCTGGTGTCCCTTCCTTCTAGGAAAGCCATTTAAAAGCCCAGATATGCTGAAGCTCCAATCCAGCAGAACCTTGTATGAGCAGACACTCTAAGCCAAGACTTTACAGAATCACAGATTTAAGGAGTCTTGAGAACTATCGTCTAATTTCCAAAAACGTACCTGCTAAGAGAGTTGTGTATATAAGACTACATTTGCAAAAAATAAAGAGCTCTAGCTTTTTTGGATTGTCAGCTGACTGTTGTGAAACTAACGTCCACAGTGTGCTTGAGCGGGGGGCAGAAATCCAAACTCCCTCTCCCAAAACAACCTCACCTGTAGTCCATGACAAGGGGAGTGTAGTTACTTTTCTGCACTAGGCACACTTTCATGCCCCTCAAAGCCATTGTTAGTCTTGTGTATATAAGACTACATTTGCAAAAAATAAAGAGCTCTAGCTTTTTTGGATTGTCAGCTGACTGTTGTGAAACTAACGTCCACAGTGTGCTTGAGCGGGGGGCAGAAATCCAAACTCCCTCTCCCAAAACAACCTCACCTGTAGTCCATGACAAGGGGAGTGTAGTTACTTTTCTGCACTAGGCACACTTTCATGCCCCTCAAAGCCATTGTTAGTCTTGTGTTCAAGTCACACTGACACAAATTTATGCTTTCTTACCTAGCACACTAGCCTGATGTATGGTGGTTAAGGCCCCTTCCCTGGAGATATTCAAGGTGAGGCTCGACGAGGCTCTGGATATCCTGGTCTAGTTGGGAATGTCCCTGCTCACTGCAGGGAGGTCAGAATAGATGACATTTGGAGGTCTGTTCCGGCCCGGACCATTCTATGATTCTGTGATCTTTCTGATGCTGCATTAGGAGAGATGCTGCACAGAGAGCGAAGGAGCAGAGCTAGTCCAGAAGGCCGGGCTCTCTCATTTAACTACTAATGTTTCACTGAGATGAACAGAAACTTTGTGCTCAAGTGCTTTATTAGCTAATACAGTTTTTAACATGCTTCCCACTACCAAAGCATGTTTACAGTGCAGCACAGACCCTACACCCACTCTTACCTTATGTTTTACCTTCAACTTCAAACAACTGTTGGCAGCTGATGCAATTTGTTGAATGTCTCCTGCAGCCTTCACTTGCCTTGCTGCTCTGTCTGCTTTTCACAGACCTGTTTAAGACACTAATGAGGGAGAAAACACAGAAAATGGTGGGGTTGGGGAGGCTGACTGGAGAGAGCCAACCAGAAGCTTGAAAAGTGGGGAAAATCAACCCTCAAACTTAAATTAGATGCTGCTGTAGAAAACATCAATGTTCATCATATCTCACCTGATTACCAAAAACAGAGGAAGGGCAAACATGCTCTGTGTGTTCCTGTACCACATCCCCACACCACTGATCCAAAGCAGGGAAGCCTGATTGACTCTGGTCCCTCAAAAGCTGAAGGGTTAAGCCTATGTCCCCTAGCAGCAGCATGCCTCTCACCTTGGTCTTCTGTGTATCCAAATCCCAGTAATTCCAGAGACCTTGGATTTGTCACCAACCCACTGCTATACACTGCAGCCTGCCCATGCCTAGGAATCCCACTGGAAGACAGTGGAGAAGGAAGGAAGAGGCAAAAGCAGGAGACAGCTGTTACATTGCAGAGCTCCAGCTGGTCCCAGAGCTATTATTTTGACCACCACTGACGGAACTGACCCTGATGGATCTACAGCATTGGATGGAGCTCATTGCAAACTTGTTTATTCTGGCAGCTCCCTGTTTTTTTTGGAATTGCTTATTGTTATAGCATGAGTGTCAATTACTTATTTACAAATGTCTGGTAGCAATAAACTCTTTGTTTTTACAGTACCGGCTTGCAGCTTGGTTTAGAAGTGGCTTGCTGCACGCCAACTTCCTGAAGCACAGGAAATAATCTTTTAAGAAGCAGAGGCTTGCTTTTTAATTTTTTTTTTCCTCCTTTTTTAAAGAAAAAAATAATAGTTAAAGAAGATTAGAAAAAATGCATAATTAATGCAAAAAGATTTCCTGACAGAAATCTTAGCCTGTGTCCTTGGCAAAACTCCTACTGCAATGCTCCACTGCTACTATCAAGGTTGACTGAAGAGTAGTCAATAAAAATGAGAAATGTAAAACTGCCTGGCTGCTATGGCATGTATAGCCCACGTTTGCTGTTTCTTGCTTCTGAGAGCATGTTATTCATCAATATTCAAACTTATTTGAAGCACCATCTATTAATCAAACACTCAATAGTTCAGTACAACTCGAAGCATAGGACTCATGGATATTCTTGACCTAGTGACAGTAATTTTTAATGGAGCCATCAAGGCAGACAGATACTTAAAGCTTTAGAAAAAACTACCTTAAAACCATTTGGGCAATGTCTTTGTCTCACTCTCTGAGCAGTTAGGGATATTGTAACAATGCTTCCAATAGCAGATGATAAAAGAAAACCCCCGTGAAGATGGCCTCAAAGAACAGTTAACGTCTGTTCCAAATAACATTTAGCTCTTCTATTATGTTAATTTAAGAAGAGGGTGATACCAACTGCTTTTCCCAATGCAGCACACTGTTAACTGGCAATAAGGTGTTTAAGTTTGCAGAACTCAGTCATTAAACCCTTTAAAATTACTTGAAAGCTAGGGTTCTTTATCATGAAGCATCCTTCTCCTGTAGAGATCAGTCTGTTCCTGTGGAGGAACAGTCTGCAAGTCATAAATGATCTCCATTAGAAATTCATCAGGAACGACTGTAAATAACTGTGAAATAAGAGGTCTTCCCTTTTCTACAATGGTATCCAGTGAGACCTGGAAAATTTATCAGAACCTATGAATTTAACGGATTAATTTTCAATTCTTTACACCACTGGATTTTTTAATCCTGACATAGATGAGAAAATGCCAAAACATAATTGTCACGGTATCTCCAGCCTGATAAGAAATAGAATCTTACAATAATGCCCACTGCAGGACCTGTTGTCATGAGATCTGCAGTTCAAAACTAAACACTCAAAGTGTCCAGAAATATGGAAGCAGAATCAAAAATTCTTTGTTTATTTGAGCACCAACTTTCAACTGAAGTATGAAATTCAGTTATTAAAATCTCTGGTAGAAATGTATGGTTATACAATCCCAATTACACACCTTGTTGTGCAACACTCAGAATAAATACCTCCTCAAAAAGCAGGAGAAACCAAGTGAAGACATTTCCCCCTCAAAGTTAAATGCTGAAGATTAGAACTCACCCATGACATAATGCAGTCATTTAGCACTCATATTGTACATGAACTGTCTTAATGATTCAAACTAAAAATAGACTCAGTGCTTTGGTGCAACTCACCTGAAGGAGTGACACCAGGATTGTAACACTGTCATCAGGCACACATTGCACTGCTGCATGCCTTCCATCATTTACAGCAATAGGATTTCACCCTGGGTGATTACTTAGTGAAAATAACTGTTGATAAGCAAGCAGTTCCCATTATCATGCCATAAATCTGGCCATGTAATTTATGTATTGATACTTTATCACCGTTGGTCACACAACCTCTTTAAGTGAATAGGGAAACATAGGTATAAAGAAATCTTGCTTTGCATGCAAACATTGTAACTACTTAAGTGGATCTTACCTTCAATACGGGTCAACTTCCATAGTGTTGTATTCTCCCCACCTGAACAAAGAGGTTCATTTGTCCATGATCAAATGTGTATTCAATGAGCTGCTCAGCTGTGTTATCAGAGGAATTTTATCTGTCCTAGAAACAAGACAGGAAATTAGTTTCCACCCAAGAATTCAAATCTATTATTAATTCACATTTTTGCCTTAAAAAAGACCAACACAACCCAGACTGCTAGAATTTGCAGACTATTTCAGAAATATTCCATCTCTAACTGCCCAGTTGCAGAATGTAAAAGAATGTAATTGTGTGAAATGCAAGAGAGAGGAGAACAGTTGTTTCTAATATCTACTGAGCACTAACAAACTGAGTAGGAAAACTGTCAAGGAAATATGAGAACATTTTCCCAACAGCTTGAAATAAATGCTAAAATCCCAATTTAGTTCACTATAGTCTAAGTATTTTGTAAAACACATCTCTGAAATATAAACACTTTGAGCACACAGAGGTTGATTTACCAGTGATCCAACAGGCAGAAACTCTCACAGAAGGCAGTGCAGCAAGTCCCATAGAAGTCAGTGCAGCTCTTCAGGAATGCTAATGAATGTCTTTGTGTTACCACACAGCACAGGTCACCTTTCCTGAAAAATAAAAGCAAATGCAGAAAACACTCAATGGAGGACTAAAAAGACTTCAGAGATCAGCAGCAACAACATTGCAGGAATGGAAAACCATTGCAGGAAAAAATCATGGAGGAGAATAAGGATTGGTTCAGGGATCAAGGGTTTACTGGCTATTTTAGAAAGAAAATTACTGTGATGGTGATGATGAATTGCTATAAAGAGAGGTTTAGAGAAGGTAACTCGATACAAGAATTTAAATTTCATTATGTCAGAAAGGGTAGGTTAGCATAATCCTCCTGTGTGTAGTAAGATACTGTATTTTACCCGCTTAGCCCTTCTAAATACAGCCACACTTTCTTAAAGCACAGCTTGCACGAAATGACAAATGATATTTCCCTCAATCACCTCAATTGGAAGTCACCAAGAGGAGACTTGTTCCATATTTAAATACATCTGGCTTATCCCCACTTGGTTTTAGCTGGATTTTTTTTCCTGACGGATGAAGGACACACCTAGTACCTACAAACTTCTCCTCACTGAGCTACTTCTGCACTGAAAGCCACTCAAATTTTGGCCTCCCTGTCAGCCTTTGTGTCATAGTGTTCTTTGCTGAAAGCAAGTTAGCATTATGAATGGCCAAAGAGAGGTTGCAGGAGGTTTTTGACAGCTATACAGGGGTCTTCTCTCTTATTCCTGATCTCCCTTCTCTGCTGGGAAGGGGTCATCAGATGATAGAGCAACTGCTGCAGTTTAGCTCCAGATACAGGTTAAACGTAGACAGCAACACTAGCAGTAAGAAATGGATTGTAGCTTTTCTTCTGTTTGCTACAAGGGTCAGAAAATACTAGAAACAGTAGTTGTGAGTATTCCTGGGAACAGGAGGTTTAATGCATTTTTAAACCTGTTATCTTTGGTGCTTAAAACACATATAGGTACTTAACAACGGATTTAATCAAAGAGGAAACCTGTCACAGGCATTCTCTTGGCTAATTTTACCTGTCTGATTGTTAGGTGTCATGACAAGATTAGTCATACAGACAAGAGATGCTGTTCACTGCTTGCCCATGTTTCTCCACTGAGCAAAGACAGAGATCTAACACTCAGATGAGTAAGAATAGAGAAGATTAGTTGATCCCTTGGTGCACAGAATGAAGGGGTTTGAAGGAGCATACAGACAGCAGGAAGGGTGGGTCAAATACTGCCTAAGTTCAATATTTGAAGATCTATCACTATCCATAACTTAAGCTTCCCACATGCATATGATGCAGTTTTTGTATCACTCTAATCAATACTTCACAAGTTGGCTCTCATTGTGTCTGCTTCTTTTTCTCTGTTCTTCGTACCTCTAAGTGTACAGAGCTGCCTTGATCCTCAAGGGACACCTTTCACGCCCTTATGAGCACCTCTTCTCCCTTTGATTTTAGCACCCTGCTTAAGATCCTTCCCCTTTTCCACCCCTCCCCCTGCCCCCCATTGACTGCTCCTTAAATTTTCAGCTGAAGTTTTCACTCTCATTAAGTTTCTGGAGGAGACTGCCTGTAAACAACCAGGACACTCACAAGCATCTTTCACAGCAGCTGAATCACCAGCATGTCTCTACTGGTTTGTTTCACCCATTCCCCTCATCGTAGTCTGCATCCATCTCTCTGTACTTGAATTCCTAACTCTTTGGTGCTGGGACTGACTTTTTTTTCCTTCTGTATTGATACAGCAATTAGCACAAGAGCATCCCAGTACACAGCTAAAGGTCTATCATCTTTACTATTTTTACTGCCATATATAATTGGCAACACAAGCATCAGATGGGAGTATGAAAACACAGCACCATTCTGCTTCACACTAGAACAGTTTACAGGGTGTGGTCCATGAAACTCCTATGTTCCAAGAGTTTAAGCTAGAAAACATGCCTGCGGCTAGTAAATTGGAATAAAAGTAGGGGTCTGCAAATCAAAAAAGCGGCTAGAAAAATACTGTACTAAGCCAAGAGTGACAAACCCTAGGAAGATGGTCCTGTTGTAGCTTCTGGGAAGTCATTCCATCTTTTCAGCAAGAATGTGAATCAAGCTGCAGGTAGCTGGGAAAATACACACCCTGCAAATGCAAGCTAGCTAGTAGCAGTGCTCCAGTGTCCTCATCCAGGAAGGTAGGACTGCTCCTTCTGCAGCTATATGTTTCCATCTGTGACAACAATCTCTCCATTATATTTGATACAATGCTAACTTAGGCTGGATGTTAGGAAGAAGTTCTACACAGAGAGAGTGATTGCCCATTGGAATCGGCTGCCCGTGGAGGTGGTGGAGTCACCTTCACTGGAGGTGTTCAGGAAGAGACTTCATGGGGTGCTTGGTGCCATGGTTTAGTTGTTTAGGTGGGTTGGATTGATTGATAGGTTGGATATGATGATCTTGAAGGTCTCTTTCAACCTGGTGTATTGTATTGTATTACTGTATCGAGTACTGTGTCCAGTTCTGGGCCCCTCAGTTTAGGAAGGACATTGAGACACTTGAACATGTCCAGAGAAGGGCAACAAGGCTGGTGAGAGGCCTTGAGCACAAGCCCTGTGAGGAGAGGCTGAGGGAGCTGGGATTGTTTAGCCTGGAGAAGAGGCTCAGGGAGACCTTATTACTCTCTACAACTACCTGAAAGGTGATTGTAGCCAGGAAGGGGTTGGTCTCTTCTCTCTAGCAACCAGTACAAGAAGACATAGTCTCAAGCTGGACCAAGGGAAGTTTAGGCTCGAGGTGAGTAGGAAGTTCTTCACAGAGAGAGTCATTTGTCATTGGAATGGGCTGCCCAGGGAGGTGGTGGAGTCACCATGCCTGGATGTGTTCAGGAGGGGACTGGACGTGGCACTTGGTGCCATGGTCTAGTCATGAGGTTTGTGGTGACAGGTTGGACTTTATGATCTTTGAGGTCTCTTCCAACCTTGGTGATACTGTGATAACTTCACAGACTGCTACAACTGCTCCTAAGGCAATTCAGTAATTCAAATTCCATTTCCCTGGTGGGCAAGACAAACAAGCAGTAGATGCACCTTCCTGTTAGGCTTGGGTGTTTTTAACAAATGATGCATGAGAGTCATATGCTAAACTCATTTGTCAATCTTATTTTTTTATCTATTGCCTGGAAAATGCAGCAACCTAACTCTGGACTGGTGGAAAGGAGGCTTCGGAGCAGTGAATTAAAAGCAGCCTGTTAGAGGCACTGAGGACAGGTGCAGGTTTTGGCCAGCTTTGTAGGTGGTGGAGTTGTTTCTGAGAAGGGTCTAGACAGGGCCAGTAATTATGAAGGGGGAAGAACAGGTCACTTTGTCAAGCCAGTTTTAAAACTCATGACCTTCCACCTGAAGCACCCTGGTCCAAGGCCAGCCATAAGCAAGGGGACTCCATGTTGTCCCGATGATACAAAGGTGAAGTGCTCAGCACACATAGTGATTGGTCATCTTGGACCTTTTCCCAGAGAAACAGAGTTCTTGGCTTGCCTTAACTTTGGTCCAAGTGGCAATGCTTGTTTTGTTGTAATGAGGCCCAAGGTGGAAATAAGCTGGAGAGGTACAGTCTTTCTTTTGTCCTGGCAGGTGCCTCTCCAAGGAGCTACTTGCACATTGGTGTGGCCACGTGAGTTGGGCCACAGACATCAGCTTGAGACACACTATTCTTACTGAGTGAGGTGACACAGCTTGGCCCATGAGGAGGGGTCTCCTTGAGAAAGAAGGAGGCCGTGTGCACTCCTGGTTTTATTACAA
The DNA here is from genome assembly GCA_033816785.1 of Picus viridis. Classification (NCBI taxonomy): domain Eukaryota; kingdom Metazoa; phylum Chordata; class Aves; order Piciformes; family Picidae; genus Picus; species Picus viridis. The sequence goes on along the minus strand of CM066582.1, from coordinate 8,768,482 downwards.
ATCCTGAGCAGCCCCCTAGGAGCCTCATAAGAGCTCTTAGTTGAAGAATATGAATTCAGAAGACTTAAGCTGCCAGTTCTGAAATGGTGGGAACTTTTGATTTATCATTTGACCGAGATGTCTCATGAGGACAAATCAAGTGAGGTTTTCAGAGACACTGACCTTTCAGTATTTTTCCTGCCTTTTGAATTGAATTCTTCAACAACTTCCATTAAATTCTTCTTATGACTGCTGAAATTGCTACATTGCTATTGCAACACTTGCCCTTGTCATATTGTTAGCAGACTTACCTTCAGAAGTGCAATAAACTTCTAATACACTGGATATAAAGAGTCCATTTGCTTTTGTAACACTTTCCCCACAGCATGCCATGGGCTTGGACAACCCACTGTCAAACACAATGCATGTCCCCCAGAGGTGATCTCCTCTGACTCAAACCACGTGAGCTTTGCAAAAGAAGCTGCTTTAAGGCAACAACCGTGCAGTAGAGCCAGCAGAGTAGCTGTAGTAAAAGCTAAAGCAGGAACTGCTGATACTGATACTGAAGCTTATTCCACTCTTGTCCCAGTCTTTTCACCTCTGCTGTGCTCCACAGCCACCCTTTTCCTATTGTTTCCCACAAATCTCCCACTTTCCCTGTCTTTTTAATCCCTTAATAACATTCCTCTGCCAAAAAGGGAGAATTAAGATGTCATTTACCATCACATAGTTTGCCCTCTCCCTCCCCATTTTGTCTATTTCTATACTATCTTGTCAAGGCAGGGAGATTGTCTCTCTCAGTGTCCAGCAAACTGTGGCTGACTTCCATTAGTCCCTCATAACACCACAATCAGTGAAACCTCTGCAAGAAGAAAAACAAGGCAATTTCTTCTCCAGGACTTTTGACAGTGATGAGATAATTTCTCAAGCTTAACTGTAGCAGAAAGCACCATGGTCGTGTCATGCAGAAAATTTATACCATTAGGTCATTTGACTCAAACTGGAGAGTTGTCTATACTCCTAGCACAGACTATAAATCTTTGCTCATAGCCTAGTAAGATGCTTCTATTTCTTATGTTTACTACCTTTTCTCTTTGACTTTTGCCTTACTGCTGAGATAGCACAGCTACAATACATGGTTTCTTACAGGCCTAAAAAACAGAACACAACCCAGACTTCCATTTATCACAAGCTCCTCCATGTTGTTTCTCTACAGTGTTTTTAAACTGAATATTTGCACCAACATCCAGATCACAGCAGCACCTCAGATGATCTCAGCCCAACAAAGCTTTTGCCCCAGAGTCACTGAAGCTTGCCAGACTGTTGGAAAAATTTTCAATTCATAAGGTAAGAGAAGAGAGATGCACAACGAAAAATCAGAGAGTATGAGGGGAGCACAGCACTCTGTAAAGCTGGGAAGCTTCCTTCAGCAAAGCTGCAAAATAGTGTTTCCCAGGTGTTGTAATGTCCTTACTCCTTATGTTTCTGAACAGGCACTTAGGGCTTTACAGAGCTTCTGTTTGCACCGACCATCATCCTTCTGCATGGTCCTGTGCAGCAATGACCGAGGTGCCTGTATCAGCAAGACTCAGTGCACATCCATTGCTCAGTCACCAAGCCTTCCCTAAGCCATGGCTGAAGTGTGCAGCAAACCCTCTCATCTGACTCCTCAGACCCCTCCACATGAGTCCTCAGTCTTCTGCTTTCTTGACTTTCCCTTCCTGAATTATCTCCTTCACCCTCTTACGGACACTGTCCCTTTGCTATTACTTGTAATAGCCACTAGCCCTGTGGGTTTCAGGCTCTTGGCCAAGTTTCAAGTTTCAGTGCTTCCCTTGATTTTCATTCCCTGTATACTAATCAGAGGTTCCCTAGTGGGGTCCAGGATCTAGATGTCTGTTTAACTTCTGTCCTCAGCATTTCAAAATCATTAGTCAGGGCCTGGACTGTAGCCATTGGAATATGAGTATTGTAAGGTAAACAGTAACTCCCACATTTTCTTCACCCCCTGCATCTGGAAGACAAATAATGAGTCCCACAGTGTATTGTTTGTCCTCGTCCCATATTAATTCTTGTTATAGCGATAAGCTAAGAGCTGCTCCCTGGCTATTAGGTAGAGCATAGCAAGGTACCTAAGATGTGAGGATGGCAGACCTGTGCCTTTGCTTACTTCACCATATTCTGAACTTTCTCTCCAACTAGCAAGCCTGGTCATTGTTGCTCAAGTTACCTATGACAGTCTTACTACCTGCATGAGAAATACTTGATCCATAGCAACCTGTTTTCAGTACAAACTTCTACAACTAAAGACCCATCAGTCCTCAGGTGATGATGTCTCCACCCACATTGCTGTGAATACACATCTATGCTGTTAAGTAACCCAACCATTACAGTCCTCTGTAAGTACCATGCCTTAGCTCACCACTGTTGCTTCACCCTTGGGTGAGATAATATTTCATTTATCGACTCCCAGTTTTGTGGAAGGGCAGAAGGCAGTGTGACATTGCAGAAGACAGAGAAACATTGAAAACAACCCTGTTAGTCTTGGGCTTGAGACAGTAGGCTCTCTGTTAGTTGGCTTGAATTTTGGTTTTGGCATCAGCTCTTTCCTAAGGTGTCCTTCATATTCTCTGATCACTGATTATATCACTTCACTTTTGTAAGTGCAAATTCTAACAGTTTCCTTCAGTTTAACTTGTCTCTTTGCTTACCGCCATGAGATTTTATTGCCAATCTGCTTTTTGCTTGGTACTGTGCTCACATTTAGACTATACAGATTACACAAAATGTACTATAGTTTAATAAACTATGTTAAACTATAGACTGTTTGAACTACATAAAGTTTGGGGATTTCTTGTGTTCATATCCATTTACCTGGCAAACCTATCCACCTTCTTTATCATAGCACAAGACCTGGTACACAAGTGCCAGTGGGACTTAAGTACTTGTAAACTGATTGTATTTTACCAGTATCACACCTAACCAAGTTCTGTCACATGATAACCATGATTTTCATTACAAAAAATAATCAGTGAACACGTGAAAATGGAAACAGATGCTTTTCTAATACCAATAATTGAGAAGACCAATTTACAGACTGGAAATACTTGCCTGTGTGATCAACAATGGTATAATCAGTAAATTTGCAGACAACACCAAGCTGGGGGCAGCTGTTGATCTGTTAGAAGATAGAAGGGCTCTGCAGAGGGACCTCGACAGGCTGGACAGATGGGCAGAGTCCAACAGCATGAGATTTAACACATCCAAGTGCCGGGTTCTGCACATTGGCCACAACAACCCCATGCAGTGCTACAGGCTGGGATCAGAGTGGCTGGAGAGTGGCCAGGCGGAGAGGGACCTGGGGGTGCTGGTTGATGGTAGGCTGAACATGAGCCTGTAGTGTGCCCAGGCAGCCAAGAAGGCAAATGGCATCCTGGCCTGCATCAGGAACAGTGTGGCCAGCAGGAGCAGGGAAGTCATTCTGCCCCTGTACTCAGCACTGGTTAGGCCACACCTTGAGTACTGTGTCCAGTTCTGGGTCCCTCAGTTTAGGAAAGATGTTGACTTGCTGGAACGTGTCCAGAGAAGGGCAACAAAGTTGGTGAGGGGTTTGGAACACAAGCCCTATGAGGAGAGTCTGAGGGAGCTGGGGTTGCTTAGCCTGGAGAAGAGGAGGCTCAGGGGAGACCTTATTGCTCTCTACAACTGGTGGATGAGAAGCTCAACATGAGCTCTCAATGTGCACTTGCAGCCTGGAAAGCCAATCAGATCCTGGGCTGCATCAAGAGAAGTGTGGCCAGCAGGTCAAGGGAGGGGATTCTCCCCCTCTACTCAACTCTAGTGAGACCCCACCTGGAGTACTCCGTCCAGTTCTGGAGCCCCTATTACAAGAGAGATATGGAGGTGCTGGAGCGTGTCCAGAGAAGGGCCACGAGGATGATCAGAGGGCTGGAGCACCTCTCCTATGAGGACAGACTGAAGGAGTTGGGGCTCTTCAGTCTGGGGAAGAGAAGGCTCCAAGGTGACCTAATTGTGGCCTTCCAGTATCTGAAGGGGGCCTACAAGAAGGCTGGGGAGGGACTTCTCAGGGTATCAGGTAGTGATAGGACCAGGGGGAATGGAATGAAGCTGGAGGTGGGGAGATTCGGGCTGGATGTGAGGAGGAGGTTCTTCACCATGAGAGTGGTGAAGCCCTGGAATGGGTTGTCCAGGGAGGTGGTTGAGGCCCCATCCCTGGAGGTGTTTAAGCCCAGGCTGGATGAGGCTTTGGCCAGCCTGATCTAGTGTAGGGTGTCCCTGCCCATGGCAGGGGGCTTGGAACTAGATGATCTTTGTGGTCCCTTCCAACCCTGACTGATACTATGAACTACCTCAAGGGAGGTTGTAGACAGGCAGGGGCTGGTCTCTTCTCCCAGGCGACCAGCACCAGAACAAGAGGACACAGTCTCAAACTGCACCAGGGGAGGTTTAGACTGGATGTTAGGAGGAAGTTCTTCATAGAGAGTGATTGCCCATTGGAATGGGCTGTCCACGGAGGTGGTGGAGTCACCATCATTGGAGGTGTTTAGGAGGAGACTTGATGGGGTGCTTGGTTGCATGGTTTAGTTGATTAGATGGTGTTGGAGGATGGGTTGGACATGATGATCTTGAAGGTCTCTTCCACCTTGGTCTGGTCTATTCTATTCTATTCTATTCTATTCTATTCTATTCTATTCTATTCTATTCTATTCTATTCTATTCTATTCTATTCTATATATATCTTCTAGGAGATGTTGCAAGCAAATGCCTCCTCCTTTGCTTTATGACAAAAGATAAGCTTCTTACCCAGCTGGGTTAAAGAAAGACCAGTAAAGGAATTACACAGCAACAGGAAAGAGGAAGTACCACAGATCAAAGTATACTTTGAGTAGATAGTAAAATGACAGTAATTTGATGAGGGGGAAAAAAACCCCAACCAACCAAACAAAAAAAAAAACACCAACCCAAACCTCCAGAGGAAATCCTACTAGAAATTACTTCTCTAAGACAAGAAGTGGTGTGCCTGCATAGTCTTCATACATTCTAACACTACATGGTCTGGCTCTGGAGTTGGCTTTGGAGGCACTGTCCCCTGCTTCAGTTCACCTCTAAGCACAACCTGAGCTTCTTTTGGATGACACTAAGGTGATGTACTCCTGCAGCTAGCGGGCAATCAGTCTATTGGAGCAAAGTAGAGATTATCCAAAGTAATTCTGTGCCACCTAAAATGTGGCAATCACATCACTTTTCTTCTGCAAATCCACTTCTACCGGATACGCTACTTGGCAGTACAGAAAGAAACAGAAACAAGAGAAACCTTTCAAGGGAGTAAAATGACAGCTGGATTAAAATCACTCAGTAGGCACTGTTTGTTTTCATTACTTCAAGGACAAATAAAAATCCACAAAGAAAGCACACCTTTTCATGAGGCCAAAACCACATCAGCGTGCACCAAAGTATGATAAAGATGTACATCAGTTTTGGTGAATAAAATATGAGCACCAAACTTTTCTGGCCTAAACCTCAGCAGCAGCAACTCAGAATTATTGGGGGGAAAAGGGGGGAGGGGGTGTTATCTATTAAAAAGATACTTGGTTTTGGTTCCCTTCCCCCCCTCCCTCCCCTCCCCCTCCTCCCTCCCCTCCCCCTTTTCTTCTTTGTTTTCAATGTCATAACCTTTATTATCCACTCAAAAAGGAAAACAAAAGCAAAATGCTGTAGGGGATGAAATGGTATTTTTGACATGTTCATTTTCATCAGGATTTGACATGGGGGTAGGGGAGGTCCTTTCATGGAAAATCAAAAGAACAAGCAATAAAAGGAGCAGAGAAATGTAACTACAGCTAGTATTTCAACAAGAGGCAAGATAAAAACTTATTTAAAGCACTGTCACATCTCACTCACCAGATGAATGTGCAAACAACCCAAAGAGGTAGGAGCACAGGAGTACAGATGAGAACAATTTTACTGTGAAAGTTTGCACAGAAGAAAGCTGTTTCAAGGAGAGTTTTGAATGACATAAATAGAGTTCCCTTGGTGCTTGATAAATTGGAAGTGGAATGGCACGGTAAAGATGTTAAGCTATGAAACAGAGCAAACAAATCAGAAGTAAGTTACTGACAGTCAGCAGGGAAGGACAAGTAAATGCTCTCTAGGGAGGTGTACCCCAAGTCCCTTGAAGTTAACAAAAGCTCAAATTCCTCTCTGTGTAACCGAAGCATAGACTGAAGGCAAATAACTTTGCCCTTAGCTTCAGCACTGTCAGGATTTCCGTTTACTTCTATGCATCATAGACCCAACAATAAATTTAGCCTTGATGGTAAACTGCTCAGTCCACACTAGGGAACATCATCCAGAACAAACCCGATACTGAGCTACCCTGATTTATGATGCATATAGATCCACCAACTTCAGACACAAAACTTCAGCTTGGAAATATTAGAGGAATACATGCTTTCTACAAAGCATATAAACCAAGTGCTTACATTAGGAAGCTGGGCTCCTGAGAGCCTTGGGAGGAAGTTAAACCCTTAATTCAGGTGGTCTGAATCATCCCTTGGCAGGCCACTCCAGTCTGCAGGAAGCATTGGCATCAAGGTTCAGCACCCCTTCTGTCACATCCTTGGAATGTCCTTTGCACACCCACAGAGGTAGCAGAGCACTGCATGGATCCTGAGGTTTTACTGAATGCCTTTGCTTTTCCTCTGAAGATTACTTTCTCAGTCTCACATCACAAAATTAAAGTGTATTAATGAAGAAACCTACATAAATTAATACAGTATCGAAGTCAGTTAATATTTATATGGTTTGAGCATTATGTAGCTCGTGCACTGAGCAGAAAGGAACTCTGGCACAAGCATTTGATTGGATTTCCTCCCCTAAGGAGCAGATTCACTCTCTCTACTCCTCCCCTAAATGGATGTAGTAATGAAATAAGCTATCCCAGGCCAGAAAATGCAGATGTCCATACAATTGACACCCAACGCCACGTCCACTGAGAATGAAGCCAGAAATGTCCACCACACCCAAATCATCTCTGAAGAATTAGGCAACTATGCCCTTCCTCCACCAGACAAAGCATACAAGAATTACAGGTTGTATTAAATGTCTCTCTATCTTCTCCTTTCTTTGTCAGCCTGTTTACCTGAATGAAGGCACCAAACATCATTCCTAATGAAAAACATTTCTTCTCAGAGACACTTAACATTTTTTTCAGTTGTGCTTGAGCTACTGCATGGTCCATCTTGTTTCATACACAGCTCTTCTTTGACTAAGCAAGAAACAAAAATAGTTGTGAGGAAAGGAATGCAAGAACAATATAAATGAAAATTTGAATTCCAGAAGGAAAAAGAAATAATTTCTTGATGTACAAGTCCTGCTACTCCTCTTTGCCTTGTCTCCCTCCCTGCCTGCTTCTATCTCTCTCACACACATGGAGTGTGCTCCAGGTAAATTGTAAAGCTTTGCACAAAATGAAGGGCAGTTATTCTTACTGACAGTATTATATGGAGCCAGTAACTGGGAGTAACTGGGGTCAAGCCCTTTGGGAAAATGGTCACCAGGATTCCAGGGTGTTTTTTCTTTCAACACTAAGCAACCTACAGGGAGTCAAAATTTATCATTATACTGGACTGATGCTTGAACCTATCAAGATTTTATTCCAGGAACTTTTGTCCATATATAAAGATAAACTAAAGATAGCCTTACATGCTGAAATGCTGGGCTTTTGTTTTTTGCCACAGACATTCAAATACGGTCATAAGAGAACAAACATGAGTAAGTATACATGGACATGGGAGCAAGAGTGTGGAAGACACAAACCTATGGACTATTTTTTTTTCCTAGCCATGCATAACAAACCATGAACCTGATTTTACTGAAAAGTTATATTTACACATTTGACATCTCTAGGCAATATTATAAAATTAGTCTATGCTTGTTTACAAAAATAAAGATAGGTATTCAAAAAGCTGAAAATTACATATAGGACTTCATTAATGATACAATAACATAATATTGGCCTGCTGCTTCTCTTTTCACAGAAGAGCAGCACAACAGAGAAAATGAATATTTGCTGAAACACCCAGAAGGCAACCACAATAACCCCACAAACACAAATGTTCCCATGGTATAAGGCATCATGTTCCAACCTCTATGTGCTGTAAAACCGCCACACCTGTGTACAACTGCCCCTCAGCTTTACTCTCTAACTCTGGTTTTTTTCCTCCCAAATGATAAAACTTTTACTTCATGACTGAGTTGCTGGAAACATGGAAAGTCAGAGATAACTAATACATCTTCTCCCATTTTAAAACCAAAATCAATAGCCACAAACTTTCTCAAGTTCTCAAACACTCATTCTGAGCCATGGGTGGGTCATTTACTTTTAGTTCGGCATCAGTCCAGCAAAGCACTTATGCATGCAGTTAACTTTAAGCACTAGAGCAGTCCCATTGATTTCAGTGGGACTTCTTGCAGGTTTGATGCTAAGCAAGGGCAGAAGTAACTTGCTGGACCAGTGCCATTGACTAAAAAGCCCTTACCCCAGACACTGAATATTTTCTTGCATGGAGTGCCGGTCTTACTTTATGTGAATGGATACTTAATGATAATAATCACAAAGCCTTCTGCCCGTTCAAATATGGTTGAGAATGGAGGATTTTGTTGAACAGAAGAGAAAGCAATCATCCATCCAAAGTGGTATGACAGCCACTATCAGGTGTTGTTTCTGTGTTTCCTAGGCAACCAAAATAACATTATTGTGTTTCCACAGCAACACAAATATGTTATGTGATGATGCAAAATACATTCACAGTATTGAAAGAGGAAAAAAAAAGAGAGAGAGAGAGAAAAGAAAGAAGGAAAAGGAAAAAATAAAAAGAACTAAAAAAAAAGCCACCTTATAAATAGTAATGTAACAGATGAAAGATCCCCATCCAGCTCAAGGACAGTTTTCTCTCTCAGGAACCTGCACAATATAAAATTCACCTAGAATTTCTGTACCTCTGTTCCAGCACTGTGCACTGTCACATCTACTTTGCATCAGTGAAGCATCCCACACTTAGTTGAGTTTTGAATATAGGTTCTTTGCACAGTATGGTCACTCAGGAGTATCAGCCCCAAACTGTCTTCTCCCGTGCTTACACACAGAGATGGGAAATGCTTTTCTGACCCACTCCTTACTTACACACAGAGATGGGAAATGCTTTTCTGACCCACTCCTTACTTCCTATTTGATAAATGTGTGGTACTACAGAATGGACAACAAGTTTAGCTTGAAACTAGAGGCACGCTGGTAACTGACTGTTGGCTGTCAGTCTCAGCACTGAAGAAATCACCACTGCTCACATACAGACCAGCACAGACAACATAAAACATGTGAGGAGAGCAGAATATGCCAAGTGTACTAAGCTTCCCTGGCACACCAAAAGAGACCGCACACAGCAATCAATAAACTCAGTCCCAAGCTGGATTTGCCAAACCCATTAGAAGCATCTTGGAGGCATGATTTACATGTGCAAAGATCGTGCTATGCATATGCAGTAACTTTCACACACATCAGATACACAAAGGCTGCTTCTGTTCATGTCCCTCATACCATAAACACCCACATTCTGTCCAGGATGCAAAATCATTATTCATCACAGACAAAACCCCACAATCAATGATAATTCCTGGATTTGGACCAGCTACTATTACTCTAAAATCTGTGAAGACCAGGAGAAATTGTGTTCAATCCCCCCATGGGTGAATTTATGGTCCAACAGAATCTGATCAAGAGTGAGTGGCATGTAACTGAACTAAATTTAACTCTGCTTTCATAAAGTCATAGCAAGCATACTGCTGGCAGGAGTCAATACCTCATAGATGTCGTCTCGATTTTACTGTAAAATGTCAGCTTCACGTTACAGCAAAATTGAAATAGAACTGGTGGGCCAATGTAGAAAAGGTTGGCTGGCTGACCCATTTGTGAAATATAATTATTTAATTTTTGATGAGAAAAGAGAGATCAGGGTCACAGACACAAGTATTTACAAGTGCAAGCTATTATCTTAAGAACTCCAGGATTTAGCTAGGGAAAAATACATTTACTGGAATGAACACTGACAAGTAAAATATTTAATCCCCGAAGTTTTATTTCCCCCAAACACAAAATAATATTACTTTGAATGGTACATAAATAACATTAATGGAGAGATTTTGAATGGGAAATCTCTAATGATATATGAGAGAGGCCTTAAATAGGTTTAACTGAGTTCTTTCTCAAACTTGGCAACTTTGCGTTACAAATGGTTTTGGTGTTTTTAAGGAACATTATAATCTGTTATCTGCTTGGATCAAATCCTAAAGCAGCTTTTTGTTCCAAATTTGAAAGCGCTTCCAATGCAGAAGCAACAATGGGAAAAATATTTTTTAATCCCCAACCAAGTTTAGAGAAAAGAATGTTTTAGTGATCTGTGCCGTGATGTGAGCTCTTTATACGGGACAGTTACGCAAGCTTCATTTGTGCTTCACCATAACGTACATAGAGGAAGGGCTGCAGAGCTGCTAGGTGAGTCTATGTATGGAGGCCAAATGCATGAAATGCTGCAGTTTTACTCGTGTAAAAATAGTGTTCTAATACAATGCTACTTGAAAAAAATTGAGATGGTTAAATGATCTCGGTCACATTTCTGCAAGCTAAGTAAAAGACAGTAAAATGAACAATAAATTTGTCCAAATTAGCATAGGAATGTTCCCCCCCCCCAGCTGAGGCCTTTATAGCCCTCATCTCTACGCCTCAAGCAAAGGTACTAATATTGGGATACAAACCGCAGGTCAAAATTTAAGCTCATGTGAATCGGCAATATTCCCCCAACACAAGATTTTAAGCAAAATTACATTTCCATCAATGATGAGTCATCAACAGAGGTTGAGTTTAGGATTAGAAACACGAATAAAGTTGTTGAAAGAGTGGGAAAAGAGACCGAAGCACTGTTAGAAAGTGGATTTGTATGATAAAAACTCCAGCCGCTCGTGTTCACAGTAAAAGTGTGCATTAACATTCCCTACTTTGCATGGTGAACAATTTTGAAGCTAATCAAACAATTGTTTACTAATCTGATGATATATGACATTGAAAACATGTAAAACTGTATCTAACATCATTTAGACAAACATTTAACATAAAGCCTGTAGAGTATAAGCAACAAATATAAATCTGCACAGTAATTTAAGCAGTTAAGAGGAGCATTGTTCAGGTGTATAATTATGGGCAGAAATGTTGAGATGCGTAACAATAAAGATTAAATCAAATCATTTATGTTTCTAGTTATCAAGTAGTGTCTCAGGTAAAATGTCATATGCTAAAAAAAATAATACTCAATTACCTAGATTTTATGCTTGATATTTCAACACTGTCAGCACAAATTAAGAAAAAAATTCACAAGCAGCAAATCCTCTGTTTCCCCTCCTTATAACTTACCCTTCCAGAGGAACTTTCTTTGGTCTTTAGGAAAATTTGTACTGGAATGATTTTTTTCCCAGAAGAACCCATGTTTTTTGAATGGCTTCTACAGCATGACTCCCCAGGTTGTGCATTATTTCATTTGTACCTCCGTGTGTGTTTATAGCAGATTTTACACATAAAATATTCAAGCATATGAACAGTTCTAATATACCCATGGAAATGGAATATGCAGTAAGGAAGATGTTGATTTAAGAATGCCTGAGAATACAAACCTATCCATATTGATAAAAGAAAGCTAGCAATAAAATTCTCTATAAAAATAATCCTACACTTTGTGTTTATATTTATCGTATTTTGCAGCCAAAAATCTCTTAACTGATGAAATTTTGCCTAAGAGTTGAGAGGTCTGAAAGTTTAGTATTTGAATGGGCATAGTTATGAAACCAATACAGAACAATAACCATGAGCATTTATAAATAGAATATCTTTAGGCTTATGATAATTAACATCTTTAAAAACTGCTCTGATTGATCCCTAATCTTTTGTTTCAAGTTACATAACAGCATGTTTAGGGTGGTAACTAATACTTGCAATGTAATAAAACTATAGAAACTATTTTCAATGATATATTGAACTACAGGAGTTTTGAACAGTATTTCTGACTGCTTAAAATTATAGTCAGCTGAAGTACATGCGTTCAGTGCGATGAAGCATGGACATTACACTCAGCACATAAGTACTCCTTTCAGAGTACATGGAACTAGGTATATATTTAGAATTTAATTTCCCATTTGTACAGTCATAAAAATACAGAATTTCTATGCAAGTCAAACACTTGTGCAAGGTATTCTATAACAATAACCATTACAGACAGCTCAGCGGCTTGTACTTTTACTGTACAGAGGTTTTCTCTCCTTCAATCAATACTATTTATTCTGTTTCTATTTCAGTGTAACTAGTAATCTATATAAGTTAACCTGTCATCAACTAAATCAGTTCTAGGGGATTCAAAATGTTGTTAAGTGGACCTGTTTCTCCAGATGTGTTTTGCTCACAAAAATTAAGAATTACTTCTCTGAGCAGAGTTAGCTGGCTACAAAAAAAAGGGCGACGAAGTTAGTGAGGGGTTTGGAACACAAGCCCTATGAAAAGAGGCTGAGGGAGCTGGGGTTGCTTAGCCTGGAGAAGAGGAGACTCAGGGGCGACCTTATTGCTCTCTACAACTACCTGAAGGGAGGTTGTAGACAGGTGGAGGTTGGTCTCTTCTCCCAGGCAACCAGCACCAGAACAAGAGGACACAGTCTCAAGCTGCGCCAGGGGAGGTTTAGACTGGGTGTTAGGAAGAAGTTCTTCATAGAAAGTGATTGCCCATTGGAATGGGCTGTCCAGGGAGGTGGTGAAGTCAACATCATTGGAGGTGTTTAGGAGGAGACTTGATGGGGTGCTTGGTGCCATGGTCTAGTTGTTTAGGTGGGTTGCATTGGTTGATGGGTTGGATGCGATGATCTTGAAGGTCTCTTCCAACCTGGTCTATTGTATTATTGTAAAGCATGAAAAAGGAATCCAAAGCCAGTGTCTGAACAGACATTTTGCAAACAAGTTATCACTGTCATTGATTTTTCTCATACCACGAAATGAAATTTCAGGGTTCATTGTTGTCTTACAACCACCATAAAATAGAATACCTTCAAAGCATCATTTTTTTTTTTTTTTTGGCTTTTTATGTTTAACTGCAGCATAGAAGTGGAAATAAATAAACAAACTGAGCCTTAACTACAACTATTAATTATCATATAATTTCATACTCAATATGAAATCTTCACTACACAAGATTTCAGCTGTTGCTGGCCTTCGTGTAATGACAATAATTAACTAAAGGAATTGTAACATCCCTTGCCAAAAAAAAAACAACCCACCCCAAACAAACCAACCCACACAAAAACCAACCAAAAAAACCCCCAAAAAAACTAACAACACCAAAAACCTCTCAGAAGCTGAATTAGAGGAACTAGAAATTAGAAATTCTATATAAGTTTTAGATATTATTATAATTTCTCAATCCACTTTTCACTTCATTGTCCACAAAAGTTTGTATTTCCTGTGATTTTATCAGAGTTTTTCCACTGAGTTTGCTTTGATTTCAGATAATGAAAATTGTTAAATGTCCTCAGAAAATATAAGTCTCTAAATTCCCCCCACAAAAAATGCCTGCAAAGCCACTCAGGTAAACTGGTTTAGATGGGAAGTTACATAGGGTAATGCTGTGGGTTGAAAATTCCCCCAACATTAAATTCTCCAGCCCAGCCCTGCTGGAAGCAAACGAAACTGTATTTACAAGCAAAACTACAATCTACAATGAAATGCAATGAACAGGTACAAAATAGACAGTATTTACAATATTTATAGGTATTTACAATTGATAAACAGCACACAAACCCCCCTGGCCAAAAACCAGGGGAGCTACTAATAGCTTCTCCCTCCCTGCCCCTCTCCCCAGCCCCTGCCTCTACAGCATGAATATTCTCTATTTAGGAGAATTTGTAGTTCCTCCTGTTTTTTATTAGCTCAAAATAATGAAGATTCTAAAATTAATGTGTCTTAATATATCAAACTAACTGATATTTTTATCTTCATTCCTGTTGAGGCAGTGACATTCCAGCTAAGTAGAAGACATTTATTTTTGTTGCTATTTTAATGAAAATGTTTAAACAGAGTAACTATGAGAAATCAGCTTTACCCAACTGCTACCATTCAGGCCTTTTTGAACCACACTAAGTTACTACTCCACAAATGCCATAAATTATGTTTGTAAGACTCTCGGCAGTAAGTGAGATGATTAAAGCAGTTCCAAACCCCTTTGTAGAACAACTAAAATCCTGTTTAAAATTCTGGGAGAAAAACAAGCAAAACAAAAAAAAACCCACCCCAAAACAAACAAACAAACAAAAAAAAAAAACCCCAAACAAACAAAACCCCAAAATACCCCCCCACACACAAAAAACCACAACCAAACCCAAACACCACCAAAAAAACCCAACCCCAAACACCCCCTTTGTTTTGTGTGTAAGCTTTGATTAAATTCATGAGATGTTGTTATAATCCTGATGTTAATACCTTACAGTCGCTTTGCATGGAGTAAAGAAAACTCTTCTGCCAGAGGAAAGATAGCAGAATAGAGCTCCTATTTTTCTCCCTGTTCAAAGCCACTGGTAAGTGTTTGCTGAAGGTTCAGTTTTGCAACACCTTGAGCCTGATTCATTTGCAGCTGAATGCAATGAAATTGTACCCTTTCTTTCAGTTAAGCATTGGACCATGCGCTGTCACAAGATTCACTACGATGAATACTTTGGAAACAGAGCTCTCAGTGCAACAACAACAAAAAAAGTGTACAAAAATACTTACATATTTTCAAGATGTAAAAAGTCAAAAATAAAGCTTCAAATAGGACAAAGATACTGTTGATCAAGTACATTATGCAGACAAAACTTTCTTTTTATGTATTTGTTTTGATTAGTCATAAATACTAATCTGACATCCCAGAAGATTAGTTTCCTTATGCCTAACAATAGCAATAAATCATCCATAATTTTAACATACAAATGGTGGGGTTTTTTGAAGTGTTGAGTTCCCTGTGCCTCGGTCACAGGAGTTCAGAATTTTCCTACATTTAAATTAAGATCTTTGTCATTGCCAGCTTCCTTCAGGAATCTTTTCTCTTAGGTCAGATTAAGATGTTTCTAGTGTGCCAGAATAATCTCCCCCCCCCCCTGGTTTGGTTATTTGTTTAAATGAGCATTCCTGCAGGAATTCTGCAAAATGTCAGAGTATAAAACCATTTCTTTCTGTACTTCGACTGAAGCAGGGCAGCTTGAAAATTCCTAAACACAGCCTCAACTAGCGATGCTCTTCCTACAGGGATTCCTACAGATCCTGTATTCCTTGATTTCACTTCATTTTTAAGCTGTTACAGATAGTATTTTATGAACGGACATATCTTCACAAATATAAAGACATGCATTTTGTGCTTCAGAGCATTTTGCAGATTGAATACTCCTCTTTCACTTGAACTCAGAAGTCGCTCATCTCCTTCAAGCTATTTGTTAAGCTTCCCAAATACACTTTTGAAACTACTTGGCTGGGAAAAATCCCCTCACAATGGACTAGAGTAGGACCTAACTCACACCATACAAATCCTAGTTAACGACACCAATATTATTGCAGTGAAACATATTAATTCAGTTAGACAAAAAGGAGACTCTATTCATACACTTTGATTTAGTTACTGTGCTTGCTTTTTTAAGGCTTACCTGTTACCTGTTTTCACTGACTTGTCTTTTGAGAAATGAGCCCACCTCTCTGACTTGCTTTTGCTGTGCATTTTCATTCCTTGATTAGCCTATTACTGTAATTACTGGTAACTCCTGAGTGTACTTTCAGTGGTGTTAACCTACCACAGTGACTAACAATGTGATAGAATAGAATAGAATAGAATAGAATAGAATAGAATAGAATAGAATAGAATAGACCAGACCAGACCAGACCAGACCAGGTTGGAAGAGACCTTCAAGATCATCGCATCCAACCTATCATCCAACACCACCTAATCAACTAAACCATGGCACCAAGCACCCCATCAAGTCTCCTCCTGAACACCTCCAATGATGGTGACTCCACCACCTCCCTGGGCAGCCCATTCCAATGGGCAATCACTCTCTCTGCATAGAATTTCTTCCTAACCTCCAGCCTAAACCTCCCCTGGTGCAGCCTCATACTGTGTCCTCCTGTTCTGGTGCTGGTTGCCTGGGAGAAGAGACCAACCTCCGCCTGTCTACAACCTCCCTTAAGGTAGTTGTAGAAAGCAATAAGGACACCCCTGAGTCTCCTCTTCTCCAGGCTGAATTAATGTTTCTAGTGTTAACGAACCAGATCCTGGAGCCCAGTCTGAAGACACAAGTGGGAGAAGCCAGGACTGATAATCCTGCCTAAGGGAGCCTCTTTGTTCAATGGCTGTGGTCTGCTCAGAATTATCCAGGTTGGAAAAGACCTTTGAAATCATCAAGCAAAAAAAAGAAGAAAAGGAGGGGGAAATTGAAAGACAGACAGAGAGATAAAAAGAGGGGGGAAAAAAAGAGAGAAATAAACGAGGGGTGAATAAAAGTAGAAAATAATCAAGAAGAGAGGGGCTCGCAGAATCCAGTTTTATGTCCCAGTCCAAAGCAGCTTCAGTTTTGGACTTGGACCGACAGTTGCTATGGCAGCTTTCTGTCTGACTAATCACCATGCCTCAGAGAGCCATCAGCATCTCAGGGGATGAATTTCCCTTTGAGAAGCAGTAGGAATCTTTCTAACACCACCATCAGGCACTGGAACAATCCATAGAATTGCTAAAGCCACCCCAAGTTCTATCTCTACATGCAAATATTTTAAATTAAGATACATTTTCTGCCTTTCAAAGGACTTGCTCAAACTTGTGTAAATCAGCACAGTACTTGGCTCACAGTACTTTAATAAGACCCATGTGTATTAAACCAGATTATGTGACACATGTTAAGGTTTGTGTTTGATATCAAATTAAGTATCCAGATGATTTATGGAAAAACAGTTCACTTCCTTTCCCCCCATGTGAGGTTTAAGACTAATCTTCAACCAGATCTTCCAACACTTGCTGCATTTAGGCCTTCCCCACTTGAAACCTTCAGTGTTGTTTTTATTATCACAGGAGACCGATACCCAGCCTAGCATTTGTTATTGCTCCCTTGCCTTCTCTCCCTGGGAGAATGTATGAACCTAGCATATATCACTGTGATTACTGGATGCTGCTAAATTCCTAGAAAAGAGAAGGATTGCTTTCCTCTGCCTCGTAGAAGGATTTGAGTGCACTATTCCTCTGTATGCTAATGTGCTGTTTGGCTATAAAGGGAATTGTGGAGTAGTTTCTCTAAAAAAATACACATAGCAAGAATCACCACCACCACCCCCCAAAATTCCATAAAGTAAATGAACACCCACCATTAGCTCTCCCCCACAAGAATTAGCATGACAGCTGTATTGATGACGACAGACATTTGGTTAGGATCTCTATGAGAGACCAATACAAGGAGTTACACCTCTCTCTATCCACCGAGATGCTGTGCATTAGCATCCATTACCAAAAGCAAAGGCAGGAGATGCCATAAGCCATTCAACTCCTCCTGTCATTTCCAGTGGCAGAGAAACTTAACAGAACTTCACAGGCCACTATACTAGATGTCATCAGAAATTATCTCCTCAGGCTGAAAAAGGAATTCAGTACTTCACCAGACAACCTTCATCCTGCCTGTTTTACTCTTTCTGTGTAATCAGTGCCATGCTTTGAAGTGCACTTACCTGTTATGATCCTAAAAACTCATTCCATTTGTTCTTCCTTTTAGACGATGTAAATTCAGGACCTGGCCCTTCTCTCAACCCCTTACTCATTTTTGCACCATTTATCCCAGTGTTGGGTGGTGTTTCTTTTTAAACCCACCATATCTCTAGGTATTTAGCCAACACCCCAATGAAACTTGACTTTAACAACATAAGTACACTTGATTCTCCTTCTTCTTTGGAATGTGGTATAACTGGGTACAGACAGATATGTCACAAGCTCTGAAAGGAGATTACCCTCTCCAGAGAAAACAGTTTCAAAACAATTAATACATCTGAATAGGAACACAGTCATGGGCTTGTGTGATGAATTTGTATCAACAGACATACCCGGCATTAATTAACCACATCATTAGTTTTGACAGACCTTGTCCTCAGTGCCTGCTAGCGAACACCAGTTCTACTCACTGCCTGAGCTATCACTGGCCAAAAATTTTGTTTCAGCAACATTTATTGCCTGAATAGCCAGGCTGCACTGAAACCTTGGTATTTGCACCGGATTTCACTATATGCATATCACAAGACTCATATCCCACTTTCATGCATGGCTTTGCAAAAATAATTTGACAAGGTTTAAGTTGCTTGCATACTGAGACCACTTGCTGTTGTGTAGATTAATATTGTTTTATTACTGTCCTTTACTGCATACAGATGTTTTTCCTTCTCTTATGCAAAGATGAGAAATTCTTAGGGTCACAGGTTGTCTTTTTTCAGGGTACTTCAAGCAATGGGAACACACTGAGTAACTATGGCATACAGGCCAAACAAGTTCCTATGAAAATTTTAATTACTTGACTAAAAACTCATAGGAAAAAAACCCATTGCACAAAACCACAACAACCACCACCAAACACACACACCCCGTTATCTGCACTGTTTATGTACATAAACTTGCTTTCTTCAATGTACCTCAGAGATCTGCCTCCTCTATCCAGTTCTTAAACTGAACTGGTCACAGACTGGTTGTATGGAAATTGACTATGAGATAGCAGTCTTTCAGCCAATGGAACCACTTAAAGGGGAATCCTGAACCTTTAGGTTTATCTATTCTACAATGTTCATAAATATGTTCACTTTTAAAAAGTTAGAAATAGCTCAGTAAAGTTTGGGGAACATTCATTATGTGAATTTTGCTTGCACATCTCCATTAAAAGCAGCTGCACTATCTATTCCTGGTCCTGCCTCTCGCTTGACAGGCAAAGCCATTTTAGAACAATATTCTGCTCTTGATAACAATTTTATTCTATATGCTTAACTGGTAAGACTTTAAACAGAGGATGACAGTGCATATTACAAGCAGTGTATCCAAAGAATTACAGATGACATTTTATCTGTTCACAGAATGCTGCACACGTTTCTTTAAGCTGTCTTTGAGAATCCACTCGTCATCATCTAAGTATTTTTCAAAAATCTTGTTTTAATGAAACACATTTAGAAGCTCACTTTAATGAAACACATTTTACCTTCACATGCGCTGAAATAAGGCAGGGTTTGTTGTACCACATGCTCTGCTCAAAGGAATCAAAGGCAGAAGACAGTTTCATGGCAAAGACAGTAAAACCACTTGCACTTCTAGTTGTTTCTCTCATCCCTCTTTCACGTCCTCTGCCTGACAGCAGACCACTTTATATGCCCCACTCCTCCACCCCCAGATGAAAAATAAAGGTAAACTGTTCTTGTCCTTTAAGATTAGAAATTAATTTTCTGTACACACCTATGCAGCAGCCTTTCAAATCCCACTTGACTAAAAGGTCATCTTTTGCACTGATGTCCTTCTAGCCAACTGAGTAACAATCAAGATACATAAGTTAAATATCTTTAAAGCATAAGAATGATTATGATGAAGCACCTATCTCCTTCCAAGTCTGTCAGCCACAGAAGAGCTGTTGACTGCATCTCCTCCATTAGAGAAGCAGAATGGTAAGGAAGGTGACTGTCCTTGTCAGTTGGGAACCTCACACTTACTCTTTCACAAACAAATGCAAGACAGACAAGTATGGCAGCAGGCTCTAACTCCACAGATGCTTTAGCTCATGTCTAACTAACCAAAGGCAGCTACCCACATTCTTAACAGAACCTAGCTAATGAAAATATTTCCAAACAAGACCAGTGTCAGAATGGTAAAGAAAAAAAAATATAAATAAAATCCATTGACAAACACTTTGTAAAACCAGAGCATCACCCTTGCTTCCAGTACTTGTATTTTGAAAAATCTGCAATGAATGGGCCTCAGCTGCTTAAAAAGCTAATCACAAGTTACAAAGCTCTACTAAAAGATAAAACTTGATCAACTTGATCAATGAATGAAAAATCAAGACGTACAAGGGTGACAAATGGGAATTCGGCAAGACACAATAAAAGATACATGCTTACATTGCACAGACAGTACTGCCATCAAAGAGTGCACAATGCTATCACTGGTTTAAATGGGAACAAGATCTGACCAACATGCAGAATTTTTACAGATCCCACCCTCTGCAGAAATTTCCCAGAAAATTCTTTCCTTCCCAAGCAGAAAAGTAATCTCTGACAAACTGTCTCAGTTTAGGACAGGTCTCTGGAATAACCTTTGCCTCCAGTCACCACATTTAAAAATGGATAGATATTATTTATGAAGGTCACTATGTTAGCTATACTCATGCTTTACATGCACCCATTAAATTTTATGGCAAGAATATCATGAATATAACTCCACCCAATCTTCATTATACATTTTTCAGTTTCTCTCACTGTAGGTCCAGAGGACCTAACCAAACTCCAGAAAAGAAAGTTATCAAATGCTTTCTGTAAAGAATTAAAAAAAAAACCCACACCAAAAACCAAACATGCAAAAGCTCACTGCTGAAAATACCAATTGAACTAAATAATGGGAAACACATTTACAATGTCCTTTAATGGTAAGCCTATCCAATCTGTGATTTAAGAGGTCAAACTATTGGTTATTTTCGCATTCTTGGTAATTTAAGCAGCAGCAGACTGGGAACTGGGCACTTGCTGGCCTTATAAAACTGCCTTTCTTATTCTGAAAAATAGACATCTATTGTAAAAAGCTTACCAGTGGAAAAGCCTGCCCCCCCCCCCACATTAGCACACTTTGGCTGAAGAGTTCACTGCCCACAAGGCTCACAATGAAGAATGAGCATTTTAAGAGACAAAAGTAATCAGCCACAGAAAATCCTGCCACCCATATGTCCAGAAAATATTAATTGCTCCAAGAGTTGGAACAATAAGAATTACTGACAGCAGATGGTATTGTTCCCTGTCATGCACCATGCCATGATCTTGTGCTGAGAATGAGGGTTTTTCCTCAAGGCCCTGAGGCTAAGCCTTATAATTGGGCAAGAAAGAGGAAAGAAAGGATGCAATGGGAACACAGTTACAGTTCTTGACTAGGGCATCCCAAAGTCTCCTGCCCTGTTGCACCAGCACAGGCTCCAGTCAGCCCACCCACAAAAAACCACCAGTCTGTTTTAACCTGAGCTTAAGATTATTTTACAAGACCTGAGAGCTGTTACAATGACTTCAGTGGATTACACCTTTCTACATAAAAAATGTAAATTGATGCAAATCACAGCACATCTATAAAATAAATGAAGTTTTAAAAGTGTACGAAAAGCTTGATCTCTTTCCCTGCTCAAGGAGGGCTTCAAAAATAACTCAGACAATAAACAAGGACACATGCTACATTCTAAAAAAGGTAGTTCCAAACCTAAGAAACCATTTACACGAACCACTCAGCAGTTTTCAGGGAATGGAAGTTGACTGGGAAAAATCACAGAACAGTTAGGAGATTTTATTCACCTTTCCACTGTCAACTTAGAGATACAGCAAGCGTTTTAATAATTTCACAATCTGGTTATACAGCACTGTCTTTCAATGAATAAAGCCAACTGAAGCATTGCTAACAATTTCATTTAGTATCAGCCAAATTAGACACTGCTCATTTGAGGTTTTACATTTTAGCACAAGTATAATGTAATGGGTTAATGGTTAGGATACTAACTTGAGGTGTGGAACAGTGAATTTCAGTTCCATGTGCTGCCTCTTTAGGGCTGATTCAGCTTCAGCAGAAGCAATCTTCCTATATTTAGCCATAAGGGACAGCAGGAAACGGATCCACACAGCTACATGATTAGAGTTAGTTTTATTGTTCAAAAAATAAAGCAAATGGATTCTACATTCCTAGTAATTTTCAGGCCAAGTATCAAGATAATTTTAATTTAATGGTTGACAAATCTGTAATCTGAGCACAAGTTCACAATCACCCAGACTCTGAAATCACATTAATAATGCTGTCCACAAGAGCTAAGCCAAAACATGGCCCATGTTTTCTCCTGTTGGGGCAGAGGAAGGGCAAATATCTTTTCATCCTGAACTCAAACAGATGCCAAGGCTGGTATTGCCTCTGTATATTTTAAAATCAGGATCAAAAAAGGGCTACTCTTCGCTCCCTTCTCACTTTTCTACTTTAACCTTGATCTATATCATCAGCTTGGCCACTAAGAACAGGCTACACACCCAGGAGAACCGTTTGTTTCTTCCAACTTTATTAGCTTACTTAAGGATACCTCCCTCTAATAAAGTCAAGCTTGCTAAAAACTAAATCAAAATCAAACTTCAATGCTCTCTTAGGTGAACTCACATAGCTGTCTGTGGGGACCTGTATCTCTGCATGGTGGGGAACATTTGCATGGAATGTGTTTCTTTCAATTTTGGTAGATTACATAGGGGCCAAACCTGTTAGCAGAGAGAAACCTCTGATGATTCACCCGTTACTTTTGCAGGGGTTGAATCACAAATATCTTTCCTTGACATTTCCTTGAAAACTAACCACAAAGCCAAGCAAGATGAATTTCAAATTGTTGTGTTTATCAAGAATATTAATAAAAGCTTTTCATAGCTAAGTAAAAGATATTTCATAAGTATTCTATGCCTTTTTTCCACAATGTGGAGAGATAAGCATGCCAGTCTCAGATATAGGCAACAAAGAGATTTCCTGAAGTGGGTAAAAAGATTTTTCATTATGTAAAGAGATGCTACAGCAATCTGATAGACACAAAATAATTTAAACAGATTATGAGATTATAAACCCTTTAAGTAGATTTCTTTGTTATATAGAAAGTGTGGACAGTGACTGGGTATGAATAATGTCAAAGCTGTATTAAGGCAAGGAAAAAACCCATTCACCTATTGTTGCCTGAGTAATGCACAAACCATCCTTAGAGCAAAACCCACATTTAGGAAAGAGTCTGGTGTTAACTTTCTGTAGACTAAACTGTTTAGGTTCCTTTCTACAACTCTAATGAAAAAGGAGACTTAATTCTTTCTCTTCCATGCAGTACTCGCCAGGTTGTGTCAAGCATCAGTGGGAAGTAGACTGAGACTATAATAATTATTTCCAATTGCAAGGACAGTGGGCAGGAAGCTGAGAGACCCACACTTTGTAGCCACTCTTTGCTCACCAGTAAAGCAGGGCTTAATGTCAATATATCAGCTGCTCCAGGATAGGCAGAAGAAGAAATACACTCCATGCCTGCTCAGTGGAGAGCTGGCCATCATTTCATGCTCTCAGTACACCTGATCTGTCCCAGTTCCCCTGACCCCACAAAAATTTACATTCAACCTCAGCACAACTTCAGTCAAAATAACTTTCTGCAAGCTACATCTGCAGAAATGAAATTAGCAGCAATATAGCCTTTGCCTCAAAGGACCGCGCTGAGTCTTCTTTAGACTCAGAGTTTGTTCATGGTTAGAGATCACTGGATAGGAGTCCTGCACAAGTGCAAGGCGTGACAACATTACATAGTGCAAAACTTTGTTGAGCTACAATTTTTGTGGTAGCCTGGGGATTGTTGTGGTCAAAATCAATTATGTCACTCTTGCTTTTGGTTACTAAGGAAAAGAAACAAATCAGACTATTTAGTTTTAGCAAGGTGCATGAGTTTCTCTGGTAATCTTGTTCACCTCTTCCTTGCTGTCCCTCTCTCTTCTGCTGCCCCCATTTATGACCAGAGAGCCTTTCAGGCTGAAAGGGGACTTTAGGAGGTCATCCACCCACCACAACCTCCCACACAAAGCAGTTGCAAGACTGAATCTACACCACATTGCCCAAGGCTCTCTCTGATTCAGTCTCTAAGTATGGAGACCACATGGCATATCTGGTTCAATGCTTGACTGTCATAGCAAAAACCAGTTTTGTGCATCAGATGGAAACCTGCCCTGTTTCAGTTTATGCCTGTGTCTCCTCCTTCTGCCATGCACCTCCTTAAGGAGATTTGTGGCATTTCCTTAGTAGCTTTCATGTATGTACTTGCTGATTTGGTGTCCTCCAGGGCTGTCTCTCTTCCAGGATGAATAAGCCCAGGTCTGTTGCCACTTCCCGAGCACCTGCCTCAGTGCTCTGATCATCCTGGTGGCCCTCAGCTGAACTTTCCTTACTCTACCAACATTTTTGTTTGTCCTGAAGGCCCAGTGGAGGACACAGTACTCCAGATGTGGCCTAATGAGTACCGAGTAAAGTTTTCTCTTTCAATCTTTGCCTCAAAAGCAGTCTAACATTTCCAGCATTGATGGCCACTAGCTTCAAAGTGAGAATCACAGGGAACTGCAAAAATTCCCACTGAAACAGTTTAAAATATTTCAGCCCTTTAATGAACTTACCCTGGAGAACTGTTTCAAACTCAACAGGCTGAATTTCAGCAAGAGATTGTTTGGAGTTAATAACTTACTTTTTTTTTAAAAAAGAAAGGAAACCCAAACCTTGCTCTGAAGCCTGCTTGTTTCACTGTACACAAGCACACATACGCACCATGACATCGATGCCACAAGTGGTGAAGCCATTTCATAGTGTGCACTTGGCCAAATTTACCAGCTAGAAGCACTTCTGCCTGTGCTGATCCTTGAGCAACATTAGTCAGTTGCCATTTCTCATATCCTGTCTGATTTACAGTTTTCCTCCAGGGCAAAGACTTCAACAATTGACTTTGGGTTTGGGCCTACAACCTAACATATGTTAAGCATTACCTAATTTTCAGGTGTTGTGGGGTATAGGAACTGTGCAAATAATTACTTTTTTTGGATCCATGACTGAAGTTATTGTTAATAAGATTTTGTTTGATTTCTCAGCATTCTGGACTGTTTGTTTTCATTATGCTTGTAATACATTTCTGGCAATTGCATATACCTTCCTGTATATGACAGGAAAATTATGAATGGCTTGATCATATAGAATGATTTATAAATCTGTTAATTAGTATCATGGGTCACTTACTTTAATCCTAAGGCTTAGCTGAGCTATGTATTGGCACAGTGAACAAAAGGAACAAGCATATCTGAAAATAGTAGTTATGTTATTTATTAGTTTTAATATAGGCAGAAATTAAATCCTTGTCTGTTCCCTTGATGTAATTTTAGGGCTAAACGGGTTGGGACACAAATGGGAACCGGAATAAAATGTAAATAGCTAACTGCCATTGACTTCAAAGGGTACTAGGTACCTTTCACAATTCAACCTGAGCCTTCTTGCCTAGTATTTCAGAGTATCTTTTTAATTAAAATAAATTATAAAAGTATTTGCAAAGGTTTGCAATAATGTATTGTCACACAGATACACAGTAGCCCCTTTCTCTTGCTGAATTAAAAATGCACATTGAAATTTCCTGCTGTTTAAAAATAGTCATTAGGAGGGATAACGATGATATCCTTACTATCCAGAGACCCTGCCTCTGTCTCCCAGTAGAGCAGTTTCCATCTTGCCTGGGTTGCCTGGGTGTCAACAGAGAAAACATTCTGCTTTGATTTTTTTTATGCTCAATAGCTTCTCAAAAGATCACCCTCCTCAGAAGCACAGGCAGCATCTCAATCAGTCACTTTAACAAAAGCACCTTAATTCAACCTTGAAAAGGTTCAATCTTGAAAATCTTGGTTTAGGTTTTAGAAGAACTGAAGTAATTTTCCCGATCTTTTTTTTTTCTTGAGCAAGAAGGGTGGAAAGCCAGAAATAAGAAAAGGTTCAATCTTGAAAATCTTGGTTTAGGTTTTAGAAGAACTGAAGTAATTTTCCTGATATTTTTTCTTGAGCAAGAAGGGTGGAAGGCAAGAAATAAGAAAAAGGCTGGGAGCTTCAGCTGAGAAGTCTTACGTTTAGCAAAGATTCTTTGCCTAAAAAGGATCTTCTAATAAAGCATTAGGCAACATTAAGCAGAACAGGTTAGTTACTGTTTACCTATGCAAAATGAAACAGAGGAGCAGGAAACTGACTATTTAGGCTACTGACATGTTTATAGCTCTGGAGTTTTTTTTCAAATTGTGCATCTTTCTTTACCCTGAATCCTCAATACATGTAGGATCTGAAGAGATAAAATTCTCCTTGACACACTAAATTTCATGTATGAACAAATACTAAGATGCGACTTTAAAAAGTCATTTCCTCATGTGGTTACTGCCTTGTGAGCAGAAACTGGCTGGGAACTGCCTATTTGAAAGGCAGGCACATCGCCCTGCTAGTGTTAACATCACTCTGGGAATGTTAGGAGCAGAATTCTTTTGTACTACGTGAACCTAACTTATTTCCTAAATGCTAGAACCAGTGACAAATTTTGATCATCAAAGAACAATTTAGCATGCCACAGTGTGTTCTTTTGCCTTAACAGAGGCACACCTGGAAAGCGCATTTTGCCTTAAGCTTTAAATTAAAAAAAATAGTGTGACCTAGCACTAGCTTCACAGGCTAGCCAATGTTTAAAATTTGGATGCCATGCTCTAGAACCACGTGAAGGAACAATATATCAGGAATGCTTGGTATTATCCTCCAAATGAAACAATTTTAACTACTCGCAATTTTTTTCTTGAAGCTGTGGGAGCTAGCAAAGGGCTATAGACATTAAAAAATAATACAATACAATAAACCAGGTTGGAAGAGACCTTCAAGATCATCGTGTCCAACCCATCAACCAATCCAACCCACCCCAACAACTAGATCATGGCACCAAGCACCCCATCAAGTCTCCTCCTGAACACCTCCAATGAAGGTGACTCCACCACTCCCTGGGCAGACCATTTCAATGGGCAATCACTCTCTGTATAGAACTTCTTCCTAACATCCAGCCTAAATCTCCCCTGGCACAGCCTGAGACTGTGTCCTCTTGTTCTGGTGCTGGCTGCCTGGGAGAAGAGGCCAACCTCTGCCTGTCGACAACCTCCCTTCAGGTAGTTGTAGAGAGTAATAAGGTCGCCCCTGAGCTTCCTCTTCTCCAGGCTAAGCAACCCCAGCTCCCTCAGCCTCTTTTCATAGGGCTTGTGTTCCAAACCCCTCACCAACCTTGTTGCCCTTCTCTGGACATGTTCCAGCAAGTCAACATCCTTCCTAAACTGAGGGGCCCAGAACTGGACACAGGACTCAAGGTGTGGCCTAACCAGTGCAGTGTACAGGGGCAGAATGACCTCCCTGCTCCTGGTGGCCACACTGTTCCTGATGCAGGCCAGGATAAGGTATCTCATCTGGCATTTGAACAAATAGTGATTATACAGTCAAGCCAAAGAATGCATCAATCACAGCACTAGAATCAGAATGTTTACTTTTAATTCACTACACACAAAACCTCTTTACAGTGTGTTTCATATCACTGCTTCTCATCCCAATTATCAAAAATCCTTTCTTTCCTTATTCACCATAAGCACGAACACTATAAGCAAAACTGCAGGTGTTTGCCAAAGAAGTTACCTCATTGTGGATATTATAGTTTCAAAATTAATATTTACTCTGGCTTGCCTCAGGCTTTTGTTTTTATTTTTTCCCTTACAATTTAAGACAGACTTGGTGGTCTAAAGTACAATGGAAAAAAGAAAATCCTCCAAAGCCAATCAATGGCAATTAGGTGTGTCTGGCATATTTTTCTTTTATTTTTATCTCTTTGCTCTTTCTCCCAAATCAGTTCCTGGGAGCTCTTATGACAGAGCTGGTTGTTAGCTTCAACTGTGTAGTAAGAAGTTAATGCTAAAGGTAACTTCTTGACTGATAACTGCAAGGCAATGTTAAGGCAAGTTTGTTTGCTTATATGGTGTGGGAAATGATAAACAGAATGGGAGTATGACATAAATCATAATCACACAGAATCACACTCAGAAACATTCAGGTTGGGAAAGACCCTCAGGATCACCAAGTCCAGCTGATAACCCCTAAACCACATCCCTAAGCACCACATCCAAACGACGTTTAAACACATCCAGGGTTGGTGACTCAACTACCTTCCTGGGTAGCCATTGCAATGCCTGACCACTCTTTCTGAGAAAAGATTTTTCCTAATGTCCAGTCTAAACCTCATCAGTTGCAGCTTGAGGCCATTCCCTCTTGTTCTATCACTAATTACCTGTGAGAAGAGACCAGTACCAGCATCTCCACAACATCCTTGCAGATAGTAGTAGAGAGCAATGAGGTCTCTCCTCAGCCTCCTCTTTTCCAAACTGAACAGTTGCAGCTCCTTCAGTTGCTCTTCATAAGATTTACTCTCCAAGCCCTTCCCCAGCTTTGCTGCTCTCTGCACTCACTCCAGCACCTCCACATGCCTCTTGTATTGAGGTGCCCGCAACTGAACACAATACTCAAGGTGTGGCCTCACCAGCACCAAGTATAAGGGGGCAGTCGCCTCCCTACTCCTGCTGGACACAGCATTTCTAATCCAAGCCAGGATGCCAATTACTTTCTTGACCACCTGGGCACACTGCTTGCTGCTTGTCAATTAGAACCCCAAGGGCCCTTTCTGCTAGACAGCCACACTTCCCCAAGCCTGCAGCATTGTTTGGGGTTGTTGTGACCCAAGTTCAGAGCCTCTCTAACTGAAAGGTGGTTTGATTTTTCACTTTCATGTTTTAATTCCACAGCCTATTTGACAGTCACAGCATTCAGAAATCATTAGCAACAATCAACATGTTGCTACTAATATTGTGGCTTCTAAAAAGTAAGTGATTTTCTCATTTGTAAAAAATTTTGATTATCAATTGATCAACTTCAAATGTATCACCCACCTGCTGAGCCACCAATGTAGCATTAAAACTAAAAAAAAACAAAACCAAAACAAACAAACAAAAAAACCCAAACCCTACACCTTTCACCCAAACTTCCCTTAAAGAGATCAATTCATTGGATACTACTGGTACATATTAATGTCCTTAGAGTAGATGAAACATTGGATGAAACCACAGAAATAGCTGGAAAGAAGCAGATATAACTATATATATAGCATATGCAAGATACATGACTGATTTGGATAAGATCTTCTGGTCATACTGCTACTGCATGATCCCACAACGAAAGCATATCTTTCTGCATCATCATCATCATCATCAGAAACACTATATTTAGTCATTAACTCTTCGCCTATTATATGGCACTTCCTGAAGAGGGAGTGTTAATGGCTCTCACATTAGCACATGTGATAAGCACCCATGAGTGATGGGCAAGGAGAGGGTTAAAGTGAGTTTCTTTATGCATATGGTTCCTGTCTCAGCTGTGAGATCAGTTATAGGTCCCTGGCCAAAGATAACAGCTAAAATATAACAGATGCTGCTGCTTCCACAGCTGATGTGAAGTATTTCCTTTCATCCTCACTAGTCATTGATAACGTCCCAATTCCCTATTCACTGAAAACGTCAAGGGCACGAGCAGGTTATTACAACGTGAAATGAATGGACTGCTTAAATTGAGCCCATGCCTGCACATGGTGTGATTTTTCTCTAGTCCTGTGAGAGTCAAACTCAGAGACTGGGGGGACAATGCTGCACTCACACAGGCAGTTGTTGAATACCGAAAGCCAGGGTCCTTCATTTTGGGTACTACTGGGGAAGATGGGGGCGGTGGTCATTATCCAGGCCTTCCTGGCAAAGCTGTCAGTGCAAGGCTGATGTGCAGATAGTTCCTCCCTGGGGCTGTGGACCAGGTCTGCCACTTTTTCATCCCAGTCAAAACACAAGTATTTGAATAAGTAGCCACTCTGCCTGCACATAAATACTGTAAGAGTAATTAAACCAGCTTTTCAGAATCTGGACTTTCCTAAATACTTCCAGCATTTTATCACACTACCTTGCATTCATTCATACTTTGCATTTTTACAGCTATTTGAATACATCTTTCTTCACCTGAAAGGTTTTATGGGTTTTTTTTTCTGCTTTAGGTAAACCACAAAGCATTTACATATCTGAAACCTGCTCGCTCCACATAAAACATTTTCCAAGCAAAGTGAAAGAGATTAGGGATATATTTTGCCAGCAGTCAAGTTGTTCTTTAACAGTATAGTTGAAATAACTTCATAAGATCCAGTGCTGGCACTAGCAGCAAATACTTGTTCCTGTGTGAAAAAGCCAAATATCCAGTGTGCATGTATAAATACATTCATACATCAGGGGAGTTGGGATATACAAATCTACACACATCTGTAGCGTGACTTTTTTGCTGCTTTCCTGCACAGACCTTCCTTTTCCCTTGTATAAGAGGAAGCAAGTTAAAACTGGTAACAAATGTCAAGTGCGAGATGCTTCACAGTAAACGCGGACGGAATAGGAATGTGCATTTCTGCACTAATGATAGCCTGGGGAAATGTGGGTTTCAGTTATCTGCATGCATGTAGCTCTTAGAGTGGCATCATACAGAGCTGCTATGCCAGGAATCAAGAAGACGTGAGAACACTGAGGTAAGTAATGCTTCTGTACAAATCACTTAAAGAGGAAAAACAGAGTTTAAAGAAACAAGTAGAAACTAAGGGATTGCGATATCGGTTTTCCTTGTATCAATGAAAGCATATTTTAAGAAGAAATAAATTATAAAGCTTAGGTTTCAGTCTAAAGTGTTTTCCACTCTGAAATCACCTTGCCAAAAATCCATGGAGATGGAACAGCAATGTGTACAATTCTGCATTTCTCAGTGCCATCTAGCCATGCATTTTGTATGCATCTCAGATTCCGTTTCTGTTAAACCTGCATCTTGAGTGCTAACTCAAACCGATGGAAAAATTGTATAGCCAAATTAATCAAACAAACCAATAAGACCAGCAGAAGTCACTTATGAAAATTAGAATAATAGAATGGTTTTGATTGGAAAGGATCTTAAAGACCATCAGCTCCAACTCTCTCCCATGGGCACGATCTCCTACTAGAACAGGTTGCTCAAGGCTCCAAGCACCCTAGCTTTGAACACTTCCAGGGTTGGAGCCTTCACAATTTCTCTCAGCAACCTGCTCCAATGCATCACCAGTCAGATGAAGAAATCACTAAAACTAAGAAAACCTTAAATCATATGCAGTGTTCTGTTAGCTGGAAAGGGCTGTGAGAGCTATAGATCAAGATGGATCTGTACAAATATTCATTTCTCATGTGCTTTCGTTGGGACTACCTCTGTACAGAAGTTCCCACCAGCATAAAATGTAGCTGACTCACAAAGACCAACATTTCTAACTGAAAGACATTTATCTAGCCTCAAAACTCTGACAGAAGTCTGGTTTTCCAAGTAATGGACATATTTCTGCAAAAAACTATCAGCCTTCCATGGGAAAATACTGATAGGCCACTAGAAAGCATAACAAATGAAAACCCAGAAACAAATCTATACAGGTAAAATATCAGCTTCTGTTCATACACATGTGTCTGCTGCTTTTGGAAGTTACCAACCAGGCTGAGCTGCACCTTTCACCATACATTTGTTCTTCTCACCAAGAGAAGCCATGATTTATTGTAAAGATTGAATCATGACCCAGAAGTCAAATCCATAGAGAAGAGCATAAGACAGACAAAGCACATTTTTCCACTTGCAAATTTGGCATTATTTTGAAAAAAAATTATTAGTCAAACCAAAATATTCTCAGCTTTGCTACTTTATTTTCCCTTGGAAATAAAAATTACAAACTGGTTGGGTTTTGTTTTTTGGCAGTTTGAATTACTTATTAAAGTTTTACATTGACTGCATTGGAGGCCACAATATGCCAGCTGAAGGAAATTTTGATTCAGAAGAGTAAAATTTCATCTTTATTTCAGGAAAAGATTACCTTTTAAGTTACTCATTAGAATTTAGTCTGCAGGACAGGAAATCTGCTTCAAAACTAAGAATTTCTTATAACCATATCAAAATAAAAGGAAGAGTAAAGCAAATCAGGTCAGAAATAGGTGAGTTTTTTTTGCTTCAATATTTAAGCCAGTGTCTAGACAAGAAGTTGTTGCAAGCCATTAAGTTTATAAAGAAGTATTTTAAAGGAAAAAACCTCTATTTGAATAGCTACACTGAAGTTTACCCGAATCTGGTAAGAGAAACTAAGTTCTAAAAAACTACCTACCAACTTATTTTGATGAATTTTACCTAAGATGACCAATAACAGAGAAGTCAACATTCTTCTTTAATTCTACTGGAGCAAGACAAAATAGCACCCTTGCAGCTGTACCAATGCAGTTATATATGAGGCCCTGCAAGTTGTTATATGCAATCCCTAATTACTTGAGCCACTATAGGATATTTTGTTGACAGTATACAGATATCAGAAAGGGAATAGTGTTCAGAAATTGCTCAGAGGAGGTGACAATGACATGGCATTTTGCTTTCTAACAGACTGAGTGAAGCTGAGGAAGTTAAACACCTGCAAAGTCCAGAGTTGGCACCTGAAGCTGTGGGTAGTGCAGACTGAAAGGAACACTGGACTGTCTTTTCAGCCACTCTGTAGAAGAGCATTACCTATGGGTCCTAGAGCTGCCCAGTAATATTACCACAGTATCGACTTACAACCTTGCAAACATCAAACATGGTAATGCCTAATGCTTCATCAGTGGCAAATGTTGACAGGCAAAATGCAGTCTTAAAAATAAAGCAATTTTTCTGTGTTCTAAATGAAACCTCCTCTTCCTCTTCTGAGTGCAAGCCTATTGGATCACATAGTGTCATTAGGCTTGCTGAACACGTTCAAAAGTTCTCCTTGCTACCTTATGTAAATCTCAAGTATCATCTCTTTTCCAGCACTGGCTAAACAACTGGAGCTCTTCTAAATTTGTTTTTGATAGAAGTCTGTTGTGGCAGACAGAGGTGAAATGTCATCCCTCTCTCTTTTTTTTTTTTTTTTTTAAAGCAACATGTGTTAAAGGTATTATTTCATAAAATATATGTTTATTATGCAGTTATCTCAGCCTGAAGGCTTATGACTTTCCAGCATGTATAAAACAGTACACAACTATAATCCATAGAGACTCTGGGTTTACTTAAGCCTCTTGACTCTCAGCAAAAATTCCAAAATAGCATGAAGTAAATAGAAAGCTGCCCAAATACAATGACCTTAAAAATAAACAAACATGCCTCAGAAATAAGCACAGAACAGCAGTGTTGTCTAATTTAAGTTCCAATGCTTACTGTCTCTACCCAGATACTGGTAAGAGCTATGCATATAGATGTAAACTTATTAGTTTCAACCATGCTTTTCAAATAAATCATGTAACCATATAAAGATATTTTAATAGCCAGATGTACTTTGGTTCCCCACTCATCTGCGAAGATTCTGAAGAAACATCTGGTAGGGAACCTGTCCAGAGAAGAAAAATTTGCCTCTACATAACAAACATACGCATACAAGAAGACGCCTCAAATATGCAGGTCTACCTCTAAGTATTACATCTGCTCATGTCTAATAATTCTCTGTGGTTCAATATTTAACTATGTTAGCATTTAGTTATATGGACAAGTGCATGTGCTTTTGTATTCAGCAAACTACCACTAGGAATAGATGATAAAGAGTCATATTCTTTACTGATTGTATCTCTCCAAACATTCACTCAAGGAACCAAAACAGATGTCAGCTTCTGAATCTCAGGAGGTGGATGCAGGGGGAACCTTAACTGAAAGCCAAACAGGTTTTCACACTTAACACTTGCACAAAGAGCTATCAATGCTCCCATTGTTGAACCTGATGCACACCAAGAATTAAGTGCTGTATTTGCAAGAATAATTCAATTGAATCAAACTTTAGTTCTCTGCTCAAACCATCTGTGGTTTCTCATGAAAATGAGATTATTGCTCAGATAAAATTGGCAAGTTGTTGGAAAATCTAACAGTCTTTTGAAAAGGGATTTGACAGCTTGGACAACACTATACCACTTCATCACAAATGAAAAAATAATAGATGATCATTGACATCTAATTTACCCAGACTAACTTTCACCAATGCAACAACCTCGGTCCTGCTTCAGAAAAATCATCAGAGTCATGAATATTAGCAGTGTCACAATGCCATTAATAAACAAGAACATTGTTTGTCACTTACAATTCTTTATAGTGACAAAGGTGACTTCAGTTTGTGGTTTTATTGCTATAAGATGTAATTTGCCATTTCCTTACAGGAATTCTCACTGATGCAACTCTATTTAGATCTTTAAGAATAAACACCTGTCTTTCAAAGAATATGCAGTATGATACTTGGTTACTGTCAAGATGATAATTGCAGGCAACTATTAAATGATCCCAGATACTCAGTGGAACATACAGTTTCTTTACATTTTTCATTAAATGGAAACATTTATTGGCCAGAGAGTTTGTGGAGTCTCCTTCTCTGGAGATATGCAAAACCTGACAACGTTCTTGTGTGTCCTGCTATAGACAAGCCTGTTTTAGCAGGGAGTTTGGACTAAATGATCTCAAGAGGTCCCTTCCAAACCCTACCATTCTGTGATTTTGTGATTCAATAGATATTTGTCTCTGTTACTGAGACTTAGCAGACTTATATTCCCTGCTGAAATTCCCTGCTAAACAACTGAGAGCAATAACCATGCAGACTTAGGACAAATAACCACTGTACCCCTTAATAAACACTTCAGCAGTAATTTGTGGGATATGATCAGTTGATGAAAAATCTATGATGCGTATCTTATTTTTAGAAAGGATGAGAAATTAAATCATGAAGTATGGAGCCATGTGGATTTTGATAGCTATTTTATCGATAGAATAGAACAGAATAGAATAGAACAGACCAGGTTGGAAGAGACCTTCAAGATCATTATGTCCATCCTATTATCCAACCCACCTAATCAACTAAAACATGCAACCAAGCACCCAATCAAGTCTCCTCCTAAACACCTCCAATGATGGTGACTCCACCACCTCCCCAGGCAGCCCGTTCCAATAGGCAATCACTCTGTGTAGAATTTCTTCCTACCCTCCAGCCTAGACTTCCCCTGGCACAGCTTGAGACTGTCTTCTTGCTCTGGTGCTGGTTGCCTGGGAGAAGAGACTCTGCCTGTCCACAACCTCCCTTCTCCTACTGCATAGTAAACTAAAGGAAACTCTTCTAAATGTTTTTACCCCTGCTCACGCAGCAGTTGCTATCACATTGCCATTGGATATCCAAGTTAAATGTCAAGTAGACAAAACCATGTTCATGACAAAACCAAGCTGTCAACCAGTGTTAGTAAGGGTAAAAATTTAATAACATCACAACAGCAGGTTGCAACTAATGTTAAGGCAATAACAACAACAAAAATGCAAAGCAGTGTATCTTGGCACAGTTCCTACCAAAAATCAGTAAGAACACTTAAAATCAGTAGTCATAATCCACAAATGTTAGCTCCATCCCTTTGGCTCCACAGCCAAGGTCATAAACATGTTTTGGACAGCTACGTTTATCTTATCTGATAAGGTAGTTCCTTTTCCAGACAAAAGAAACAGAGAAAATGTAATCCACTGGATTTCATTGTAGTAGTTGGTATGGTGCCATATGGGAAGTTACTGATTCAGATGGTAAAATTGGAGATTAGTGGGCATTGACTAATAATTGTGGGGAAGTACTGAAACTATGAGGGGCTAAAAGGAGGTTACCAGTGGAACTCCTCAAAAGTTAAGTCTTGGAGCAGATTATTTCCATTTATTACCATTTTCACAAACAGGAATAATTTTCTAGTGGTTATGCCAACAGCATAACTGCAGTGGAGGGCTAGAGTATCCTGCAGGGAAAAAAACTAGTGGTCTTAGGGAGACATGAAACACAAAAAAAAGATGCCAAAAAAGTGGAAAAATGAGGAACAAGATAACTATATTTCTACTGTGACACAGATGTAAATGGCAGACAACACAACGATCTGGCTACACTTTCCAAACACAGAGTGCCTCTTATATGTTTATGACACCTAACCCTAGATGCACCCTGAGGAATTTCTAGTAGGAACAAACATTTGTGTCTGGGTACAAGACACTAGTAAGACCACTTTTAGAAGACTGGATACACTTATGGACATCTAAGCTCATAAAACATTTATTTAAACCAGAACAGAGCTACCAGAACAAACAACAGAACAGAAGGTTAGCATGTTAAAAAAACAGGGTGGTTTATTATATATATATATATATATATAATATATTTATATATTTTTTTAAAAATATTTTTATATATTTCTTACATATATAAAATAAATAAATAAATAGGAAGATAATGGTTTAAAGGGACTTTAATTTTCCTCTACAATGAGTCAGTGATTAACAACAGCAGGGGAGAAAAGCTTTTCAGGATGCTGTTGGCATAGGTGCAAATAATTCTTTCCCAGTTTATATTCCTCCCTCCAGCACACCCAGCCAGGAACAGCTAGCACACAGCCTTCATGGGTGCAGTGAGGACCTCATCTACTCAAAACACCTGCAGGCTTATGACTGCTAAGAATGGCTTGCCTTGCAGAAAGAGATGAGGAAAACACTAACTTTCACAGACCCTCTGCAGAGTACACTCCTGAAGAACCTGTTGTGTTGTACCTGGTATTTACTTCCTATTTACAAAGGCAGAATCATCTTTCAATAGACAAGGTTGCTCCATGCTCCATCTAACCTGACCTTGAATACTTCCAATGATGGGGCACCTGTTCCAGCATCTCACTATTTGCACTCTAACAAACCTATGTAGTTACTGTCCTAGTAGTGTTCTTGCTGAGAAGAAAACTGCATCTTCAGGAAGTCTCCTGAGATCTTCTCATGTTCTCTCAGTTGTTTTCACATCCAGCTAGTCCAGAGAGGGACAAACCTAGAAATCAGCCCTATCTTCATCACTGTTCTATCATTCCAGTTTTTAAGTTCAGCAAAGGTTATCCTATTAAGCTCTAAGAAAATGTAATTTTTTTTTCCTTGAGTATCACACCATACTCTCTTCCCTTTCTATGTTCCTTGCTTTTTGTTTTCACTATGTAGCCCAAATGAGTGGAATTTGATGCTGAGGTCCTTTGTCATACAATACTCAGATCGGCTCAGATACCTAAAAGGATAAAGTAGGAATTTAATAATACCTATTGTTTTTCTATATGGAATCTGCCCAAACTGTGAGTCTGTGATTTTTTTTCCCCCCTTATTTTCAAAACAGATAAATACAGCAAATTATTTTTTGAAACTTTACCCAAATGAAAAAGTAAACAGTTTTAATAGAAACACTATCAGTTTAAGCACTCATGAGGACAAAGATTTAGTGAGTTGAGTCAAAGGAGATCTCAGCATACCAATTTCTAAATGAAGCCACTGGGGGATACCGGTGCAGAATGATGGAAAGGCATGGTGAAGTAATGCACACTTCCCAGTCACTATCATATTTATACATTTTCATACTTATCTCACCCAAAGTTTGTTTTAACCCAGATAACACATATAAATACACTTTAAATAAAATCTCTCCAGATTGCAATGCTACAGAGAGTAAGAGATTTTTACATACCAGAAATAAAGTTGAATTAAATTTAGTTCCCTGACTGATCAACTATTCTAGTTTCACTAAAAAAAAATAATCATCTAACTACAACCTAGAGGGCAGCCAACAAAGACTGAGTGGTGGCACTCCAATGAACCTCAAAAGCCCTGTAACTAAAATCTATTCCCATTTTGTTCCACCTGCTCAGATCCAAGTTCAGGTTTTGGACTTAAGAGTTTAAGAAAACTGAGCTCACAGGACTACAGGTGCTAATTATACTGTAATTTGTCAGATGAGCACAAGCATTATAGTTATGTTTCACCACAAAAATACTCTAAATCCCACAACGCTACAAAATGGCTTTTACGGTCACTTGAAAACGTTGGGGCTAGATTTATTACTATATTCATAATGCCCAATATACAGCACTTTGGGTGCACAAGGCAACTGTAAACGTCTCTTAAGTTACCTGGCTACAGCAATGCAAAGAGTTGGTTTCATAGCACTGAGCTGTGCCAAGCCACCCATACCACAGGATACAGACTGTGAGCCTCTCCAATAGCATGATAATGCCATGTGTGTGCATGTTGTATTCCTACACTAAGGGGAAATCTTTTGCAGCTCCAGGAATATTTACATAGTCATGTAGTAAGGAAGATCACCAAGGAATATATTTGATCACAGACTAGTTGAGATGGAAGAAGTGATTATATAATCCTACTCAGGTCACTCAATGATTTTGTGGAGCATCTGGGTGCCATTAGGTTGGCTTCTTTGAGTCTGATTATATTGTCAGCCAAGTGCTTTCCACATAACCTGCATTAATAAAGCTCTTTTGCCAGATAATTACTGCAAACCAGACTCAAACATGGCAACTGATCCACTTTTTAGCTCGTTACACCACCCCACTACTGACAACAGCATAAAAGCAGATGATGATGAAGTATCCTGCCTTTATTATTTTCATTACCACTGAGCCCTGGAGCCCCAGCACTAGAGAAGACCCCACTGTGCAAAGCATTCTACTAACAGAATAAAAATGACTGGACAGAAAAGCAGAGATGGCAGTTAAATTATAATAATTTACACTAAGAAGAAGCAGACCTAAAGAGAAAGGCAAACAAAAGAACAAGCAAGGAAGAGGCTTTACAAAGCAAAAAAGGCAATGCTCTACTGAAAGGAGACCAGAAGAGGTGGAAAAGGCAACTAAGGGAAGCCCAGAGGTACAGAAGGCAATTAAGAGAAACCTGGAACAGGCAACTAGTAGCACTCTCAAACGTTTTTATTCTTTGTAAGTCCTAAATACTCTGCTGTTCTACTAGTTCTTAGACTGGGCAGAAAAAAAAATCCATATATTTTCCATGTATCTGGGGGGAGCAGCACTGATCTGTGTGAATGTAATTCCCTGTAATGGCCTCCTCAGAGCAATACACCTCCAGTAGGACATAGTAATCAGTGTGACTAACACCAGACATATGCCATTCATTGCCTCTCTCATCTCACTGCCAGGGGAACAAGTGAGTGGGCAGGATATGTTTTGTGTTAGCAGGATTTGGGTTTTCCCACCCTTGCACACAATGCAAAAGACAAAGCCAGCTGAAGCAATGCATTTAAACTTTGTAGCAGAGGCTATGAAAGTTTTATGCTTCTGAGAAAGTATATTTGAAGTGCATGTAAGTACAAATCACTAAAATATCTGGGTTTGATAATGGCTTGTCTGTTTAATTGGGAGTCTCTAGATTATCTCAACCTCTGTATCTCTGAAAGTCCTAGACCTACAGAGACATAACCATGGCAGGTACCAATCAAGTAAAACAACAAGACAGCAGTATTTTCTCTGTATGCATGTGTGCAAGTGATCTAGCAAGACAAAAAAGGATCCAAACACCCTTCCTCCTGTAGCCAGTAAAGACAAGACATCACAGAAATGAAGACAGGGCTATAGACAGATCCTGGAAGCCACCAGAAACACTGCTGGTAGCTTTAAGCAAATGAATAACCCTACTGCATTGACAGGCCAGCATCTGCGCTCTCAGCAGCCCCTGCAGCAGTACAGGGCACTCACTGATGGCCTGCAGGCCACTTTGCCTGTAGCAAATGCTTCTCCACTCAATGGCATAATGAGCACTTGTGCAGAAGTAAAAATGACACCTACTTTAAAAGGCACAGCAGGTAACCACAGGCCATGATGTTTCTGACTGGTTCAGTAGGTTGGAATAGTTGCTCAGGTAACATATTCTCCACTGCGCAACCCTCGTCCCCCAAATCCACAGCCCAATGTCCTTGGTAGTCACCACAGTGTTACAACTGTGATGGGCTAAGAATATAAGCAAGGCAAAGCATGTAAGGAGAGGGGTACCAGTGGTATTTTTATTAAATCAGTGGATGCAGCCAAATCCCTTATCTTAGCTGTTCTTTCATTTCCTGTTGTTCTCCTCTCACAGCCTGTTTTGATTTAATGCTATTCATTCAGGCAGGAGTACTTCACATAGGTAATACAAAGTTCGGAAGGTACAAAATGTGTGTGGATGCACGTGCACACTTGCCCATTATTCCCACACCTTTCATATCTTTAGTCTAGACAAAGCTTGAAGAGCCAGAAGTGGGGAACAGGAAAAGAAAATAAAAGGTGAGGATTGTATCAGTGTCAGCAGAGTCTACACTGAAACACCCCCACCCCCACACACACACACAAAAACCACCAAAAAACAAGTGAAAACTGGCATGTTTCTCACTGAACTGGGGCACGACCTTCCATCAACCCTGGTCCACCTCTGTGGCAGGAGCCCAGTAATCAAGAGCCACAATCCCACAAGAAATAAGTTGATGGAATAATTTGCTTTTGGGCTACAGAAGGGCATGCTTTCAACTGCAGGGTCTGAGCAGGAGCTGGTGCTGTGCCACAAACAACTGTGATGAATCTACACAAGAAAGAGGGTTTGCTAGCAGTAGTAAAAAAAGCTTCCAGAGAATAGTTTGAAGTCTGCAAAAATCAACCAGACCCCTTTTCTCTAGTCCTTAAAGCTGAGACAGAGCAGCAAACCACACATTGGGTGGGGTGGAGGGCATAGTGTTAAGGCATGTTCATAAATTACTCTGAGACCGACCCTGGTTATGGAAAATGAAATTTAAAAAATAAAATAAAAAAGTTATTTCTTTGATTTACCCTGCTGGAAAAATAAAATAGGCAGTACAATTTCCTAAACCACAAGACCTCACCACAGACCATCTCATCTTTGTGCTGGTATCCAAACAAAACAAGCATGGGATATACCCCTTCATCTCTTTGGGTGGTAAACTGTTACCCAGTCACTGGAAAATAAAAGGAACAGATGCACAAAACAAAACTGTGGTCCTCAGTTCTGCAGGTTGGATGAGGCACTCCCAACCCCACAGCACCGCTGCTAACCCTATGGGGTAAATCCTTGCCATGAGGGTGTTGGTGTGAATGGTTGACAACTGCACTGCGGTAAATGCGCATTAACACTTAGGGGTTGAAAGCAGCCAGGTTGACAAGAGCCCCATAGCAACAGATGAGTCATCTCTGAATGGAGCCTAATTGAAGACAGCAACATGGCTGGACA
Organism: Picus viridis; assembly: GCA_033816785.1. Taxonomy (NCBI): domain Eukaryota; kingdom Metazoa; phylum Chordata; class Aves; order Piciformes; family Picidae; genus Picus; species Picus viridis. The sequence goes on along the minus strand of CM066582.1, from coordinate 8,727,380 downwards.
TTTTGCACCAATGTGCTGACCACCTGCTTGCATGGCAGTCATGGTTCTGTGCATCTTGAGAGGAGACCATTTTTCAGACATTAAGCAAGTGCAGGGACTGAATGACATCAACTAAGCACAGCCACAATATCTCAGGCACATTTTAGCAGAACATCACCAGAGGATGGATACTGCTCTTATTACAAAATACGTAATCTGTTATGTATGGGCTTAAGCACTGGGGATAAGGCTCTCTTGAAACCAATTTAAAACCAATTCAACTCACAGGTAAAACTAGCTATTATTCTGAATTTGGTTATTTTGTCTTTAAACAGGATTTTAAGAACAGTAATGACTTCAGTGTTTGGGTGGCTGTTCATTTAACAGCAGAAGGAATAGGAATAAATTTGACACAGTGTCTTACTGTCTTGTTCAGCCAGTTGTAGTGGGGACATCATTGGTGATAATTTAGACAGAGGTTCTAGATGTGAGAGAAATGTTCACTCATTTCTAAGATTCCTGTGTTATGCCAAATACATGCAAACAGAAATTCGTAACAGGAGGTGCATTATTTATCATTTTCCAGCCCAAGAGTAAAGAAAAATGAAAGGCATCCAGCACAGACATCACCTCATACATGGCTAAGAAAACTCATAGTTACTTAGTAGACCCTCCAGTCCCATACAAAGATAAATTTAATATTGGTGATTGCACCCATTGTAAGATCTTCTTTTTGCTGTGAATTTAATTGCCGTATATATTTAAAGCATTCTCTTAAGGCCTTGTATTTTAAAACTGCATTGTTTGTTTGATTTCTTTACTAGTCTGAGTTTAGAGATCTTTCATTCATCAGCAAACTCACTTGTGAATGCAAACAAGTAGTTTCATGTGTGCAGGAAGAGTAAAATTACAAGGAAATAAAAATACAATAGCACATCTTAATCCTCAATTACACAATCTTAACAAAAGACCCAATAAGCACGCTCAGCAGAACAGTAGGAAAAAGGCTTCCTATTTTCATTAGCTGAAGTATTTACAAAAACAGCACGGCTACTAACTTCATTTTTCACATTGTTCACCTCACTCCCCGTGCTGATGGAAATGCAGGGCTTGAAAATGACATCTCAGGGATTTTATAGAGCCTTGAAAATTTCTTCTTATATGTGACATTTGACATACGTTTGGGTGCTGCAGACAAAAATGACTTGTAGATTGGTCAGCCTAATTCTTCCCTCTGCATCTCACCTGGATGCTTTTACACTTGTCACTTTCACCCACAGATAGAAACCCGCAGATCTGGGATCCATGTGATATAATGATAATTTAAAATAGCTAAGGAAGAAAACCCCAAAGATTATTCATTCAGAGCTATGCACTTACGGTGCACAGATTTTCCAAAACATTTTGTTCAAAACTTATCTGAAAAGAAGAGGTAGAGGAAGGAGGGAGAGAAAGGGGAGGAGAAAGCCACAGATTCTCATCTAAGGGCAAGGAGTGGACTTCTAGCTTTAATTTAAGCTGGTAACTTTAATTTACCAGATATGGTTTGAATACATAGATAATTCATTAGACTAAAGCCACAGTTGCCTAACAGATGGGCATTTGGTGTGCTAGTACTGAAAGACCTCTTAATGTATTGTGCTTAAGTCCTCATGAAATTAAAATTTCTTCTAAGATTTCCAGGTACCAATCCTCCTCCCTCTTTCTTTCCTATCATCCCTGAACAATTACTGTAAGAAAAAAGGCGTTGCCAAATTCAAGTAGCACATTTGGTTTTTTAAGCAGAAGAGAAATCTTTGAAAAGACAATTAGAATAGTAATCATTTCCAGCGATCTGCTCTAGGCAATTTCTCTTGCCAAACATATCTGGAAATTTTCCTACGTTATAGAATGAACATGTAATCATGGATGGTTCACTCCAGATCTTCAGCTGTACCTCTGAAACTACGAAGTGCCACCTGCAAATATAAGGTGCATTGCAGCACTCGCTCCCTGAACTGAAGGATGGAAGTGGGAGCTGCTATGGGAAAGTACCTGCTGCTCCAAATAGCTTATGCATGCCAGTTACCTAAAGGCATTATGAAAAAACCAAAAAAATAAAATCTAATTAATCACAGATGAAATTATGACTAATGACCAATTCCTGTGAGGTCATCCAATTTTGTTTAAATTGACAAAGACAAATTGCCTGAACTTTATGTTGTAAAATAACACTCTGAAATAACTCCAGAACTTACTGACCTAGACTTCAACACAACTGTTTTCAGCAGGTGTAATTCAGACCAGCAACACTAACTCTGTTGTCAAGAGATTTATCACAAAAAAATTAAGCTGCTTTTGTAATAAGGGACAGAAATTCTCATTACGTGCCCCCAGTTAACCAAGCTGCTTCTGCATTTCACTGTTCTTTCTGTACAAATGAGAAGAGGCGTAAAGTGTGGCTCTCAGAGCACCATGCAAGGCACACTTGTCTGTATATGCCAGGTATTACAAAAAATTTACTTGTGAAACAGCTTGCACTCCATCCTCCTCCACAGACATTCAGCAAAGTATAAGGAAAACACATCACGGAGCAAAGATCTCCAGAACACTGGTTCAAACATGTTGGCATCTGGTATGTTTACAGTTCCTGCTTACTGTACCTGGATTATAACTAAGTTAGGGATTTTGTCCAGGTCTCCATCTGCTGACACCCTAAGAGATGAAGTTGCCCTTCACAATAAGGTGATCATTGCTGATCCCCCCATTTCAGTGGGGACATCTACCTCCCAGGTACTTTGATGCATCTCCCAGGGGAGATGGTTCTCATCTCTTCCCTGCCTTTGTAGAGCTTCTGTAGAAGAGAACCTGCATTAACACTCTCTGCTCCTATCCACCTGATCACAGCAGTTATAAGGTTACTTGTGTTTTATATCTGCCCCTATCTTCCCCAGTTTCCAAAATATTTTTTGTATAACTTACTAGACCTAGTCCACAGTACCAAATTTATAGCCTAATTGGAGTCTTATTAAATATGAATCTGAGAGATAAATCCGACAGCTTAAGCACCTCTAAATTCAAGACCTTGTTTTAAGACTGGTTACAGCTTCACTGAACTGTAAGCATTCATGCAATTGTTTTTAAGACACTAAAGCCCTGATCTGCATTTGCAACGCACTGATGTAATTCCAGAGTAGCAGCACTTACACCAGCACAAAACCAACATACGTCTTACCAGAATCCACTGTTACTGACTTCATTCTTTAAAGTGTTCATTCTCCCCACCCCAGACTCACTGAACTTATTCTTTTAATAATTACACTAAGCATACAAGTAACACAATCCACATGAAAGACAAAAAGCATTTCTTATTTCATTAGATTGACTTTTCCTTAGATGTATTTAAAATACCACATCATCAAACGTATGTGAGGAGACCATTTATTGCATAAACAATTAAACAGCTTTCTCTTTCTTCCTTTGTAGGCAACTGGCTACCCCACAAACCACTTGGCCAAACAACCTGTTGGAATATTTCCAGGAAGCATTGAGACATCCACCACCATTTCAAAGGCTGTAATTTCACGTTCAACGTATGTTCCAACTCATCCAAGAACAGTCAAGAAACATTAAAGAACAATCTCATCTGAAGCTAATTACTGGCTCAATATTGCCTATAGAACTCATCATCTTTGATTTCATTGAAGAACAATTTCATCAGTTCCCATGTTTCTCAAAGTATTTTTTTGAATGGGATATAATTTAGCGGCAATGAATTCCAGGTTCTGAGTTTCTTCAAAATTTTTAATTCCCCTGTCCTATTAGGTTCTTCATAGTGGGTCCAAGTTTGGTCATAACTCTCTTGACATAATGACTGGTTGAGGGGGAAGAAAAAACTGGGAAAAGCAGTGCTGAGAAAGATTTTTCCAATCAAAGATATTTTATGGCTTCATTTCCCACCCAGATTTTCAAAATACTTAATTTTATTTTTCCTCACAAAACATTGATTGCACACATTTTACAGAGAGAGAACTGAGGCACCTTGGAGTTCTGTGGCAGAAAAGAGAGTTTTATACCAGTCTCCAAGATACTAGCCTGGTCTTCACACCACCGACAATCCTTTCCTTTTGCTGTTCTCAAACAGCAGCTGCAATAGCTTCAGGCTAACCACATTCTGGCTGAAGATGTCCTGAAAACCAGACTGATCAAACCAGTGGAAAAATTGCTGAAGAGATTTCCCTAACCCATGGTCAGATAGTTTTCAGAGTTGGTTTTCCCCCCCCCCCCCAAGAGAGATGGTGGATAACATACTTCTAGGATTTAAATTTGTATTTAAGTATTCAAATTTGTTACAAATATTTATCAGGCTCTCAATGGATTCAGTATTTTGTTCAAATACAATAAAATGAAAAAAAATAAAGAGCACTAACACACAGAGATCATACAGACCTGCAGTGCTTTTGAATGTCTCATTTTCCCTTGGTGATTGCATTGGTTGAAGTATTTCACTTGAGCAAGGCATGTTTTTTGGTGTAACTGGTGGGACAGGACCCATAGGGATCACTCTCCTCACCCAGATGGGAGGAAGTCTCAGCAGCTTCCTAGTGTCTCCTACAGAAAACACAAAGAAGAAGCACTCCAAGAAGCACTGGGTGGCAGGAAGACATGCTGAAGACAGTCTTTAAAGACTCCTGGAACTGGCTGTTCCTCAGTATCTGGTCTATATCCTCCTAACCCAAAGTTCTGTAACTGAGACATATAAATACCTTGTTTTCTAAAGCTGAAGTCATACCAGCAAAGCTTTTATACTAAGATGGTGCTCACTTACATCCTTACACTTTCACATCTGAAGGTATGTAAAAGGAAATTGAAGTCAATGTCTTATTTCTTTCCTCATACCTTGCTCACTCCTCATGCGTTGAATCAGCCAGACATTTGTCCTTCCTCACTCAACGCAGCTTTCCCTCTCAGTAATCCCAAACACCACAGTTTCTTCCATTTGCCAACCCTCTACTGTAGCCCCATTGCCCAGCAAATAGGGTGTTGCCATTGCCTGTAAGAGGCCAAATACTGTCTTCTGTTTTGCATTATTCAGTGTGTAACTTCCTTTGCTTTAGCTTTAGCCTTCAGTTTAGCTTTGTATAACCAAATCATGGGAATAGCAGACAAGTGCTACTTGGGATTGTAAACCAAAAAAAGCAACACAGAGGGTACAGGACACAGAATGACCCCGAAGGCTCCAGGGCTATAAGTTACTGGCAACCAGTGGTCAATGACTAGCCAGGAAAGAGATGAGTTCTTGAAAGCCAGATAAAAACAGCTGTAGAAGTAGCCATGAGAACAAAGAACAAGCCTCAAACATACGTCAAAAACCACCATTTACAGTAAATTCAAATGCAATGTTGGATTACAAACCAGTGAAGAATGAGATGGGTGCAGACTGTGTTAGCAAACATAAAAATACCTTCAAGAGGATGGTAAAGCAAGGAGAAAGATCTCCCAAGGATGGACTCAGAATACATAGCATGCAGACAACTCATCAGAAATTTCACCTTCTACTAAGACAGAAAGCACTGAGCTTCAGACCTAGAGTGCCAGTAGAAGGGTAAACACAACATCAGAGAAAGAGACACATAGTAGAAAACGTGAGTATGCACTGTTTTAGCTGCATTTACCTTGGAGCAGTAGTGGTAGTATTATTGTAACTTGAAAAAAAAATAGTCCTCTGATTAGACAGTTAAGATTTTAATCACACTAACGGGAAGTTCCTGGCTTTGTATACAAGGTGTGCTCTTTTTGCCCATAACAAGATCTTGACAAATTGGTGAGAACTCAATGAACCGATTCTGTAACTGGGATGCAACCATTTCTGGATGGTAATGCACTCACTGTTTCATCACATTGAGATTAGTTCTTCCTTGGAGGACAGGCAAGAGTGTTTTTGAAGAGTCAGTGTATTTGAGAGGCAACAGTATCAAGAACATGATACTTCGAGGAATAAAACTGTTGACACCAACTTTGCAGCTTTAAAGCCTCAGGAACAATGATATTTCAAAAGCAATGGATTTCAAATCAATACAAAGCACCAACTTAAACAGTACTAAAACCCCTGGCAGATGACACATATCACAGAGCACTATTAACATATGGTGCTCATAAGCTATACTACTACCAGCTCACATTTGGAGGGGATATGGTTATGTTCTACATGGAGTTATCTTGTCTTAAGGTATCATACACATGGATTACAGTAACAAGATCCACACCTGAATGAAACAATCGATCTCCTGGCCAGCTTCAATTGTGAGCAATGGTAAAGAAATAATGGTGTTTCCAACACATTCAAGCAACAGCAGAAAGGACCCCACAAATTTCAAGTCTACACATCTAATCAAATGTCACGGGCTGAAAGAGATCAACCTGATCATCTACCCATGGCTTTTTTTGAATCACCTTTTCTTTGTTTGAGGCTGAACACCATTATTTGATTTTCCATTCTCCAGAACCTTTCAAACAAGATGGGCTGTCATCCCACACAACACCTGGGAAGTTATTTCAGCAAAAGAATCTAGCCAAATCTAGCACCTCAAAACTGAGACCCTGTTCAGTAAGTCAAAGGACACGTGCTGTTTTGCCAGGATTTTATGCTACATATCATGTGCTGCCAATTAAAGAAGTCTCAAAACAGGGGAATTCTTGCAGTTATACAAATATTACATTTAATATAAGTCTGTTGGAAAAACAGAAAATAAGGATCTATAATCCTGAGAAATAATAAAACCTAGCTTCAGTGACAATATCTAAGACAAGTTTTAGAGTGGAATTCTAAACTTTGGAAGGTTTGTTTGTTTGCTTGTTTGTTTTTAATACAACTATTAACTGCAGAATGAAATAATCTAGAAATCACTCATTTTGCTTTTACCTTTTGCTTTGTTGTTGGTCTAAGGCACGCAAATTTTGCCAACAAAGGGTAAGAACTTGTATAATCTAGTTACTCTAGGGATGGAAAGAGGCTGTATTAAACCATCCCAAAGGAAGGGATTGGTATTTTTCGTACAACCATGAATATAAAGCAAATGGAATCGCTTAAGAGTCACTCTTTGCCCTGTTCTTGTTCATCTTGTAAACTAAATGCAATAAAAGAACAAAGACTATTTTTAATTTTTAAGGATTATTTCTCCATCAGAGCTGCTCAGACACAGTTTATTTTCCAGCTGGTGAATTCAGATTGAAGAGGTTTCTGTCCTTCATCTCTATACTTGGCTGAACTTCTCTAGTTTTCAACAGCACAGAATCATGTCCATGCTTTATGCTGTGACTTTAATGCAAGATAAAGCACTGAACACTGCTTGCTGAAGGAAATAAAATGTTCCTAGATAATCACTAGTGAAAAAAGTAAAATAATTTATATACTCCTTTATGGGAGCCTTGGAGGAAATCTTCAAAAATAGCAAATACTTAGAAGAACTTCAATAACTCCTTCCTAATTTATCTGAGTCAGCAGATACTTTTAAAGGTGTTGAGGGTTAGAGCTGGGCCAGCTACTAATGAGTCACAAATGCTCTTTATTAATCCCTCTCCCTTCCCAAAACGTATGAGAGATTGAATAAGGGAGAGAGACTTGTGGATTGGAAAAGACAACCATAACAGTTCTAATGGAAATAACTTTAAAATTAAATATATATGAATATATATATATATATAAAGCTAATATTGAACCAAACCCCCTGATAGCAATTAGTCGCAGTCACCACTGATGACTGGCACTGGGGAAATCCCAAACTGGTCTCAATAGGAGATGGGAACTGGATTCAGGAACTCACGGATCAGGACCAAAGGCAGAAATGACAGTCCTCCTCAGATGCCAGCCTTTGAAGACGGGAGCTTCATCCTTGTGACTCCTCAATGTTACACTGAATGGGACATACACAGAGCGAAATACCTCGCTGGTCAATTTAGGGTCAGCTGTGCCATCCACTTCTGCCCACAGGTGTGGCCTTTTACTTTATGCCTCCCCCAACATGGTACACAAGATGTAGCAGTGGTCTTGGCCTACGTATGAGCTCTTGGTACTAACTACAAACACCAAGCATCATCACTGCTAGACACTCTCTGCAAAAGTATGTCATTCATTTCAGAAAGTATAGTTACTGAGAAGAGCCTGAGCTGAAAAATCAAATCACTGAATAGAATCTGTTCTAACACAAACCAGGACATTAGGAAACCAACAACCCATGTGGCAATTTAGTAGGAGCTGCTGAGTGCTTTCTTCCAGGAGAGAAAAAAAAAAAAAAAAAAAAAAAAGTACTGATTTCTGGATCAAGATGGGCTTCTATATTTCAGATTTTGACTAGGGTCCTTTGTAATCAGGCTGTAATTATTTCAGACCATTGTAAAAATACCTGTACAAATTTATTAGATCCCATCTACATTCTTTATCTATGCATGGGGATAAAGCAAAAGAAACTTTAGAGTACTTCATTAGTAAACCATGTCAGCTCTGAGAAAAAAGGCAATTGTTAATCATGCAGTTCACTCTCCTGGGTTTTCTTGATTTGTTTTTACTGAGTAAATATATTGATGATAATGGAGAGTCTTTACAGAAAGGAAGTATAAAATATGCAAGAGTAATCTATCACGAAGAACTGGGAGGAAAACAAAAATTGTGCTACTTATGAGACTAGTACATTTTTCTCCCTATAGGGTGGAATACACCCAATCCCTGCTCTTCAGGAATACCTGTGCGAGTGAATTTGAAGGAAAATATCCCAAATTTGTCCCTACTGGCATGCACTGATGTGCTTCATCTATTTTTTAAAAATACTGGTGATGAAACTTAGCAAAATGAGGTCTGTTGAACGTGGGTTTGTACCTAATGACTCAGGGAGACTTTTGGTTAAGTTCCATTTATCCCTTTGTATCCCTTTACCAAGCTCACACACTAAACTACATCTGAACCATGTGTGCTAAGTGAGAAGTGGGAAGGCTTTCATAGTTCACACTATTGGACATAGTATGTTCACGCAGGTTTTTAAAGATGTGGTACACCTTTGCCAAATATACCTTGAGAAAGGATAATTTTTGATTCAGTTAGCTGCAGAAACATCTTGAAACCTCTTTGCCACAATGTTATGACCTTTCATAAATTAAAACTGTTGTTTAGCAGCCAGTGAAAACATCTGTACAGAGGACAAAGAAATTAGCCTACACTCACATGCAAGGATGATTAAAATCAAATTCAGACATCAATAATTGATCCCAGGTGTCCTTCTATACTTTGACCCATAGCTATCAGTTGTCACTGATGGAGTTAGGTGGTTAGAAACTTTTTTTTCTAAGGTGATTTGGCAAATTTCTAAAAGCTTTTGTGAGTCAAACCTAGGAATTCACGCAGTAAATGTCATTACTGTAGAAGCCACAACACTTAAAGCCTTTTTCCAAGAGTGTTAAATCATCTGAACCTGGAACATTATAGACCATGAAAATAGTGACAGTTTGGGGATAAAAGCAAATGTAATTTTTTTTTTCTCTGGATACTAGCCTTAAAAGCAAGGATTGTTGTGATAGTTTAGACACAGGTATTGGAGGTATATTGTAAAGTCAACATATGCTTTAATTGGTCACATACTGTGCAGATATACAAATACTTTAAGGAAAGAAGTCTGTCATCTTAAAGTACCTACAGTTTAACAGTTAAAGGAGAGTGATGACCAAGTCCATCAGCTGAGAAGTACTATGAGTCCATAACAGACTTTCTTATGTCTGAAGCTTATATGCTTGATTATTTTTATAATTTCTCCTTACTTTAAAAGAAAAAATAAAATTAAATAGGCCAACCTACTACACATAGGCTACTAACGCCTACCAATGAAGTTTAAAAGGGCATCACCCAAACATAGAACCAAGGGAGAAGATTGGGAAAAGCTTTAAGAAGGTTGTGCTTTTGAGTCAGCAGTGAGTAAGAACTGCTCTCAGTTTGACAGCTTGTATGAATAGAGAGCTCCAAACTGATCACTAAAATATCAATAAAAACATTACTGGACATTAAAAGAAATTGTACAGATTACCAGCCAATTATGAGAATCTTTCTATTACTATTCACACTTAGATGAACACTTAGTGGACACCTCGACAGGAATGCTAGCTCTGGATCACATTTATTCTGTTAAGCAAACAGAACTTTCCCATGTGTAATAATATACTTACACACTATTTGCCAGATAGGAATAAGATTGAGAAATATTGTTTTAAATACTTATTTTCTAAGTCCAAATAAAAGATTCTGCCAAAAAAATGAAAGAAAAGTGGATATTGTCAAAGGTCATGTTACGTGAAGATATTCTGTGTAAAAGGGATTTGCTCTTAAGATTCTCCACCCTTTGGTTCTACTACCAGCTTCTAGTTTTGAATTCATGGTGCATAGCTGTAGCCACCAATTTTGGGGTAATGCATTTTAAAACTGCATGTTGTTGTTTGGATTTGGTTAATTTTTTCAAAGACTATGTTCTGCTACTAGGTACATCACTGTGAATCCATTCTTGGCTTAGGTTTTCTTTAGGACTCCACAGCCAAAGCAAGTACACCTAAAGCAAATGTAAGCAGTGATGGCCTGTTGTAAAGATCTATAGCCTTGCTGTAATCACAAGCCTGATGTAAATTTGCAAGTCTAATACATGCAAATGGTTGATTTGCTTCCAAGTGGAAGGAAGCACAGGACCAACATTTCTCTTTAGATGTTTAATTAGTTGGACAGTCTTTCTCAGCATGTCTCAGACAAAGAATAAAGGGTTAGAACTGAGCATTTCACCTCTCCCAAATTCTGCTGTAACCCTCAACCTAACACAAAAGCATTAAAAAATGGAAAACTGAAACAAACTCACTCCCATGGTAGCATCAAATCAATCTGCTTTTGACTTGATATATCACAGAATCATTAAGGTTGGAAAAAACCTCCATGACAACTGAGTCCAATGTACACCTAACACTGCCAAGTCCACCCTTAAGCCAACTTGTGTCTCTTATTTCTCCTTTTGTCTGTTTGATTCTCCCACTTAGGCTGTAAAACTCTTTGTAGAATAGAATGAAAGTCTTCCTCCTAATTTCATGAACAGCTCCACAAAATTCACAGTTCCTACACCATGAAGCAAATCACCACCAGCATAACAGCATGCTCATTAGGCATCAAAATCAAGATTCTTGTAACAGCAGGAAAAAACTACATGGACCAGTATCCTTGAAGCTAATCCAGCAAAGAAACTGGGTTCACACAGTGACCCTTGTTGTGATGCAGGTCTCAGATTTGTTTTGCAGTGCATTGGTATTTTCTCAGTCTGTAACTCAAAAATAAGAGTTTGTAGAAATGAGTCTTAAAAAGCTCATTCCACTTTATAAGGAAGTCTTACAGTCTTTTCTGGCACAAGAGAAGCACACATCCAGTGAGACAAAAAGAGACTGCCCTCAACACACAGTAGCACTGGATTAAGACTTATCATCACACTTTTCTTGTTACACTTCCAGATGAGGCAATTTGTAGCTTTTCTTATTTTTTCTAAAATTCTTCATAGGAAACATGCAGCCCACTGTGCCTGGGAAGAGTAGGTTGAAACAAGCCAAAATAGGAAACAAATAATGGTCTAAATTAACAGGCAAAGCCAAAAGACCTAGAGCTTCTAAGCAACAAGAAGTAGTGTCATATTTGTGTCAAGTATACTCAAGGTGTTTAGCTAATGCAAAGAGGAAAAAAGAAATTCGGTTGATGGGTGAACTTTTGATGTCTCCTTTTGCCCCAAAGGCCACCTAAAAGAGCCTTGCATAAGCATTCCAGAAAACAGTAACAAAACCCACTTGCTATAGTGAGCATTCTGTCACATCAATACAATACACCAGGTTGAAAAAGACCTTCAAGATCATCGCGTCCAACCTATCAACCAATCCAACCCACCTAAACAACTAAACCATGGCACCAAGCACCCCATCAAGTCTCCTCCTGAGCACCTCCAATGAAGGTGACTCCACCACCTCCACAGGCAGCCAATTCCAATGGGCAATCACTCTCTCTGTGTAGAACTTCTTCCTAACATCCAGACTAAACCTGCCCTGGTGCAGCCTGAGACTGTGTCCTCTTGTTCTGGTACTGGCTGCCTGGGAGAAGAGACCAACCTCTGCCTGTCTACTGCGGCTTATTTAGAAGAGGGACACATATGTTTTGGTGGAAACATTGTGTTGTTCCTGCAGCAAAGAATAAGTACAGGGTTATACATGTATTTAAACTGCCTCCTAACTTTGCAGTTGTGACTGTGCTGACAGTTTCTAGGCTCTTCTGCTTTTCAGTTCCAGCTCAAACTTCATACAAAGAGGCAAGTTTTCATGAGGTAATTAAAATCTTGCTGGAAATGAGATTTTTCACATACTTCATCAAGCTTAAAAGCAGACTGCCTTGTTTTGACTCTTGGATAACATACCATCTTTTTTTCTGCCAGTTCTCATCATTACCCATGTAGAAGTCCCCTACAATTACCATCAAATTAAGACCACAATCTTTATACTACGATCAAAGTAGGTGCAGATGTTGAGATTGTATGAGGCAAAGACTGCAAAAAATGGGATGGTGGCTGAAGTAAAATCATAACTGCACTATGAAATAAACCCAGTTATTTATAACCATAACTGCACTATGAAATAAACCCAGTTATTTATAACCTGACATAATTAAAAGAGATTATCTGCTCTCAAGATACTATCCTTTCTATATAATTTAATTTAGTCTTGATTAATCTTACCAAATAGAACACTGTAAGTCTCTTAAAAGTATTTCTCACCATTTTTTGCCTTCAGAAAAAATTAATCAGACAAATAATTCTTTTCTAAGGTCATACTCTTCTGAATAGTATTCTCTAAGTCATTCCTTAACCTTTACAGCCCTCTGTGTTACTATCTAGGAGGCTCTCATCACATGTTTCAGTAACTGAGGACAGGATTTTTCCAGAAGTACCACTGCAGTTCAAGTCAGCCATTTTTAATTATTATTTTTTTACAGCCCAAAAGATGCCTGCAATGCAGCATGGAAGTATTTAGCATACACAGCAGAGTTAGGTAGAGCTATTTTACCCTTTTTCCTTTTTAGTGCTTAATTGTTTTCAAATCCTTGACAGAGTTAATTAGACAGAAAGAAAATTAAGAAAAAAATAATTGTACTGGCATTTGGTATTCTGAAGGCCCTGTTCTTAATTTCCTCCATTCTTTTATGTAATAGTTCTGGTTAAGCCTCCGGATATGTGGTAAATTGGACTGTTTCAGTCCTTCCTCTTAATAGCTTTTCTTGTAAAAATGTCCAATGCGAATAAATACAATAGGTCCCACTAGTGCATAAGGTATTTGGAGGGGAAAAACAGAGTAGAAATTGATTAAAGCATTGTAAAAGATTCATAGCTCTAGAGAAAAGAAAAGGTTCACTCAGTTCTCTGCTCATCTCCCCTGTGATGCACTAAAATGATTCAAACCCACCAAGGTGTGCACATGGAGTAAAGTGGTGCTGGTTTCTCTTACTTTTGGCTCGTTACATTCAAGATGGAACTAACTCTTGAGAAGCTGTGACCAGACAGATGACCAACTACTGTATGTGTCTTTTTAGAGCAGAGGGTGGCTTTGCAGGCTTAGAATGAGGAACAGCTTCCCACAACTAGCAAAGGGAACAGGTAGACAGCAATGTAACTCCTAAGCACAGTCAAACACCGAGTACTTGATCTGAAATTTAAGTTTTCAGATGAGAACAGGGGCTAAGTCTCATTGCTTTTCTAAATAAGTCTCTAAGTGCTTTCCATTGTCAGGCTAACATAGCCAATGTTAGCATACCAAGTTCAAAAAAGAAAATAGACTATATGTGCATCTACAATGAGTCATAAAAACAATGTCATTCTCACAGGCTCAGGAGCTGTCCTTGCAGAGGACGCATCAAAACCTTACACTGATAAAACACAAGGTTTTCCCCCACACACTTTTAACCACTGTTCTCCTTCTCCAACAACTTTTTACTTTACCCTGTCCTTCTCCTGCCAGCCCCAGTAACTCTTTACTCATCTCCTTTGCTTTGTCTATAAACACCCATGCAGATGTTGATCCATTTAGTTACTTAGGGGCTTTTAGTAGCACTGCACCTGAAGAGGTTACCGTCTCCTACAACCTGCTGCTGCTACAAGTTACCCTCCCACTGATTGGCCTGTAGGGGCATTCTCCAGCTACTTTCAATCAACATGAGACAGATTACCAAAGATGTACAATTTAAATTAATTAACCTAGCCCAGATCCTTTTTGCTTAACCAGGTGAGGGGTCATCCACATGACCAACCCAGCTGGCAGCTGTGAGAGAATGAAAACCTCTGGGAGGAAGGATATGATGAGCAGCCAGTAACCATCATACTTCCTCTTCCAGCTGCATCCACAGCTCTCCCTCTTAAAAAACAGTCTCAATCCCACTTGCAGAGGGTCATGCTTTCCTCTGCAGACTAACCAAACATGCGGTCATAACTAGCAGGCTGAAATCTGAGAAGAGCAACTCTGGTACAGCTCTTCTTTATGCTGTCCCAACTGCTTTACTAGTCTCTGAGGACCTCCTCTGGCTACAACTTGGCATTTGTAGGCCATCCATTTTATCCTGTAATTGTGTACCATCAATACCATTTGATTGTTCTTTTTTTCTAATGCTGTGTCCTCCCTGAATTCCTGCAACTCTGCTCTCATCCTCTTCCTCCCTAGCTACTCTAGTTCCTTTGTAGCCAAACTGCATTAAGTAAATGAGATCATTTGGATGTCTTCACACGGCAGTACAAAATCACTCCTTGGGACAACCTCCTTCAGTTGTTCAACTAGACCAAGAATAATTTGTAAAGAAAATTGCACTGAAGAAGTTTGTGAAATACTGGCTGCTGCAAGGTCCACAATAACTGGACATTCCAAAGCATTACAATGTCTGTGTTGGCTGAAACATCATTTGCATACAGGGCCCCTATAGTTTTCTTCTGTACCTTCACAACATGAGATTTTCTCCTTAAGTGCCTTAGCACTTCAATACATCACACTTCAAAAAACCACTTGTGCCAAATTTTTAGTTAGAAGTCCCTTTTTCACACTTCTGGTTAGGTAGAAGAGCAAGTCTCCTTTTCCCATTTACAAAAGCTCCTATTTTGCCTTGGTTTTACCAAAAATTGCAGAAACATTGCTTTGCAGTGCCTCAGATGTGTCATCATCCAATAAAGTTCCACATGTGCAAAATCCAGCCCTAAAATAAAGATTCTATATTGACAAAATTATAGCCAGCAAGAGGAAACAAAACGTAGTTATGTACAACTTACAAAGACTGTTACTAGCCACAGAAGGAAAGTCCAGGGTATATTTCAGAAGTTTGACAATGAAATCTCCTGGCCAATATTGTAATAGCATTCCCAAACACATCCACACAAGCTTTTATTTCAGCTTGAAGAAGCACTGTGACTGTGCCTCTTCAGGTCCCACTACTGAATTTTCAACATTGAAAACCTTTAGTTCTGTAAACCTGGGGAGGAAAGATGTGAGAAGACCCATGCAGGGTGAGCTGTGCAGGAGAAGAAAGAAGTCTTTGGTGTGTTTTGAACTAGCACAGGTGTGATGGCATCAGTTCTTAGCCAGATTTAGGCAGGTTAGCTGGGAAGGAACCAAATTTAATCACCAAACAGTGTGGAAGACAACTCTGCTTAGCAACACACATAATTACATACCCAGATATGCATTACAGATGGAGAAGATGTTCAGCACGTTGTCACAGACTTTGCTAAGACAAAGCCAAAATAAGGTTATCCTTTGCAATGTGTTTCTGATGTGTCACTTTTTCCTCTAGATCTACTTCAAGAAATAAGGACTAGTGCTTCTGCAGGAAAGCAGACTTACAGCTTTAAAACACTGTCATTAGACAGGTCATTTTACCAGCTAAGGAGAAATCAAGTGCCCTCTAACTATTCCTGCTGACATTAAAATCAGGTAAGGCTGGCTGGAGAAATGTGCTCTGAAGCCAAGCAAAGATTTTAGTGCTTTAAAGCTGAATGCTGCTGGCACCAACACGAATTATTTCAGATAGATAAGCAAGGAGGAAAACAAATATTTTTCTTGAAGTTTTCTTCAGCATCCAAAGGAACATTTAGTCTTCATTATGTGTCAGCTACTAGGAATAAGAATGCAGACTACGCATATAATAGCAGGTGGTGGGGCACACTAGAACATATCCACAGAGTAAAGCAGCAGGTGGTGAAAGTGAGATATTTCCAACGCCAGACATTCAGGGGTTTTTACTTCTGATGACCAGGAGCCTGGTCCTGTGGGCTGAATGCTCACTAGCAGGTTGGAGTGTATTTTCTGGTTCAGTTGCAGCTGAAGAAAATGCAGTTCAGATGCTGTCAGATTGATGCACAAAGAGCACCAATGTGTTTTAAGTATGGATGAATAGGCACTGCATGTCAAATTGAAATGTTAAACATAAAGAAGGCTTAGATTGATGCTTCTTTAGGACTTAAAACCTCCAGGCTGCAAGAGGTGAAGCTTTCTTCTTCACTGCTTACTGGCCATCCAAGTGGCAGGGTGATGTAGTTCAGTGATAGGTTCAGGAGTTTGAGTTCACTAAGCCATTTTTATTTGATATCTAATTTTAGGACTCTATATCTGATAGTTTTTATTTACACATTTTAAGAAAAGGGAAAGTGTAGCTGAGGTAAAGACTGTTCCAGATGGCCAGAGCTGTTGGAGAAAGAAACTGGATAACACTAGTGTGTTACAGACCCCACTGGGAAGAAATTAAAATGAGTAAGTTAACGATAGATTATGAATGAAGTATGTGTTGTGAATATTAACCACACACACTGTGTACTCTGTGAAATTGTCTGTCTGCAGAAGAATAGTTGTGTAGCCACAAAACAGCATCAGTTTATTTAGGGGAGATGGGAAGACTGCAGGGAGTAGGAAACCTACAGAGCTAAAGAAACTGTCCAGTGTTGTGAAAAAAATCAGAAAATTATTCCTGACTTATACAGCGCACTAAATAACAAAGACATTAAAATTTTATGGCACTCCTAGGGACAGATGGAGGTCCATTGCCATAGCAGGTTTAATTCTCCCCAGTTATAAAACATCAAGATTTACAGAAACTTTGGGAGGAGAGAAAGCCAGAGAGATACACAAGCAGCATCACATCCCAGTGCAACATTAATTAATAAATAATGGAGATCTCCTGAAACTCTGAAAGTGCAGATAGAAATATTAATGTCAGTAAGATAGTTTTAGAAAGCATACCTATATGAATTCAGAGCAATGTGTTTTCAAGCACTGAAGAGACTTCAATGTTTTAAGAGTAAAAATAAAACATAAGTTGTCACTTCAAATTTGCCTTGTCAGGCAAGTTCCTTATTTGAGACACTTTTGAGAGAGCAGGGGTGTGGGGTGGGAGAATCCTTCTTTTAAACTTCTGGGGATGCACAATAGTAAGCAGAGGCAGTTCTTTAGCCTACAGTTCCCTGTCTCTTGATCAAGTTTATAGAGCAGTATCAGATATGCAGACCATGCTGGCACAGGAGTCGGAAAGCACAACACTCCTGACAGCCTTTCTGGAGACTCAAGTGTTTGTGGTCAAATACTTCCTGATGTAAACATGTAACTTCCCAAACCTCCACCGTTCTGGCATGTGTACACAGTAAACAGGAGAACACAGCCTTGGAAGTCCCCACTGGCTGACAAAGTGCAGAGAAATCACCCAGAAACATCTGCTGGTGCCTGGCTCAGAAGGGGGTTATTAGCTGCTTTTCCTCTGTTTTTACATCAACAGAGGTTGAACCAACGGTGATCAGAGGCCAAGGTGCCCACGTCAGTTGTTGTGAGCAAGTATAAGCCGCCAGGCAAGTAAGAACACAATGAATATCACATGCTTTCTATTACGAGTTGGGCTGAACTGCAAGGGTGTGCATTGCAACAGGTAATAAGTGGCTGAGACACAACACAGGGCATGGAGCTGGGATTAGCAGCAGACAGGCTTGCTACAGTGCCATGAGCCCACGGAGGCAAGAATTGTGTTTAATATGTACTTTTCAGCTTTTATTTTTAAAATACTAACTTGCCTTGTGCTTCAGTCCTGTGCCTCAAAATGTCACACATACAACCACACCATAAACTCTTATGCAGCTCCAAAAGTGCATGTAACATCACTCTTCAGGAAGAAATCAATGCACAACCTATTTCCAAATACATTGAATGTTCTACAAGTGTAGACACTGGCATAAAGGGATATAAATTAACACCTGCTTTAAGAATGAAAAGCCTTAAGAGGCCAGGGTATGTGTAGTCAACAAGGGTGTCAGTCATGCAAGAAAAGACCATATAATGCAACAATAGACTAGCAACAGAAATTACATGAAGTATTAAAGATATGACTTTCTCCTTACTTTTCCTTAAAGTTCTTTATTTTAGTATCATAGTATCAGTCAGGGTTGGAAGGGACCACAAGGATCATCGAGTTCCAAGCCCCTGCCATGGGCAGGGACACCCCACACTAGATCAGGCTGGCCAGAGCCTCATCCAGCCTGGTCTTTAACACCTCCAGGGATGGGGCCCCAACCACCTCCCTGGACAACCCATTCCATGGCTTCACCACTCTCATGGTGAAGAACCTCCTCCTCACATCCAGAAACCTCCTCCTCACATCCAGTGAGGAGGAGATTTAAAAGTTTGTCTAATTACACAAAATCCACCACCCTGATTAATTAGACATACACCATTCATTTTACACCACTTTACAAATACTCAGAGGGTTTTTTTTTTGGCTTTATGGTGGTTGTTTTGGGGGTTGTTTTGTGTTTTTTTTTTTTTTTCGTTTTTTTTTTTTTTTTCCTCTTTTAACTAACTTTTGGAAACAGCTAGGCTATTCTGGCATCAATTTATACAAAATATCTGCCTCAGCAAAGGAAGATAATCTTTCTGATCTGCTTTCTGTTATTGTCTATACTGAAAATTTTTTACAGATATTTTATGGATTTGTTGAGACTCCTGCAACACTTTGAAAACAAATCTCAAATTTGGAAATTAAATGGCATTAGTAGGAAGTAATGTCATACTGACAGGATAGCATGCTGGGTTCACCAGATATTATTTTCCACTCCACATAGAGACAAACAGAGGATGATTATAGAATTTGTTCCTCTAATAACTTAATCTAGCTAGCAGCAGTACTGACTTCTCAACAGCATGGACTTCAGTGCTTCTTAAGCAATTTATAATGGCTTAGAAACCAGTGGTGCTGCACACATACTTGGATGGTCAGCAAGACCTGGACACACAACAAAAAAAGCTGAAAACAAAGAAGAAAACCAGATTACTAGGCTGGCAGTGTTTTAAAACCACTCACTCCCTATCAGCCTGAAACTATGAAAGTGAAAGCCAGAACAAACTCAGGCAACACTAGGTCAGGCAGCAGAGCCAGGGTGAGCAGTGGGGAGGCTTGGCTGCACAGCAGCCTAACCTCACTGTGCTGTGTGTCTGGCCAGGGAACCTGCATCTGTAGCCTCCAGGGATGCAAGTAGCTCAGAAGGCTGTGCACAGCTTTTACTGGATAAAGCTTCTGGTGAGCGCAGTATCCTGTATTCCAGGGACATCAGTGCTCATTAACTATTTAACTTTTCACCTGTTCAGTTGTTTTCACCATTGTAAAGGAGTCCTGATGTTATCTAATGCATATCAGGTAGCAGATACACAGATAGAGCCAAGGATAAGTGGGTTGAAACAAATTAAGTGTTGCATTCTATGACACAGGAAAGCATGCAAATGATTAATAGTCTAGTGAAAGATTATCTTCATCTGATATTTCCACACTTGTGAGAAATCCATCCCAGCTGCAATTTAATGTAAACTGTTGTCTGCTTGGAGTTCCCATCAACTCTGCTTCAAGTACTTTCATAATTCTTCACATCCATTTTCCAGCAATCTTTAAGAATTAGCATGCAAATATCTCAAATATCTAAATATTTTAAGCTGAGGTTTTCAAAGTACTTTGTTCTGCAAGTCTAGATACCACAGAATGGATAGCAAAACCCTCTAGCCTAGTAACCTACCAAACAATATCAAAAAGAAAGGTTGCTGCTGAGGTAGGTTTATGGGAGCTTCCAATGGCAACAGAGCATAAGCTTCAGTCAGACACTGGAGAGAAGAAAAATACCTTTCTTACTCTCTGTGCTCTGCTTCCAAAGGTGGAAGACCACAACAGATTCATAACCACTATAAAGTCTCATGAAATAGCATGATCTTGCTGACAGATGGTTCTTCTCCTTCACAGTCCTATTCTACTGGAGACACTAATAGAAACCAAGCAGGAATCCACTATATTGCATCCAAGGCATTTTCCCTAAATGTATGCATAACAGGCAGAACAAGTTAGCATCTATGAAATCACATGGCTGACTTCCGAAGTGTTGCCTGCTCTGTCTCATCTTCATGAATGAGGCTTTCCCAAATACTTTTATGCAGGAGTTTGCCACTACCATGCTTATAGACAGATTAAGGAGACATTCGGGATTACAGTCATCTCATTATTGAGGACTGCATCTATAGGGAGGTTATTCAGAACAACAAAGCACACAACCCTAGGATATTCTCCTTTCAAAACAGAGGTTAGCCAATAAGATTTTAAAAAGGGGTCTAAAGCTTGGTAAAACTGAAAGAGGAATTACACACGCAAGTGGATAGTGAAATAATTTAAATTCTACTGAGAGATTAAAACAAAAATAGATGGAAGGTACAAAGCCTATTCATTGAAGGTAGCAGTTAATTAGTAGCTTACGGAAATTAGGGCTAAATTCCCCATGGCAGGCTTCCCAGAGATCTAATTTCAACATCAAGCATCAGAACATTTTTAAAGACAGGCAACATTCAGTGTGAAGCTGGTGATTTACTGGGCTAATCATCAAGATTCTTTATGTCATGTCTGCAATGACCACAAGTTACAGGAAATCTACTGTCCTAACTTAACTTTCTCCATTAGTTTCTCACACTAAGGTAAGCATCTACAAACAGATGAGAAACTCCTACTAAAACAGGACAAGAGCTTTTCTGCAGATCTGCATAACTAAGGGGAAAAAACCTCAAACAAACATGAAGATTCACTGTACAAATCCTCTCATAAAGGGGGTTGAGGTATACAAGGAATAATTGAGGTGGGGGAACTGTCATTAAGTCATCTTAAGAACGTGAACATTCTTCTGAAATATATTATCCTTTTTTGGCAAGTTCTTCCTGCCCATCTCCTTTCCTAGAATAAGAAGAGTTCCATTACTTTATGGTACTAAAGAGAGATGGGGAAGAGAAAGAAAAAGGGAAAAAGAGATCATCTGCAGGAGAGTGCCAAGATCTGAGGAAGTTCATCTAGTACAGGAAGTTTAGAAGGTCAGAGTTTATAGGCACAAATGATCCCTCTCCTACAGAAAGCCCTGTTTCTAGACAGGGAAGTCAACTGACTGCTACATCAGTTATCCAGGATGATAGATCAAATCTTTCCTCATTTCCTCTCTCTTTCTACTACACTTTGTGTATCTTCTGATATATTGCTATTCTATGTAATAACAGGTGTCCTACCTTACAGTAAACTTGCTAAGAAAGAGCCCAAGGAAAACATCTGAAAAACCTGAAGACATAACATTTTTGGTACCTTTGGGGGGTGTTCTTGGGGGAAAGCTATCAATCTGTGCCTCCCACCTCTCACTTGAATGGAAAGACTCATGGAGAAAAGACTTAAAGACAGGCTTCTCCAGGGAGAGGGAGTACTGCACCTGCAGTGAGTGTAGAGAGAATGCTTTATGTCAGAACAGTTAAGACCTTTGCAAACATTCTCACAACCACAGTCCTGCTAGGATCTGCACTATTTTATTCTGGTGTTTCATTTGCTAGGTTGGTTTTACGTTGGTGGTTTTGTTGGTTTGGGTTGATTGTGCTTTTTTTCCATGCACACACTTTCTCTTTGGTCTTAAGCCTTCAGATTGAGTGGACCATGGATACAGTAAAAATAATTTGCTTGGCATTCACTAGATTTAAAGATCAGCTATTAACAAATATTAGGGAGGAGGCTCAGATTACTTCCATACAGGAGGTACTGTAGAGGCATATGTTGTTAAAAGCACAAAGAGGAGACTTCTTTGAAAAGCATTCTACAATAATAATTTCTCTTACAGTTAAGGAAATGATATGATCCTGCGAGTTGAGCTCCAAACCTAAACAGCAATCATTTATTCCTTTCATTTCTTTGTCTGACCTTTCAGAAACCCAACTGTTTCACAAGAAGAGTGATGACACAGGCTGTCAAAAAGCTGGGTACAACAGATCATGCCCAGGGTCACTACTATTCTATTCACACACTAAACTAGAAGGAAAAATAATCTTCCAACGGCACAGCATTTTCTAGGAAATTTTGTACCATTTTGTTTCCTAAGGTTTTGCATTAACTATCAGCAAAGTCAAATGCTGCGAATTTCTCAAGTAAACACCTAAACAGTAATGTGACCATTGTTTCCAGGTTGTGCTTAGCCTGTCAGCCTTCAGTTGTTACCTTCACAGTACATTTTTAAAATACCTTTTTCTGTAAATGCTTCTTCATTGTGGAAAACTAATTTCTCTTCAGCCAGTCGGCACAATCCTTTTCCTCAAGTCTTTAAAGCATTCTCCCCTCCAAGTCAGACGGAACTACCATGCCTCTAATGCCTTCTTCATACGGCATTCAACCAAAATATTATTCTGCAGAGTTTCTTTCCTAGTTATAGTGTGATTTACTTTTGAGTGTTTGTAGTGATGGGTACAGCTTTTGAGAGACCAGCTCTCACTAACAGTCTCAAAGGTAGGCAATAAGAACTATAAACAATATATAAACCACACCGTGAACATCTGTACCCAGTGTCTTTGCGAGGTCTCATCATTTTGTCTGACTGCTTATCTTTAGCAATCAGGTTTCATGACACAGCCACCTTCTGCTGGGGCACTCCCTCTCTTCTGTTCCTTGTGAAGACCTCAGCTACAGACAGCAATAACGACATTTCACTTCACCTGGGATTTTGATAGTGAGTATTCACTGTTCTATCAAGCATGATGCAAAATTATTTAAGTCTATATTTAGGGTTGATTACTATGGAAATAATGATCCAAAAACAGCATACTTCAGGATCAGCTAACATTTATGACACAGACCAGTTTTCACTTTACAAAAAAGAAGGCACTTGAGCCTTGCCTCACCATACATGACTTAACTTCCAAAAAGTATCTTCCGGGTTTGGATGAAATATCTGAATTGCAACACTTCACATCCAGTTTGAGTTTTGCATCAAGTTTGCATTTAGGCAGTTCTACTGATTTTGGTGGAATTATTCCATCACTCAGTGTCAGAGCATGAAGAAAATCCCTTTTCTTCAGGAACATAGAAAAAATATGTAGGTATTTTTTTCTGTCATATAATCGAATTCCACCTTAATAAGCAAACTTTTTATTTTAAAAGTTACTCCACCTTGGTCAGTAGGTCTATGTTTTCCTTAGTCATCCTTTTGCTACTGACTTACTTGAAGCCCTTCTTGTTGCCTTTGACATTCCCTCATGGATTTATTCCAAGCCTTCCTCACTGCATGCCTACATATTCTGCCAGTGTTCCTGTATTCCTTCTTAAGTGGCCAGTATGTTTTTCCACATTCTGCATACTTTCTTCTTCCATTTTAGTTTTTCCAGAAGATCTTTGCTCATCTATGTACGTCTCCCACCTGTTTTGTTTGATTTCTTACCCATAGGGATGCACTAATGCCTGAAGGAAGTGGCACTTGAATATCAACCAGATCTCTTGGGTACCTCTTACTCCTAGAGCCGTAATCCATAAGATTCCTCCAAGTAGGTCACTCCAACCATGTTGGCTAAAGTCCCACATGAAAACTAGGGCCTGTGATTGTGAGACTACTTTCATGTCTGTAGAAGGCCTCATTGATTTCCTCATCCTGATCAGAGGGTCCATAGTAAATGCTCACTAGAGCATCACCCCTATTAGCCTGCCTCTTAATTCTTAATTGAAAGCCAGAAGCTTTCAATTAATTCTTCATCCCCAGGCAGAGCTCAATACATTCCAGTTGCTCTCTTGCATAAAGAGCAACTCTATCATCTTGCCTTGCTGGCCTGTCTTTCCCAAAAAGTATGTAGAAAGCCATGAGAGCATTCAAACCACGCGAGCTATCCCACCACACCTCTCTTGCTGCAATGAGATCATGGCCCTGTGGCTGCACCCAGATCTCTGGTTCTTCCTATTTACTCCCCATGCTGCATGCATTGGTGTACAGGCACACTGTGGGTAAGGCAGGATTATACTGGAGACACTGTTAATTTAAGTGTCGAATGCTTTTAAGAGTTGAAAGTGTTCACTCTTAACTGTTATGAATGCAGCATATGCTATCAATTACATGCATATAATGTAAAAACCAGATGAATTCTGTGCAAGGCCTTTTTCCAATTAAGAGATTAATTGGCCAACATGTTAGAAAAGTTAAGATTGGGATAGGTGAGGCTGCTCTCTTAAAAAAAAAAAAAATCAGCCAAAGAATTCCTTGGTAAAATCAACAACTGTATTTGGAAATATGCAAGTGTCTGTTTGATGGTTCAAAGCAATTGATAAGTTACACTTGGACTGAGTTTTAATTTTTCTTTTAAACAAACACATAAACGTTGACATTCTTGATAGTCTACAGTAGCTTAAAATCTCACATTTAGATGAAAATCCACAATACTCCCTTCATGGAAAGGCTGGCCAACAACTGGCTATTTTGTCTTAATACTTTTTACTACCCCATCTAGTCCGCAGAGAATTTGAAGTTCATATATGAAGGCAATGAATTTATAAGGCCTCCATCCTGCACCCATCTCTTACTGATAAAACCACAACTAGATAAGAATATCAACTGTATACAGTTGAAATGCTTTTTGTTCCCAGTCAAATAAAAAAAAAAAAAAAAGGTAACAACAAGAAAAAAAAAACCCTATACACAGAAAAACAACCCACCCAAGATTACAACAGAGAACCCTTCAACTGACCCAAGCAGCTTCTCTGCAGCTACCAGCATTTGGCAAGGAATGTTCAGCAATTATGTTTCCTTGGGAAAAAAAGGAAAGAAGAACAGAACAGTGGTGAGTAGTATTTTCTGATTCAGACTCAGATAAACTGAATTACGAGTCTGGAACACTAAACAACAAGGAGCTGTAAATAAAGGTCATAAACGTTTCACATCAGATATACACACAGGAGCTGTAAAGCATTGCCATGCATATATTCTATCCAAGCATACATCAAATGAGCACTAAGTCTTGTCACAGTGCTTTCCAAGGTGAAAAAAAAAAAAAAAAAAGAATAAACAAAAAAATTATAGACCCTTCAGCCAAAACAAACAATTAGGATAAAATCTCATGCAGCAACCAAATGAAATCCAGCATACCTCCCTTTTCATTCTCCAAACCCACCACGCATCAAAGCGGCTTGTTCATCTTTTCAGGCCATTTCAAATGGATTGTTGTTTTCCCCCAGAAGTTGAAGCATAAATAAATCACAACACAACCAGTCCCTTGTGTTATTGTTGACTTTATGGAAACTATGAAATGCTGAAATATTCACGTTGTGGCTCAGTCTCTTAAGATTAGGAATTGGGAAAAACACCTAAAACTATTCTTTTGCGGTCTGAGTCTCCCCATGAATGCACACTTCAACTATGAGCAATAAAGCATCTTCTGGGAATTGAGACTAGGCCTTTAAGTATTGATAAATGCTTTATGAGGATTTGAACCTGAAAAGAGACAAATGCCCTTTCCTACCGAGAAGATGACAACAAAAATGATCAGGAAAACACCATCAAAACAACATTTGGTGTAATAAGATTAACACTCACCTCATTATGTTTACATTAGACAAAACAAACTGAAGTTAACTTTTGTGTAGACCTAAAACAAGCAGACAAACCTAAAATGAAAGCCCAGGTCTTCCATTTCTCATGCCTCTATCCAAGCCACTAGGTCTCAGTTAACCTTAATTAGATGCCTCAAGGAAAGGTCAAAGTACTGACTGTTTTTCAATTTAACGTACACTAGGAAAGAGCTGGAGCAAATGCCAGCCTTGGAACAAACAACTGAAACAACTGATGAATAAGCTGAAGGGTTTTTGACCCACATTTAATTGAACAAACAAAAATCTCTTTCAGTGGGCTTTGAATAAAATCTCTGGGGAGAAATCTGGGTTCAGCTGGACTGAGGAGGAAGGAGCATTGAGTTCTTCAAGCAATGAAGCAAACAGTCCCGAAATTCAGGGCTTCTCACCTCCAAGTTCAGCTTTCACATTTAAATTCTACTTAGGATAACTACTGCAGTCTGCCAACTTCAACCTCCAAAAGGCAGAGCCAGCCAGACTCCTTCTGTGCAATCTACTGGAGACAGCATCACAAATCTTCTGCATCTCACTTCACATCCTCTGAAGTGGCAGACCACCACATCTGACTTGCAGGCACATCACAGGAATCACTCGAGCCCACTGATGGAGGTGTTCAGACTGCTAGAGCAAGGACCAGAAAAAAAACCCTTATAAACAGTGTGAAGTGAAAAAAAAACCTCCACACTTCATGTAAACAGGAGACACCATCCTTCTCCCAGGGAAGCCAATGATAAAGTGCATACTGACGTCAATGGGAATACATTCAAGCCTCAATTCAGGTTAAATTTTAGGAGAATTATTCAAGCAGTAGTTTTTGTTTCCCCCTTTACCCTCTCTATAAAAGTGAGCAACTTCATCCTTACTAAATCATTCTTATGTTTGTCAGCTTCCTGCCTCTCCCTGCAGGGTGGGATCCAAGCAGGCAAGCTGTTTATAGATATGCAGAGAGTTGGGCATGATTTTAATTTTATTTGTCTGTAGAGAAGAGCAGGACTTGCCAGGAGTGATTTTTGACACTACAGGATTCACTCGTTGTCTTCGTTATCCTCATATTTGCAGACAGTGGTTCAAACTGCAAGCCTCCTTTGGGTGTGGCAGGAGATGTAGTCCATAGATATTTGTGAGACTACATATAAGCACTTCTTACAGTTTTAAGAACTTGTCTCTAAGACTTTCAAAGACACTGAGATACTCATAAACACAGGAAGGGATCTGGCTAGATCCTTAAAAAGCATTAGAGGATGTGAATATATAACACCCCTCACTGATTTCAGAAGTAATTAGGTACATAATCTCCTTGAATAGAATTACAGGCTTCCATAAATCCTACTAGCAAGCATTTGCACCAAAAGCTATTAAAACCACTCAAACTGGGTCTTGAAGATCTTTAATCCCATTGACTTTTCTTGAAGTGCAGGCAAGCTCTTTAAAGTTTTTATCAGTGGTACCTAATGGCCCAGAAGGGATAATATGGAAGGGATCTGTGCTACTGAGGTACTGGACACTGACACCATATTTAGTGCAAGTGCTCACTTTCAGTGTTCAATTTCAGTTCAACAGCCACAGATTCAAAAATGCTCAGTTCCACATATACTCACCTAAAGATTTCCAGCCATTTTGCAAGGTTCCACTGAACATCTTATTTAATTGAGGAGTTTCTCCAATGGGCAAAAGTTGAGACAAAGCCTGAACATTTTGGAGCATGACGGAGGAATATGATAAATATGGTTGCATTTCTTTATGTGGCATTTGCTGCTTGTTTGGTGAGTGAGAGTCAGGAACTACAGTAACTGGAAAATTAACAAAGGAAGCATACAAGGAACAAGGCAACTATGAGCATACTGACCAAATACTCCTTTCTATTTCTCGCACATACATGTTTGAGAATAATCAAAGAAAAATAAAGGGTTTATGCATTACAGGGAATTCAGTCTCTCTATCCACTTGGGTTTTGTTGTACAGCCATCTTTCTGCTCAGGGTGACAGGACTCCTTCAGAAGTTGCTCACTGAAAATTTCAGTATTGTTTGAGTTTAATATTGAGACCAAGTTGTGTGAAGTGTATGACTTCCTGAATAGCTGCACATAGTTCTCTGACAGCATTTTCACCTCACAGAGTTGTTACAGGGCAAGGCTCTTTCCCCCTCCCTCCCAAATATTTCCTTTATTGTGATCTGAACTTCAGAGAAAGATCCAGGAGAGTAGATGTGCATCAGTCAGGCCCCATGCTGGCTCTCTGCAGGGGTGGGGAGCAGGCACTCCAAAGCTATCCTGCATGGCAAGCAGGGTCTGCCCTAATTACTAACAGGCTGACATAGCAGTCACCAAGCTATGTGGGGATCTGAAGATGATTAAGTCTCCCTTGACATCACTCCCAGAGACAGTTACCCTCCTCCATCTTTTCCCTTCTTTTATAGGTGAAGAAAGGCCACAGCCAACATCACTGCTTCTGCAGTAAGGCCAAAAACTAGAGGAGAAAGTGATGGCTAACCACACGGGCGTCATGGTATAAACTTTGTTCATGGATATAAAGCATTCCTAAAGAATAATTAACAGCCACTGCTCCTGAAAGTGCCAGCATCTGATGATTTATTGTTTAGTTTACTTACCAGCATTTCAAAGTCTTATCTTCAAGGAATCAGGGCAGATGAGCACCCTGTCTGCTGTCTCAGTACTTAGCTTCAGATGCTTTTATCT
Source organism: Picus viridis (assembly GCA_033816785.1). Classification (NCBI taxonomy): domain Eukaryota; kingdom Metazoa; phylum Chordata; class Aves; order Piciformes; family Picidae; genus Picus; species Picus viridis. Next base: position 8,698,745 of record CM066582.1, on the reverse strand, counting down.
TATTCTCATTTAAAATTAAAAGTGCCACATGAAATAGTGCTGAATTCAGTTCACACTCTGGGTGATCTGGTATGACTTGGCTTGCCAAGATTCCCTGTACAGAAAATACTGCACCAAAGGATCAAGCTGGAAGCCTCCGAGCACTGCAGTTTTCTCAGATCTACTAGTAATACTGTTCAATAGAATGGACCTGACTCAGGCAGACCACCAGTAAGATGTCTAGGAGAAGACACCTGTTCAGAGAAAACTAGAAAAAACTGAGCACAGAAAAGGCTTTGGCACACTGAATGAATTCGACACAGTCACATTACAGAGTACTCACAAACAAGCCAAAGGAAGTCAGCATAAACTCCAGTAACTTAAAGAGTTTGAGACCACAACATAAGCTGTTGGCATTTGCAGAAATTACAAACATAAATCAAATACAGAAAATGGTACTCCAAAAAAGAGTTTTACTTTATTAATAAACTATACTTCCATAGTCTAGACCATATACTGGTATAGGCAGAAAACTATTTTCATCTTCTTGTTCAAGACAATTTATGGTGTCAGGGTGACAGACAGTGAAATGAAGATAAGTGTCTAGCAAGTGGAGCATTTTCTTTAAAGGTACAAATACCAGTAGATAAGTTCTTATAAAATTAGTCAAGCAGCAAACAATGCAGAGAGGCGTGTTAGAGGTCCATAATATTGTGAGTGAATTGCTGGTTCTCAAAATTTACTGAACATTTTCCAGCAATGTACTTAGCATGTGACCTTTCTGTGGCTCCACACTTTCCCCAACTGTTTTCATAGCTCATAAAACGTTTAGGAAGTGTTTATAAAAACTGCTTGAGGAAACCGTGCCACAAAGAACTTCAGCTTCACGTCTCAGCAGTTCAGCTTTGATTTAGTTCTCTTCGATGGGATTTCATTTTCCAAATGCCCCACTAACATCTGCATGCACATCCTCTTGGGATAGCACTGAGACATAGTCCAGTTTTATGTATATTACTTGGCCAAGTTTCTCCAGCATGTGATGGTTGACTTGCCTCCCTCATGAAATCATACATGCAAGTGTTCCCCATACATACACTTAATGATGGCCACTTTCAGTGATCTGACTGTGTTGGGAAGAAATATTATGTCATAAACACCATTGCAACATCTGTGACGGATCCTTTTAGAACCCAACACATGAACCGCCAAACCCAGAGAGGACTCTTGCATCACAAGTCCATGACTGACGGTGCTTGATCTACTGCCCTGTAAGCTCGCCCCAGCTTTTCTATGCATGCTCAAGCAGCCTGTTTGGAAACACACAGCCAGAGAAGTGTCACAGACAAGCTCTCGGTATATAGCTCTCTGGAGAACATTTGGAGAGCACAATGAAACATGATCGTGCATGAACAATAAGGTTTAAACCCAAGATTTTACTATGCTTAATTAACTAAAACCAACATTCACGCATTCTGGCAGAACTCTACACTTCAGCCACTGACTCATAACATCCTGAGCCTTAGACAGTAATTAGCAATTATCAGTAGCTTATGAATGTGTTTAGGATAAGGATCTTCCCCCCACAGAACAACATTCCGTTGATTTCCTGTACTGTAGCTTTCAAGTTAAGCATCACCAAAATATTCTGCCAAATAAAATAAGATGTTCAGCCATAATGTATATCACTCACAAATTAAGACAACACTTGTATTGATAAAGAGCAAATTCTCTAGTAAACACATTTTAGGCTCCTGTAAGTTCAAAGTGGACATCGCCTTGCAAACTGGTGGCCTTGTGCCCTTGGCACATGTTTAAGCAAGGTCTTACAAGAGTAGTTAAGTAAATGACACTTAAAACCTTTTCATGTATCTACCTTTATACGCCTTAACTACTTAGTAAGACATCTTGTGACAAAACGTCAATGCTATACAATGCCACCAATAATTATGGCATGATTTCTTTTTCTGTTTTACTGGCAGAGATTCAATATCCTTCTTAACAGAGTGAAAGAATCACTATTTGTAGTAAAATAAATTACATGATACACATGAAAGTTTTAGGATATACTTTTGACAATCAAACCTTTCCAGTTCAAGGCTGGTTTTATGACACTTAGAAAAAAGGATGTTATTCAAACCCAGGAATCACTTGTGTGATTTTTGAGTGTCTAGTCACGCGTGCACATTCTCACCCCTGTCAATTAATTATCCACTCTTAAGCAGTAAATAAGAAGCAGTCATTACCCTTGAGGAAAATGCATGACATATATCAGATGTTAGACATAAACCCCAGCTTCAAATGGTTATTCTGTTCCCAGACTTAGCTCAGGAATTCAAGTGAAGTAGTCTGTGGAAAAATATCTTCCCCATTCCTAGCTCTAAGGACTCTAAAAGTTGCCAAACACAATGGTGCATCTTTCTTTAGACTTCATGTTCCCATTAAGTTTGAGCCATCTGGGTTTTGATTCCATCTAGAGAGCTGTGGGAGGGACAGGGGAGAAAGGACTGCACCTTCTATACTAGCTGATATCACTTCAAAGTAACCAACAAACTGTGTTTGTGACATTGAGGAGGCGGCACAGCATTCCCCTATGAATCTTATTTTTTAAAGTCAGTTCCATCAAATTTTTAGAAATCTGTTATTGGTTATCATTTACCAACAAAGACCTCCCTGTGGCATGCACCACATTACTTCACTGGCTTTACTTCATTTTAATTCACCACTTAAAAAAAAGTGAATCCTGCATTACTTCTCTCACTTCCTCCACCTTAACTGGATGACCCAATCCAAGTATTTTCCACCATTCTGATGGCTAAACAGGGACAGAAGAGGAACAAACTCAGCAGATCTGACAAACAAGGTCAAATGAAAGAGGTCTGCCTCATGGCCAAGGGTGACTGTTATTACTCGTGATGGTTTGTATCTTTCTCTGAGCAGTTAGCCACATGCTGTGCAACAGGTGGTTACAGTCTATATATTTGAGTACATCCCACAAGTAACAGCTATGGCTTTCCTACTTGAAAGAGTGGCCAGCACACCACGTAACAGCTGCAACACTCAAATTACAGGTTCTTTAAAAAAAAAAAACCAAACAACAACAAAAAAAAAACCAACCCAGCTTTTGTGCTGGTGTTGCTGTTGATATGGTTGACCATAAAAGTGTAATTGAGAAGGTTTAACATCAAGGATCTAGGGCAAACAAATAAACAAAAAAAATAATCATTCTAGAATGATGAAAGAAGGCATCCGGGTGTTCTCAAATCCCTGCTTCACAGAAACTACGAAGAGAACATAAAGGCTGACACATTAGTATGTACAAAGCTTATACTCTCTGTGCCTAAAATCCATACATCATAACCCAGACTCAAGAGCCTTACTTCCTAGCCGACAGAAAGCAGGCAAGAATCACATCTGCCTTGTTCAATAGGGTAGACTTGACAGACACGGTATTTTCCAGTAAATGAAAGCCTCAACAGACAACTCCTCCAGAGCAGAAGTCAGCATAGAAACTTAAAAAGAATCAAACCCCAAGACACTGACCCACACCACACCACATCCCCCGATGTCCCATAACTTCAAGCAGGTATGGACAAAACTCTTTAGCAGACTCCTGTGTTTATAGTAACAGCACAAAACAGCACAAGCAAAATTGCGAGCTGCGAGGCAACTGCATCAGCACCGGCTAGCTCCGTGCTGTGCCGTGATCTTGAAAAGAGAAAAGAAGGCTCCCGGGGACACAGAGACCGAGAGCGAGAGAGAGGAATAGACAGGACCCGACCCAGAGGCTCTCGGGAGGTTGCCTGAGAGGGAGACGTGGCTGGGGGTGGTCGCGGGAAATTTAAACCCCGGCGACACCGGCAGAGGCTCTCAGACTGCGAGCTGCAGGCAGCAGCCTTCTCACTAGTTGCAACCTAGTGAGTGGGGTGCGAGAGGGAGAGACGTGGTCAGACAGCTGGGAGCGCCAGGCCGTTGCTGCAGGCAGGCTAACAGGCACAGGGAGTGCAAATAGTGACTGAGTGTGCTCCAGGGGCTCCTTCACACTTATCTCAGTTGGAACCCAGTGAGTGGGATGTGAGGTATCCCAGGGGCACCTTTTGAATTAATTCGGTAATTGGCATGAGCAGGATGTGTGAGCAGGACACGAGGTGCTTCAGTCTTACTGAAGGCATGATGGTGGCCACTTGGAGGAGGAAGACTCTGCTCCTACCAAAATGGTGATTGGCATCCAGGCCATAGGTTGTGAGGAATGCCACAGCCTTTTACAGGCAACAGGGGGCAACACTACCTATGGGTGTGTGAGGTGTGAGCAGGATTTTGACCTTCTTAGCTGGTTGGCATAGCTCAGGGATGAAGGGATGGAGCTCAGGGAAGAGGTTAGTAGGTTAAGAAACATAAGGGAGAGTGAGAAGGAAATCGATAACTTTCACAAACTGATCTTTACAAATACAGAACAGAAGCCAACTCTTAGTGGAGCAGAAGATGCAATATCCTCTCATCAGGTAGCCCCCAGACTTCCTGCAGTAACTCACATGTGCAGGGTCAGTGGGAACAGGTAGCTATACCCAACAACACAAATTACACAAATGGAGCAAACGTGCTCCTTTAAGAAGCACACCACCCACAGATATGAGGCTCTGAAGGAGGAACTGGTTGCGAGCAAAGACAGGGACTCACAAAGGCCAGAGGTACCACCAAGGCCAGCCCGCCTCAAGCCAGCCATAGAAACTGACCTTGACAAGAAAAATCAAAAGGTCACTGTTGTAGGTCCCCTGCTGAGGGGAGAGGAGGGCCTGATATGCAGACCTGTCCCACTTCATAGAGAGCTCTGCTGTCTCCCTGGTGCCCAGGGTAAAGGATGTAATACGCAAACTTCGCATCCTTGTGAGTCATTCAGACTACTACCCACTGCTGGTTTTTCAGGTAGGTAGTGATGATGCAGCAGTGAGAGACTCGCAATCAGGACCTTGGGGCAACTGCTAAAGGGATCAGGAGCTCAAGTTGTGTTTTCCTCCATCCGTCTGACATCAGCAATGGACAAGGGAACACTTAGGAAGAGCCAACAGGTCAATTCATGGCTCCGGGACTGGTGTCATCAGCAGGGGTTTGGATTTTATGATCACAGCTCAGTTTACAAGGCACCAGAGCTGCAGGCAACCAATGGGATTCACCTGTCCCAGAGAAGCAAAAGGTTTCTAGGGCAGAAGTTGACTTAAAAGTCATGTAGTTGAGTCAGGTGAAATCAATATAATATTAGCATTAGAGAGGACACAGTCACATAGCCTACCCCCTCATTTCTTAATTAAGAAAACACCTACTGACTTCACTACTCCTCCTCTGCTTAGCAGTCACAGAATGAACATTATCAATTCTACACAACCATCACATCACTATTTGCTTTACTAAGGGCTTCAAAGCTGTAGTAATACAGAATATTACCTTCAAAGACCTTCCATTCAAATGTATGCTTGCTTCCGGTAGTTCCTCTGGACAGCTCCAATTTAACTTGGTTCCTCAAAATACGCATGGCTGCATCAAAATATAAGCCACCCTGAAACTCCTGGAAAGAAAAAGATACATAAAATAAGTGGTTACATTTGCTGTACTGAAAGCAAGTAATTTCAGCAGCAATACTTCAATCATCAGGGCCAAGCAGAAATGAAAGAGGCAGTCATCAGGAAATAGTGCTACATCTGAAGAGCAATTCACAAGAGCAAATGCTCCAGGAAGGATCTTTGGTATAAGACATGACCCTTTATGGTCATAGTGAGATCTTTCTTCACACTGCTCAGATAGTTACCTCACTGTCATATTATAGCTACATTAAGTGATCTTTTCCTTCCAGAAGTAAAATAGAAGGAATAATAGAATAGAATAAACCAGGTTGGAAGAGACCTTCAAGATGATCACATCCAACCCATGATCCAACACCACCTAATCAACTAAACCATGCAACCAAGCAGCCTATCAAGTCTCCTCCTAAACACCTCCAATGATGGTGACTCCACCAATCAAGTATGCAGATAAGTACAAGCTTCTAAAGGGATCTTTTTCAAGGGAATTAAAATTAAATTACTATGGTTAAACAAAGGGAGGACAATGAATACTTGGGCAGAACAAAGTCAGCCAACCAACATTACTGCAGAGCCAGCAGGATGACCATGAACTCTGCTTACAGGATGACATGCAATCCTGCAACCTTTCCACCCCACTCCAGTGGGAAACCTACACTGTCTCTTAACTCCTCCAGAGCACATATCATATTATCCACCTATATGAACTGGCCAGTAGAGCCACTCAAGTTATTTGCTTGTAATGCACCTGTAATGGGTCAACACAAAGTTTAACCTGTTTGTCTCCCCCAACACAAAGCTGAGGGATGAGTTTACTGAATAAATGAGAATACCTTAGGACAATTACCTTAGCCTATTCACAGAAAAAGTGGATTTGGGCAGGGGGTGGGGGAGGGGAACCAGCAGCAGGCAGAAATGAGAGAGCTACAAATCCCAGGCGAGGGAGCTACTCCTCCACCCCTCCCTATTCTGCTGCCATATCAGAGGAAGAGCCAACACCCATCACCCATAAGCAGCGACTGGAACAGGAAGCCTCCCATGTTACAATCTGAACTTCAAGCCCCATAATACTTCGCACTTTAATTTTTGAAGCTAGCATGAAGTAGGATGATATGAATAGCAGCAGACTAAAACTCAACCTGTCACAGCACCCAATCCATAAACCCATGGCAGTGTTTGCAAGAAAATTGTTTAGACTCTTAACAAGACCAAAATCCAAACACCTTCCTACCACGTGAGCTGACAAAAGGACAGATGTACACTTGAGTGGAAGTCTGTGGTAGTTTGATTTAAAGAAAGTATTTTTTACCATGCCATTTCACAGCTATGATACATTGTTGTCATCAACTTGGGAATTGTATTGCAATTTTTTATCCCATAGAAGTATGATATTTTCATTAATGATCAGGGTTTATGTCTTCAACTGGATGGCAGCCCACTACTTAAAAGGCACCTTTGAAGGTTGATGCAGGTATGTTGCTGCCAGCCTTAGAGCACAGGCAACATGGGCTCATGTGGGTTTATTTGTGCATTTGTTTCCTCCTTTATTGCAGATTCCACACCTGAACATGTCATCTTCAATAGTGCTGTGTTGTGCATGCTGAAAAACTTTATGCTCCAACCTTGCATTTCCCAATACATAGAACAAGATGAAGGATTTACACACACACAGAGCATTTCTGACCTCCTGCTGCGAGTGGTATTTCAGCAAGATGTCTTTTTTTTTTTTTGGCAAGTGTGGGGGATAAGGGAAAGAGGGAATTCCCACCTTTTGCAATGGGTCTAGGACTTCAATAATGTAAGGTAAAGAAATCAAATGACCTACAGAATTGTACCATGCCTAATACTTTTGCAAGGCTAGACCATTTTATCTCAAAATCTTATTGCTATGGCTTTTATGCTTTTCATTGTATAATAATATCATGAAAAGATATCCAATTTAAAAAAAGAAAGAAAAAGAAAAGGTACTACTGCCTAGGCTTAGGAAGTACCTATCTAGCATTTAAGAAAAACATCCTGAAGTGTTGCTCTTCACACTGTCGAATATAATCCAGTACCCAGCATCTCATTGTCTGTTTTCACTAGAACACAGTTTTGCCAAATAATTATTGGTCTGAGATTTTTATTCATTGAAAAACAATAATAATTACAAGTCCAGTTCCTGTTCATGATCACAGTAGTATCAAAATGTATGAAGTCTAACTTCAGTAAGTACTGAGTAATTACACTAACAAAAGCAAGATGGCACTCAAATGCTCTTTCTACATTCTTCTGAGCTAGTAAAATATCTGATCTTTTGATTACACCCTTGTATAGTCAAAGAAATAGCATTAAACCAGTTTCAGTATGGCCAGCCCTGATTAATTTATGTATGTTATTTCCTTTCTAAGAGATGATAGGCCAAGATAACACTCTGCTTATTTGTATCCCTATCACTCCTTGTGGCAATTCTAAAAGCAAAACTTCACAGGATTTGATGTCCTGGCTGTGTGCTATGCAAAGAAAACCTAAGTCACTTTTTATGAGTCCTCTGCCTGTAGAGGAGAAATGATGAGCAATACTGGCTTACCATTGCTTAAGTACAGTCAATAACCCAAGCCAAAAAAAAAAAGCTAGGACAAGTTACTAGAGCTTTCTAGAGCTTTCAGAGAAGCTTCTCCTCAGTATGACAAAGAATTTTCTGATAAAATCCTCCTTTGTCTTGAGCACAAAAGCAATATGCCCTCAATGATTTATAGCATCAGCTTCAGTGTGAATATAGACAAGAAGTCCCAGTCCTGCAGTTACTAGTAAGCCTCCAAAACCTTAATCCCACAGAGAAAGATTGTTCAGGTACAGCCAGAATTTTGAGTGGTACACAACAGCCAATGCTTTGAACACCTGATCCCAACATATTTGTGCATTCCAAAAGTAACAAGTTATTGCTTCCTGGCTGATCGCTAACACATCTGTATGCTTGCATTATGCCTGGAGGCAGTTAGAGATCTCCAGCAGCATTTTAATAAGATATTTTATATGTATTTTCTGAATTCTATTAAGACATTTACCCCTCACAACAATACCAGGAAACTGGGAGGCTTCTCCCCTCCTCCCAAACAAACCAAGCCAAAAAAAACCCCAAAGGTGCAGCCCAGTCTCCTAATGTCAATACAGCATAAAGATTACATTACATTAAATCACATTCAGGAAGTCTGAAACCTGCACCCAAGATAAATCTACACACCAATGATGATTTGGTCACCTTGAGGGTTTTCTGTAAGACTATAAACCCCTTCAAAGGTAAGAAGCCATCAAAAGCTGAGACAGTTGTGTTTACTTCCACAACTAGAGTTTGGCTTTTGTTGCCAAATGGTCCAGTTAATTCTTTTCTAGAACCAGATATATGATATGGCATCAATATGTTCACTAGCATCCACTACTCTCAAATATTAAGAGTTCTACTGGCCCAAAAGGTACCTGTAGGTTAGTCAGAAAACCCTCATTTGCTAGAGAAAATTGTTCTTCTGCATCAACATGCTCACCATGCCTATACTTTACTAACTCAAGCACCTCATGAAATGAAGAGGGTAAATAATTAACATGAATTTATGTGTCAACACATGATTATTCTTTTAACAACTCAAAAAAAACTCCAACTACCACCTACAAGAGGTAAGAAACTTGTGTATTTCCAAAGAGGCGACAGTGCACCAAATAAAGACAAAAAGATGTGCAAAAAAGGCTGTCACATCTGCCAATGTTAATGTTCAGGTACTGTTTAACACCTCGTGACAATTGTCTGATATATTCTGGAAGACCATGGATAGATTTTCACTTCTATCTCTACCCATGCCTGCTTGTAACATGACAAACACATGGCCACATCTGACATTTTATGCATGTCAGGTATATCTCCACCATTACAGCCTCACCTGCAAGGCATGAACTGGACATTCACAAACTGAACACAGCCTTCTCACCTAGAGATGTGCTAACTCACATGTAGATGCAAGACTTGTCAAGGAAGTAGGAAGGCAAACCAGAATTGATGTTTGGGAGGTCTCATTCTGGGTTCCTCGTCCCCTCCACAACAGAAACATGATGGTTGGAGCTGGGATTTAGTGTGGGGCTCCACAGAAGACAACAATCTTGTTTCTTGACCGAAGTGCAGGATCTTATCTTTATGTACTCAGAATTGTTTGGCTGCAGTGACATACAGGAGTACATAGTAGGTAAGTATATGTGCCTTGCCCTGATGAGGAACAGTGCTCTCAATAAGGAGAGACAGCAGTGTTTCTAGAGATACAAATTATTTATATGTTTTATAGTTAGGAAAACATTTATTGAGGGAAGACCCAACAACACAGTATCAAATTATTGAAGAGGGAGCTGTGAACATGAAGGAAAAGACAAAAAATTCATTCTAAGAATCTAAGAGTTCAACTGAGAAGAGCGTGGTATTTGGAATTTGGCAAGGTTTACCGATTCCAGGAAGTAATGGGTTGGGGTTTTTTTTATATATATGTTAAAAATCCTCTAAATGGTAATGAAATTATCATGATTTCCCTAAGGAATTTCAGCTAATTCATTTCTTTCATAATCTTGTGGAGTTTACCACGCTTCTGAATAGCTTCCAGTTACTGAACACCATCCCTTAAGATGAGCAGCTTTTAGCCCTTTCCTTTGTGCAGGAAACACAGAGCAGGAAGTCTATTGCTCTTGTTCCTTTTCTACCTTGTTCACCTTTCTCTAGTCTTTACCCTTCCTGAGCTCTGAAAGAATCAAAGCAAAACTACAGAAGGTAACTGGACAGTTTATTGGGTAAGATGTTTTGTTTCAAGTTATATAATCTAATTTTGTGCTTCACCAAAAATCTGAAGCAAAGAAAACCTGGTGGTCTAACCTAAGTCCCATGCAGACGTGTGCTATGTCACCAAAATATATGATCCCACAGAATCTGAAACATATCTGCTGCCTCTTTACAGAGAAAGATGACATGAATGGAAATTAAATTACCCCTTTTCCCCAGGGGTGTTCATCTTCCCAGGTCAGAGGGATGCAAATTAAAAGTGAAAGAATCCACATTTCATGGCTTGCACCATAGAAAATACGAGATATTGTCTGTCTTGTCACATCGTTCTCCCCAACCTCTTTCCTTCCTAACTTTGATTTTCCAAATATTCCTTATTATAACTTTAAAATATTCCTTTAATAGAACACAGAAGAAGAGGGAGAACAATAGAAGAGATTTAAGCAAAGCATTAGTTGTGGAAAAGTGCTGAAACTGAAAATTGTGTGGTTTTGCATAAAGGAAGAGAATACTGTCACAGAGCCTCACTGAAACATATGGTTTGGATTGCCTCTCAAAACCCATAAATAAACACTAGGAAAATCATTATGAAATTTTTAAGAAATTGTTGGCAAGGACTGGAAAGGAAGAGACATGGCAAAAGAAAACAGAGTGTCAGATTTGCAACTGCAAGCTAGCTAAGAATAGATACTTCTGAAAACAAGCTTATGTTTCACAAACACTTACAGTACATGAAAAGCCTAAAGGCACTTAAACAAGCAAGCAGGAATACAGCACAGTTACATCATAAGGACACCTTGAGTATTTCCGGATGCTAAGTAATTGCCCAGCCCTGCACAGGCCTTTTTCAGAATTCAAGCCTGGTATTAACCCAGGTGAGATCTGCCACACCTGAGATAATTTGTAAACATGCATATGTGTCCTGGTCACCCATCGCAGGGGTAACCACAGTCCCCTGTGTGTCAGAGCACCAGATGAAGACCTGCACACACAGAGAGGGTTTCCAGAGCCAAGGAAACACCCAAGGAAGAGTATCATAGTATCAGTCAGGGTTGGAAGGGACCACAAGGATCATCTAGTTCCAAGCCCCCTGCCGTGGGCAGGGACACCCTACACTAGACCAGGCTGGCCAGAGTCCCAACCAGCCTGGTCTTAAACACCTCCAGGGACAGGGCCTCAACCACCTCCCTGGATAACCCATTCCAGGGCTTCACCACTCTCATGGTGAAGAACCTCCTCCTCCAGTCCAGTCTGAATCTTCCCACCTCCAGCTTCATTCCATTCCCCCTAGTCCTGTCACTACCTGATAGCCTGAGAAGTCCCTCCCCAGCCTTCTTGTAGGCCCCCTTCAGATACTGGAAGGCCACAATGAGGTCACCTCGGAGCCTTCTCTTCTCCAGACTGAGCAGCCCCAACTCCTTCGGTCTGTCCTCACAGGAGAGGTGCTCCAGCCCTCTGATCATCCTCGTGGCCCTAAGTGAGTGAAGAAACCCACTGGGAGATGTGAGCTTTGTCAGGACCAGCCATGGGAGATTTAAATATCCTTGGGAACTGGGAGCAAGCAGGACCGCTGGGTAACATCTGGCAACTCAGCAGGCAGGGAGGGGCCCACAGCCCAGAGAGCTGCCCTAAATCTCTGACAAAATGGCGGCCGCTCACCTCAGGGCTAAACCCAGCAGGCCTGGCAACATGCTCTCGAGCGCCGCTCTGCACGTTCACGTTTCCATCCTAGTAATCAATCTTTATCCAAGATAATTTCCACTGTACATGCTGAAACTCTGTTACTGGTTAGCCCACCACTGCACCATAGGGTTAGGAATACATGAGCACATTTTTGCAGGGGATGAGTACTGAAGACTTCTGAGTCAATGGGAAAACAAAAATGTGAATATGGTAAAATAAGTACTTTCAGGGAAAAGACACATTTTAAAAAGCCTGTTTCCCTGGATCCTTTATGAAGTGTTTTTTATAGTAGCAGTCAAAAGAATTTTGATTTTCCTTTTCAGAAGGAACATTGGGGTGAGAAGACAGACATGCTGCCCACAACACTGAGCTCAGCTGCACGACAAGCTACAGTAGGTCTGTGATCCTATGTGCAAGCAGAGCCTGTCGAAGCACATCTGTCTTGTCTTCGGGGTCTTCTATGGAGAGCAGCTTATCACATCCCAGGTGAGTATGTACTATGGACAAATCCCTTCGTGGCACACACCTGTGCCAATATAAAACTAGCAATAACAACAATGCTCAATCCAACTGAAGCATTCCTGAGGAAAAATCAGTAAGCAAAGTGGCCATATCCTCTCCAAAGAGCCGAAAACATGTCCAGAAGTATCTGGATCCTCCACTGCTGTGGATCAGTATGGCTTTTGGTCATCGTGACAGGTGGAGCTTATCCATCTCATCCTGAATTTACTCTGTGGCATGGAATTGTTGACCCTGTGAGACTGGTCTTATGTTCAAAGCATTCTCAGAGCCTTGTTTCCTTTGTGGCACATTCTGTATCCATCAACATCAAGCCACAAGCTCCATTCTTGCCTTGTTAATTATGCCTATGCTGCTCTGCTCTGGCTTTGTTCATTGCAGAGCTTTGATAAATCAGATTTCTGCCCTCATCATTTTGAGGACACAGAGAAAGTTCAATCCAGTTTCAAATTAAATTATGAAAGCAAAGAAATGGTTTGGGTTTCATATTAGAAATTGATGAAGTGTGCAGGGGATGGGGAAAAAAAAAAAAAAAAAAAAAAAAAGGAAAATAGAAGATATTCCAGAGTGAACCAGACTGGACCACAAGGTTTCTGACTTCCTGGAGCCACTGGGTCATCCAGCTAGGATATGTTTCCAACTATAAAACAACTTCTCATTTGATTCTTGCACTAGGGCATCTTTCCAGATTGAAATATAGGAAAGCTCTTCTTTGGGTAGCTTTACTTGTGAGTGCACCTTTTCCTCTGTTTAGTTAATGCATGAGCACTGCATTAGGCCACAAGACCACTAGGAGATGTTCTGGATTTGTAACCAAGTTGTCTGTGCAAATTTAAATTTAGCTTTCTGCTCAGTACTGAATTTCAAATATTACTGCTATTATATATCAGCTCACTTCTTCCTCTCTAGAGCTCAACAGAAGAAAAACAGTATAAAGCTTAGTTTTACACAAACATTACAGCACCCCCTCCCTCCATCCCCAAGGAAAGAGTAATACTGAAGGGGCCAGAAGGGAATAATACAGGGTGGGAGTTTGGAGGGAAGTGGATGAAGAAAAAACACTCAGAAAACATAGACCTAAAGGTCCATGGCTGCTTGGCTATAAACTAATGATGAGGTCTTTGTAAAGTTGCCAGCACCTTCTCATGAAGAAAACTGCATACTGTAATAATGAAAAGCAATTTTTAAAATTGTCCAGATAGTCAGCTACATTTTCCAGCTTAAGCATGATGCCAAAACATGTTTAAACAGAAGAAGTCACCTGGCCATTTTTCATAGGTTCTTCATACGCTCTGTCAGAGAGACAGCAGATCCCACAACAGCTCCAGGTTCTAAGGTGAGTTGTAGGACATCACACTTTAAGGCAGTACAAAACAGCCTATTTCAGCCCTCTGCTCACCAGAAGCACCTTTTGTGAAGCAGTGGTTTTCTGAGCTCTTTGCCCAGGGCATGCCCAGAACCCCTGTTCATATAGTGGTATATAACCCCTGTTCATATAGTGGTATCATATAGTGGTATAAGTCACATCCAGAGTGTAGTACTATCTTTAAGATGGAGCACATTTCTTTCACTTATGATGTTAATTGCCTAATTTTGTTTGTTTTCTATCAAACAAAACAAACTTTACTTTTTAGTAATAAATGACACTGAAATGTATCCAGTGTTACCTAGAAGGATAACCAGCTATCTTTTAGTTCACTTAATTCCTTTGTTCTCATGAAAACTTGTGAGTTTCAGGCACGGTATGACTAAGGAAACAAACCAGACTTGATTCAGAACCTGAATCTCAGTATTCCCACTATATGGCTTCTTAGCCCTTCCCCTGTTTCCCTGCCTGTACCGGATTCTTCCCATCAGCAGGCAGGCACAGCTTTTTAACTTGCTAACTGCAAGTCATCGTGGCACTGACTGAAACACACACAGTTTTCCTTTGTACCCTAAGCCAAACATTTTTACCTGCTGGCTTCAGATTGGGATATCCATTGTAAACAAGGCAATATCATCTTAAAATTTAAGTATGAAATAAATATTCTAGAAATAAACCTCACTGAACACACTCCACACTGAAAAAACAACATTGTGCAAAGTTCTAAGACTAAATGGGCTCACCTGCATATGTGCTGAGATGGAAATATGATGCAATTTGTTTTGAAATAACTAAGAGGAAGAAGTAGATTTCTGGGGCAACTAAAACTGCTCCATCTACAGGTGTCACTCCAGCCTGACCAGGTCATACAGCCCCTTCTGTGAATGTATGTTTTGCACAGTGGGAACAAAACTAGGTCTTGTCCCTCTCCTGCCATTACCCCAATAGTCACCAATGGAGCAAGTCAAGTGGTAGGGGCTACAGTCATTTTCTGCCCCTTGAGCACAAGCATTAGTGCCCTCTGCAGACATGGACTTCTCTGACATTGTGCTTCACACACCTGACACATTTCTCCTATTCTCATAAAGAGCTCCTCTCACTCCTCATTTTAGTCATTTGGAGTAGCCATTCTTTTGGGATACTCATTTAGAATAGAATAAACCCGGCTGGAAGAGACCTTCAAGATCATCGTGTCCAACCTATCCCCCATCACCACCTAATCAACTAAACCATGCAACCAAGCACCCCTATCAAGTCTTCTCCTGAACACCTCCAATGATGGTGACTCCACCACCTCCCTGGGCAGCCTATTCCAATGGGAAATCACTCTCTATGAAGAGCTTCCTCCTAACACCCAGTCTAAACCTCCCCTGGCACAGCTTGAGACAGTGCCCTCTTGTTCTGGTGCTGGCTGCCTGGGAGAAGAGACCAGCCTCCACCTGTCTACAACCTCCCTTCAGGTAGTTGTAGTGAACAATAAGGTCACCCCTGAGCCTCCTCTTTTCCAGGCTAAGCAACCCCAGCTCCCTCAGCCTCTTCTCACAGGGCTTGTGTTCCAAACCCCTCACCAACTTTGTTGCCCTTCTCTGGACACATTCCAGCAAGTCAACATCTTTCCTAAACTGAGGGGCCCAGAACTGGACACAGGACTCAAGGTGTGGCCTAACCAGTGCAGAGTACTTTCTGCCTGGCTGCTCTCCAGCCACATACACTGGCCAGTTTTACTAACCCAAAGTTTATTTTCATGCCAGTGTCACCTGGTTGCTCTCAGAACTTCTCTTCAGCCATCATGAATGGAATACCTGAATCTAAATTTATAGAGAACTAGATAAGTTAGTTGAATATGAACATGCACACACAAAAAGACAGATAGAAACAGACCAAGCTGATAAACATGGCAAATTACCCAAGTTGCGTAGCATATCATAGTCCAGGTTTGCTTCATTGGTTCAAGGAGACACACCTACTAGATGCCTACACCAGCTACATGAGTATTTGCATGCACCCAAAATGGACCTTACTCTCTCACTGGTAGGAAGGAAGCAGGGAAGCAAAGTTGAATAGCCCTACCAAGTCATTACCTGTGCTAGTGTGAAGGTCTTCAAATTCTCTGGGTTTAGAGGCAATGGACAACTTTGAGTCTTCTTTTAAAGGTAAATAAATACATGGACTTCTGAAATACTTATTTGGAGCTATAACATTTCACTTCAGTTTTGCCTTCCCCATACTGGAGAGAACTTAACAGTTGAAGAGTCCCTTACAGACATCACATTCATGTATCTCCAGAGTATAAAGTCAGCTAACCAATCAATACAGCTAATCCCAGAAACATGGGAAGCCACACAAAAAGTCAGGTTATTCAAGTCTCTTTCCTGGGGCATACATCATCTTTTCATATAGTTACCTTAGGAAAAGCCCTGGATTCTCCCAATGCCTTAGAAAAGGGAGTGGAAAAAGTTGAAAGGAGCGTTGTGCCAAACTAAAAATAGATTTTTAAATTGTGGTGACTTGTGTAACATGCTGTCTTTTTCCCTGACATGCAAGCCAGGCACATCTGATATTCAGCTGGGCTTTTTTTCACACAAGATAGTGGGATTATATCAAACACTGTGTGGCTTGCCACAGCAGAAAGGGAGATGTGCCATGTGACTTTCATTTGACCAACATGAATAAACACATCACTAAAAGCTTTCTTAGGAAACAGTCTTCTTGAAATAAAAAACATATTTTGAAAGAGAGCCCACAACAGAAATCATGGAATCTTTGGCCTTTGCGTAACATGGAACATTTTATGGGATAATCGCTACGGTATAACAATATTCAGGACTGCCTGGTTGTTGGCTTTCAAGTAACATCATAAAGGGGTTTCAGATACTCCATATTCAGCACCTGAAATAAGGTACCTTGAAATATCAATGAAGCTGATGTCCAGACACCGTGAGAAGCTATTAGTTTTTATGCTGGCAGGGGGCCAAGTTATGTTCATTTTACTCACAGGAGCCATCATGCTGAGGTCGATGTAATGACTCACGTGAGCAGAGTGCACCGGACTTGGCACATCATGTCACAGAGGTGCAGATGTGGAAACTACAGCCAGAGACAAATGACAAGATTCACAAGGCAACATAGGATTTGCAATGGTTCCTGCTGACCTGTTCACGCACTGAGACCCAACCAGACAATCACAACTCCCTAATGGTGGAGTTTATTGCCAGTATGTTATTCATGGTTTCAGTAACCTCTGTCCCAAGAAGAGCTCACAGAACCCACTGTCAATTTTCTGAGCACCTATTGCAAACGACATCCAACTACCAGGCCTTGAATAGAAAATATCATTGAAGATTCACAGTTCCCACAAGAGCAACTGAAGATATTAGCATATCCCTACACTCAGAGTACAGAAAAATAACTTTTCTCCAGGTATAATCTGGAATGTCTGAGAGTTTTGTTACTCTTTTTTGCTGTTCCTGGTATATTCCCTCCATACTGAAAATTAGATCTTAAATTTGGTTTTAAGTTTTATTTAGAGAACTATTTAGAGAACCCAAACTGTGGAAACACTGAACTGCTCTATCAGTTTCCAGTACACTGTTTTTGCAATTTGATGTTCACTTTGAGTAGATACTCTCAGATGGGTCAGCTTCATCTCTAGTATGAAAGACCTAGAATAGCTGTGTGTGAAAAAATCTGAACTGAAATTTTATGAATTTGCATTCCATTTGGAATAACTCATAGACAGAAAGTGGGGAACTCTACCAGCATTGACTTGTGGAATGTTCCTTTGATTTTTCTCTCTCCAAGGGTATATCTGACTCTCTGTTGTACAACTTCAAATGGACCACTGGATGCAAAAAGGTTACTTGCTCTATAGCTTTCTGCATCTGCTATGCCCTGAGCATACACTCTGCTAAAGTACTACTTCTTGGTTCTTTCTTGGCTGAGGTTTTGCCAGAACATCCCTTCAAAGGGAACTTCCAAACCACAGAAAGTGTTACAAGCTACTACTGACAGTGGATCACACTATCAGTCCTGGAGAGAGATTAAGAGAGAAAAAGAGAAGAGAATTTGGCAGATTCCTATTCCCAGTTTCTGCACCATCCAAACTCTGGATATAAAATATGGAAAAAGAGGTTGAGCACGGCATTTTTGGGTTGAGGGATAGTTTGTTCATCAAATGAGAAGTCTCAGTTATAAATTCAAAAAACCACATCTCATCAACATATTCTGACTTACAACACAAGTGGTACATTATTTCATTTGGGCTTGCTGTTAAATTTTATGCATACAGACATAACACTGTCTTTATTTGGCATCAAGCTAAACAAAACAATTTTGATAGATGTGTTAGAATTTCCTTACACCTAAATAACTTAGTTCCAGTTCTGGGATTGCTTCACAGTGTTTAAGTTCTAGACCATTTTGGGAAAGAGACTGGTTGCAAAGCTGACTTTGCACATGCACCCTCAAGTTCATTATTTTGGTCATCGGTCCTCTGCAGTCATAGCAGCAACATTAGCTTGTTTATACCCTTATGCACATCACAGCAGTGGGTTTCATATCTGAGGCACTGACATTTCAGTGTTCCACTGTAAATCAGTAAACAATAGTTCAGTTAAATAATAATGTTTCCAGCAACCCAAGACACACATAGGATGAGAGGAACCCACACAATTCCCTCTTGCTCCCTGCTTCCCCTTTCAGCTCTCTGTCAATAGCCACTTTCTCCCAGCTTCAGCGGAAGCAAAACAAGGTTCCCAGCCTTCCCCACCTGGTTCTTTAAACAAGATAGTTCTCAGTCTGACCCTATTGATGGAGCACTCACAATCAGCTTATGCATGCATATCATCATTGCTCTCTACAACTACCTGAAGGGTGCTTGTAACCAGGTGGGGGTTGGTCTCTTCTCCCAGGCAAGCAGCACCAGAGCAAGAGGACACAGTCTCAAGCTGCGTCAGGGGAAGTTTAGGCTCAAGGTAAGGAGGAAGTTCTTCATGGAGAGAGTCATTCATCATTGGAATGGGCTGCCCAGGGAAGTGGTGGAGTCACCATCCCTGGAGCTGTTCAAGAGGGGATTGGACGTGGCACTTGGTGCCATGGTCTAGTCATGAGGTCTGTGGTGACAGGTTGGACTTGATGATCTTTGAGGTCTCTTCCAACCTTGGCGATACTGTGATACTGTAATCTTGCTTCTCTTAGCTCTTTTGCCTCAGAAATTAGTGGCGATACAGGTGGAGAAAGTGAAATACTCCCGAGTTTCCCCATTAGCACCAAGCAGTACTGGTAATTTAGTTCTTTTACATCTCATCCTACAATGGTGCAGCCTTTCTGTCCCTAACCCACTGGGACTATGTATGTAGGTGACCACAGGCCACCTGGTTCAACACACAAAGGGCCACTCAGTGTGTTAGTCAAAGTTAAAAGCAGATAAAAGTTCGGGCATTAAGCATGGCTGGACACATTTATAATTTACCACTCTGAATGTAGACCACAGGTTTCCTACTTTATCTTAATAATAGATTCAGGTATATAAAATCAGAGGGGGAAAATGCTTACAGCATGTTCCTGAGAAGAGAGCAATGAATAAAATAGTCTCTTGTCCACAAAACCCACAGATTTAAAATAGATATGAATATAAATGCTATTTAAAATAGCTGTTAAAATTAAAAGTACAGACTCAAGCCTGCCCACACATGGAGAACTTCAGCATCTCAGCCAAGAAATATCCGGTAGAAATGACTTGAATTTGGCCACATCACAAGTAACCAAGAAATTTTTTGTGTCTGTGCAGTGTTATCAGCACCAGCTATCATCATTTCCTGATAATTTACATTACTCTGTATGGAAGTTGACTACTGCAAACTATTTGCAGAATGCATTTGCATCACCTGGGTAACTGGGCAGACATAATAACTACAACTGGTCTTCAAAGGGACTTCTCAGATGCGCCTTGAATGAATGTGCCTTCTACACATGCTATTCAGAGCTTTGCATCAGTGGGTGCAGGCTGATTACAGGGTAAAAGAAATAACACTAGGATCAGACATCTTGTTTGATAGTTAAAGTAACTAAAGCATATCCTACTAAATCTGTTACAGGCCTCTCACTTGCTATGTGAAGTTTGAAGGAAAAGCCTTGACCTGATCCCAAAAGCACTCTCATAACCTTGCCCTAAGCAAAACTTACACTGATCCTCACAGTGTAATCAATCCTTGTTTAGTTTTGTAGACTAAGCACGACAGCATCTGCCTTCTGTCAGCTACGGAAAGCCATATGCGACACTGGACATTGGAAAGCCAACAAGGAGTTACACCAAGTACTTCAGGACATCACAGCTAAAGCAACAGGTTTGCTTAATGTTAATCAGGGACAGGGTTGCACTCAGTTACACCAGAAGTTTAAAGACTTGATTTAAACCACTCACTTAACTGACCCTACTCCTGCAGTAACAGTGCTTCTATTCAAGTGCTAGGGCAAGAAAGAAGATTTTAAACATACACAAGAATCTAACAAGACTGAGAAGCCTTTACTACTGTGTTTTAGTCTTCTCTGTGAACCCTGCCTTTCCCAACTCTTACCCTTTATGCAGCTACAAAAGAAGGAAACAGCAAACACTTTTGTTACAATGATGACTTCATTAGCCATTCAACCACATCTGCAGAGCTGGCAGACAGCTGAAAAAAGAAATATTTTGGATGATCTGCAGGACCAAAGCCCTGCCAGTGACCACGCTAACATTTAACAGCATAAGTACTCTCGCGTCAGCACTCAGGTGATGCTCCTCAAGATTGCTGTTCACTGTTTCACCAGGAAACTGTAGCTCTAGTAAGGCACCTCGTCAGCTTTTGCAAGCTAGTTCAAAATTAATTTAAGGCCACATCTATGGAAATCACATCAACTCTGCTTCTTGGCATGATTAGCTCACACAAACAAGTCTTCTACCCCAACCTGTGCAACAATATACAGCCACAATACCTCCTTACATGAAGCTGTCCTTTCTAGTACAGCCATACTCGTAGCACTTTTTTCTGATCCAAAAATGTGACTATGCTTGCTGGTTTTCATTTGCATCACTGCTTCTTCCACTAACTGCTCTAGCAGCTTGAAAAAAATCCTCCCTTTTTTTTTTTCCTCTCCCCAGGCATCTCTGTCCTCAAACAATTTACAAGAACAAACCCTTGTAAATGCTGTCTTTCATATTTACTGTGCTGTCCTAATTGTTGCAAACATCCTTCCTGGTATTTCATACACCCTGTATACCTTGCCTAACAGCTACATGCTGCTGCTGACATCAGCATAAACAAGTCTTTCTTGGTGAGAAATTATGTTGTTTAGAACTAGAAGGCAACAATAACAAATTCAAGGGGGGAAAAAACCACCAAAAATTCTCCATGACCTTCCTGACAAACTGCTGTAATGGTCTGAAAACTACAGATGTTTTTCCACTAAGTTTTTACAATGTTTATTTTGAAATGAATTTTTTTTTTTTAAATCATGTTGTTTTCCTGTTGTAGTTTCTGTAAAGCAGATGTGACGTCTTGGGCTTAAGGGCTTTAACCTGATTTTCATGGCTCAGTCTTGATGCTATTCATGCAACACAGAAAGGCCTCTTGCAGTGGAAAAGAATCCGCTGTGTAAAGAAGAAAGAATCACCTGGGAGGAAAGGGGTTGTCCTCACTGTATCAGTGACAGGACTTGGCCCATGGATTTAGGAAAGAAGTTCATCTACTGCCTCGTCCCATGTGGCTAATTCTCAGCAACTGGAAGAATGCAAAAGGTCATATCAACTGGCCTCACACATCTCTTTTTTGAGCAGCCTGAGAACACTCACAAACACACAGCAAAATAGGATCTGAGAAGAGCAATGACATGGATTCCATCCCTAAAAGCATTTAAGAGCTAATTCTTTCTCCCCAGAATTAAAAAGTCTGTAGAAAAGTTATGAACCAGACCCAAGAGGTTAACCTATTAAAAAGCCAAATTATAGTCAATGCAGAACTAAAGCTTCTCCCCATCATATGTCCTCAGACCAGGACAAGAAAAGCTATTGTCTGAATGTCCATCTGGTGAGTGATCAACAATCTCAAATACTTTGTCTGCCCGCAAGTTCAGTTGCAAACGGTTTCAGTGAGGTGCTGAACAAAGTCATTCCCAGGTTTCACTGATGTCTACAAAACAGGCATGTGTCACAAAACCAGGTGCATCTTATGCAGGGCTGTGAGAATAATAAAGTAGCCGTTTTTTCTTCTTTCCTCATGGCCCTCTCACAGTATCCCACACCCCAAAAGTGCCTGTTCCTGGACAGAGAATTCTACTTGTGGCTGCTGTTCAAAACCTCTTGTGAGGAGGTTGGGTGCTATTCTGGAATTAACCATATAACTAGTACTTACAAAGAAAACTAACAACATTTATCTGCATCTTTCTGCCATCTCACACTCACCTCACCTGTGGCCCTTCTGATTGCACAACAGCAACATGCAAACACCCCCAATGAGACCCTGCACACTGCTGACTTGCTCAGGTGCTGGGAAACTCCTCATTTTCCAATAATCAAGTCAGGAAACTTTTCTGTTTTCTCAGGAAACAGAATCTCCAGTCAAACGATGATGAAATATTTTTTCTCCTGATTATCAACACTGCCAGATCTTTTTGGAAAGTCACCTTCTGTATTTAATGATGCCCAGCAAGCCCACACATCCAAAGAAAGCTTGCATTCAGAAGTCCCAAGGAGGAAAACAATACTTCACACTATACATTTATGTATTCATATTACTATGCTGCTAAGAAGAGAGAAAAAAAAAACACCAAACCAACCAACCAAAAACCCCAAAACACCCCACAAAAACAGGACTTCAGAGCTCAGGAGTATGTTGTGGCATGTTTTAAGTGAAAAGTGACAGCCATTTTGTGCCAGTCAGATACTCATTAAGTGAAATATATTTTAAAAACACTCATTAATCATTCCTAGCATGCTGGAAATCTTGTAACAGATGTTCCTTGTAGGATGGATCCTGTGGTTCAGACATCCTTCGAACAGTCGGCTACCTTGGCCTCTTCAGGGACAACATGTTGTCAGGAAATGTGGGAAGTGGAGGGAACTTCACCGTGTATTAAACACAGTTCCAGAAACAGCAACAGTCCTTATGTAGGAAAAACGAAGGACAAATAATGATGGATAGGCCATCAGGCACTCATCACTACAGCATCTTATCACAACTAAGGTAATGGATAGCACAGAAACGCTAAGGATGGGAATTTCAGAGCTGCCTAAGATGATTTAGATACCAAATTCTGTTCAAATATGTTTGATAGATCACATGCTGCCCATAAATTCCCACTGACAGCTCAAGGGCCAGATAGCTAGGGTGTAATAGCAAACAGTAAGTCGACAGTAGGAGCTGAAAGGGGCAGGTAACCTTGGGTAGCAAGCAATACACCCAGAACAAACACTTAATTGATATTTTTGTAGTACAAAATTAACATTTGGTCTCGCACTCTTACACACCCTCATAAGGAAGCCGCAAAACGTCAAGTGGTGAGACCACACCTTCTGCTGTTGGCATGGCTAAACACTACTCATCAAATCCATTGTTAACAAAACACTCTCCTTGGTGTTTGGCTATTCTAACTCAAATCTTTTTGTCACTATTTTATTTCTTTTGCACCACAAATCAGAGACAAGTCAGCAAACAGTGTAGTCCCACGAGGCACAAATAAAACAGCTCTATAATCAAACTGAACCCTCCACCTCCCTAAAGATTGCCCTTTCCAAGCTGTTTAAATATTGAATAACTCCAAAAAATAATTACTTCTTGTATTCAGTCGTGTGCCAAAGTTAAACTAACCAAGCATTGTAATATAATATAGTTCCTTGAACCAGGTAAACTTTCACATTGTTTATCTCTCTGACATGTGTAAAAGGACCACCCAAAGAGAATATCAGGTTAATGCTCAGTGAAAAGGAAGGTGTTAAAGATGCTACAGATGACACAGTAATAAGCTGGCTTAGTGACACAAGAAATAGTTGGGAGATCTGTGTTTTATTCCTGATTTTAGTCTCTGACAGCTGTAAAAAAAGCAGTCGCACAACTTGTTTGACCAAGACTCAGTACTTCCTCTCTAAACTGGAGGCAGTTCCACTGAAGGTTATCTGTTGCCTAAAGATTTTCTGAGCCAGAAAAGAAGTTAAACCTTTTATTAAAATAAAACTAGATCCTACTTGAGAAACTGGATTCCCACCACCACCACTGTTGAACATGACAAAAGGAGAACATACTAATTCCAAATAGTCAGAGACTTCATTTGCCCAAAACGTAACATTATGGCTTAAAGTTCAAAAAAGGAAAGTGTTCCTTTCATTAAATCTGGTGCTAGTAAATAGCCTTCTACTTTACAAATCAGGAGATGTTATTTGAACCTGGGAATACAAATGGCTACTAAAGATTTGTTTGTTTGTTTGCTTCCAGATAAACATCCAACTTTGAGACATGTAACCCTAAGAAAACACTGAATGTGCTCCAAAAAGAGTCACATCCATAGATATCTTTTTGGAAAGCGTTTTAAGACCATGTGGGGAGCAGCTGATGAATTTAACAGGATATTTTTTTAATATGGGTTATATTAAGGACTAAGGGTCTCTTAAAAAATAAAAAATTGTCGGCGCCCACTAAGCTTAAAATATGGCATTTCCTGACTGCTTCAGTTCAGATCAGTATCAGAGTCCAATTTTCCTGCATTTTCCACTCTGAAGTCTTTTCCCAGCCATTGTCTGGAATATAAGGTAAGACAAAGCATGAAATGGGTTTTCCATATGGAGTGAAAAAGACACCACCATCACCACAGAGTTTAAGCAATGGGAAGAGATGTTATCATTTACTGCTGACAGACAAAAGTGAACCAGAATCTCTCAACTTCTGATCCTGGTGCTATAGCAACTCCATCTTCAGACAGGTTACTTACATCATGGTCCTCAAAAGGTGGCTAAACATCAAACTTTTCAGTGGAGTTAAGACTTCACATCCTAATACAGAGAAGAACTTCAAAGTATTATGGGGTTTGCTGGACCAGAATTTTACCTTAGCTGCTTCACTTTCAGTCCGTGAAACTTGTACAGAAACACACAAGAGAGCAAAACAAACTCTTACAGGATGGGGAATATAATTTCCCAAAATCACTTTTAGGTGTGTTAAGTAGGGTTCTTAAGTACTTCCTGTGCAATTCCAGCCTCAGTTTCTTCATAATATGTTGGAAAGCAAGCTTCAAGCAGGGCTCTACCCTAACACTCCATTCTTTTCTGATCATTTGCATTGTATTACTGAAAAGTACAATTATGAGGCTTTCTAAACATACTTGAGGTATTAACAGTAGAACAGAGAACCAAACAGTAAACTGAAATGACACGTGAACCAGCAGCAAAAGTCACCTGTAGAAGATGGGAGTGACGGGTTGCTCAAAGCACAGTACACTTGGTGCTTCTGTGCTGTACATGTTGGCAAACCATGTGTTTGAAAAGCCAGGTGAAGGCCAAAATTGAGAGGAAAGTGAGAATTCATTGTATAGGTCTGTACACTCAAACAGCTTTGACACATTGGTACTACCAGGCAGGCCCCAGAAAGATCCAACAAGGTCATGATTCCAGCCTTCTAGAGGAAAAGAAGATACACTTGTCAGAACAAGCCTCAACCAATCTATAAGCTTGAATACATCCACAGTGGGCAAGACATACTACTATGTAAGGAGCCACCCCACTAGAAGAGCTGATGAAGGGATACTGGACTGTGTTAAAGACAGGGAGGGATTACCCTACACTTTGCAAGCTTTTAGGTCACTAAAAGCACTTTATAAATTCCTCTGGCAGACAGAGCTACATAAGGAAAACATAAGTTGCTCTATATGAACATAAGGTTTTTTTAAAGCTCTCAAGGACAGCTCAAACTTGGTGCTTATAATACGTTTTCAATAAAAGAAGAGATAAAAAGAGGAAGAGAGATTTTTATATGCAGCAGGCCATACAACAGTTTTCTCTAACAGCTCATTTTGAGCCAGCTATACCCTCTGAAAGGATTTGCTGAACTTACACAGGCTATTTTTCACATGCCACATAACCAAGTTGCAGGTGATGGGATTGTCAGTTGGTGTAATTTTGCACCAGTGGATTAAGAAAACTCCAGCAAACCAAAAAGAACGATGACTAAAGACCCATACTCACTGTGCCCACTTACAACACCATAGAATTGTCAGGGCTGGAAGGGACCTCAAAGATCATCCATTTCCAACCTCCCTGCCACGGGCAGCAAGACTTCACACTAGATCACGTTGCTCAGAGCCCCATCCAGCCTGGCCTTAAAAACCTCCAAGAATGGGGCTTCTACCACCTCCCTGGGCAACCTGTTCCAGTGTCTCACCACAACTTATTTTGTGGTACTCAGCTCGAGCATAAACAACAAAGAACTTCAGTCTTGGCTTCTGCTTTCTATACAGCTGCCTCAGTTGGCTGTACAACCTTGAACATCACATACCATCAGAGACCTGTCATAGGCATTTCTGAAGAGGCTGTAAAAAAATAAAATAAGATAAATTACCAAAATAAACTAGTTAGTTTGGTTCCTGCAGGACAGTTCTAATCCAGCATTTGGCTTGCCTGATTTTGTCATACATAAAAACCCTTCAGCTGCCACCAACTCCGTGCAACAAAGAGGATGCACAGTTACACCCTAGCCACTTTAAGCCACTCTAGGATTTAATGGCATTCATTCTTTCTATGCTGCTTAGAAACACATTAATGGCATAATTAGGGCTGGCAAATTACTTATTACCTAAGAGAAACAGAAGGAAAGTGTCCCTGCCCATGGCAGGGGGGTTGGAACTAGATGATCCTTGTGGTCCCTTCCAACCCTGACTGATACTATGATACTATGAAGTTTGGATTGTATATTAATTGACTGCTTGTTGCATATTGAAGGTAAGCCAGATATTCTCACCAGTGGAAGACAAAGTCTGCAGACAAATAAATATGCATAAAGATGTTTATTCACAAACAAACGTAAGGACTTGAAAACAAAGACACCTCAAAGAGTATCATGGACAGGCAATATGTATCCAACATCATGGCCACAATGTAATTTTTAATTCTTAAAATCCATCTTCAACACTGATCCTAATTAATGTGTGCAAGCAGATAGGATAAAACTTGAAATTTAAGAAAGAATCACAGAACGGCCCAAGTTGGAAGGAACTTTAGAGATCAGTGCTACAGGCTGGGGTCAGAGTGGCTGGAGAGCGGCCAGACAGAGAGGGACTTGGGAGTGATGGTTGATGGGAGGCTGAACATGAGCCTGCAGTGTACCCAGGCAGCCAAGAGGGCCAATGGCATCCTGGCCTGTCAGGAAGAGTGTGGCCAGGAGGAGCAGGGAGGTCATTCTGCCCCTGTACACTGCACTGGTTAGGCCACACCTTGAGTCCTGTGTCCAGTTCTGGGCCCCTCAGTTTAGGAAGGATGTTGAGTTGATGGAACGTGTCCAGAGAAGGGCAATGAAGTTGGTGAGGGGTTTGGAACACAAGCCCTATGAGGAGAGGCTCAGGGCAGACCTTATTGCTCTCTACAACTACCTGAAGGGAGGTTGTAGACAGGCAGAGGTTGGTCTCTTCTCCCAGGCAACCAGCACCACAACAAGAGGACACAGTCAAGCTGTGACAGGGGAGGTTAAGGCTGGAGGTTAGGAGGAAGTGTTACACAGAGAGAGTGATTTTCCATTGGAATGGGCTGCCTGAGGTGGTGGTGAAATTGCCATCACTGGAGGTGTTCAGGAGGAGACTTGATAGGGTGCTTGGTTGCATGGTTTAGTTGATTAGGTGGTGTTGGATGATAGGTTGGACATGATGATCTTGAAGGTCCCTTCTGGTCCGGACCAGTCTATTATCTACTACAACCCCCTTGCCATGGTCAGGGATGCCTCTTAGCTAGGCTTGGTTGCCCAATGTCTCATCCAGCTTGGTCTTGAACACCTCTACAGAAGGGGCATCTACCACCGCTCTGGGCCACCTATTCCAGAGTCTCACCACCCTTGTACTGAAAGAGCTTTTTCCAAAGATCCAGCCTAAACCTACTTCAGCTCATCTTAAAACTATTCCCCTGTGTCCTATTAGTAGGCACCCTTATGAAAGGTCCCTCTCCAGCCCTCCTGCAGGAAGTACCCATCAGAATAAACACCCCAAAGATTAAGTAAGAGCTGAAGGTGACCTGAGACAATATGGCTCTTCCAAACAGTGTGAAGTGAGTATAAACAGCAGCATCTTCACTAAGAATGTAGAACAAAAACTTTAAGATTTGCTCCACTCCTCTTAAAGTTTCTCAAGCTGTCATTCAAACAGCACATCATCAGGAGTGCTCCATTTCACAAAGAGAGACTCCAGGAGGGAGGACATTCTAGCATTTAGGAAACTAGCCAAACTTGCAAATATGGGTTTGATTTCTTCCACTCATAAGGGTTTCCAGTATATCTTGGATTACATTACCAAAGAGATTCCAAAAATCTAAAACACAAACCTGGTAACAAATTTAGCATCAGATTTTCAAAGAGTAGCTGCTTCACTTGGAAACACCTAAGCTGGCCATGATAGTATCTTGGCCTCACCACTGATGAGCAACCGCCTTGTTGCAAGGTCCCCATGGGATACCTTCAGGGAGCCCAGGCAGCAGACTCCAGCTGCAGCTCCAAATGGTGCTCCAGCTCCTGCTCTACTTCCATGAATTGGGGATAAGACACAGAGAACAGACTTGCTGCAGACACGCAACAAACTCTGTCTTTGGTTAGATTGCAGTTGTCATATCAGCTTATGGTGTCCATCCCTCACTTTCACACTGTTGTCTTGAAGGAAGCAGAAATGGTCCATGTGAGATGTTTAGGCACTGCAGTAATAGGGCCACATTGCACAGATGGAATATACCACTACTTAGGACTGTATATAGGTACAGTAAGAAATGAAGTGGTGGGTCTTGTACAGGAAGTGTTTAGAAACCTTTCTGGATCATGGTCCAAAGGGAAAACAAGCCCTGGGGAATGCAGCATTTCCCAGAAACAGAAAATCAGTCAGTTGTATAAAAATATCCTGACAGTTTGGCACACCTGTGCTTCAGGTCTTCAGTGTATAAAACCACCACACAGCAAAATGTGTTTTCTATTGTGTTACACAAGGCCAGTATTTAGATTAATTTCACTTGACATTTTCCACTTCATATCAGTACTTTTTTCATCAAAATGGAAAAATGTAATAAGATAGATTCCCCTGAGAAACATTATTCCAGCATGAAGAATTTGTGTCGGGGATTCAGGCCAGTGGACAAAATTTCAGTCAAACGCAACACAATCAAATGCAATTTTACCTGCAGCTTTTTTACCCTCCCTCCCCTCAGACTGCTGAAGGTAGTCCTAGCTTTCTATTCTCTTCTCCTCTGTCCTATTTGGAGTATTATTGTGACCCACAGTATTACAAAAGCCAAATGAATTCTGGGTTTGTTTGGTTTTGCTTCATTTGCCCTTCAACTCTAGTGAGGTTTTAACTGCAGCTCACATTAACAGAGAACACAAGTCTCTATCACTCCTATATTGCTGGTTTGCAGTTGAAGCACAAATGAAGAAATAGGAAGCTGAAGAACAGTGGGGGAAAATAATTCTAAGATTGAATTTCTGTCTTACTATAGGACCCCTATTTTTATTGCAGTCTCTCTCTGCTTTGGTGCCAAGTGGAATCCTGGAGCCTCTGTAGGATAGCCAGTAGCCAACAGGTTTTTCTTTAATGGAAATGGCCTTTATTATCTTTCCCTGCTCCCTGACCACCAGGCAAGGAAGAACCAGTTTTCCTAGGCTATTTTGAAGGTCCTAACATTGATGTGAAATACCAGTAAGGGAATCTAACAAGCTGGCAATGGAAATGCTGGTTAGAAACCAGCATTGATTTCTCAAATTGCTAACAGGTCAATGAAATTGGCTTACTTTTAAAAAAAACAGTGTTTAGTTATTGATGACAGCTACCATTTCATGGAAAGGATATTGATTTTTATTTTTCTGACTGTGGCTAAATCTGAACATACTTGGTATGCCTCAAGTCTAACCCGTGTGCCTAGACACGTTCTGATACAAAGAAAGGAGGAGGGATGCATATCGTACCCCCATTCTGTGCCAAAACAGACTTAAAATCACCTAACAACACACTGTGGCATGATAATTTGAAGGCTCTTCAAAGATGTGCAGTTTAGACATACCTTTAGCACTGCAGAGGGATAATCTCACAGAAACATTCAGGTTTGAAAAGACCCTCAGGACCACCAAGTCCAACCAATAACCCTACTCTACAAGGTTCATCCCTAAACCATATCCCCCAAGCACCACATCCCTATTACCTTTAAACACAACCAGGATTGGTGACTCAACCACCTCTTTGGGCAGCACATTCCAATGTCTGACCACTTTTGCTGTAAAAAACACTTCCCTAACATTCAATCTAAACCTACCCAGTCACAGCCTGAGGCCATTCCCTCTATCACTAAGAGATCAGCACCAGCCTTTCCATAACGTTTTTTCAGATGGTCGTAGATAGCAGTAAGGTCTCTCCTCAGCCTCCTCTTTTTCAAACTAAACAGCCCCAGCTCCTTCAATTGCTCTTCATAAGATTTGTTCTCCAGGCCTTCTCCATCTTTGTTGCCCTCCTCTGCACTCTCTCCATCTCAAAGGAGGAACTGTGCAGCCATAATCAGACACATTCAGGAGTGGCTATAGATGTTACAGCTATGGTTCTTCCCCAGCTGTTCATTCAGAAAGGTGAAAAACCATAGGCAAAAGCTGATAAAATGATCAGCTCAGTACTTTGACATTTCAGCTGAAGTGTTACCAGCAGTTCCTCACATGCATATTGAATTCCCACTCTTTTTAACCTACAAAGTTTTGTTCCTTGAGACAAGTTGGTTTATTTTTTTTTTTTGTTTCAAAACGATGACGTATCCCTGCACAAAATACCAGTATCACATCTTGAAATAACATTATCTGTGCAGGCCTCATGAAAAAGCCTTACAGTCACTAAAGGAACTGGAAACTGTCTCATTTTAACATACACTAGAAGTTCATGCATCTTCCTCTCAGTCTGGCATTAGTCACAAATGACAAAAAACACATCAGACTGAAAAGATCCAAGGTCTGTTTCCAGAGATCCAAGGTCTATTTCTAAGCGCTTCCGTGTGACAACTTTTGACAGTGGAAGAAGGCATTTGGTGATAGTTTTGTACATACACAAATCATTAAGATTTTTACTTACACTTTATACATACTAATCAGCCACAAACAGTCCTACACAAGCTATGATCAAGAACAGAATACTCACACTTAAAAAAAAAAAAAAAGGCTTCTCCTTTGAGCTATCAACAACTCAAGGACATACCAGGAAGTGGTTATTTAAAGAGTTTTCTGATCTTCCTCAAGAAGCTCGCTGCTAAATGAAAAAGAATGTACAAGCACAAAAGCAGCAGTGCTTTGTGTTATGGTTGCTGAGGAAGAACAGACTTTCCCATTCTTTCCTTTCCAGTGAAGGATCCTTTCCAGTGAAGAGGTGCTCCAGTCCAGAAACATCCCTGGCACTGATGTTTTAATGATCCTTTTCCAGAAATGATTCCCTTACCTGATTAACCTTATTCTTGTAACAGTGCCCCAAATTAGAAGTGAAATTAGACCATCAGAAGTAATTTTTCTGCTTGCCAAAAGCACTCGTGACTCTGCAGCACTATTTGAAACTCAGCCCCAACAACACAGAGTTCCCAAAATAGTCTGTGCAAGTTAATGCCAGAATGAAATCAGATATTTGCCTGTGCTCTTCCAGCTGCTCTATCCAATCTTTGATGAGATGAACCCAAAAGCTTTGTTTACTGCATATAATGCTTAGCTGTAGAGATTGGCTTGATGTGTATATCTGTAGTAATCTTGAGTTCACAGAGGACCAGATTATGTGCATTTGAGGGCTACTTTTATGAACTGCTAACCAACAGATCTGCTCACATGATAGGATGCTACATTATATCAGAAAGTAAATACACACTGCAATGAAGATGAATGAAACAAACTAATTGTTTCAACCTCAGTATCCACAGCTGCACAGAGAACATCTAGAAAGGTAGCTATTTTTGGACAGAGATGGTGGATGAGATGCTGTTATGACAGTAGGTGTGTCAGCTGTCACATCAGCAAGTAGCTAGAAGAATCCTTCCAGTTGCACAGCTCCACAGGGAGCAAAAAAAGCAGCTAATTCTTATCAACTCAAGGATACTGGAAGGATTTTTTTTTTTGGTTGGGGTGGTGGTGTTGGTTTAGGTTTTTTAACCTTAAGTTGAAAATGTAGAGTCTTGCACCTAGGAAAGAACAACCCCATGTACCAGTGTAGGTTAGGCACTGACCTGCTGGAAAGCAGTGAAGGGGAAAAGGACCTGGGGGTCCTGGTGGATGGAAGGTTGACCACAAGCCAGCAATGTACTCTTGAGGCCAAGAAGGCCAGTGGTATTCTGAGTTACAGTAGAAGGGGTATGGACAGTAGGTCAAAAGAGATTCTCCCCCTCTCTTCTCTGCCCTGGTGAGACCACATCTGGAATATTATGTCCAGTTCTGGGCCCCTCAGTTCAAGGAGGACAGGGAACTGCTTGAGAGAGTCCAGCACAGAGCCATGAAAATGACTGAGGGAGTGGAACATCTTCCTTATGAGGAGACACTGAGGGAGCTGGAGCTATTTTGCTTGGAGGAGACTGAGGGGTGACCTCGTTAATGTTTTATAACTATGTAAAGGGTGAGTGCCAAGAAGATGGAGCCAGGCTCTGCTCAGTGATGCCCAATGACAGGACAAGGGGCAATGGACAAGGCAATGAGGCATAGGAAGTTCCATGGAAACAGGAGGAAGAATTATTTCACTTTGAGGGTGACAGAACACTGGAACAGGCTGCCCAGGGAGTTCCTGCGTGATCTGGTATAGGTGATCCTGCTCTGGCAGGGGGTTGGAACTGGATGATCCTTGGCCTCCCTTCCAACCCTGACAATTCTGTGATATTTATTTTTTGTAATTAACACCACATGATAAGATGAGTTTTCTATTAAAAAAAATAAATATATTATTAGGTGTCAAGTTTGGGCAATTCTCACTTATTCAAATCAAAACTTTTGGAACTCTTGTTAAAGACATTTTGGTAAAATGGTTATACTCTATCACCACCACATCATTACATTAATAAATGAACGCATACATAATGTCAAGTTTCAGTTAACTGTTTCAGCAGTTAACCTTTGCAAAGGTGCCTTTAAAAACTAACAAGGAGTTCCTTGTAAGGTCTTTACTTGCACCCTTGCTGCTTTTTTGTTTCTCAAAAGAAAGGGAGGTGGAGGTAAAACTAATAGTGATGCAGCAATACATTTTCTCCCTGCTAAAAAAAGCTGCCTGGTGAATCTTTCAGCAGTATAAGAATATTGGCAGAAGTCTTTCCTATCCCCTGAGAGAGTCATCTGGATTACATCCTCACTAGCGGTGGGATTAAATCACTTGTAAAGAAAGAGATCCCTTTTCATTAGTTTTCTGGTTTTATTCATTTAAAGAAAACAACTTTACAACTAGCTGCATTTAAAAAAAAAAAAAAAAAAAAAGAACATTTATGTGGCTTTCTCAAGACCCAGACTGAACTTTACAAGTTCTTCAGAACAACAAACCGATTTGGTTTATATTTTCCATGTGCTGCAAGAACCCTGCTTAGCCCTGGGTCTGATCATGATATTCATGGATGGGCTGAAATTACTACAGGGTGACAGCACTGATAATTTTGCAAGTATGAGGATCAGAATGGGGGTCCAACATATACAGACAGAAAGCTGTGGTCTCCCAAAAAAACCACTCTTCAGTTGAAGACCTGTAAATGGGTTTAGCTGCAATCAATATTTCCCCAACACGGGAATGCTGAAGAGAGGTGCTAAACTGAGCAAGTAAGTCACTGCACTGTAAATTTCTTCAGCACTGGAACCATTATCAATATCAAGGGGAAAAGGTTTTTTTTCACCTCTGCAACTCCAACTGAAAAGTGATGATTTTGGGTACAATTTAAGCATACCTTGGAGTAGGCTTTGGGATCAGTTTAATCACACCTTTGAGTAGGGTTTGGGATGTCTATAACCACAGAAGACAGAAGTTAATTGATCCTGCTCTGCTCTTAATGTTGACTTTCACAGGGCCTGTGGGAGATTCTCTGACAATAAGCAGGTTTGAAAGCAGCTGTGATTACAGCCACTCTGAGCCTGCCATATATTGCATGTGGGGTGAGACAATGGCCCATTCAGACTTTCAGCATGTTTTCCGCCACCAGAGGTTTTAATATTTTGATGGAGAGCAAGCACAGGATTAAGACATCAGACAGGGGGAGGGAGGATGCCAAGAAAAGAAAACAATCCAAGACTGTTTCAGCAGCACCACAGTATGAACTGAGAGCATATATACAAAACAGCCATATGAAATGATACATCAGGTGCACAAAATAGTCCCATCATGGTGATGGCTGAGAACCCAGTAGCAGTTGAAATAACCACTCCTTCTGAATTGACTTTACACATCACCACCATCTCCGGTAGATATGTCACTTGCCCATCTTCTCAGCCACCATGACATTCACAGCTGCTGGTGCTCTGAAAGAAATATACCATCCTATACCAGATAATCCACTCAACTACCTCTTTACATATAACACTCATTACTACATAGAACCATTGGGGCACTCTGAAATCAGATCAGCCTTTTGCTCTCCACACAGACATTTATAAACTACATTTGGCACAGTCCTCCAAATGCATGCAAACCATCTTCCCCATGGATTAAGTCTATATCCTGACATTTGATTAATTCATAACACAACCATCTCACTAGGCTCTTCTGTCATTATTTTACAGGCACAACATATCTGCAAGTCAGGTAATTCAACACTTGCAGTTCCTCATGTACTTTCCTTCCAAATTATTTTGAATCATAGAACCAATCAACCAGGTTGGAAGAGGCCTCAGAGATCATCAAGTCCAACCTATCACCCAGCCCTATCCAATCAATTAGACCATGGCACCAGGCACCTCATTCAGTCTTTTCTTGAATATGTCCAAGGATGGCAACTCCACCACCTCTCTGAGCAGCCCATTCCCATGGCAAATTACTCTCTCTGTGAAGAACTTCTTCCTAATATCTAGCCTGAACCTCCCCTGGCACAACTTGAGACTGTGTCCCCTCCTGTTGCGGCTTGCCTGGGAAAACAGACAGACCCTCACCTAGCTACACCCTCCTTTCAGGTAGTTGCAATAAGGTCTCCCCTGAGCCTCCTCTTCTCCAGCCTAAACAACCTCAGCTCCCTCAGTCTCTCCTCATAGGGCTTGTGCTCAAGACCCCTCACCAGCTTTGTTGTTCTCTGGACACGTTTCAGCATCTCAACATCTCTTTTGAATTGAGGGGCCCAGAACTGGACACAGTACTCAAGGTGTGGCCTGACCAGCACTGAGTACAGGTGAAGAATAACCTCTTTTGTCCTGCTGGTCACACTGTTCCTGATATAGGCCAGGATGCCATTGACCTTGTTGGCCACCTGGACACACTGCTGGCTCATGTTCAGCCTACTATCTACAAGTACCCCCAGGTCCCTTTCTGTCTGGCTGCTCTCCAGCTACTCTGTCCCCAGCCTATAGTGCTGCTTGCAGTTGTTGGGGCCAAAGCCTTATTAAATCTCATCCCATTGGCTGCTGCCCACCCATCCAGCCTGTCAAGGTCCCTCTGCAGAGTCCTCCTACCCTCCAACAGAACAACACCTGCCCCCAGCTTGGTGTCATCTGCAAATTACTGATGATGGACTCAAACCCCTCATCCAGATCATCAATAAAGATATTGATTAGGATCAGGCCCAGCACTGATCCCTGGGAGACACCACTAGTGCCTGGCTGCCAGCTGGATGTGGCACCATTCACCACCACTCTCTGGGCCCAGCCCTCCAGCCAGTTCTCAACCCATCCCAGAGTGAATCTGTCTAAGCCACAAGCTGCCACCTTTGCCAGGAGTTATTTGTGGAAGACAGTGTCAAAGGCCTTACTGAAGTCCAGGTAGACTACATCCCCAGCCTGCCCCACATTCACTAGGCAGGTAACCTGATACATAAAAGGAGATCAGGTTGGTCACGCAGGACCTGCTCCTCCTAAATCCATGTTGGCTGGGCGTGATCCCTTGGCCTGCAGGTGCACTGTGATTGCCCTCAAGATGACCTGTTCCATAATCTTGCCTGGCACTGAGATCAGGCTGACAGGCCTGTAATTCCCTGGTTCCTCCTTCTGGCCCTTCTTGTGGATGGGCATCACATTAGCCAGCTTCCAGTCATCTCAGACCTCTCCAATGAGCCAGGACTGTTGAAAAATGACAGAGTGGCTCGGCCAGCTCATCTGCCAGCTCTCTCAGCAACCTAGGATAGATCCCATCCGGTCCCATGGACTTATGAGGATCCAAGTGACTCAGCAGGTCTCCTACTGCTTCCTCCTGGATTACAGGGGGACTATACTAGTCCCTGGCTCCATCTGCCAGTTCAGGATGTCACTTGTCCTGAAGATGACCTGTCCCACTATTGAAGATTGAGACAAAGAAGGTATTAAGTACCTCTGCCTTTTCCTCATCTTTTGTTATTATATTCCCCTCTGTATCCAATAGAGAGTAGAGGTTTTCCTTGCCTCCTCTTTTGCCATTAATATGTTTATAGAAACCTCTTTTTTTCCTCTTTTACAGCAGTGGCCAGTTTAAGTTCTAAATGCACTTTTGCCTCTCTAATTTGTTTCCTGCGTCTCATTGGAACACATTTTGTTTACTCATACTGAGTGGGTTACAGAATCATAGAATGGTCCAGGCCAGAAGGGACCTCCAAAGGTCATCTAGTCTGACCTCCCTGCAGTCAGCATACTACAACTACATCAGATTGCCCAGAGTCTTGTCAAGCCTCACCTTGAATATCTCCAGGGAATATCTCCACCTCCCTGGGCAACCTATTCCAGTGTTCCACTACCCTCATAGTAAAGAGCTTGTTCTTAACATCCAATCTAAATCTGCTCTTCTCCAGCTTAAAGCCATTGTCCCTCATCCTATCACTGCAGGCCTCTGTAAACAGTCTTGCTCCATTCTTCTTGTAGGCCCCCTTCAGGTGCTGGATGGCTGCTACTAGGTATCCCTAGAGCCTCCTCTCCTCCAGGCTGGGCAACCCCAGTTCCCTCAGCCTGTCCTTGTACCAGAGGTGCTCCAACCCCTTGATCATTCTCATGGCCCTCCTCTGGACCTGCTCCATCAGGTCCATGTCCTCCCTATATTGAAGGCTCCAGACCCGCGCACAGTATTCCACGTGAAGTCATGAAGTCTCAAGCTCAGTGAAATCTCTCACATCAGTGTCAATGAGTTAACAGAGGATGTTCCAATGGAAAGGTAGTTCATTTTGATTTGCTGCTCATTTATCAGACAGCATTCTTTTGTCAGAGAATGCTGGGTGGGTTTGGAAATCCTGAAGTACTACTGCATGTGCAAAATGCTACAAGAAACACAAACTGACTTCTGTCGCTTATGATAACTTATGAATACTTAGTTGCAGGAATGAATATTATCAAGACAAAGGATGAATCCAAAGATTCTATACTGAAAAATCAGGTTGCTGGACCCAGGTTTAGATGTATTTTAAGATCATGTCAGATGTTAGTTACTGAGCACTCTCTATTACCAAAACTACTGTGTTTTAAGGCCCCCGGAGGAATGGGCAAAAGCAGAAAGGGGGAAGACTTGCCTCAGTTCCATCAAAGGCTGCTCTGGACAACAAGTTCTCTAGTTACATGTAACTATAAACTCATTAGCTTTTATCACCATAATTGTTCCATGAACTTTTAATGAAATGCATGGTGGGGGCGGAACCTGCATTCCCCACAGATGTCAAGCTTGCCTGCTTGACAAAGAAACCTGTGAAAAGAGGAATGAGAGCTTACAATATCACAGAATTGCCTCGTCTTCTCAAAACAAAACACACAAATCCCAAAACAACCCCAAAAAAGGTGAACAAAGGAAAAATCCCACCCAAAAACCCACCACCCCAAACAAACTCCTCATTGCTGTTTGCTTATCACACACAATCCCCTAAGCCTAAATCAAGTACAAGGACTTTGTGCAGATGAAGAATGAGTTATGATGTGCTTAAACACATGAAAGGGAGCTGCGTTTGCTGAAATTGTACAGAAGCTGTTCTCCTCTAAAGCAGAGCTCACTTCTTGTATTGTCACAAAACTGGATTTTCAATTGTCAGTCAGTAGTCTTCATGGGTTTAGTGCATTCTTAATGAGTTTTAAATAAGCAGAACACCCATGTTCCAGGGAACAAAGCATCCTTCCCCTGAGAAAAGGAGAAATTCCTCTTTGGCCAAGCCTCACCTCTTCTTGTCTGCCCACACTCATGTATTCAGCTTCAGCCTTTGTGCAGCCAGATACATTTTTACCTCCATATTATTCTGCCCTACCTTAATTATAAGTTTAGAAGTATGCATAAAATGGATAAGACCACGTAAACTCAAAGAAAGCTCCTTGCTCATCTCTGTATCTCCCACTATCTCCCCTCTATCCATATAATATACTGGATCACAATGAATTAGAGCATCTTGAAGTAAGGGGACTAGAGGCTACAATCCAGATGTTACACATACTTCTCTCAAATGATCATGTACTGCTTTTTCATGCTGTGGTGTGTGACCAGGTAATTTAAAAACAAACAAAAACACAACCAACCAAACAAAACACTGCTTTGGATGCAAATACATTTTAAATAGAAACTCAAAGCTAAGCTTGCCATGCTACCTAAGCGTGCCTTTAATATAATCTGAAACAACAATTAACATGGATAATCCTTCACTTTGTATTACTTTTTTGGCAAAATCCCTCATACTTTGGATGAGAAAGTGAAAAATCAGACTGCAGGTACTGCTGTAACAGGTAACAGACATCACTTTAATCTTTCAACAAAAGAGAAGTCTAGCTTTACAATGCATCTGCCTCTGAGATCACATCTTGTCCTTTGTGCTGGTCACTGTATTGTATTTTTCAGGACCCTCCATTCCCTCCTGTTTCATCAGTGGACACTTGCTTCAGAATTGTCATCTGTAAAGTAAAACCAGGGAGATCTTGGTCCTCTGTCTTTCAGCCTAAATGCTTCAGCTTAACTCATCAGCACAGTCCTTGCTTTTCTTCTGCCATTCAAAGGCTTCACTCTTCTTGGTCTTTATGTTGCAGACATCCATTTGAGCACACAGAGGGAAGCAAAGAAGCAGCTAGAGGAATCCCAGATCAGTTTTCTAACCACACCAAGTAAAGCTGCATCTTTTTACTGGTCAGCATGACAGACATCCTTCTTAGATGCTAAATAAGAATTTTGCTTGTCAAATTACTCCTTTCTTATAATTCCACTTCCTAATTTGTTCCCAGAGTTTATCCTGTTGCACCCAAGTAAGTGAGCACATTTTGTAACAACTGCCACTGATGGAGAGTCAAGAATCTGTTTCTTGCCATCTCAGGAATGTCCACTCCAGTATTTCCAAGCATTTTTTTTAAATAACTGGTTAAAACACCAACACTTTTGTCACTGAAGCAATCACATCTAACTGAAGATGAAAAGCAAAATCTCCATGATGTACCAGGATTGCTGTTGAAACAGCTGAGTCTTAGAAGCCCTGAACAACAGAAGACCTGTTGAACTGGAGGGGTAGAAACAGTGAGATATTTGTCTGTGCTTTTCTCTGCATGCAAGTTGTAAAGAAATCTGATGCACAGGTGTCCATAATCATCCTATGCTACTGCCCACTGATGTTTGACAGCAAAGCATTGGTTGAGGCACCCATCACAGCAATATATGCCTGAAAAAAAGCTATTGAAGTAAAACCCTTGTTTAACATTCATGGCACTCATCTTTCTGCACAGCAAGACATTACAGCTGGCTACTCTCTCCAAACTACTGCCTTTCTTCTAATCCCACTTTCAAACTTCCTTCTAGATTCTTTCTTGTGGCACAAAAGTGAGTTAGCTTGTTTTGTAATAATTGGCACACATTAAAAAGGTGTTTCTTGCCACCTTTGTGGTGCCTAACAACATCTGCTCAGAGTACACTTGTCTCCAGTTAGTGTTAGATCTAACTACAAGTTGCCTATGTGAAAAGTTCATATGTGAAATTAATGAATCTCCAAACTCTGACAATAAGTACAACTTGTGCTTTCACAAGGCACAAGAGCACCCAGGCAGGTATGCATGCTATACACAAGAGCTACACAAGAGTAACACAACTTTTATTTCTTCTTTGCTATTGTCTGAGAGTGAAAATGCTCTAAAGTCTCTCTGGATATCACAGGCTTCTTCAGAAATAAAGTACAAGTCCATTCACAACCATGCAACCACAATCAGCAATTTCCTAAGAACTTTGCAGCCATTCCTGACACCTTAAAGCTCACTTTTCTCTAGACTTGCAACACATACTTCTGTTTCAGGCTGTTATGCAGTGCTGGCTCCTGAAGTCTTGTATGTGTTGCATACTGCCAACTATGAAGTCATGCTAAGATTATGAAATACAATAAAGCAAGGACATTCAATGTTTCTTCAGGCACTCTCATCTCATTTCCTCCTTCTCTGCCTTAGCTGCAGTTTATCTTGCACTAAACTCAGGCATGAGCCTGGCATTCTGGTAATTCATGAAAAGAATCAGATACATCCTTTAAAAACATTTTTCATAACTACTGTTGGTGGGTGAACCTCAAAGGCATTGCTGAAAACACCCAGTGTACCCACTAAACTTCAACTCGTTGTGACAGTCTTCTCGGAATCAGCTGGCATCTTGCTTCTTCTGCTCCCAAATTGCTTTTGGGAACTTAAAATGCAATTTTAGAGGTAGTTTTGTTTGGTTGATTTGTATTTTTTTTTAAACTCAGATGAAATGCCAAGTGGCTACATGTGCCTTGATTAACATTGGTTGTGACACGTTTCCTGTGATACTTGGATATGAATGCGCGTGCCAATCCAACTTAGGAGCGAGTTTCAGAATTAGTAACACCTCAAGATTTAAGTTACCATTTGATCCTTTTTCTCTTACAGGTCATATGATGTTAAAGGAGATCTTTTGGTCACACCACTGAAAAGCCTATGAAAAAGCTCTATGGTCAAAGCTCTCCACACAGCACTCTTACATTCTGTATTTATTTTTAACCCTGTCTTGTTATCAGTGCACACACACACGCACACACATTTATTACCAAATATAGGGTTTGTGGGTTTCTTGTAGTTAACACTTAAGCAGATACCAGGTTGTTTACCAAAGTTCTATTTTCCTAACTAATCAGCATATCTTAGCATCACAGGAAGACAAAAGGTCCCAAAGATGTAAGTCCTCTATGTGCTCCTACTAAAATACCATTGTTCAGTGTCTTAACATCTACAGTGACTCCAAACATCTACTACTCTTCTAGAAGGTGGTCAATGCTGCTTGGATACTTAAAAATCTATAGCATTTCCTTCCTTCCTAATGGAGTGGATCTATTCCATTAACACAGAAATCCATCAAGAAAGCACACCTGTGGCTAGGTGTATGCAAATGAACAGGACTGACTAGCACTGAAGCTTTGAGTGTTTTGATTTTGATCTCACTATTGTGCACTTGCAGCCCAGAGAGCCAATCACATCCTGAGCTGCATCAAGAGAAGCATAGCCAGCAGGTCAAGGGAGGTGATTCTCCCCCTCTACTCCGCTCTGGTGAGACCCCACCTGGAGTACTGTGTCCAGTTCTGGAGCTGCTATCATGATCGGACCAAACAGCCCCAGCACAAGCCTAGACAGACACAAAGGTGGCTGGACATGGTGCCACTCTCCCCCTTCTTCCTGCAAAAAGCCAGGGTAATATGGGAAAAAAGGAACAAAAGGAACAGGACCATACATGTCTGGTAAACAACCCTGTATCTATGATAAGGGCATGTGTTCTGGCCACAGCCTGGCAGAACCCCTTCTCATTGGTTTCATGCCCTATTAGTCCAATCAGTCTCAGGCAAGATTTATGTACAGGTGGATTTCTAGTTGCCTGTGTCCTGCTTTTGCCTTGCTCAAGCCTTGCTTAGCATTGCTCAGCCTTGCATGCTTCGAACCTGCTTGGACATTGTCTGGCTTGAAACTGCCTCGAGTTGCATAGCCTCGAGTTGCCTGGTCCAGTGCCTGGGATAAAGCCACAAGCATACACACCGCAAGCTGCAAGAGAAGCCATGAGCTTAGGAGTCAGAGCCAAGCCTGCTTCCCCTTGCAACCAGGATTTTGACGTGCCTCAATTCACCAAGGACAAAGCAAGAGCCCATCGTGATGGCATCGTTAACAGCCTGCCATCTGCTGAAGCCAGACCAGCCAAAGACCGTGTGGCATTCCTGCCAGCAACCTGCTGTGCCTGGTGCATGAGAGTGACCCAAACCCTCTAATACACAGCAGCCTACCTGGGTACAGCCAGCTGTGATTAATTAACGCATTGTCTCCTCGGCATAATGGTTGTCAAGTCTCCCTCCACTGTGGTCGAGCCCCATTTTGCTCCTGGGGTATTCTCTGTTAGTTCCTCCCGGTTTGCATAAAATCTCGAAAGAACAGAAGACCATAAGTAAAATGCTGTTGTACAATCCACTGGTATGCCGAAGAATCTTTGCTGAGTTGGGACAAAAGTTTACACCCCAGCTTTTCTGAATACTAAAGAGGTGTTAACTTCCTTTTCCCCCCATCTCTAAACATCAACCTAACCATTAAGATAGCTACAAAACCACCTAAAACCAATGCAAGCTAGTGTCAAACGGAGAACAAAGGCAACCCAGTTAACACCAAATTTTGACATGTTTTCCCAGCATTCTTTAAGCCAATTTAGCAAACCACTGCAGTTCTTTGAACTATTCATGAAGCCGGGAACTGCACGAACCAAGAGAACACAAATAAGTAGTTTCATGAACCATGTATCAGCAGACAGCTCACAAACTATTCCTGATTTGATCTGCTCTACTACTGTATACCTAAGCTAGTAGCAGCAACAATTTCCAGCAACAGCCCTGCCGTACAAAGCATGCTGCAGCAAAAAGATGCAAGAAGAAACACATTCCTGACCATTTCAAAAAGGCTGTAAGTCTTTTGTTAAATATATAAATCCCCTTTTATAAATAATGTCACTAAAGAATTACTGCCACAGTTGAGTGTACTGCAATTCGTAAATTTTATTTTGTAAGGAACACAGGCAGCCAAATTTATCATTTAGCAGCACATTCCTTGTGCAGTATTCAGAAGGAATAC
Source organism: Picus viridis (assembly GCA_033816785.1). NCBI lineage: Eukaryota > Metazoa > Chordata > Aves > Piciformes > Picidae > Picus > Picus viridis. The sequence continues at coordinate 8,655,461 of CM066582.1, read as the reverse complement.
TGATATCCTTCAGCTTCTCTCTTCACTATGAAGTACTTTCAGGCTGTCTCATTCACAAAGAAACAGATTGCATTTTTAGGTTTACTGTGAAGCTGCCTCTAATGCAAGCAAAACCACCTCCTATTGAAATGCATTCAGCACTGAGCTAAACCACCCCTTCTTCCAGGCCAGCTGCGGGACTCAGGTAATAAGTGATAGAACAAGACAGAACGGCCTTCAAGCCCTGACTGGGTAGGTTTAGGCTAGATGCTAGGAAAAAATATTCATGGAAAGAGTGGTCAGAAATTGGAATGACTGTACAGGGAGGAGGTTGAGTCACTAACCCTGGATGTGTTTAAAGGTAATTTGGATGTGGTGCTTGGGGATATGGCTTACGGGTGCACCTTGCAGAGTAGCATTATTGGTTGGACTTGGGGATTCTGAGGGTCTTCTCCAACCTGAATGTTTCTGTGATTCTTTGACATGTCTTACTAAGTCAAAAGCATCTAAAGTAAAACACTGGGGTGGAGAATGGGAAAAAAGAAGAACAGTTTCTAAAGGTAGTGCTAGATCCATATGCACAGAGGGGTGGCATTCAAGAAATACACTTCGATAAATACTTAAGAACCAGTAAATTACAGTGCCTATGATTTGATCATACCTGTGCCTTCTCTGAAGCCTTGAAAGGAGCCAATTCTGTGATTTATTTTTTTTCAGGTGAAACAAAGTCCTTGTGCATACACAAGTGTCTATTACCAGATGTATTGTTTGGGTGGTTTTGGTTTGTTTTTTTAAGCAACAGGTGGGTGTAACCTGAACACAATTCAAAAACCAAAGCACTGCTTCAGTGGCACAAACTGAAAATAAAAGCTCATAAACTCTTCTCAGTGCTACAAAAAAGGCACATGCCCAACAGAAAACAATGCATTTTTGCAACGTGGATTCTCATTTCAAAGAAATTGAATGCTAGAAAGCCTCAATTCACAAGCAGAAGGTTCAAGAGCTAATCAAGAATAGGATATTAGAATTTGCTCTTAACACAGCCCTGTAAGAAATCAGAACAACAAAGTGTGTGTTTTCCTTTTCTTCTACATTATAAATCATAAAAAGCCCAAACAAACACACATCAACCAATGGATTTCCACAGTTATATCATCACTAGATGCACACTGCAAAGAAATGAATGTCTGAGTTCTAACAGCATTCCTGCTTCACTGGGTGAGAATCCCATTGTACACTGTGGCACCAGCATGAAGTTAGCAGCGTACTGTATAATAGAATAGCTCATCACACATAGTATAGCATTTATATATAGATATAATAATACAATAAACCAGGTTGGAAGAGACTTAAGATCATCACATCCAACCCATCAACCAATCCAACCCACCTAAACAACTAAACCATGGCACCAAGCCCCCCCCATCAAGTCTCCTCCTGAACATAACACAAGTATTTCACTACCAACCACTGTATTAAGCCTATATTAATCAAGCTCTTATTTATTTACTACTCAGAAGCAGCACATCACATTTTATGATAAGTTTTCACAAGTCATGCTGTACTCAAAGGAAAACTTGCACTGTCTCAGTTAAGATACAGCAAAACCCTTAATGACAGGTCTTCAGAAAATGAGGATAAAAGAGAAACAAAACCAAATGGTAGGATAAAAGCTTCTAAATAAGCCCAAAGACCTCACCATGTGATAATACTTTAGCAGGGTTAGTTCTGCTCAAGTGAAAACTCGAGTTTTCAGTGAAAACTTTCAAGGAAAAAAATTACCACTGAAAGTAGCACCAGAGCCACCAAATGGATCTTGAATCTATGCCTTGTGCTGCTCTAGTTTCCTTCATATAGAGTGATACAGTGTACTCCCAAGATGATATGAATTTTCTTCATGGTTTTTTCCAGGTTTAAACTACACAACCATTGCTTCTGAACTAAAACCCAGTCCTTTTGGTGGTAGAACATGGCAATTTTAAAAACAGTCCACAATAGCAACCCCTATGGACAAGGACAATCAGAGGAAAGAGAGCAGGCCACTAATCACAATCCAGCTGGGTGGATAAGGACAGGAATTGTCTCTCAAGTATCCTAGATGTCCTCTTTCCTTATAAGAGCTGTACAGGGCCTGGGGCGGGAACTGACTGAGTGTCTAGCAGCTCCACCACAAAGACTTCATGCAATGGTGAAGTCTGACAGTATATGCAACTGTACCAACTCCAGCATCACCAGTTCTCTAGGGAAATTATTTGGCTTCCTTAATCAAGCATCTATAGACTGGCCCTGAACTCAATGTTGGGCAACCACCTAAGGTCCATTCCAACCTGACCAATTTCCATTAGTGTCACCAGATTGTCAGGATTATGATGGTAATTACAGAAACTGCTTCTTGTGGTCCAGCACCTGCTAAAATAAAAGCATCTGCTTCTGCCTACTACTGTGTCCCAGGAGGTTTCATGCCCACGACGTAGCCTCATTTGGCCCCACCTTGCCTTGAGATCAGACAAGACCTCTGCATTATCATAGGTATATTTCTAAAGAATAGAACCTATCACACTAGTCGAGTCAGCATTAACAAAACCCATGCCAGCATATTTGAAAGATTACACATATGATTCACTCATTTAATTCAATTACTATGATGTTTTTATTGGAAAACTCTTGCATTCCTCAGATTCTCAGTGCTCTTTCTTGCAAAGAGACCTACAAGCACAGAACATTGTCTCTTTCATTTCACATCACCAAAGCGAGCATAATTAACCCAGTGAGATTTCAAGACATTTTTAAGAGTCAAGCCAGAGCAACTGCCTGGTAAAAAATGAGGGTTACTATGTTTATCATACATTTGATGGGAGGAAAGAAAAAAAAAAAAAAAAAGCAGAGGGAAAAAAATTTATGGCCCCTGTAGTTATGTATTCACTGAAAACTACCAGCTGAACTGAAAAGAAAATTACTCACTCTGATAGACCATTGATTTATACTGTCCAAACATACACAATCAGCTAAAATACTCTATTCAACCACCCTTCACCACCAACTCTGTTATAAATGATACAGCTCTGCAGAAAGAGTAATACATCTAGCCCTGGAATAGCAGGGGAAGTGGAATGAGGAGGGAAAATGACACTCAACTATTGAATAGCAGTTCAAAAATTTGTTGACTGTGATTAGTACATTCCAGGTAATAGATTAAAATTACTTCATACTTCAGGCATCTCAGAATGTTTAAGGGATTAGAATAGGTAAGTATTACTTTAAGGAAGCACCACATGGGATCACTTATTATGAAGTCAGACCTCAGATTAAACACATGGAAAAGAGAAATGCTTTGGTAATTTACTCCACGCCTACCTCTAAAGCTCCCTGTTTCATCTTCTGTGCTGCCTGCTCGGTTCTGTGTCAAATTGCGTTCTAATGTACTCTTAAGTCCTGCCTGTCTCTTGTTACTACACAGGCGTGTGCCAGGCAGTAAGCCAGCTGGAGGCAAACTTCTTGATGGATAACCAGTACCAGCTGATTCTCTGCCTCCTATGGTTACTGTGATCCACTGAGGCAGCAGAACCACACTTCAAGCCATATTCTAGTAACAAGCACACCTGTGTTACACCAGTGTCCAGCACTGCTCTTCAAGTTGGTGCAGTTTCATCTGGAATAAAAATTATTTCAGTAGTTGGGTCAATTCACCCCAACTTAAAGGTTTTCATGCAAACTTCTATTTTTCTTTTAAACTTGTGAAATTCTTTGTCCATCATGAAAAAGAACAAAAGAACCTAACTACTTACGGGGCATGAATTCAAAATGAAGTGAATATAAGAATTTAAAAATACTTTAACAAATTCCTACTCATATGTAGGATTCTAAGGTCAACATAAACAGCCAAGGACTAACTCTGTGGGAAAAAAGTTGTATCTGCACACACATGTACAAGTTCCTCTTTGGTTTTGAATTCCAACACCTCCATCTCCCTGGATGCCCACAATGGACTGAGACCAAGAACTACAGTGGCAGACAACTACTTTCCTTTAAACAGAGCCAGGACATCACCAACTTTCTCTTCCTTACACATCAGCAGACACAAAACACACTGCAGAGCTGCATATACTTGAGATCACAAAGCCCTCTCCACTCAGTGCCTCCAGGGCTGTATTCATCTCGGGGTTACCGAGGCTCAAGACAATGCATTTACTCTTGTTGGGAAACTTACCTGACAGTCTGCATACCAAAATGCATGTATGACTTAAAGCAATACAGAACGTGAAAACGTACCTCAGAGAGTTGTAGAGCTTGAGGAATAAACCTAAACCTGTCTCTCTGCCAGGCCCCAGTTCAGTATTATGTCAGCCAGGCTCTCAAACAGACTTTCCAGAAAGAATCAAATTCCCTGCTTCTTGTGTCTTCCCTCTCCTCCAGCTTTCCACCCAGAAGGCTAAACACATATACACTGGATCGGGATCCAAATGATTCATATCTCTCCATAGCAGCCCTACTGAAAACTAAATGCACAATTGCTCCCCCAAAAAAGCTCACAAGTTCAGATAAATCTCTAATGACTGAAGATATTTGGTATCAACCAAAAAGATTTCTTAGACATGCATAGAAAGAGCTTTATTAAAAAGCTCACAAGTCTAGATAAGAACTAGATTTGCTAATGAGATTTAGTGCCTCAGGCACTCCTGAAAAAGGCAGCAAGCCCCTAAATCCCAACTCATCCAGCAGAAGCGCAAAAGAGCACAGACACCTTAAAATAAACAGAGGCAAATGCTTCCTTCACTGGCAACAAGTACCAAGAGAGCTGTGAGGATACAGAGCTGCTCAAATCTTTCTGCACACCTATAAGCATAAAGAGAATACAACTTCATTCACACATCCTCTACTTGACCTATCAAGCACCACCACTTCTCCACTATCCCAACTGACTTCCTCTTTTTTGCCAGCCTACATTTCAAAAACCCCTTTCTATACCTTAATTATTAGTTTTCACATCTCCACACTCATTTCAACAGCCAGTCTCTTACCTCCATCATTCTATGCAGAAAACCAGAGGCTGCTGCTCACTAGAAACCAGATTCACTTTTAACTTTGCAGTGCAAAAAAAACCCAAAAAACTTAAATCACCAACCACACTCTTCTTCAGAGAAGGAAAAACCCCACACAACTCAGGCCTCCACATACCCTCAAATAAGGGAACAAAACCTTCCCTCGGCAGGCCAGCTGCTCAGAGGTGCATCCCATTTGAATGCCACCACCTGTGCAGCCCAGGTGGCAGGAATCAAAGCCTAAATCACCGGTCTGTTACATTTCTGCCGGTTCACAAGGACAACAGCATCATATAAACAATGATTTACAGCTGCATGAAATGCCTCTGTGCAGGTCTCAAAACCAACCATCTATTTGCTTTCTATTGCTTTATTTGCAAGGGTATTAGCAAACCTGTTTATTTCAAAAGTGAAGAGAGAGCTTTCCCCTTAGAGCTCTAAAACTCCTCCACCTTTTCTTGAATCCTCTTGGTGCACAAACTAAACATCAAAAGGCAAGAATGCTATAGTTTTCCTTGTGGAAATCAGGTTCTTCATCAAATCTCCTTTTGTATTCTCTCCACTGTTTGGTCTTAAGGACTAGACCAAGAAAGCAAAGCTAATTAGTCTCTTCTTCATGCACTCTAATTGCTACCCAGTTTAGTCAGTCTGAGCCATTTTCCTTACACTTTTCCATGCATTCTGATGTGGCAAACGATAGTAAAGTAAGAATTTGTTATTTCCTCAAAATGCCTGTTTTGTTGGAATCTATGCTTTTAACAACAGGATGAAGATACCACATTAGCTGTAACAGTCATTGCTGCACTAGGGAGGGGGGCGAGTGCCACAGAGCTACATGTGTCCATTTCTCTACAGTTCTGATCACATTAGAGAGGCTGGGCGGATCTCCTTGCCTACATGTAGACACGTGTACACTGTGTTAAGCCGGATAGATATTGTTTTTTTGCTGAAGACTTTCTCCTGGAGTGACTGAAAATTATCATCTTTAAGCTGAATGGGAACAGTCAGTGCTTTCCAACTCCAAAAGAAATGAATACCGTCTATCAGGAGTATGCAGAGGCAATCAGGAATGCCATTTATAATGCTTTGATAAGTGTGAGTAGAAGCCCATCCTCATTATCTCAGTAATCCTGGAAGAAGCAGCCAAGAAACTTGTATGTTTAAAATTCCAGTTACATAATTTCCTTCATGTTTCACAAGAGACAATTCTGCTTGCCTTTTTCTGTGTAGTACCAGAGCCAAAGTTTTCCCATGCATTTCATTCCAAGCTTCTTCTCTATTTTATACCTTCATTAGTATATAATCTTAGTGGTTATATGTGGTTGTACACTCTGGTCCATTGCACTGAAGTATGTATTCTCACTTTTAAGACTATCACAGGAAAAAAGGGTCATGGCTCAGTTTTATACTGAATTGTAGAGTGACTTGTGGAGAGAGACGTGCAATATGCAGTTTGATCAGCAGGCACCTTCATTTTTTTGAATGATTCTGCTCCTTCAAACAAAGGCACAAACAAAATTTCTGAAGTTACCTCTTAGCATCTTCTCTTCCTATGCCTCTTATCTCATGAATAAGTAGGTTCCATGGTTGTACACACATTCTGCTGTTTCTACTTTATTAACAAAAAAGTTAAGTTTCTGATGCGTAATACATGGGAAATATGGTGAAAAGTAGCCATGGTTAGGCTGAAAAACACAGGTATTTGAACTGCTTTTGTTTTTGTGCAGAGCATCACAGAAGGGCACGCAGAGTTGAAGCTGCTCAAGGTCCCTCTTCTCCATAGACAGAGCTCTGCTTTTAGTGTTACTCCTTATATAAAAGAAGGCAGGTCTGTACCTGAAATACAGTCACCTAACAGATGGGAAAACAGCAGCAGCTAGAGTGGAGCAATTCCTGGTGGCAGGGGGAAGTTGGAACAAACCTTTCTACAGCAGTGTTCTTTACATGTTAAAGATCAGCAAAAGAGTAGATTTCATGGAGACATCTTTCAATTGTACTTGATGCGTTGCTACACAGACCTTTATTAGCACCCACTATTATTTTGTTCTTCTAATTCTTTTATGTTAATTCACAACCTTTTCCTTTACGTCTTTTGCTCTACTGTTTTCTACTATCACCAATGCCACCAGAGCTCAGGGTCTGTTTGCTTCTCCTGTGTATCTGTGTTTCACACATCAAGGATTTCTATAAACTACAGTAGTGACCTTTAAGCTGTAACCTGTTGCTCATGAGCCTGTGGTTTGAAATGCTGAAGTTTCCTCCTTTATTTCAGCAGAACTGAAACATGAGAGATGACTGCTGTCATGCCTGTATCACTTATTTTCTATCTTGCCTCACTCTTCAGGAATCATTTTACTCTGGGAGCAGAAACAGGAACTTGTTCAATTCAGACATTTCTCCACCATCAATTAAATTCAAGTCTTCTGCCACCACCAATATAAGTATTTGCATTCTTTCAAAACCCACCACTTCATAATGAGGCTTCCAGTTGTGCTTGAATTATCATTCAGCCTCATATATTTACTTGACTATTTCTTTTTTTATAGCACTGCACCAGAACAGGATGTCCTACAAGAACTGGCAGCGAAACCTGTGATTATTAAAAATCCAGTACTACATTTTGCAACATTTTTGATGAATCACTGTATAAATATTTGCCTGAGTGTGATTTCTGCAGGCTTGGATTGACTTTTCTCACCCTATTTTCTTGTCCTTTGATGCTTTGATCTTGTGCAAAAGGAAGAATGGACCATAAAAACACTTAGACAGATACTTTGGCTTCACAGAACATGTTTTTTCCATTTTGACAGTTTTTAATAAGGTTTTTGATTTCTTGAAGAATATAAAAAGGGAAACTGTAATTTCCCCCCACAAAACAAAAGAAAAAAGGAAAAACAAAAGAAAGAAAGAAAGATATCCAAAAGAGTTATAAAATATAGTTGAGAATATTCCAGTTAAAGTTCACCAAAATAAGTATCTCAAGATGTATGTTATGAAATGGATATAGGCTCTATAAAAAAATAGCTATAATTGTGCACTGAAAACAAAGGCTTTTTATACTGTCATAAACTTACACTTGGATAGAAAGATCTATAGTGAATGCAGAAAGATTTGCTGAAGGCGAGGAAGGAAAAGGTGAAATACAATGAACAGATATTGAATAAGATAAACCCAGAAATTACTTTTGAAGTCAGAAAAGTGGAAAGACAGCTTAAAGAAGTGGGAAAGCACTATGCTGCTTATACATCATGTTTGGTTTTCAGCTAATACAATTTTTTTATCCTGATTTGGCACTCTGTAGAGTACTATTATGTAGCTGCAATGTCAATAAATTCAGTCACGCACTAGGAAGAAAACAACCTAGATGTGAAAAGTAAACATCCGTATGAAAAATGTACACATATTCTTATAACATCTCCAAATTTCTCTGCAGATATTCCAAGTTTTCTGATTGCCAAGGTAATAGCTTTGATAAAGACCAGCAAGTCAGTGAAGAGAATGTAGTTTAAGGTTTCTTCAGTTATTTCTTTTCTTGCTGAAACATGCAAAGGCATGTTTCCAGACCAACATCTTACAAACTGCTCCCACATTTGCACGCTTTTCCATGATGTAACTTGATACAGCCAAACGATCATTATAGTCTCAGTAAAAGTTCAGGCCCAACACTTGCATGCAGTTTCAGTTTTCAGTTTCACAGTTTACCTTTCTCAAGACATTTTTAGTTTCTTGATGAAATGGTTGGGCCTCCAAGTGATGCCCGAGAGACCTGCTTTTAATACTTTCCTTTTCAAAAGAATCTTTGAAGAGAAGAATCAGACACAGTGATCCACTGCTTTTACAAAAGCAGCACATTCTCTCTCGATGCCTATGCATAACAAAACCAGCGTACATCTTAAAAGGTGTGCAGATACAACCCTGCACAAGAAGTACAAGAAGTACTCATACGTAGTAACTGCTGACCCCCTCTCCTGGCAGGTAAGAATCCATGGATTTCATAGCTGAAACTGTCTGTCAAGCAACCCAGCTTATCCATCGTGAAGCTTTAGCAACATGAACCATTTTCTAAATATGCTCCAGCAGAGGCTGAAGGACTGTTTGCAGCATGAAGGGATTCAGCCTTAGAAACTGCGCAAGTCTTCAGGAGCACCAGAACTAGAGGACACAGTCTCAAGCTGTGCCAGGGGAAGTTTAGGCTCAAGGTGAGGAGAAAGTTCTTCACTGAGAGAGTTGTTAGGCATTGGAATGGGCTGCCCAGGGAGGTGGTGGAGTCACCATCCCCGGAGGTATTCAAGAGGGGATTGGACGTGGCACTTGGTGCCATGGTCTAGTCATGGGGTCTGTGGTGACAGGTTGGACTCGATGATCTTCGAGGTCTCTTCCAACCTTAGCGATACTGTGATACTGTGACTTGGTGATCTTTGAGGTCTCTTCCAACCTTGGTGATTCTGTGAGATAAAAGGTAGGGACTGGAACAGTCAGTGGAAGACAGAAGCAACTTAAATTTGCAGTGTTAATTAATACACAGAGGTCTCATGACCTGAACATCAATGCTTGATTTTGTTTAGTATTGACTGCAACTCTCAGAAAAATGGCATAGGAACATGGGAGAATTTCCTTCCTTGGGATTGCTAACCAAAATGAAATGCCTGACTGAGAATCATAGAATGAGAACTTAATAAGAAGAAAAATGCTCTTCCATCAGCTTGAAAAAGCTGTGAAGTTTATCTGTCTTGCCTCCTGTTCTCAGAATACCAGCACTCCTTGTTATTTTGTAGACAGAATATATGACCTAAGAGAAATGAGTACCAGGGAGAGGTGGGGGAAAGACACTTGACGATAGTGTCTTTTTATCAGCAACAAAATATTTCTCTCCCCTTTCTTGAGAAGTTATGAAAGTGCTGCTTTTTATCCTTTCAATAAATATTTTTCCTCTCTCTCAATTCAAGACTATTAAAAATAATAAAAGGAATATAATATAACTTTAAATGAGAGTTTATATATCACATACTTCATGGCAGCTGCTTTTATTTCACTTCAGATTAACAAAGCCTTTATGTTGAGACTTTGGAGCTGACCTAACAAAGCAGCAATACCATTAGCCCTGAAGCACATGTTTCCCATTTAATGTATCTGAGGTAACTTTCTTTGTGAAAGTGAGAGAAATGAGAACACAAAGTTGCAGGAAAAATAAAAGTCTGAGTGTCCTCCTTTTGAACAGTGGAAGTCCTTTGGACACTTGAAAACATGAAGTGAGAGGCCATGGCCTTACAAAGAGTTTCTCACTGTCATCCCAATAGCTACAATAATCAGCTTTCCTTTAGTATGCCATAGCTCATTGTCATTTCCTCTCAAGAGGCTGAACATATTTTGCCATCTCAATTTGAAATGAAAGCTCTCGCTTACATCAATGTTATTTCAGTTTTAACCAGCATTACTCAAATGATTTATAGGCGTACCCAACCAGAAGAGCACTGTTGTACTTACAGTGAATGAACTCAACAGTTATTCCAGGGTACAGCAGAAAGGAATTAAATCTGCTCTACTTGCAGGAGTCATGAGGTACTGTTACACACGGAAAATGAACATTCTCGTGTTCTACCACCTCAGTGCAAGGGCAACACACTTGCTTTTTTTCTCAATGAGCTTAACAGCATCTATGCACAAGTCCTCTATCCTGCTTGTGTTCAATGCTCCAGGCATTAAAGCCTGCTCAGTATCCTTCAGGTACTGCTGCAGTCACAATTTAGGCTTGAAACGCTTTCTACACTCTTTTTAGCTAGTGAATCTGAAAAGCTACAGTCTAAAGAGACCACAAGATTTGAGGTGAACCCTAAAGAGACTGACAAAGACAGGAAAGAGCTGAGTAGGGTCATAGTTTAGTAGCCAGTGGATGCTCTTTATTTTTGGGACCTTTCCAAAGAAAAACTGAATGCACAAAACCTGATAAAAATTATATGAACTGGAGAAGCTGACAAATTCAGTGCGATAATTCCTATCTATGCCAGCAGAAGTTGGATCAAGGTTCCCATAAACACATGGCCTTTCCCTCACAGCAAAACTCCTTTCAGCAACATGCTTCTACAAGCCTTCCAACAGTACTGATGCAGGATTTGCTGAAGCTGCAACCAGGATTAAAGCTCAGAGATCATGTCTGCACTGTTATCTGGCACCACCTTAGAATGGAGACACAGGACTTTCAACAATGTGTCCAGAAGGCCAAGAATGCAAACATCCTGGTTTGCATTAGAAATAGCATGGCCAGCAGGACTAGAGAAGTGATTGTATCCGTCCTCAGCACTGGTGAGGGTGCACCTCAAAGATTATGTTCACTTGTGGGCCTCTCACTACAAGAAAGACATTGAAGTGCTAGCATGGATCCCAGAGAAGGGCAATGAGAACAGGTATGAGGAGCAGCTGTGGGAAATGAAGTTGTGTAATCTGGAGTAAAAGAGGCTGAGGGGAATCCTCACTCCTTACAACTCAAAGGAGGCTGTAGCCAGCTGGGTGTTGGCCTCTTCTACCAAATAACAAGCAATAGGACAAGAGGAAGCAGATTAAAACTGTGCCAGGAAAGGTTTAGGTTGCATATTAGGAAAAATATCTTCTCAAAAAGGATTGTCAAGCATTGAAACAGGCTTCCCAGGGCAGTAGTGGAGTCATCATCCCTGAAGGTGTTTAAAAGGCTAAGGATGCAGTGTTGAGGGATATGGTTTAGCAATGGATTGAGCTGCCTTTGTTTGGGTTTTTGTTGGGGTTTTTTGGGGTGGTGTTTGTGTGTGTGTGTATTTTTGTTTGTTTTGGGTTGGGTTGTTTGGGGGGTGTTGTTTTGGTTTGGGTAGGATTTTGGTGGTGGTTTTTTTTTTCTTAAGGAGATAAAATTAGTTTGTTACAGCCACATTTAAGCAGTTAAATTCACAATTCTAACAAAAACCTGCAACATTTGTCCCTTCCTACCAACCCAAATGAGAATTCTTGGGTGCTGAGCACTTCTGTGGAGAAAGACAATGAAGGAGCAGACTAGGTAGAGTATGTCTCTGATACTCTTGTCCTAAGCCTCAGAAGTTCCAGTTGCACAATACCTTTTCCTAATGTTGCAGATAGTCTGAATTAACATTGCTGATATCAAATGCAAAGAGTCATACAGGCATTTAAAAAAAAAGCCTGGAAACTGTGGTTATATTAACTTACAACTTGTTGGGATTTTTTTTGCTTGTTTTATACTACATAAAACCAGTATTTGGGAAGAAGGAATAAAAAAAGAACACTCATATGACACTTGTGACAACAGATAGCTGGTATTCCTTGGCAATGTTCCATGTAAGAAATAACACTCTGCCTGTACAATCCCCCTGTTTCCTCTAATATAGATAACTTCTTATTCTAGAATGTTGCTTTGCTGTGTGTCACTGTTGACATAGCTGCAGTTAAGTGACTCAGATGTCTAAATTTGTGTTTCAGTAAGGTTAGGTATATTCAGATCCAAGAAATCTGAAAGGTTACTCATTCATCTTATTCAAATTACAGTCTGAATTACCACATCATCCCTGTACTAAGGTCCAAAATGGCTGTTTTCACCACATTACAGTTCAAATTACAATTATTTTACTGACATTTTATCCGTGACTAAAAACAAACTGTAGGCAAATCCCCTGCTTCCCTTACTTTTTTCCTCTGTTTTCTTTAATAGCTGGTCCTGTTATGATTTAATTGCAGAAACCAGGACACTATTTAGATTTCTGTTCAGTTTTCTCTGCTTGAATTGGTCATTTTGACTTCATTCCCTCTGATATCTAGAAAATAACCTTTCTTCATGCTGTTTGTATCCAAAGCAAAAAACAAACCAACCAACCCCCAAACAACATGGAAAACTATGATTCTTTTTGGTGTGCTATGAATAAGCACATGGACATGTTGGGACAGGAAATGCATACACACCACAACAATTAAAATAGACCAATTTGTTTCCTAATATTCCCCAAATTCAGGAATTCTAAAGCATTGCATCACTCACTCCTCTCTTCAACTGGCAGCACTTACAGGATGGCCAAGGGATGAGGCCTAGCCAGCATGGATTTAGGAAGGGCAGGTCCTGCCTGACCAACCTGATCTCCTTCTATGATCAGGTGACCCGCCTGGTGGATGTGGGGAGGCCTGTGGAAGTGGTCTACCTGGACCTCAGCAAGGCCTTTTACACTATCCTCCACAGCAAACTCCTGGCCAAGCTATCAGCCCATGGCTTGGACAGGAGCACACTGTGTTGGGTTAGGAACTGGCTGGAGGGCCGAGCCCAGAGAGTGGTGGTGAATGGTGCCACATCCAGCTGGCAGCCAGTCACTAGTGGTGTGCCCCAAGGATCAGTGCTGGGCCCCATGCTCTTCAACATCTTTATTGATGATCTGGATGAGGGCATTGAGTCCATCATCAGTAAATTTGCAGACGACACCAAGCTGGGGGCAGGAGTTGATCTGCTGGAGGGTAGAGAGGCTTTGCAGAGGGACCTTGACAGGCTGGACAGATGGGCAGAGTCCAACGGCATGAGATTTAACACATCCAAGTGCCGGGTTCTGCACATTGGCCACAACAACCCCATGCAGTGCTACAGGCTGGGGTCAGAGTGGTTGGAGAGCAGCCAGGCAGAGAGGGACCTGGGGGTACTGGTTGATGGTAGGCTGAACATGAGCCTGCAGTGTGCCCAGGCAGCCAAGAGGGCCAATGGCATCCTGGCCTGCACCAGGAACAGTGTGGCCAGCAGGAGCAGGGAGGTCATTGTGCCCCTGTACACTGCACTGGTTAGGCCGCACCTCAAGTACTGTGTCCAGTTCTGGGCCCCTCAGTTTAGGAAGGATGTTGACTTGCTGGAACGTGTCCAGAGAAGGGCAACAAAGCTGGTGAGGGGTTTGGAACACAAGCCCTGTGAGGAAAGGCTGAGGGAGTTGGGGTTGCTTAGCTTGGAGAAGAGGAGACTGAGGGGTGACCTTATTGCTCTCTACAACTACCTGAAGGGAGGTTGTAGCCAGGCAGAGGTTGGCCTCTTCTCCCAGGCAGCCAGTACCACAACAAGAGGACACAGTCTCAGGCTGCGCCAGGGCAGGTTTAGGCTGGATGTTAGGAAGAAGTTCTATACAGAGAGAGTGATTGCCCATTGGAATGGTCTGCCCGTGGAGGTGACGGAGTCACCTTCATTGGAGGTGTTCAGGAGGAGACTTGATGGGGTGCTTGGTGCCATGCTTTAGTTGTTTAGGTGGGTTGGATTGGTTGATGGGTTGGATGTGATGATCTTGAACATCTCTTTCAGCCTGGTTTATTGTATTGTATCATCCACAAGTTATGTCTTCCCTAAGAGTGATTATCATGGGGAGTGAGACAGCCCACTAAATGGGGGCTTCTACTGAACAACACAGCACTAGTCAGAACAACGTAGCATGTCCTTCATGGAGCCCCTGAACTTCCCGTGTACTAAAGCAGACTCATTGTAAAGTCACAGAATCACAGAATGTCAGGGGTTGGATGGGACCTTGAAAGATCCCCTGCCAGAGCACGACTACCTAGAGTAGGTCACACAGGAACACATCCAGACAGGTTTTGAATGTCTCCAGAAAAGCGGTCTCCACAACCTCTCCGGGCAGCCTATTCCAGTGCTCTGTCACCCTCACAGTGAAAAAGTTTTACCTTATGTTCATATGGAACCTCCTATGCTCCAGCTTGCACCCATTGGCCCTTGTACTATCATTGAACATCACTGAGTAGAGCCTGTCTCGGTCCTAATACTTGCCCTTCACATCTTCATAAACATTAATGAGATCATCTCTCCAGATTGATTTCTCATGCTTTCTCAGTGTGCTCTGGTAGAGGTCTACCTTTCCTGACTTTTTTTTTTTCTTTCTTTCCTTGTTTTTTGGAAAAGCCTGTCACTCCACAACCTTTCCATGGAACTCTGGTGCTAATGGTAGAAACTCCAGCTGTAAGAAGTCACTTTGTACCACTTCTTGATTGTCTCTTTTACTCATTCTCTGAGTGAAACTATATGTTCAAATGGTAGAGAAAATACAGCTAAAAACCTGTGCTTAGAGCTCCCACAGAATGACTGAGTGAGCCTTTAGCAACCTCTCACATTTACAAGACAAACTCATCTATAGTCAAAAGCCCAAGTGATGGTATCAGAGACACAGCAAATAACTATGCACAAACTTCTGAAAAGACTTTTCCTCTACCATCTGTTTAAAGTTGTCTCCCTTTAGCAACTTAATTAACACTCATCTCAAAAGGCTTTGTAAGTCTTCAGATCTGCCTCAGAAGCACCAAAACACAACTAAATGTTGAATTTTGTCACTAATTTGTATTTTCTAAGGAAACTGATAATTAAGACACTAAATCCTACTTGTACACATGCTAGAGTACTTTCTTGAATCAGGATGGATTTATCCTTTTGCTAGAATCAGAATTCTAAAAATCAGTTTGAAGTCCCAAACTTGCAAAGTAACACCCAATAGATGATCACTGGAAGGTATTTAAGATACCACTTTCTGACAGATGTAAAAAGCAGCACATCTTCTACACAAGTGCAGTACACTCATATATAATCTTTTAGTTATTCACATCTGAAACAGGAAAAACAAAAACATGTTTCTCTTTACACCAAGATGATAAATTAAGACATGAAAATTGGGTCTTGTGAGGTTACAGAAACGCTGACAGCTGAAAGTTTTTGTTCCTGCATTACTGTTTCCATCTTTGTTTGCTTCTTTTTTTTCTTAAAAAAAAAAAAAAATCTATTCTCTCATTTGAGACAAAAAGCACTTCTAAAGAAAGAATTGTGGGTGTAGATTGAAAAAAGTAGTACTATTTTTTTGTTCTTCGTGGCTCATGATGATTTTGTGCTGACTCTAAAAAAATGAAAACATTTGTAAAATCTTGGCTGATGACAATGGGCAAGTGTTGTCTGGGCTACAGTGGAGCTAATGTAGGAACAAACTCACTACATAAAATTACTTATTCCAATTAAAACCTATATTTTATTCAAACCCTGAATTATTCCTGCTGGTTCACTTTACTGGGAAACAGAAAACTTTGCTAACTTACTGGCCTCTGCTGTACGGCAGTCCCCCGTACACCTCTGTCCTGAGAAGAGGCCTGTGGAACATTGCATGGCAGTAACTTAGAGCTGAATTCACACAAGCAGTGCTGCGTTTGCTACAGATGCAACACTTTCATCTCTCCCACAGAAGTTACTCACAGCATGATACCACACTTCATCTCATGGTTTCATGCAATGTATTGTAAAACACATCGGGAATCACAGTCACCGAACATTAGAGACCAGAAGGGACCTCAAAACATCATCCAGTCCAACCCCCCTGCCAGTGCAGGATCACCTATACCACACAGGAATGCATCCAGGCAGGTTTTGAATCTCTCCAAAGAGGGAGACTCCACAACCCCTCTGGGCAGCCTGTTCCAAGGTTCTGTCATCGTCACAGTAAAAAATACTTCCTCATGTTTCTATGGAACTTCCTATGCCTTAGCTTCCACCATGGGGCAATGCCCCTTGTCTGGTCATTGGGCATCACCAATCAGAGCCCAAATCCATCCTCTTGGCACTCACCCTTTATTTATAAACATTAATGAGCTCACCCCTTAGTTTCCTCTTCTCCAAGCTAAAGAGCCACAGCTCCCTCAGACTTTCCTTGTGAGGAAGATGTTCTACTCCTTTAATCATCTTTGTGGCTCTGCACTGGACTCTTTCAAGCAGTTCCCTGTCCTTCTTGAACTGAGGAGCCCAGAACTGAACACAATATTCCAGATGCAGCCTCACCAGGGCAAAGTAGAGGGGGAGGAGAACTTACTATTTGGATAAAACTCATGGTTGACTGCGTGAAAGGGAGACAATAACTTACTTTATCAGAGCCCATGAAATTGATAGTGGGTTAGTGGGGCCACATAAACTTCAGTCTTCCCTTCTGACTTGTTATTTCTCTCCATACAGGGAGCCTGGGCTTGCATCAGAATTGGCAAGAAACAAGTTTTTCCAGGATGCCAGATGTTTGCTACATGGCGGGGAGGTGGGGGGTGGAAACCACAAACCAAACATCCACAAAACTTTTCTGGGGTGCAGAGGCTGCTGTCAACTGAGGAATCAAAGGGGTGGAAGTTGTACCCAGCTTTTCCTAGTTGGAAAAACAGTCACAAAGAAAAGCACACAAGCCAAGTCCAGATACAGAGGAAAGCAGAGCACATCCATTGAATTGGTAGTGGCAAATTGGTTTGCAGACAAAGAAAACCAAAACATAACATGCAACAAATAATGTCAACTGATTTCTGAACAGTTTCTTCTAGTTCATTGTTTTGTTATGTATCATTTCTGGCCTTCAAATTCTGGTGACTTAATCAGGTAAGGTATACAACATCAGAAGGAACTGGGTTCACACTTCCTATGTGCCATGTGGAATGCTACACCAGGGGCCATTTCATTTGAAGATCAGCAGAAGACTTCCACTGTGTGCAGACAGTAAAGTCTGCCAAGCAGTGATATAACAATAATGGAGGAACTCAGGGAAAACAAAACAAACAAAAAACCCATACCAACCTGCAACTTCTCAGCCTCCTGCTGTGTCTGAAGGTCAAGTGTGACTTCCATTGCTCCCAGTTACATCACTGCTCACTGGAACTAGGCTTCAGGTCCACAGTGTTTGCACAGACTGTTATTTTTCTTGTTCATACCTATAAAACTTTAATTTCAGGAGGGCAAGCAGTGATGAAGCTCTGTATTTTGCATCAACCACAGGCACATTTCCAGCCACTGGGTAAGGTCTCACATAATTCAAGCCTTGAAAAATCCTAGACACATTCAACAATTTATAGAGGTACCACATTCCTTAACACAGCACATCACAGATGCTACAACACACACAGCATCAAATTTCCTTCCACTGTGAAAGGCAGGTAGGAATTTTTGTCCCTTCATGCATAAAGGACGCTGATGTATAAAGCTCTAACTTCACAGTATTTTGTCACAGTTGATATTGGAAAGTTACAAGCACTGGGGTTAATTACAGAGTCTGGGGCTCATAGTCCCAAACCACATACCAGCTTTGTAAACACACACACTGCATCCTTTCCTTATACAGGCTATTCAGGACTTCAATAAACCATCTGTAGCAATTCCACTTTTCTAAACAACTGCATTGCCAAACCAAGCCACACTGGCTTGTAAGAAATTTTACAGCATAATTCTGACCTTACATGTTCAATAGAACCTATTAGAGAATATTATATTCATATTCTAATAAAACATATTAGAAGACATCCTCAGATTCAGCTTACTTGGAATGTTTTCAAACATAGAAAGCTCAGGCTTACTGTCCACAAGCTATCAGGATTATCAAAACTAAGGAAGTGTAGTATTTCAGGGACTTTGCCAGTATCTTAGACTTTGAAGAAATGCTCTTTGCAGTTCAGCATACTGCCTCTAAAGTCTACATATACGGACAGAAAAGAGGACAGATTCATTATCAGAATTATATAATATAAAAAACAAGTTTTGGTTATTTGGTATTTTAAAAGAAGCCCTCAACATGTTATATCTACAGAAATACAAACACCCTGCAATACCTGGAAGATAAGAAAATGAAGGAACTGAGTATTAAGTATGTCCTGATAATACATAAATATTCATACTACCGAGCAAAAGTGTGTCATTTTTACACATGCTCCAGTTGAAATGTCATATGCTCTGTATTCCAAACATTCTCCAAAACATCTCTGCAGTATCACAGTCCACAAGAAGAGCAGCATGACCAGTCCAACACCATGCATATCAGTGCTGCTTCTGTGGTTATTAGTGTATAATTGTTATAACCTCTCCAGACATCACAGGAGTATCTTTGCAAAGTATGTCCTAAGTCATGTGGGTCCCTGGGGAGCATTCTACACGATTCTATGTTTGTTTGGGTGGGTTTTTTTGGTTGGTTGGTTTTGTTTGGGTTTCTTTTAATGTGATTTTTATAAGACAGTGAATAGAATAGAACAGAATAAACCAGGCTGCAAGAGACCTTCAAGATCATCGCATCCAACCCATCAACCAATCCAACCCACCTAAACAACGAAACCATGGCACCAAGCACCCCATCAAGTCTCCTCCTGAACACCTCCAGTGACAGTGACTCCACCACCTCCCTGGGCAGCCCATTCCAATGGGCAATCACTCTCTCTGTATAGAACTTCTTCCTAACATCCAGTCTAAACCTTCCCTGGCACAGCCTGAGACTGTGTCCTCTTGTTCTGGTGCTGGCTGCCTGGGAGAAGAGGCCAACCTCTGCCTGTCTACAACCTCCCTTGAGGTAGTTGTAGAGAGCAATAAGGTCACCCCTCAGTCTCCTCTTCTCCAGGCTAAGCAACCCCAGCTCCCTCAGCCTCTCCTCATAGGGCTTGTGTTCCAAACCAGAAACCTATTACTTTCACCTAAAACAATTCCACTACACATCCTCAGAAGTGAACATCCCCCATAATGTTTAGATGAGGAAACCAAACAATTGTGCAACTTCTCAGAATACAGGAATGAGTATTACTGAAGGACTGAAGACTGATTTTTTTATTACTGAAGGACTGAAGACTGAAGGAGTTGGGGCTGTTCAGTCTGGAGAAGAGAAGGCTCCGAGGTGACCTCATTGTGGCCTTCCAGTATCTGAAGGGGGCCTACAAGAAGGCTGGGGAGGGACTTCTCAGGCTATCAGGTAGTGATAGGACTAGGGGGAATGGAATGAAGCTGGAAATAGGGAGATTCAGGCTAGATGTGAGGAAGAAGTTCTTCACCATGAGAGTGGTGAAGCCATGGAATGGATTATCCAGGGAGGTGGTTGAGGCCCTGTCCCTGGAGGTGTTTAAGACCAGGCTGGACGAGGCTCTGGCCAGCCTGATCTAGTGTGGGGTGTCCCTGCCCATGGCAGGGAGGTTGGAACTAGATGATCCTTGTGGTCCCTTCCAACCCTGACTGATTCTATGATTCTATTACAGAAATAGCAGCCAGATTTGTGTTTCCTCAGCTTCCAGATACGTTCTCCATTCACAAGAACTGACTTGTGCCTGAGGAGTGAAATATTGTTCGCACACATGGATGAACTTTGAGGCTAAACACGAGAAGGCAAATTCGTCACAACAGATATATGGGGCCAGTCACAGAGCGCATCCAGCTAAGCATATGTAAGGAAAAAGGATTCTTCCTTTAGTCTCTATTTTCATACTTTCTGATTACTACTCTTTCCAAAACACATGCCTTTGAAATCAACAGTTTATTATTTTTATTTTTAAGTATTATTTATAGCATAAGTAATATTTTTCTATGCATATATATTTACCATGTGTATATTCTTAGTTGCAATACCATCTTTATTTCTTCGGGGGTTTTTTTTGTGTTTCACACAAATCAGTGAACAAACACAAGCTTGTCAGCCTTGTGGCATAGACCTATGGCCAAACCTGTTGTACTGGTGACTTGTGTTCTACCATTATATTGGAAAAGGTATCATGGGTGAAAACAAGACAGATAGTGTAGTAAAAATATTCCTTACATATTAAAAACAAATTTACGTGGTGCCATGGGGAAGATCGTTAGTGAGACTGGAGAAGGAGTGGATAAGGAAGAGAATGAAATAGTTGCAGCCTGTTACACACCCAATTTCACTATGCATCCCTCAGCATTTCAGAAAGTCATATAACACCAAACCATACTCACAGGAAACAAGAAGAGACTGCTCCTGTAGCTTCTTAACAGCACTCTGTTCATAGTGCACCAAGAAGCAGAGCATGTGGAAGAGTATAATTCCTGCCTGTTGGAGAGACATGATACTTCCACAGCAGAGACTTAACAGATCAGCACATCAGGGACGCTGGTTTCTAGTTTGAAGGTATCTGTTATTTGCAGAGGATGAAGGAAAAAGATACCTTGTGGGTCTTGGTGGTAAAAGAAGTCTGGCTGATGTTCCTACACTGCTGATAGCTGTGCTCAATCTCCTTATAAGTACAAGGTGGGGCTTTGATCAGCCTTTCTGCCAGCAGTATTTGCCCTGATTCCGTAATACACTGTAAGAAGTACAGTGGGAACCTGTGAATTGTTCCACAATTCTACAGACTGATAATGTCAAAAGCCAGTGCAACTGCAGCATTGGTCTGCAGCTATACCCCACCTCTGTTCCCCTTAGCAAAGTCAATGCAGTAGAACATAACCTACACAGCCACCTGTAGTGCAAAGAGAAACATGACCTTGTAGATTGCTGATACTCACTTTTGTTCAGAAATACTAAGGATACGAAGGATTGGATTAAGCAAAGGAAACAATTATAACCTGTCTTAAGGAAACATTAGCATATTTTATGCATGTGTTCCTTCAGGATCAGTACAGAGATTTATGTTGTGAATGCAGTCCAAGAGTAGAGCATCACTTGATGTGTCCTATCTCTCAGCAGTGGTGTGCCTGGTGTTTCTTAGAAATGACACATCTGACAGAAGTAAGTCACACTGACTGCATGGCCTGCATACCCTCCTGGATTTCTCATGTTGTTTGGGAAGGCTAAGAGCCTGCCTCCGTGTGTGGCAATCCATAAAATGGCTTCACTGTTTTCTCTAAGCAAGAGAAACTCATCAAAGCACATCTTAAATTACTTATTATGGCATCATCTTGGGCTAAAATGAGAGCCCACATCAGGAAAGAAGCTGTAAGGGATGGAAGGCGTGGGAACTGAATGACACCCGGCAAGAGATGCCATGTGCCTAAAGAGAAACTATGCTATTTCAGTCTACAGAATCTAGCCTACCTGGTATACCCTAACAGGAGCTATGGACAGCTAGTTTAGGGTGCATGCAAACCACCAGAATGATCACAGGGACTACAACAGAACGGCAGCTGACACAACAACATGACTGAGACACACTGCAATTCTAGTTAACTCTGTAGATATATATGAATCCAATGGTTACTTGCTAATTATTTTACCCCCTTCCTCCCCCCCCCCCCCCCCCGCAGGACAATTAAAGAAGCTGGATACACAAACATCACTTATTTTCAGTTAGATTAAGGACCTTGCTGCCTTACACTCTTGACAATTCCTCATTTGACTGGCTCAGTATTTCCATTTAGGACAAAGCTTCCTTTATCAGTTACAGGAAGCCTTCCTGCCTGCCAATCTTTAACAGGCTCAGTTTGGGTTTTCTCTTTGCCATTTACTCAAATTATAAAAACAAACAAAACAACAGCACACCCACTGGCAGTGAGCAGTGCTAAAAACCATCCAAGGCAATTCTGTTGTACTCTGTACTTGTTCTTTGCAAATTCGTACTCTGACGATAGACTTTAAGCTCTCATATCCATAGCCCCATAATAAATGTCACCAACTTAACTTAAATTTGATTATAAATAAAGAATCACATAAGGGACAGTAAATAACACTTCGAGCTTCTTAACCGCTACCTTCCCGTTATGGCTGTTCAAATTCATTGAGGTGCTGCGCTGCCTGCATTTCATACACAAAGTAAAAATTGTTCCTTGTAACAAAGCAGAAAACAAATACTTTTTACAACTCTTCCTTCAGGAGATGCTTGAAGACTCCTGCAATTATGCTGTATTTTCTAATGCTTCAGCTCATTTCTGACTTGGTGTTTTATTTCGGCATAGGACTGCAGAGCAAGGGGACCCCAGCTGAGTTTCACAGTACCTGTGGAACAGGCTGATACTGCCACCTTGGGGAGGACTCTTTCCAAGTACTTTGAGGAGTAAATTAAGAAAGTGCTATTTAAATCAGCTTGATGTTTTTTTCCCTGTCATATGCTCCCAGGAAGACAACTTCTTGGTCCTGTGCTATTTTAAGGTCTTCCATATGTGTCCCAGCTCAGACTGTATTACACTCATAAAAATACTGGAAAGAAATGCCCTTTTTTTGGTTTGTTTTGGCATTGTTTTGTCGGCAAGGATCACTTAGCAAGATTTTAGGTATCATTTAAGCAGTGCCTCATTTACACTGCTCTTAATTTTACATTCATCCTGCCAGCAAAAAACCCCCACCCTGTTCTGCATCCAGCTGGGCAAGCTGTACTCTGCATACAACACTCCTCTGCTTCTGGGAGTCTAGCTTTCCTAGAAGTCTAAACCCTAGTCTGTGCACACCTTAAATTATCTCCTTGGCAGGCTACTGACCCAGCTGGATGCCACTGCTAGGACATATACTGCCTCAGATATTGTGTATAGCAACAGCCCAATGAACAGTACAGAGCTAGACCATGACAATTCAACCGAAGTCAAGACTTGCAGGCAAATTAAAGGAAGCATCTGGATTTTATCTTCACAGCATCCGTAGCTTTATGAGACTGACCTACCCTTTTGATTTCAAATGAGTCACTCCCCCGTCCAGCCTTAAGTTTGTATCCACTAGATAATGACAGAACCTGGCTATACACTTTATATATAAACATGCCCTGAAACACAAAGAATGTGCAGAGCACTGAGCCACAAGGCTTTCCACTAAGGAAACCTACGCAACACATAGAATACAGGAAAAGATTTCATGCCTCACCTCTCACTAGAACAGGCAGGGCCTCTGAAAGCAACTAACGTGTTCATGTACTCTTAAAAACATACTGCAACAGAGTTATTATGCAACTATCTAGTGCCAAGTAAAACAACAAACTCAATCCATGATAATTATGTGAATTTATGTGAGGAGGCTGTAAATGCACTATTAGCTCCTACCTTCTGCCAAAACACTGGTTGTGTTTCTGGCACCACAGTGAGAGACACCAACCTTGCACAGGAACTGAAATCCCACTCCACTGCTGCTGCTGGCAGGAGTAGCCCTAGTACCACAGTAAACCCATAGCTTCAGGCTATCACATAGAGCTACACACTGGGTAATGGCCCCAGCAGAACCGGGCTCTGGAAAAACATTCTTGTTTTTCTCCAACCACAGACATACCACATTCTTGTTCTCACTATAATGACATGTATCTTAGTACCATGAAGTAAACACGTGCCTCGATTCACAGCCAAAGAGGTGGCTTATCTAAACCTTGTGAACAGACAAGAAAGGCTCCCTCCAATCTTTCATTCTATCACCAAAACCTAGTTATTAAAGCACAAATTGGTATTTATTTTTCACCTAGGCAGAGAAGTTCAAATTATACACTTTCCCACTTGTGGGAAATAGTCTGAAGAACAAGTGATAGGTGTCCTCTGGACAATCTTTTTATCCCTGGTCTTAATGCTACCAAAGCATGGCAAAGAATGACGCTTGCAAGAGAGATGCATCAAGCTCTTGAGCCAAGAGCTACCACATATGACTGGCAATGGTGCAAAGTCTTCTGTTATCTTCCCAATTCACAGACAATTTATGTATTCTCATCCATTTTGAAAAATTACTTTACTCCATCTTTGTTAGGCAAACAGCTTTACATCTGCTAATGCTTTACACTGTACTTTGAAAATACTGCAGTTATTAATTCATTGCAATAATAAGAGGAAGTGCAGATGCACTTCACATGCACGTATGAACACATATTCAAGAACAGGCAACACAAAGTAATCCCAGTATCTCTATTACCACCCTCACGTTTAACTACCGATAGAACTCCAGTAGCTTTCAAAAACAGCAGTTTCATACAACCACTGAAGTGACTGCAAAAAACGTATCTACAGCTACGCTGAGAAATTTCAAGTGCCAATTGCTGACCAAACATATCCAGGAGAACGAGGATGTATCAGTAACAGATTAACCAGATTAACACGTACGTAACAGTCTCAGCATGGTACGTTGCTGCTGTTAGTTTCAAAGTCCACATATTAACTTTTTTTTTTTTTTTACACTGCACACATTGTTTATGAATGAAGTCTGAATGAAGAGAGAATTTAAGGGCAAAATAAGGTAAGTGACACGATATGAAATTAATCTAAGTATATAAGTGTAGCGTGCCTACGAAAGGGAACAAATTCTTGATTGTGATTTTAAAAATGAAGGCACGAATGCATGTCTACCAGGTCATATTATTATGCTACAGAAAAAGGAATATAAGCATACCTAGATAATTAACTGCTGACACTAATTTCATAAGGTGTCTCTTTAAAGGTATTCTTACCAAAAAAAAAAAAAAAGTCATTGCAAACCCCACAAAAACTCCACTGGGAGTTCAGTGCAGATCATCATCACATACAATACTCAGTGCTGCCCATAACAAAACTAGTATGCTAACAGCTCTTGCGTGTTTGGCTTTGTACTGAAGTTGTTTCAACATATTTATTTGGGCATGGAATTAATAGGAGGGGAAAAGCTTGAGCTGTGCATGCAAGGATCTAAATAAATTAATTACAGCACATCCCATTCTAAAATTATCCACAATCTCCCTATGAATATTTAAACATGGGATCCTCAGAAAAAAAGTAAAAATCTGCCTGAAGCTCAGACGTCGCTGATCACTGAAATTCAACTATCTATTTGCCAATGATATTCTATAAGAAACACCTGTGAACCAATTTAATCTGCCCCCCACTTCAGACACCGGACTACAGAAATCTGTAAAGTGAATGAAAGGGTTCATTGATGAACAATCCCAGTATTTATCCATCTCTCCATTCACCAGTGTGCTGTGCTTTTCTATTAACTGTGCCATAAGACTCAAAGTCTGTATGACATACATTTCAAAAGCCTCAAATTCGTGTGATTATAACCTGCAGCAGGGGCCATTTCAGCTCTTCTTTAAGACATACTTCCCATATTTATGTCTATCAGAAAGCTGTTTCAGATTACTATTTCAACTTTAGTGCAAGCTGATGAAACGTGTTTTCTAAACTGTTCTCTGCTACAAAAAAGTGCTCCTTTAAGAGCTACCTCTCCCAAGTTTTTTACTAACACCAAGATTTACCTCCTGAAACATGGCTATTTAACAGTATGCATTTGTCATCATTCTTTTCTTCCTCTCCTAGTTTTCCTCTTTCATAATCTAGTCTCCCTGCCTGAGTGCTGTTTTCCACAGATGTTTGCCAACTCATCCCTTCTCTGTTGTCTCTCCTCAGCTTTGTCTGCTTTACTTCTTCCTAAAACCTTCTCATATCTGACTCCCAGCTCTCTAGTTTCTGTCAGCATAGGAAGACATACCATTAGGTTGCTCTGATACCTGTGATACCTTCTGATTATTTCCAAGCAAGACCTATCCTTAGATCAAACGGAGGGTGTGTTCTGTACTGAATATCTACCTACACCACATACTCCTTAAATTCTCCCAGGCAGTAAAGGACAGTCAAAAGATATTGAATTTTGCATTTTTTTCCTGGATTGTTTTCCTTGACATATCTGAAACAGCTCATGTTATTTGTTCCTTCACCTAGTGAGAAGCTCGTGGATAGCAGCAGACAATGGCAGACAGCAGTGAGATGACCATCAACCTTGTTGTCTTTGGAAGAACTCAGACTGGCAAAAGCGCTGTTGGGAACAGCCTGCTGGGCAGCTCAGACTTTGAGAGTCATTGCTCTCCAAGTTCTGTGACTACACAATGCAGCCTAGGACGCAGCTGCCGCATCTCGGGGATTATACGAAGCAAAGGCAATGAGCTGGGTCTCCGTGTTCAAGTACTTGACACTCCAGCTTACCCTCACACTGGTCTGAGCAAAGAGCAGGTGACAGACACAGTGAGATCAGCCCTGGCCCACTACTTCGGGAAGGAAGGCCTGCATCTAGCTCTCCTAGTCCTGAGGGCTGACTTGCCTCTGTGTTTGGATGAAAGTAATCACACAATTCAGTTCATCCAGGTAACAAATAAATAGAAACCTCTGAACTAACACCAGCTCTCTTGTCCTCAGGTGACAACAGCTATGGAAGAGTTGACCACAAAAATGGAGAAGTGCAGCTGAAAACTGGAACACTTCCCAGTTGTCCAGCAGTTGAATCAGGCCAATCATGCATCCAAAACTATACATCATAGATACAATTACCACAGTAAACCTGAGACAAGGCAAGAACTACTCTCTTCTGCATGTGGACTTGACATAAAGGAATTTAGGAATCAAGTTTACCTATAGATGTAAGCTTTTGTTTCAGAAGTCACAGTTAATGTTTTATAATGGCAGATCTAGCTCACTGAAGAGAGATGCAATTTAAAGCAGAAACCAGGTTACATTACTCTCCTGTGCTTTGAATGGACCAAAGCAGAGTGAGACAGGTCCAAACATCACACAGAAAACCTGACTGACCTGAGAGAAGACTGTTCAGCTCTGTCTGCACAGTCACTATACTGTTCAAGAGAAAGTAATTAGAAAGTTACCATAAATTTGCTCTAGCTCAAGGAAAAATTCTAGCATAACTGACTCGAAAAACAAAACAAAACAAAACTTGAAGGAAAAGTTATTTTTTGCAAGTAGGTAAGATATGTGGGGAGTGACACTGAAAAGAATGGCTTTTTAGTGGAAGATTTCTCATCACCATGCCCAAAGGCATGCAAACAGGAATTGCTGAGTTTATCTGTCTCCTCAGATACAAACCAGGCTCTTATGATTTGTGAAGAAACCAAGAGTTTCAGCTAATGCCAATGTTTGTCTAACACTGATAAACTAGAATTTTTTAGGACTGGTCCATCAAGTCTTATCACCTGCTCTAACTGACATTATCTAAATAGAGAAAATACATATGTAGATATAAATATATCAATTTATAAGCATGTAGATTAAAAAATCACTTCTAAAGTATGTTTGACTTTTTTTCCTGTTCTGATAACTCCCTACTCTCTACCACTTTCCTGGTGGTTCAAGAACTGGTTCTAATTTCAATGCACTCTTATTCATTGTTTACATTCAGTTGTTTTCAGCGTTACCCTTTTTCCTTACACAGTTCTCTACCTCTCTCTGCTTTGTGGTATGTGAAACAAAGCAGCATTTACTCAAGATATTTTTAATTTAAACCAATTTAAAAATTATCATGCCACTAATTTGACTGCTTTGGATCAAGCCCACATGGGCATTAAAAGTATAAGATGCCACCAAGCTTGGACATTTAAAGCCCCTACTGGAAAAAGAAATACAACACATTTAAAAATCATGAGAAAGCAACACCTACTTCTGTTCCATTGCTACATCTGGCTCTTGGCTTATATAATGGTTGGCTTTATTTTGTCCTTGAAAGACCAGATGTTTTGCTTTCATCAGTGACAAACAAACTGGGCAGAACATCGGCCTGGGTGTTGGGAATATGAATAGCAATGGTTATACTTCAGTATGTCATTCCAAGTAGACATTAGCATGGATACTACCTTTGGTAATAAGGAGGTTCCACAATGATCATTTGCAAATTAGGGATGGCATGCCAATGAAGATGGCATACCATGAGACTACCAGAATTCAAATCTCTCTGTATCTTATTCCAGTAACTTAGCCTAATTGAGTGTCAGACTGATTTCAGAACACTAGCACTGAGTCCTTAGCAAATCGAGACACTAACCTCTCTCCAAACTGATAACCCAATACTTCTTTAGATAGCAGTTGCAAAAATTTTGTGTAAGTTTAATATTTTTCCATCCCTAGGTTCTAAACCACGTTAATCACTATCAATACCCCAGTTTTTTTCTAGCTCCCTGCTTACCTTGGAAGTAGAAGGATATTTTTAAAAGCAGCTTTATACACCCTCATATTTAGGTTACAGAGTTTAGATAACTGCAAGAGGCTTCTTGTCACACACTGGTTAGCATGAATGCACTAAAGCAGCCATTTCATTTACATCTGTAAATTAAACTTAGTCTAATTCCTAGTAACGTTTTCCATGCTCATTGTCAAAGAGGGTAGCAGCTTTACCCTATTCCCCTCCATCAGATGAGCCACAACAATTAAAGATGAAGTCTCCGATCCAGCACTTAGGCTGATGCACTGATTTTCCTGACTTGCTGAGCGCAGCTCATGACATACCTAACTGCAGCTGGTGTCATGTAGAAATTCATTTATTTTTTTTTTCAACACAAGGTGATTTTTAAAACATAATTTTCAATGATCTGTAAAAACCGTAGAAATACAGGTATGTGGAAACGACTGATGTAAACTAATGTGACACAGCTAAATTACCCTTCCACTTCTTACATAAATAGACTTTAACTGGGAAAAAAATCTATTAACATTTGTAGTATGAGAGCAGAGAACTGCTAGCACTGCACAACCACATATCCACTGAAACTGGGTGTCAGTATCTTGGGAAGCTGAATAACTCCAGAAATTTCAGCAACTCAGCATTAACTGGGATACTGTCAGGAAAAGGATACATAACTGATCTGTTAATGCTTAAGTATGAAGTAGGAGCAGAGAAAAGGAACAAGAAAAGATAGTTAAAATTTGGTTTTTGTTACAGGAACTCCTGGGTCCCACATGGAAGGATTTCACTGTAGTTCTACTTACTCATGCAGACAAGGCAGAAGAGGCTGGATTCAGTGAAGAAGCATATCTGCACAGTGCCTCAAGTACCCTGTTGTCACTTCTGAGCCTGGTACAGCACAAATACATTTTCCTTAACAACCAGAAGAGCATAATTAAAGAGGAAAGAGCTATTGTCTTAAGAAAGCTCTTGGGTTTTATAAGGCAAAATAATTATCGAGTCCTTCTACTTAATCACAAGGAATAAAATTTGTTTTCAGGTGCTTGTTTGTCTATTTTCTACAGCAGGTAACATTTAAAAGAATTAAGAGAAGGCATCAACTGGAAAATTCCACCTCCATACCAAATACTTTAACACACAGATGAAAGTATCTTGAGATTACCGAACTATTTGCATCTCAGAGTACCTCACAATACTGCATCCAGAATTCTAGTTTCGACCAGAAAATCAGAACAAGGTAGTGCCCTAACTCAAACTCCTAATATGCATATAGTCACAAATGAGGTTCTGCACTATGCCAGACTGTATACTGCAGTTCATACAGGAAGAAAAAACGTGACACATGTCAGTTGAGACTGTAGGGGTGCCTCCTCACTCAATTCTTCAAGCTTGCAAAAGTTCCTCTGAATTTCAAACTTTGTAAAAAGTGTTCCAGTATTGAAAGCTAAGGTTTTTTCTACTGTAAAAGTATTTCCTTACCTTGATTCAGGATTAGTTAGAATTGAGATTCTGAATGCCAAGGTTTTTGTTTAGCAAGACATTATTGCATCTGTAGTTTACAAGGTAGCCAAATAGCTCCCATAAGCCCAATGCTATTTGGTACATTTAAAAGAACTAATTATTATTGCTTATTCCCAGATACACAAAAAATTAACAGTTCATAGGCACATACAAAATTTATTTGAAAAAGAAATCTTTTCATCTCTCCTTTTGCACCTGCTCCTTTTGATTTTACATCTCTATTTTATAGTTTTCTTACTCAAGTTACTGGATGAAGTTCAAAGTCTGAAAAACTTCGAGTGGCTACACTACTTTATTTCAGAGGTTAAAAAAGAGACTAACCAGTTAATTAAATATTATATGCCAAAGTATCTGAACTACCTCTAAATACTTGAAAGGCTTATTGTAACTTGATCTAAAACATTAAAAGGAAAGAATTAAAAGTAGTAAATTGAGATTGTTGCTATAGCAACCACAACTACTTATACAATATTATTAAGGAATAATTCCAATTGTAAAAACTAAAGAAGCTGTGTTTGTTAAAACCAAAGCAACATTTTCCTTGAAAACACATTAAAATAAGAGAAATTAGCTCTTGTCATCTATCTGCTTTTCATCCTTAGTCCTAGCTACCATTTGGAAGGAATTATCTAGGTGGACTAGATGGAACTATGTTAGTGAAGTGACAGTGTCAACCTTATTGGCATTATAGCAACTTAACTGTGGAACATGAAAGTGTGTCCATTTGTACATGCAGGGCATAAAGGATCATAGTTTAATCATCCTATTACAGATTTCTGCAGACTACTGAGAGAAGACAGCCAACAGCAAAAAAATGCTTGGGAGGAGGAAATACTCTTAAGAGGTGACTAGAAGAATGAAGACAATTGTGGCCTTCACTGGCCAACTGTTAGTCCATTATCTCTTGAAATGTAGTTAGCACTCAAGGAACACGGTAGAAATTTTTCCTTATTGAGGTACTCCTGCTCTATAGAACCTCTAAATCTTTCAGTTTTCCAGAAAATACTCTTGTCTGCCTGTAGTTCTACCATGAGAAAGCTTTGGCAATCCAGTCTTGCACACTGAGTGGCTAATGACTGTTGACAACACTTAGTTTGAAGGACAGTAAGCAAGGTGAATGAGTGAAAGTACTTGAGACAACACATTCTGTACCTCTGGAGGAAGAGTCAAACAGAAGAGGTATTAGCCATGCATTTCAGAGGGGTAGCATGTTTCTTTATTGTGCTGGCATTACTTTCCATTTCAACATACGAAAAAGCTGGTAACAACCATTAATTTATTTAATTCCGCTGTTTGCCATGGTCTCTGCCCTGCAGACTCCTTTTCCTTTCACTTCAAATGGAACTCCTTTGTAAGTAGCAACACACTGGTCATTGGTATGCAGATCAGGTTGGATTTGCTCCCAAATCTTCTTCTTGGGATTAAGTTCCTTCTCAGGATCTCCTGTTTCAAAACAAAGAACAACCAAATAGCACACAACACAGAAGACAGAGCAAGACCTCCATGCAGGTACACATCTGTGACAACCCACACAGCATGACTGCACACACCTCTAAGAAAAAAAAAATAAATTACCTGTGATTCCCAAAATGAAAACTTCAATTGGAATTAGGGACTGTCTAGGTAATGTCTCCAGAGCCTCTCTCAAAATGCTGATCTTTCAGCAGAAAGAAAGTGGCAAGTAAAAAAAAAAATAAAAAAAATCACAAATACTGTCAAAAGGAAGCAATTAAACCATTGCTTGTTGCTGGTATGCAAGATTTATTAGAGACAAAAAGGATTCCTAAGAACTATATAGGTCGGGACTGCAAAAATTCCATATTCAGCAAGTCATAGGTTTGTTAGAATCTCAAATTTAGGAATTACTGAATTTTTATAAGCAATTAATGCTACGTAAAATTGGCAGGTGCTTTTATGGGTGAGAAATACTGAATTTAGATAAGAATTGTCCAATATTAAGATACTGACATAAAATTTAGTTTCAACACTGTTCTACTTTCTGTACTATTTGATGACAAGCTCTTGTGCCTAAAAGCACAGAAGCATTGGAGTGCAGCTTGTATTTCAGGAACTACAGCCTCGGTTTCTGTAAATACAGTTCCCTGTTTCCATGCGTATACCATGGTAAGGTACCGCCAACCTAGACGTAATGACAGTCCAATTACATTAACAAGTAAAGCTATTTAAGGATCCCTAATGACCACAAAATGCAAGTTTCTTCTACTAATGTTTTTAAATATTGTTAACTTACATAGAAAAATGAAGTATTTCAGAAGCATAGTTTTCCTGTTTTTAAGTAGACATGAAAGGTACAGCACAGGAACAAACCAACAAAGTAAATAAGGCACTGAATGAACTGCTGCCTGCTGACATTATCTAGACAAAGCCAGACCATTAATTCAGCATACAATTACTTTCTGTGCAAAGGTCATGGAAATATAATCTCTCAGCCCTAACAGAATGCGGATTCTCTTAAAGAAAAGTTTTTCATGTAATCATAATGCTGCCAGGTGCTCTTGACCTTTTCTCTGTAACACAGGCAGGACAGGTAAAACACAAGACTTGGTGTAAAAATAATTAGAGCACATTTAAATGTTGAAAGGGATTTTGTTATATATATAATGTGTATAAATATTTACACATACATTAAAAAAATGTTTTAAATTGTTTTGTTTTTTTTTTTTTTAACTTGCTTGGAGTGCCATATTAGCACCATTTGACCCAAACTATTAAAAAATCTTAAGTACTGGAACAAGCAAGACTCAAAAAAACAAACCCCATTAAACACATCTTCCTTGAGACCCTCTCAGAGGAGCCAGGAGCTCAAAGCAAATGAACTACTGCAAGTGTGCAGAATGTCAGGTACTCACATCTTCCAACACTCAACGTCCCCAGAAATTCAGAAGGGGAAAGGCTACATGGATTGTAATGGACGTGTTTCTATTAGCTGGGTGTACTCCTGTCTTGCTGACCATCAGGTGGTTAAACCAATGATTCTCATTCCAGCCTGCCTTATTTTTCACAGAATACCAGGTTGGAAGAGCACCCAAGCTTTTCTGGTTCAACCTTTATAGGTGATAGAGTAGGTGAAATTATATGGCCCAGCACCCTGTCAAGCTGACTCCTAAAATTGTCCAGTGTAGAGGAATCCACCACTTCTCTTGGGAGACGATTCCAATGTCTGTTTATCTCCTTTTAATGTTTTCAAGGGTTTTATCTACTCACATTCTCAGTGCTTGCAAAAGGAAGTTACATCTGCCTGCAAACACATCTAACTTCCACAGTTTCTTTCTCTGTAACTGTGAGAAGAATAGCAGACCAGGCTGGATTTCTCTATTCAGCAGACTAGCCTTGCCAGAGCAAGATCCAATAATGCAGTTGGAGTTATTCCACAACCACAGTGCACTCAACATTTAAAAGAAAATTCAGTAATATCATTATGAAATTACAGATTTAGAGCTAATTGTGCATTTTCACAAAAATAAAAAACCTGCTCCAGTTCATGAACAAAGACAGACTTGAATTTAGACCAAAGTGAATGCATATGACCTAATAAAATCATTAAATAGAATGTTAAATGATCCCCTGTGCATTTCCTTTCCACTCCTCAAATACAAAAAGATTTTTTTTTCAGTAAGAAAAAATAGGTTTCTATTATAAAAGACACGCTTTGGATGTTAGTAACTTTCTTTGGAATCCTGCATCCAACCCCCTTGGGATGTGTGGTGAGCTCGTATTAGATTAGCATAGGCAATGATTTTAAATACTAGCAGAGCTTTCGGCTGTGCATTTTCCTATGACTTCTCCTCATTGCATTCCTTCCTCCCAGAAAACGTTCTTTAAAAGGGTTTCTACAAATAAAATAAACTTGCAGTGGTTTAATGAGTTTCCAACTCTCTTTTCATAAAAAGAATCAAGTAAGAGGCCTCAAATACTGTTTAACATCTCATTCAGTCTGGCAGTTCAAATACTACAAAAGAAATCCTCACAATATGCAGGAAATGTCTCTGCTTGCAACAGCTCAGTAACTACAGATAGAATACCTCACAGTGTAAGTGGGCAAAAAGATGAGGTGATGTGTCACCTTACATAACCACTTCGCCCACTCTAGATTATAATTATGCACTCAGATCAAGTTCTTCACACACAAAAAAGTCCAACAGTTCTTGAAGAATCATGTACTGGAGTATGAAACAGTATTAAAGCTCCCCTAAGGGTAAGGACATAGAAGTGGCAAGGAGGAACACTGTCAGACAACAGCATTCCTTACCAAGTCAGCCCTTTACTACACTTGAGATGGTTCTAGGAAACCTCTCCAGTTTCTGCAGACAAGTTCAACAGGATTGAATGAGGATATCATTTGTTTGACTAAAACAACCAAGGAAAATTAGCTTTGATCTCATGAATATTCTGTATGGTGGAGAGAAGGCATAAAAGGAACTTGATTCCAAACTGCGTGATAGACAGCTGTGCGCATTTTAGAGTGGCTTTATTATAGCTGCTGCTGCTTCTGTTGCTTCATAGGCTTTCATACATTAAACTAAAATAAGACCCATCTGTCCCTTCTATTTTCATTTCAAGGACTGAAATTGAATCTTTATGCTTTAAATAACTCTTGAAGAAACAGACAAAAACTAATCAGAATATAAATGGTTACAACTAAACACTGAAATTAAATGGTATCTGACACAGTAAGGATTCTACCTTCCTCATAATAGTATCAGTGAAGTGCCAGACTGCCTTTGAGGAGGCAGCAGCTAGAGAACCACATGAGATTTTAATGTGAATGAATAAAAGGTACAGATGTACAACCCCATTAAAAACTAAGAATAAGTTTCAGTCTCCCAGTCAGTATCCTTCCTCAACAAAAATAGAAAACCCACAGAGACAAAAAAAGCCCTGAAACAACCCGAACAAGAAGAAAATCTTAAACAACTATTTAAAAAGGAGAAAAAGAAAGGAGCAACCCCAAACTAGAAAAAGAAATTGCAGGGGGTGGGGGCGTTGTTTAAAAAAACCCTAGAGCAAACCAAAACCTACCAATGAGCAGTATTAATAACATAGCTTGCAATGGCAATATGCAATAAATTAAGTTCCAGAAGCAGATGTTGGAATGATGTTGTAAGTCTTTGTGTGCCACTTAGCTTTAAGCTCCATGTCTTTGAGATACAGTCACTTGTAATACAAGTTTGGAGTAAGGTAATGTTTTAGAGGTAAAAAACCCCAAACCATAACAAAACCAAAACCCAAAGACCCTTCACTTCTCAAAAAAGCCACACACCCAGGCTGATGCTCCATCAGTTTGCAGGGCTTAGGCACTAGAAGGGTTTACTCTACTGCTTGAGGGTATTTCTTGCACATCCATTTTGACTGCAACAGAAAACCCTGAGTGTTACCCCTGCATATAACAGAGGTCACACATCCAACATTTACTCCACCTTTACTCATGGTTGTATGTGATAACTGCTGAAACTTGAGTGATCAACCCTAGTCAATGCAACTGCTGAAGCCTTTCAGATCTCAGTGCAGCTTACCAATTCTGCAACTCAGCTATATTCTTGATATATTTTTAATACTGAAAACTAGAAATTAAAAATGCTGCATGATTGATCTCCTTCTTAAACACAGTATTATTTTAAGATATTTTCATTCAAATTATTAAATCACAGCAAGCTCAGCTTTCTTCCTCTTTCAAAACCACCTAGAGAGATCATTGCTTCCTTTATCATATGCCAACTAAAATACATTATTATTTCTAGAGCATCAGTTTCAATCACGAGAGGTATAAAAAAAATACCTACCTACATACATATATATTTTTGAAAGGCATCTCATGTGAATGTTACAGCACTGAGCTTGCCAAGAAGATCATAACAACACTGCCGTACAGCTAGAAATTATCAGAGGTGCCATAACTTCGAAAGGTTAGCATGTTTCTATGTTGAAAATGGAAAGCTCCACCCTTTTCTCACACGTGAAAGCCAAGTTTTAAACAACAAATTCGTCCTGAAGATAAATACTTTGTTGGTACGTACACACACACACACCACTCCACCCAATATGGAAAATACTGGGAGTTAGATCACTTCTTAAAGCAAGGTGATACAGTGATCCTGACCAGAAAAAATTTCATGATCCACCCAAGATCTGACCTGAGTAGGTCTGCACTCATTCTGTGCTGCACAGGTTCCTGGAGTGCAGGGTGAACCTAGCAAGTCCAATCTAGAACAGGAGCCTGCAGGCAGCTGCACCATGCTACCAGTGAATGAGCCATCTGGGTGTCCTCATCACTGTGGAACAGTGCAGTATCAAGTTCTCATACAAATTTCTTCTCTGTTAGACAACCGAGATGAGTAAGAACACACAACAGTTTGACTAAAAGTGGGGAATCTCTTCTACAGACAGGGAGTGCACAGCATACGGCATATGACCAAGTCTGTTTAATACTGCAGCAACCTGGTGCTCCCATCATCTGTCCAATGTAAGATTATTCACACTAGTCTCTCTTTTCACACAAGTCTTTCTTTGCAATGTCAGCTCTAATAAACAGCATTTCAAATGATACTTTACAGAGTCTGAGTGCCTTTCAAAGTGGCTGTTGGACCAACACTTCCTGATGAAAAACACTTAAAACCATCATACAGATAACAAAGTAGAAGTGCTAACAGAGACAAGCACAAGAGAAGCTGAATCCGATTGCCTTTTTTTTTTCCTGAGGAAGAAGTGGCTCTCTACAACTACCTTTTCACAAGTAATTAGTGATAGAACAAGAGGGAACAGCCTCAAGCTGCAACAGGGTAGGCTTAGGCTAGACACCAGGAAAAAAAAATTCTCTGAAAGAGTGGGCTGCCCAGGGAACTGTCTGAGTCACCATCCCTGGAAGTGTTAAAAGGTCATTTAGATGTGGTGCTTAGTGATATGGTTTAGTGGTGAACTTGGTACAGAGGGTTAATGGTTGGATCCGATTGCGAACATTCTTTTCCAACTAGAATGATTCTATGATTCCACAGCTCTTCCAGCCTGTGAGAATAATGAACTGGCACCTAAGTAGGAGGGAAGCACTCATAAACATGCTACATCTGTGATGCTTATTTGAGTTCCCAAGATACAGGGTCAGAAACTTCTCATTTTCATAGATGAATGGGAGGTGTGAAAAAGTGGGAAAATGAAAAAAATAACCTTCTGAGGAGGTTTAAATTTGATTATTTTCGTATTTGTATTCTGAACAAAAAAAAAAAATAAGATACAGATGTCTTGATTTTTAATTAAGTGGGGAGAAGTCAAATATCTGTCTTTGGAGATCCAAAATGTCATTTATTCCCAGACAAGCTAAAAGCAACCCTGGTGTTTTGAACATTATAAGTTCCTCTCAAAACCAGGAAATTTCCACTCCCTCCAATCCTTTCTATCCCTTCCTCCAAAAAACAGAACCAAAAAACCAAAACATCAGAACCAGAGGCCTACCCTACCTCAAGTTCTGACACTTGGATTAGGGGGAGGAACTGGAATCAGGAACATAATATGTCACTTACTGAGACACTGGGAGAGTTACTTTACATTTGGTTACTATAGCATGCACAGTGCAAATACATTCATGCACACATTTCAAAACAGAAATACTTAGTGATACTTTCAAGTACACTTATTTCCCTGCATTTTCCAGGGGTGTAACCAACTTCAAAGTACTGTTTCACTTGCTTAAACCTCTTAGTCACCTTGACATACCTGCTTCCTCCAATTTCTCAAACACACACTTACCAGGAAAACCTTCAAACACGATTCTGTCCCCAGGCACTGCCCCAGATGGGGGAGCCAAAATTTCCACTTTTTCTGGGGAACTGGCACACATCACCATAGCCTGAGACACTACTCCTCTCATCTTTGCAGGCTTCAAGTTACAGAGTAGTATTGCCATCCGGTTCTGCATCTTGAAGGAGGAAAACAGAAGGGGGTGAGTATTTAAATGCCAGGTGCTTCTGGAGATTATGTCACTGTAACCAAAGAATTTTACAATGAAGAGTCCATAACATGGATGAGAAAAGCATACAGAACAGATGCAAAATTTTAATACCTTCACACCAGTAACAAGTAACATAAAAGCCACTTAAAAGTTGGCAGTGAGAAATGGAGTGAATGCTGAATTGTGGCAGTTACCATAGAAACGAAAACGTGCAATTCAGAAATGCCCAAACCAAGCAATGCATTTTACTTGCATTCTGTCTTTGCCACTTTAGTATACTTCCCATATAGCACTACTAACCAAACAATTTCCATTTAGCAACAATAATGAAAACAAAAACCCCTTACTCCACAAATTATGCTAGCTCATAAATAAAAAATTCCATCTGTGTACACAAAGCGTACAGGTGTTTTCACAAAGTGTACAGGATGTTAGGGGTCAGAAGGGACCTCTGGAGATCTTCAAGTCCAACCCCCCTGCCAGACCAGGGCCATATCATCTAGTGCAGATTGCACAGGAATGCATCCAGGCAGATCTTGAAAGTCTCCAAAGGAGACTCGACAACCTCTCTGGGGAGCCTGTTCCAGTGCTCTGTGACCCTTATAGTAAATTTCTCCCTCATGTTGCGGTGAAGCTTCCTGTGCTGTAGCTTACATCCATTGCCCCTTGATCTATTACAAGGCACAAGTGAGTAGAGGCCGCCTCTTCTTTCCTGACACCCAGGCCTCATATTTACATACATTTATTAGATCCCCTCTCAGTCTTCTCCTCTTCCCAATAATAAGCCCCAGGTCTCTCAGCCTTTCCTCATCAGGCAGTGCTCCAGTCCCTTATCATCCTTGTAGCCCTCCATTGGACTCTCTCAAGTAGATCCCTGTCCCTCGTGAACTGGGGAGCCCAGAACTGGATGCAATATTCTAGGTGGGGCCCCATTAAGGCAGAGTAGAGGGGGAGGAGAACCTCCCACAATCTGCAGGACACACTCTTCTTACTGTACCCCAGGATCCCATTGGCCTTCTTGGCCACAAGGGCACATTGCTGTCCCATGGATAAACTCATCCACCAGGACTCCCAGGTCCTTCTCCATGAGGCTGCTCTCTAACAGATTGCCTCCTAACCTATACTGGTGCAGTTTATTATTCTTTCCCAGGTGCAGGACTCTGCACTTCTTGTTGAACCTCCTTAGGTTCCTGGCTCCTATGTCTGTCCAAGTTTCACTGAATGGCTGCACAGCCTATCAGCCAAACTCCCCAGTTTCATACTGTCAGCAAACTTGCTGAGAGGACACTCTGTTTTATGTAACTAACTCCCTTGAATCTTCAATTTATCCTATTTAACCCAAATGCTCTGTCATTTTTTTTAACCACTGAAAACAGCTGTATGTACTGTACACTGCAATTCATCAGAGCAGAACTAACCAGGCTTCTTCATTTGCTGTTCTATTTTAACAAAAATTGTAATAGTAAACCACAGAGAGCATACTTTATTAGGGGGAACCAACATAGCTTAAACTAGAATACAAGTAAGAATGTTAATTGTTATGGAAACCAAGACCTTATCCCTGAAGCACAAGTGCTAAACTGCTTTTTTTCTTAAGTAATGTTTGAAGTTACCTGTATAACTGACTTCCAACTAACTATCCCTCAATGTCTCAAAATCAGATACCATTACAGACTGCAGTGGCTAGTGACTATAAGTTGAAAATCAACAAACTGATTACATTTTACAGTCACTGTTCTGTATGACTTATAGAAACATCTCTTCACCGCACACTAGACAAAGAACATTAAAAGGGCAAGGCTATGTATAAAGAATCAAATTAATATTCTATCACACGTTTCAGTACCATCTGCAAATTCCTGGGTGTACAACACTAACCTTTAAACAACTACCTAGAAAGAGAAAGATGAAGCCATCTAAATGGAACAAGTTTCTGCTACAGCAGTGATACTATATAGTTCATAACAGGTACAGCTGTAATGCAACCTCTCACAAGGAACGGTTGTAGAACAATGTTTCCAGGCGCTCACTGCTGCCTCTTCTCGATGTCTGAGATACATTCTTGTCCTTCACTTCTGCTCACTCACCAGAGATCTCAATGAGATATTTAATCCAAATGAGGGTACATCAGACTAGATACAAGGAAGACAATTTTTCACAGTGATTGTGCTGAAACACTGGAACAGGTTTTACCAGAGAGGTGATAGATGGCCCATCCCTGAAAACACTCAAGGTCAAGATGGACAGGGCTTCAAGCAATCTGATTAATTTGAAGATGTCCTTACTCATTGCAGGAGGGTTGGACTAGCTGACCTTTAGAGGTCCCTCCCAACTCAAACCATTCTATGATCTTTTAGCTTAAATGGGATTTCAGGAAGTAATACACACAGCATTTGAGAACTGTCCAAATTTCAAGAGACAGGTATTGATGCTAGGAGGACACACAGATCCTCTTTAAAAAGCCAAATGCAGTGGCAGAAAAGATGACACTTCGGAATGTTCTCCAACTCTTCCCAGCTGCTGCTTAAAGAGCTCAGCATTGGCATGAGCCATCCACCTCATACTTCAGTTCCATATCCCTGTTACTGACGACACATGTATCTATTTATACATGGTACTTGAGGATGCAACTTCTAACTTGGGTTCACCACCATCAGTGGTGCACAAACCACAATGTATCACATATAAAGTGGGCATGCCAGAGGTTTTCACACCTGTAACTACCTTGCACTACATACTGAAATGTTAATGAAAGTACACATTGTGCTTCCTAACCAGAAGCAGTATCAGATGATACAAGTACTAAAGCCTCAAACAGTGCTAAATTACCTCTAACACTGCAATCATAAATAGCTGAATTATATCTATAATATTCAATCTGATGTATTCATTTTTATTTGAACATATGGCAGCACTCACATGACAGGCCTTCACATTTTTGAACACTTCAAAAAACATAAGAATATGGAAGCTTGCCCCTAAGAATTTACCACTTAATGGAAATTT
Source organism: Picus viridis (assembly GCA_033816785.1). Classification (NCBI taxonomy): domain Eukaryota; kingdom Metazoa; phylum Chordata; class Aves; order Piciformes; family Picidae; genus Picus; species Picus viridis. Next base: position 8,614,359 of record CM066582.1, on the reverse strand, counting down.
GCCAAAACCAAAACCAGACACACAAACTAACTGGTCCCAAAGAACACGCAACAACGATCCCTAATTCTGTTAATGAGCACTTTGGACTGTTTTTCCAGACACAAAGCAGGATAAAAAGAAAAGCCTGTTACTGCCACTGCATTCTATATACTTAATGTTTGTCAGCTTATTTAGAGAGGCCTTTAAGATGTTTTTTCTGCATGCTTTCTTGAGGGGGCTGCTGAAAATGAGCCACTGGAATTTTTGCTCACTGCAAATCCAGTAACTGAACACTCATGTTACCACTGCAGGTCAGTTATTGTATTCAGTCACTTTGACAGCTCAGTAATATTCTGTATCATAAACCAAACAATTTTATTTGCAGTCTTACTGTGAGGACAGGGTGTGAAGGAAGACTGAAAAGACATTTGAGAAAATGTAGCTTTTCCACACTAACACCAATTCTTCCATGACTCATTTCACAGGTGCTCTATACAATATTGCTTTAGTTGTCAAGCCTGCATTTTACCTTAGAAGCAGCCTTCATACAGTTCCACTCTTCCACTAACCATCCAGAAGAGGTACGAAAGGCACATGTGAAAGTGTCAGGTTGTTTACAAGATATACATAAACCATGCATGTCAAACACAGAAGTGTATCAAGCAAAAAAGCACACAGGTAGACTCCATTCTAGAGAAGGAAGTAAAAATATATTTTCATTCCAATGTTGTTTAAGCCACTTGCTGCCAGCTAATTTAAATTTACACGTTCTTTGCTTCATTTCATGTCAAATGCTTCAATGGGCTACAGAAGGAGTTGAAAGGCAAAGGTTTCCAAAGTGTGGATGATAGTAAAAACGTTATTATAGGTTCTCTACTACACACTAGAAAGCCTAAAGGGAGAGTGACATCTGTTTGGTTTAGAAGTGCATTGAGTACCATTGACACGACAACGGAGTCACAATAATATCCCAGGCAGAAGCACAGCAAGCAGAAAGTAATGATGTGGGGCAAGGACACCTCTTCATTTTCTAGCAAGGGTGGTTAGATATTACTTCCATTTGCAGATTATTTTTGTTTTCGTGACTGTAAAAATGTTTTGGCAGAATGAAAGTACGTTCTAAAAACAGATGAAGGTCATAAGATGCTTTAGGGAAGAAAAAAACTATGGCTAAATTTTGTCAATACCTGATCCAGAGGAACATGTTTCACTAAACCGCTGACAACAGTCCTTGGGCTTCCTTCACCAACATCCACTTCTTCAACATACAGTGTGTCAGCATCTGGATGCTTTTTGGCAGTAATAATGCAGCCAACACGAAGATCCAGACAAGAAACATCTACAGGTTTTGCACCACTACTTCCAGCAGCTGGCTGCTGTTTCTTCTCCTTCTTCTCACCTATTAAAGAAAGTGCAGTTCATCAAATAAACATTTAAAAAGCATAAAAAATGTATATAACTATTGCAAGGGGAAAGCAAGGAATAAATGTAAATCCAGTGTAAACCACAAAATAGTTAGCACCTCTGTTACTAGTTTCCAACAAATCCCCATCCACTTGAGATTGTTACTACAAGTAACTGCCACCTTAGGACAGACCTATTTTCTTCTTTGTAAAGTCAAGTCACCCTCAACTTTCATGCGTAGCTAGCATATACATAAGCAATACATACAATCTGCCAAAGGCCACACCAACTAACTTGACAGTACTGTTTTACTTATTAGCAATTACCAGTGAGTCTTGTCAATGTTTCACCAGGGAAAACAGACAATCACAAGTCATCTGATTACTACTGCTTAAGAACAGCTCCTGACTGCGGACAACGCAGTGAGTAAAACAGCCCTGCTACAGTTGCAAAGCAACCCTTCAAGATGACCTCAGCTACCATTTTTCACTTCCCAGATATACTGGTGGATGGAAATGCTCCTGGCTTATGAGGTTTCCCTAATGCAAAGTCTTTATCCAAAGGCTATGAGAAGCAATATGGCCCCCTCCCTTTCAGATAAGCAAGTTACATGCTGTTTGTATACAAGACTGTCCAGTTTAAAAAAGACATTCAAGTAGCGTTCAAGTATATTTTGTTATTCTTTTATATAAAGAGCTTACACATTGATGCACACCTTAATGTAAACTCAGATCACTCCCTTAGGGAGCAGAAAAGTGGACACATCACACAGTTACTCACTTGTCACTGCTCTAGTGCAGGGTTCAAGTTAAATAATACATGCAGTAACACAAAGGCAGTATTTGTTTTCAAGTAGTTTATTTTATATATGATGAATAAAAAGCTCTAGTGTTACAAATGAGTTTTAATAATCTATTAATATAATTGTGATCTAATTACAATTAAAGCAAGTCATGTATACACTAATTGAAGAGCACCTGAAAAAAATACCACCTAACTATTTCATATCTACGATCATTGCAAAGATCTTCATCCTTGGTATCATTCCTCACTGTTCTCCACTTCATGACATTTATTTACAATCTGAAGCCAAAAACCTAAAATAAATCAGCTTCTGGCATCGTATTTATTTCACCTTAGAGAAATGGAAGTCTGTCACCAAAAAAGGAAGAGAGAGAACAGCAAAGGTTGTCTGCGTATATACAGACACACAGAAAGCATCCATTTCAGTGTCTCAGACTAAGGAGAGCCCTGGCCAATGTCAGAATCAGCTCTCAATATGCAGAGAAGCCTCACAGACAAAGTCTGCAAGAAGTGGACCAAAGAATATGGGAATAATCAAAGAGGAAACAGAAGAGATAGGTGGCAGAAAGCAAAGGGATTGGAGACATTCCATAATTTCAAAGATTAAAACTGTCCAGAGAAGGGCAACAAAGCTGGTGAGGGGTTTGGGGCACAAGCCCTACGAGGAGAGACTAAAGGGAGCTGGGGTTGTTTAGCCTGGAAAAGAGAAGGCTCAGAGGAGACCTTATTACTGTCTACAACTACCTGAAGGGAGTTTGTAGCCAGGTGGAGGTTGGTCTCTTCTCCCAGGCAACCAGCACCAGAACAAGATGACAGAGTCTCAAGCTGTGCCAGGGAAGGTTTAGGCTGGATGTTAGGAAGAAATTCTTCAGTGACTGGCCATTGGAATGGGCTGCCCAGGGAGGTGGTGGAGACACCATCACTGGAGGTGTTTAGAAAGAGACTGGATGAGGCACTTGGTGTCATGGTTTAGTTGATTAGATAATGTTGGGTGATGGGTTGGACTTGGTGATCTCAAAGGTCTTTTCCAACCCAGTTAATTCTATTCTAAAATCCCAAGCTTTACATATTGGTTACTTTGGTTGTTAAACACTATACCTACAATAGATGTTGAGCTTCATAGAAAGAGCCTCTTTGGGCCTACTACTTAATGTTCATGCCATATTTCACCTTTTCCCAAATAATCACAGGAAGAAAAAAGTCAAATAGGCTGCTTTTCAAATTTGAGGTAGTTATACAAGATGAGAGGAAACACCACAAAAAAGATTTCTTTTATCTTGACAACTGAATAGTTGCTCTGCAGCCACTGAATGCCTGAAGAAAAGTTAATTGCCTCATATGACCCTGTGGATTCTGCTGTTTTGTGGAATATTGGTGTGTCAAAGGCTGCATTAAAAAACAATACATACAAAATTGCTTACAAGCTTTCTTATAGCTCACCAGAAAAAATAAAAAATACAGTGTCCTATCAGTTTAATATCTGAACTCTGAGGAGCTGTACAAATCAATTCATAACAAACCCATAATAATTTGAATAACAGAATGATTGCAAAACATGAGTTTACATTAGAAGATAGCTGCACTTTCATGCAAGTGTAGCAGACAAGCATTCTGTTATGAGAGTTAAACAGAAGTCAACATCAACAGCTAATAAAAGAAAAATGGGAGTAAAGGTGTTAGGAAACCTTCATGGTCTTCTAGATTTTGTCCTTGTTGCCACAACCAGATTATGCTACCTGCCTTTGTCCTTCACCCAGTAATTTCTCTTAGCCACACAATTTAACCAGTGTCAATATGTATTTATCAGTTCTGATGGAACTCCACTGCCTGTAAGAATTTCCCATTAACACAAAGAAACAAAATACCACCAAAAAAAAAAAAACCCCAAGACCCCAAACAAACGAACGAAAAAACCCCCAGGATGCTTAGAGGATGCAAAAAACTGCATTTCAGCACTCCTCCTACAGCAATATGTCATGGTAGTGTTTTCAAAGTTGATTGCTCATTTGGTCTTCACCTTTTACCTGCAATATTTTCATGGCAGAAAAATGTAAAATAGTTTCTAATTTCCTCAATGTGCTCCCCTCACCCATCCCGGTTTTTGATTTTCTCCTCTCTACCTTGGTTTTGCTTTTTTCCTCTTTGGTGGGGTTTGGAGAAGTGGGCTTGGGTGTTGTTTATTTGTTGGTTTTAAATAAGGGAGTCATATTAAAAGAAATTTGGCATCCTATTTAAGTAAGAATCTGTAGCTTATATGATGGCCTTCATGTGCTTTAAGTGCTTTCAAGATTTAAAGAGCTGGGACATGACTCTTCATATGTTGCCTGTACAAACTGTTTTTTTCCTGTACATAAAGTGACGTAAAATCACCTGCATAAATTAAATGCCTTAAGTATATATTGCAGCTACAAAAACTGAAGTACCTTTTTTCCTACTTTTTCATTCTTTTTCTTTTCTTCATCTTCACCTTTCATTTGATCTTTGGAACCAGGAGATGATGCAACTGCTGTAGGCTGTGGAACACCATCTGGAAACGTAGCTGTAGAAACGGCTGTGCCAGAAGGAACTGCAATCTGTTTCACTAAAAATCAAACCCATGAAAGGCAGAAGGGTTACCAGTGCTTTGAATAAAAGGATATCTTAAATTACCAACATGAAGTACACAGAATTGAAAATACTGCTTACAATACTTAAAACACAAGTGCTGAAAAACGGAGCACAACATTACAAAGCACATTTCAGAACTCAAAAAGTTATGTATGATTATACTGAACAGTTAAGAATGATGCCTTATATGTTTCTTGAATCGAAAAAAAAAATAGTAGTACTAAATACAATGAAACATACAAGCAAGCACCACCTCTTTCTGTAGTTTATGTCAACAAGCCATTATCTTTGCTACTAACTCCTTATTCCTCATTTGTGTTTACCTATCATCAGTTTCTAGCTACTAGTTCTTGTCATACTGGAGACTATTTTGCAATTTGCTATGCATATAATAATTTTTATATTGTAAGCAGGTAATTCCTCAACTCTTTATTCTGATGATCTAAACAAAGCCTGAATAATCCCATTCCAAAAAAGTACCTGCAGCCCTTTAAATTTAGATCTGTTGATTTCTTACTTGCCTAGATTCTCCACATGACCTTCATATTTCTCCTTACACCACTGACAAAGAATTCCAGCCATCATCTCACTATCAATCTTACCAGATAAGCACATAAGAATCATATCATTGTTACACTGTGGAATAAGAATCATCTCAATTTTACATTCTGCTCTTCAAAAATTCATTAAGACTTTTGACCAAAATCATTGTACTGGGTAAGCATCATCAGTGCACTGGACAACAGCAATCAGGCTTCCTTTCCAAGAAAGGTTAGGCCAGATGCTCTCTTGAGGTCCCTTTCAAACTAGGCTGACTTATAACTGTCAAACCCTTCTAGGGTCACTATCAGGCAGTTCCTCATGCTGCTTACACACTTCTATTTACATGCCATTTATTTATTAGATTTCCTGAAGGGCTGCACTGCGTGTTGATACTTGCTGTCTTCAAAACGGAAGTTATTCTCACAAATTCTAATCCTATAAACAAAGTTTTACACATCTGAATCTGAGATTTGTGGGACCAACAACCACTTGGTGTTTTGCTTGCTAGTTGTAAAAAGACCTTTTGTTTCTCAGATTTTTGAAAAAACAAAACCAAAAAAAAACCTCGAGTGGCATTTCTGATGTTTGTGTACATCTAATTGATGCACTCAACTACTTGATACTATCAAAGCTAACAAACTCATTTACTTCAAAAGATCTCAATTTAGTCCTACGATCTTTCAGGCAAACTAGCTAAATAAAGATGCACATCAAGCTGAATATTGACTTCCTAGACCTTTTCCCATCTTGGAAAAAAGAATCTCATACCATGAGATTTCTCTTTCAAGCATAACAGAGTTTCTGTGAAATATCCTACACCTGTCAGGAACTGCTGCAGACAAACAGACAGAGAAATATAAGCTAATGGTTTGGTTTAGTACATAAAAGGGTTTTATTAATGCCCAAAGGAGGAAAAGAATTCTCTGCATTTATAAAATGCTAGTCTTTTTGAAGACTGTATGGGCTGTTTTACCTGTAAGACTTGCAGTAATGCTGAATGTTATTTTCCAGCTACACTGGATACTCTCTTAGCCCACTCAGGATACTGGCAGCACGGGTGAAAATACTTTTAAGCTATTATTAGGAGTGCCTGTCATCAGTCAAATTCAGGGCTTATTATGAAAGGTACTGTGCCAAAACAAAGAACCAGCTCCATGTTTTATTCAGATCAGTACCTGTTAGTCTCACAGCTTACTGAGTTATTATGGAATTAAGGAACCTAAGAAAATCCAGAATTTGTAATGAATGCTAGACAGTCACATACAGAAAAATAAAAATAAAGGATAATTAAGATAATTATGATATTTTGTGCTAACTAGATCTATGAGGGTAAGACTTCTTTCTCCCCACCTCCATTCCGAATTTCTGCCTGAATCAGCTCCTGTTTGAGCCCCTCAATTTCTTTCTTCAGTTTAGCATTTTCCACACGGAGTTTCTTCTCTTCTCTGAGAGATGCCTGCAAGACTAGAATTGACACTACATTAATTCCATCAGGTTTCAATAATTATCATTCATCATTTAGCAAACAGACACTTTTTAAAAGGGGAAAAAAGTGAAGCAGTGAGAGAAACACCAAAATTTGTAAACTTTTAAGGAGTACATAAACAGAAAAACTGCATTGAAATATATGCTTTTTACAATAGTTATACACGCAAGCTGCCTCTCAATATACTAGCTTCTCAGTCCTCTAAATAGACTCACAAACATCCAAGAAATCTATCAGTAAAAGCTTGAACACCTTTGCAATATGGAGCATTTTAGTTCAGTGAGACTGACATGCGTGAAATATCAAAGCTGAAGGTCTGATACTCTTGAGAATCCTGCAGTGGTGAAAAAGCAGTAACGCATTCAGGCAAATGCATAGTCTCATATTCTTTCCAACTCCCTTTCTTCCTCAAAAGGAATTGTGTTTAGTTTGTATCATTAATGCTTCTTATTCATGTGTGGCAGAATGGAAGAGTTCCCCCACACACACAAAAGAATCCACAGCTAACTCAGCCAGAGAAGCAGATGAAAGCTGTATTTACAAGCAGAAATGGAATGCAATGAATATGTACAAAAACATACAATATTTACAATATATACAGAAATATACAGCAATGTATGTAATACAGGAGACCTTTTCCCAACCCCCCCCTGCGGCCAGGGGGTTCAGCCTGTCCCCCCTTCTCCCTCCCTACCTACCTCCCCTTTTTCCCAAAAGGGTTAGAGAGAGAGAGAGAGAAAGGAAGGTAATTAAAAGGGCAAAATTCTGTTAAGCTCAAAGCGAATGCAAGAGTTAGTATTCTTATCTGGTTAGCAAAGATCGTCCCTGCGTAGCAAGCTGTTGCTTCAGAGAGAGAAACAGGCCAGCTCACAGGACAGGGAGAAGAAGAACAGACTCTCTAGACTGAATAGACTAAGCTAAAACTTACAGTTGAATTCTACCAATGAAATCAGTTTAGCATATCTTTGTTTTCATTCAAATATCAAAAACATTCAGCCAGAGTGTTCAGAAAGTGTCCATTTCTTAAAGGCACAGCCTAAACCGGTCACATCATGTTTTTTCTACGTCAGAGTATGTGGCTTCAAAAGAAACCCTGACAAACCACAAGACGGTGAAGCAGTGCTATTACAAGCTTTATCTTGGAGAACTTGAAACACACTTAAAAGGCTGACAGAACCAATGAAGTTCATGCTCTAAATTTTTCTTATGAATATTTAATGTTAACCATCTGGTTAAGAAGTTTATCAGAAGACAGATATAGTTCCTTACTAGCTTTCTCCTTGAGCAGAGCAACTTGTTGCTTGAGGTATTCAATAACTTGATCAGCCTCCGCACCCTTCTGCTCCAGTCTGTTCAGCACTGCGTTGTTAGCTGCCATCTTTACCAAGTAACGGGCTAAAATCCTAGACAAACAACAGACAGCAAAAAATTAATGACTTCTTAACATTGCAACACTACCATCTCTTACCACATAAAGCAGTTCTAAAATCAGTTGCTGAATAAGAAAATCTGCTAAGTGAACAAGCTGGGCTCCCACCTCCTAACATAAAGACCAAACAAAACAAAACAAACAAACAAAAAAAATCAACATTCAAAGGAATCTGATATTTGACAGCTGCTTTCAAGTACTTTGGAAGAAAAACTGCTTTTCTGCCCAGCTGCAAAAAATATGTTCTTCCCTCATGAAAAAACAGCAAAAAAACGTTCGTTCTCATAAGGTCTGAATACACTGGAATAAAAATAACAACAACAAAAAAGCAGAAAGGAGTACAGGAGAACATTCTATCTTGGTTTTGGATGAAAAATGCTACGTGTATGCAAAATTTTGAGACTAAGAAACACAACATGCCACAAAATTTGTTCCAAAAATACCTAATACTTATTATCAGGTGGTTGTGCACGCATAAAAGTTAAATAACAGTAAATTCTTAAAGTAGAATTCATCAGTATTTTAACTCGCCTTGGATTAAAACAACTTTTATTGCAGATTTACACATTTAGAGTTACTTTAGCACTTACTTCAACTGTCTTATTTTGTTTCCACTGAAATGGAAGGCCAGACACATAGGTAAAAAATTGAAGAATGAACCACAAAATACCAGCAAGGGCAAGAGCATACATTAACCTTCTTATAGGTTTTTCAAGTTTTTTTTTTACTGGGATTCTCTAGTGTTCCATACTGCTTTGTGTATAGTCCTTATTTCTTGAAAGCCACCAAATTTGACCTTGTTTCTTCACTGTAGCCTTTGAGTCTAACCATAAAAGCTTAGTAAGTAGCAATAGAATCATGAAAGTCACAGGTATCTGAGTCAATCATGACTTTACTCTTCTACTAATAAGCATCTAGATGAAGGAAGAAGCTGTGCACACTGTTTTGGTTAAAGGCAAGTATTAAATCCATCACACCTTCAATTCACATACAACAGATTTTTCTTCTTAAAAAACAAACAAACATACAAACAAACAAACAAAAAAAACCCCAACAACCAAAAAACCCAAAACACCACAACACTCTTGTAAAGAGAAGAGCAATAAAGTCATCTCTCCAGGACAGTGAGCAAAGTTTTTCCACTCAAATTCATCTTTACAAAGCAAATAATTTTGTTTTCACGTGCAACCTGAAAACAGGTTTAGAAAAGGAAATAAGCAATTCCAATAAGTAATGATTTAGATGTCAAATGGAAATAGGCATAAAGCTGCCATGGCACAACACAGCATGATACAAAGCCTGGGATATTACTGTCTGCATACCAGTACTATTCCTTGTAAGCTGCACACTGTCTCAGGGGAACACAATGCTAACAGTGGAAACTTTGCCAACAACAACAGCAACGCTACTAAAACTTCAAAGTGAATAGAATTGGTACATTTTATAGGTTTTAGCCAAGTTGGCTAATGAACTGAAGATCTGGAAATGAAGTTACATGATTACAATGGGTAGACATTTTCCCACTTGTCAAATAAATTTCTGCAAACCCAGAATTCTAACAATAACACAAAGGAATAGGTATTTCCGATACTGATGTGAAGAGCCAACAAGCCAAAATGAACTGCTGCAAAGGAACCCACACAGTATAGCAATAAAACTCCATCTAAAAAGGCACATAAAGAAAAAAAGTTAAGATCCACCCTTTATTCTAAAACACAAAGCTTTATTAAAACCATGAGCACTATAGCAATCAAAGGTTACAGTCAACGATTATTATTTTTTGGGAGGGGGGGCCATGACATCTTTTCCCCATTTCCTACGGCTCTCTAAAAATCTCAATCAATCAACTCCTATTGGTAACACACAAAATAAATTGGGAGAAAACCCAAAACCAACCAGGAATAGCAGAGCTTGAAAATCAGACCCATACCTTATTACAGATTGATCCCGACCTGCTCTGCAGAAAATGTTCCGGAGGCCAACTGAAACTAAAGTCACTCCCTACAATTGTACCTAACAAGCTGCTTTCCTTTCAAGTGACATAATTCCGAAAACCAAGGAAGGAAAAAGCAGTCCTGAAAAGTGTAACCTCCTGAAGTTACCAGGCTGCTTAGCTGGAAGTGTTTCATCTGAGGGCTATTGGAAGCAGATGTTGGTCAGTTAGAGGGTAGGAGGGCCCTGCAGAGGGACCTCGACGGACTGGACAAATGGGCGGAGTCCAATGGGATGGCATTCAACAAGTCCAAGTGCTGGGTGCTGCACTTTGGCCACAACAACCCCATGCAGAGCTACAGGCTGGGGTCAGAGTGGCTGGAGAGCTCCCAAACACAGAGGGACCTGGGGGTGCTGAGCGACAGCCGCCTGAACATGAGCCAGCAGTGTGCCCAGGTGGCCAAGAAGGCCAACGGCATCCTGGCCTGCATTAGGAATAGCGTGGCCAGCAGGAGCAGGGTAGTCATTGTGCCCCTGTACTCAGCACTGGTTAGGCCACACCTTGAGTACTGTGTCCAGTTCTGGGCCCCTCAGTTTAAGAAGGGCATTGAGACATTTGAACATGTCCAGATAAGGACAACAAGGCTGGTGAGAGGCCTTGAGCACAAGCCCTATGAGGAAAGGCTGAGGGAGCTGGGATTGTTTAGCCTGGAGAAGAGGAGGCTCAGGGGAGACCTCATTGCTCTCTACAACTACCTGAAGGGTGGTTGTAGCCAGGAAGGGGTTGGCCTCTTCTCTCTAGCAACCAGTGCCAGAACAAGGGGACACGGTCTCAAGCTGCGCCAGGGGAAGTTTAGCCTCGAGGTGAGGAGAAAGTTCTTCACCGAGAGAGTGATTCGCCATTGGAATGGGCTGCCCGGGGAGGTGGTGTAGTCACCGTCCCTGGAGATGTTCAAGAGGGGATTGGACGTGGCACTTGGTGCCATGGTCTAGTCATGTGGTCTGTGGTGACAGGTTGGACTTGATGATCTTTGAGGTCTCTTCCAACCTTAGCGATACTGTGATATTTTGTTGCCTGCAAGAAATTCGTAAGTGCTCCAACATCCACTTGCTTCCACTATAACAAACTCAATCTTTAAATGAAAGAGTCAAGCCTTGTAATTATTCATGAAGTTACATATCAACACACAAATATTGTCAGAGTGCTCATCGCCTCCTGTGGCCTTCTGTAGCTGCTATACCCTCAAAGGAGAAAAAAAGGCATTGTTCTGCTTTGTTTCTCAGTGGTCCCCAAGAAAAGGCAAGCTCTCTATAATAAATTAAGACTTCTCATATATATTACAAATTGCCTTGACCCTAGAATATATCCACATCAAAAAGAGAATACACCAAGAAGACACAAAAAATGTAAATTCTGTTATAGTTAGGTCTTCAATATTAGTATTAGCTGGCTTTAGAAGTGAAAACTCCCATAAAATTAATGACAAGATTTAAAACTTAAATGAAAAATTGTATTTGGGATCTATCCATAGTCTCGCATGGAACCAATTACAACTATTGGAATAGCAATAATTTAACCAAAACCACAGAAATTAGAAGCCAATTGATCCCCAAACCCTAAAATAATTAGCACTAAGCATTCCTTTTTCCAGCTGGTGGTTCAAAAAAAGCTCAGTACTTGGAAGTTGTCAACTTTTTCTTATGATGCTTTGTTAATGCCAACAGACAAAGCAAGACCACTAGCTGAACAAGGTCTAACCTGCAGGCTGCTTAGTAACAATTACTGCATACAGATCAACATGCTCACCATGGCAGTATCAAATTCACTTATGACACTGATACAGGTTTACTTAAGCACTTTCAATTCAGGAAGGTTTTATGCTGCTCTCCTAAGTGACAGGTATTTTATTTCTTGTTCTCATTCTTCCTCAAGGGCATGTGTTGAGACAAGCAATGTGGCCGAAATCATGCAAAATGAAATAAAAATCACCAGGCTTCTCTGCTTCTTCTCTTTTCCTTTCTCACATGTTCACTACTTCCTCCACAATAAGAAGGCAAACTTTCACAGATCACCAAACCTAGGCAGCATTCTTCACTGCACAGCTGCCTTCAACCCATCCAGCAAAACCTTTTGCTCTGTGCCACCTATAGAGGCATCAGGTATTTCTCCAGCAAATCCAATCCTACACAAATTTAGCAAAAAGCAAACAATAATCACAGGATGGCCCAGACAGCTTAAAGTGTGCCTTGCAGAGAATGCCATGTTTATGAATAGCTGCCAACCAAGGTAATGAGCTACGACCTGAAAAAAGTAGAACTCTGCAAGGGACATTTGATTTTCAGTTGAAACACTCTGAATTAGGCTTGACATTTTGAAGCAGAAACCTCGTTCTAAGAGTTATCAACACCACAAAAGTAACTTATTCAATGCTAAATAAAATTTACTAAAGAAAAATATTTAAAGACAATTCCAATTCATAAGCTTTTCGTCTTAAGTTTCAAGCAGCTCTCAAATGCATTCTTTTGTGAGATGCCTCAAGACGCTTTATTGTGGTCAACTTGTATAGCAAAGTATTCTGCTTTCTGTAAAAGAAACTATCAACAATCACTTTGTTTCTGCTAGAAGCATATTTGATTACTTTTATCTGAGCATCTTTTTTTGAGTATGGTCAGTCCTGGCAGACAATTTCACAAAACCCCATAAATGAAAAAAGAATGTGCCAGCTGCTTGCCAGATTCTGCTTTCGTAGTCTTTGCATTTCTACAACTTGCCAGGACAAAGAGAATTAGAGCAAAGATTCTCACATTGCACCTTTTTATTCCGCAAAGTAAGAGACAGTACTGAGCAGGCTAGAACAGAGTGGAACTACATTATTTTTTACTAAGCCAAAGGACTAGTGCAGCTAGGAAATAGTTGCAACTTATCCCACTTCTACTGTCTCAATGAATCTGGATTTGTACTTGAAAAATGAATTCTCTCTTACGAGTTTCTCCTAACTTTCGACAAAGTATTCCAGACCTGATGCCACGCATCTCTGGCTAAGACTTAAAAAAACTGATTTAATTTCACATCTTGGATAGAACTACTTGTTTTCAAAACTTAGGAAATTAAAAATATTAATAATTATTTTTTAACTATTCACAAGCGATAAACTCTTGTGTAGTCAGTATAAAGAGATATTTGCCAAGCAGAAGATTTTTAGGCAAAGTTGTGTGTTTCTGCCATATGTTATTTCAACTCACATCTTTTGCACCAAGAAAGCCAGAGTAATTTCTTTGCAGATTTCCAAACAACAGACATGTCTAAGAGTCCATCCAAGTAGCAATGCCAGTTCTAAGGAATGATTTGCTAGCTCCAGGGAGTACAGTCCAACCCTTCTCACTGCCAGAAAAATCAGGCTCAATCCCAGCTGCAGACAGGTCTTTTAGTAGTCCTAAGAGCTTACCCCTCCCTATTTTAAAGAACCATAAATAGTAAAAACACACACAACTAAACTTTTTCATATTGAAAAACACTGCACCATGAAAGAGATTTGTAAAAAATGTCACAGAACACTGCGCAAGTGAAGGCTCATCCAATGGAACCCGTTTTGAGGCAATAGAAGTTACTCAGTAATCATTACTATTAAACAGGAAGACAAGTCTGTTTTGAAAGGGAATGAATACCAAAGCCACAGGCAAGTCACAGTGTTAATGAGACAGGCATAAAAACCTCTGAGAAGCAATGAACAAAGAACTGACACAGGCACATATTAGAACAAATAAAAGCAGATGCATGACATTTGTACTTCAAGAGTATTATGGCAGATTTAGTTTGAATTAAAATGGATCTCTTGGATATTCATGGTGATGATGAATAGAAACTAAAGAATCAAAAGTATGAATTATTATAGTACTTTGTTCAAAGCTTAGTAGATGCCAAAATACATTAACTGCATCATATCTTAACACACAACAGCTGCAACACTCAAAAGGTTAAGGTAAGTTAAGAGTACTTGCAATTTCATTCACATTCTGGCTGTAAGTTTGTGCTAAATTCGTATTCAGGGACACATTCTTAGTAGTATTTGTCTTGGGCTAGTTCAGAATTAACTTTGTACATGTTCCCAACTCCAAACAGACACCCTAAGGACTAAACAAAGTAGAGACATGACTACAAGGAGTTCTGTCCAGGTTAAGAGAAAAGTCAATGATTTGGTCTGTAACAAAATTTTTTTCTTCAGAGCCACCAAAAATTTTCAGTAACAAGAAAAGCCACATGTAACTTTATCTCGGAACACAGCCCAGTATCTCCAAATAAAAATGGATGGCTTGCAGCACAGCTCAAAAAAACCAACTTCTTTGCACTGCTTATGTCTCCACAAGTCACACACTCACTACATCTGCCAGGTCTCCTGAAGTTCAGTAGAGCTTCATCTGGTTGTGCTTTACCATGGAGTCTGAAATTTAAGTAGCAGCTCATATGCCAAAACAGTTGGACAGATTTGTGTATTTTTTCAGCAGTCTGTATCTTTCGTATCCTGCTCTGTTAATATTTTAATAGTACTATCAGAACTTTGTGGTAAACAATCACCGTGTGCAGAAGGAATTCTCATGTAAATCCCATGATGGAAAAGATGCAACACTTGTAACGTGCTACCTTGGTTTTTTGACCTTAAGGACTGATTTCCATACTCAAAATACATCCAGTTCTTTGGAAGAGAATGCTTATATTAAACACAAAAAAAAAAAAAAAAAGAAGTCAGGGTTTAGTTGTTGGGTTGTTTTTTCCTGAACTTACAGAAGCTTAATTTTCTGAACCATGGTGTATCCTGTGGCTGTAACAAAATAAGGAAACAAACAAACAAAAACCCAACCTCAAACACACACACACTCCAAAACCAGATGCTACTCATACCTCAAAGTATCTTCATAAAATTTCCTTGACAGGTGGTGGACTTTACAATTACATACACATGCCCATAAATTCAGAAATACAAGTGGACTCAGCCGCATCTAGACAGCCTGAAGGGCAGCATATGCCACAGGAACTCCAAGAATCTGTACTGCATGTCACCCACTAGAGTTTACTGGGAAGTGAAAGCTTGAGGTTGCTGTTACAACTACAGTGCAAACCACCCATAAATCAGACAGCAGAAGCAATCAGAACTGCACCAAAACCTACCTGCTGATATCAAGTGAACACTTTCTTTTAGTTATTTCATTGACCTTTGTAACTTTATCTTTACAAATTTAGTATTCACACCACCTCCTTCACTAAGAAAAAAATCACAGCAGTTACAAAAAGGTGAAGAATTAAAGGTTTACTCCAAGACACATCTCACTTGAGAATAAAAATAAATTTTAGAAGTCTCTCCTAAAATCCACGTCAGAGCAATAAGGATAATAGCCCTTGTGTCCAAAACCCTACCTACTAAAAATATATTTTAAAGATACCTGCTCCTCAGAGAATTGGAGAGCTCAGAAACAAGACTATCATTAAGGAATATGCTATAGCATGGCACTTCCCAGTTTAGTCGAACACAGTCTTGTTTGGGTGCAAATGAAGCTGTCACCATTCGCTGTCTGTGCTGTATGCACAATAACGTACAAGACATTATCTTCCTGGGTTACTTGGAGTCACACTCTGAGGAACTCAGTAATTTGACAACAAACTGATGGGGTGTAGGATTGGCACGAAGAACACTAAGGGGGCAGATAATATGAAAAATAAGGCCCACTCTGTGGCTGTTTGAAGAATGTTTTGTACTTCCACAGGTTATTGACAGGGCTTAGAGCTCATGAGGAGGAAGTGCCTGTTCCAAGAACAGAAGCAGGGAGGAAATAGATGCAAATCTGAGAGTGGAAGGAGGCTAAAGGAATAGTTAAGTGAGGATGCAGAGGAGCATAAGGAGTGGCAAGTGCAATCAGTTCCCTTTTTATCAGTAAGAGTTGATATGAGAATACTAAATACTGTGAATGCATTTTATGTCAGCAATAATCTGCAAAATAATGGTATTGTTGGATATGTGTTCCTGTTAACTACCCAACCCTCTTTTCAGTTTTAATTCACAGTACTTGGTGTCTGAAACCCGCCTAGTAGTTACTGTACATTGTTCAACTGTGGTAGAAACTAATCTTGAAATTTATTACTTTTACATTAATACCACCTTTTCTACATCTAAAAGTCAGATACTGTTGAAATGAAAACAGGATTTAATCCGTTAAAGCAAGTGCTAAAAATTGCCATTATTTATGTACAAAACCATTCAAACACCATGCAGATATACAGTAAAAAAAAATTCAACCCAAAACAAAACAACCCGCCCCCCCCCAAAAAAAAAAAAAAAACCAAACAGAAAACAAACAAACACAAAAGAAAAAACAGCCTTCAGTAACCACAACTGCATTAACAATTGCTGGTACTTACTGAGGCCGAAATTTCAGGTATTCTTTTATATGGGTTAAATAAAAGCTGAGAAAATGAAACTTGAAAATGTGTATGTTTGTGTGCACGTGTCTCTGTGTGTAAGCAATGCAAAAATAATGCCAAACATCTGATGGGTAGCAACAAAACTGTCGAACCTATAAGGGGAAAAGTAGACCTTGACCAACTTGCAGCCTGCAGTTTGATAGCTTGCAGTATTTACATAAGCAAAACCCTCCTACACACATTCAACACCCCAGTTTCATTCATCAATAATTGTACATTCCAGTGTTCAGTTTACTCACATAATACAGAATGACTATATTTTCATTAAAATCTTCTATAAAAGATACTAATTTATTCTGCACAGAGAAGATTTATTAATCTGTGGAGTGAAAAGCCTAAATCAACCTTTAAGTCTAAAGTGGGGCAACAACAGCTAATCCTCAGCAATCAGAGCAATTACATGTCACTTCAAAACCACACACCAGTACTATCTACCATTGCATATTCCTGCCACCAGGCTCCAAACACAGGACTTAAAATTCCTATGAAGCATCACACCCACTTCTTATATCTCCAGATATAAGAAATAAATACGGTAACTAAGTAAGTTTTGGATCAATTATTTTAAATTTGTGTGGCAGAAACAAAAATTTTTTTCCCCATTTGGAAACAAACAAACAAACAAAGTAAAAAGTTTTTGATAGATTTATATTTCTGCAGATCAAGACTTCACTGCTTTCAGCAGGAAAACAAACCAGCTTCTGAAGGAAGGGCTGTACAGCAACCACCTGTCAATTAATTTCTAAGTGCAAAAAAGTAACAATTCAAAAGATACTTGAAATCCAAAGCCAGCTTTCCTTCTGCTCAGATGTGAACATCCAAAGCATTATAGTACATAACTGTTTCAGGTCTTCTACCCATTTGAAACAGAAGAAAATTCTGAAGATGTCCTTTGTATTAAGAAAAAAAAAATAAATTTTCCTGCACAGTATCTGCAAACTACAGGTTTTTTCCCTTTTAAAAATGAGAATTGTTTATTAACAAATAAATATCTGTTGCACAGATTTTGTATGCTTACTTCATATCTCAAAAAGCAAATCAGTTTGCCAACAGTGATAAATCAAACGTAAGCCCCATTCAAAAAGACAATTTTGACTACTGTAGTTATTATAGCTGACACAGAATCTTCCCAAACCAAAGGGCCATCTTGAAAAGGTTATTTTTAGCCTGAGTTGTTGCCCATATTCTAAAGTAGAGGGGAACATCAAAGAGATTTTTTTATTACCTTTTAGCACCCCTTGCAAAACTCCAGCTGTTACAGTACAGTTCGGAATGTCACTATTACTAAATATCTGGGTCTATGAGCGCTTGATAAACTCATTTCAAAGTAAGCATACTCAGTAGTCCTTTGGGCACAGTTCAGAATAGAAACGTGGTTATTAAGCTAATAGCATGTTAGTCTAGGTGAAGTTCTGGACCACATCTGCTGTAAACATTTGAGCACTGCTTGAGAGAAAGCACAGCAATATTTTAATGGTACCAAAAAAAGTAAGCAGTACCGTAATTGCCTTTCAGCACCCTTTTTGTAGTTGTATGTAGTGAGAAGCATTTCTCATTCACAGCTTTTAAAGCTTCTTGGATGAAAATTATTTTCCTCCCTTTTAGTACTAGATTGGTGCAGAGAAAAAATAAACAAACCCTTCTGCACACATCTTGGACATCAAAAGGCCTGATGTCAGTTATTAAGACTGACAGTATCTGACAAAAATCTTTTAAGTAGCTTTGGGGAACAGTCATATTTCATCTATGAATTCAATGCTTCTTTTGTTTCCATAGTTTAAAACAAATTGTGCTAAATTCTGATTTTGCTGTGCTTCAAATTGTGTTAAAAATCTAACCACTTTAGAACAATTATTTGCAATTAGAATATCCTGGTTTAGCATCTGCAAATGCAAAGCTCAAGTTTGCAAGTAAGCTCTCAGTAAAATTTAATCATAAGCTATATGTAAAGGAACAAATCCAAATTAGTGCCTAGTTCCTATCATTAGCATTATTTTATAGACAGTCATACAGATGTGAACTAACTTACCCACTGTGACATACCAGGGTAATTCAACCCCTAAGAAAAGATTAATTTCCCTAGCCTAGTTGGCAAGGGTGACTTCCTTAGTGTGTTACTGTTACCAATTACCAGAGCACTTCACACAGGTTTCCAACCTTACAGTAGGACAAGCACAAATGTGAATTTACAACCCTCGTTCCAGAGCAGCTGCTACCAAGCCAAACCTTGTGCATTGTGCATGCCACGTGCAAGCCCATGCACTCTTGTGGGAACAGCAGTCCCTAGCTACCCTGAACAACTGAGCTGCTGAAGTGATCTGCTCACTTATCTTCAGAGTCTGAAACAAGATGCCCCTACAAAGCTGTATATTAAACTGTAATTGAGAAACACTCTGGGAGAGAAACCAGATCCAATAGCCATGGATCATTTCTGAGAGAGGGTCCTGAAGTCAAAGACTAATCTTTCATACTCAGTTGAAGTTACGTTGGGAAAGCTCCTGATGAGAAGGAAATGAAAATAAAAGTCTTCTATAATATGTAGTTTAATGCCAAAAGATTATACTGAATGATCCCAAAAAGAGATCTGCTAACTTCAGGTAATTTTTGATGATGTTTTATGCTCTGCCAGCTGCTTTCAAAAGTAAAAATCATCTCAGAATCTGTCTTCTTTCAGATAATTATGTCAGGAGACAACACACCAGGGAAACTGTTGTAGCCCAGCATTCTGAGGAAAGAAGAATGGGCTCTAAAGTAAATTGTATTTAATAGATAATGGCTAAAGACAGTATATATTGCTTTCTAACATGAAAGCTAGTTCAAGATTCTCTCCCTACATTTTCTGGAGTCAGTTTCTAGGCTGTTAATTTATATGAATTGTATATAAATTTATGAAGTGTAAAACAAAAACTATTAAAAATAACAATAATAATAATTCAATGTAAAAGCCAGGTCACTAGAAGGTACCTACTTTTTGTTATTTCTGGAAATCATATACAGCACACAAGCCTTGATGCAATTTCCAGCTCAGTATGGTATCAAAGCAGTTTTCTTTAGAGACAGGAAGCATCAAAAAATTTTTACAGCTGACACCACTGATGCATTTAATCATCAAGACAGACCAGTTTTGGACTATCACAACCTCAGGTTGTAAGTGTAACTTAAGACAAACCTTATCTTTCATTTCTAAGCAGAGATAATTCCCTCACTTATCCCATTAAAAGTATTACAAACCTTCACTATTAATGTTCATAGTCTGTATGGACAATAAAGGTTTTACGGAAAATCATCTCCTCCTCAGTTTCCATGGTCAGAAAGGGTGACCTACCCTTATCAGAAGGCCAACTGACAGTATTCTGACAAAATAGAATGAAGTATAACAAACCACAAATGTGTGAGTGAACAGCTGGTAGGCGCTCTGCTCCAAGACTTCAAATGAAATATTATTCAAATACTGTTACTTTTATCCCCCAATTTGTGTTCCAATACCATGGTAGGGGACAAGATCTATTGAGCAACAGAAGAGGAACAGAGCCAAGGACATTCAAGAGGAAAAATATACATGATGATTCAGAAAAATTCTTTGGTGGTCACACATTACTGCTAATTCAGCTCAATGTTACCCTGTAAGCAGCAGCATTAGAATTATTGGAGTAGATTAATTATCATAGCAAAATAAGCAGCATATAAAGGAACAAAGGAGCAACTGAATTCCTCCTCTTCTTTTCCCATGTGAACCAGACAGTTATTTAAAACATGATATTGAAAAAGCAAACTGCAAACTATTTCACAAGGTAATAACAAGAATGGAAGAGGGCATAAAGATCTGAAACAGACCTGCCAGTCCTGAAAGGCACATAATTTTACAATGGTTTCTTTAGGGGAAAAAAAGTAGCAATGGTAATTTTAAAAAAAAAAAAAAAAAAAAAAAATCAAAACCAACAGTAACATTTAGAAAATCCTGTATTTGTGTTGGCCAATCACCTGGTATCACTCAGGAACAGTCCATGACCTGCATCATAATCAACAAGAAAACTGAACAGGCATCTAGGATGCTGAATTTTATCAATAATTACAGCAATTGCTATGCCTGAAAACACATTTGTAATTGTTTACACGTTTCTGTGTACCATACTGAATTTAAAAGCATTCCTTGGAAGCACAGAGCATGCTCAAATGAGGGACTCCCTTAATTCTGTTTAAGCATGCATGCACAGGCTGTTCAGGAATACTCAAATAAACATGGTGACAAACTCAAAACATTTGGAGCCACCATGCAAAAACAAACTAGCACATTTCCATTGCACACAGAAAGTGCTTTCCCTTGCTCTGTCAGATCTAGTCAACAAAGAGGCTACAATTTCAGGATGGAAATTCCTGCTTGCAAAATGTTTCATGCTTGGTATGGACTATTAGAAGGCTTTACGGCTCAAAAAGCACAAAGGGAACTGACTAATGAGTTAATTAACACAAAACCAGACCACAAACATTAAGAGAAGAACAACTTCTCACCTGGGAATACATTCCCTTGCCATGCCCCATAAAATCAGCACAAACCTGTAATTTCTGGAAAAGTGAGGAAGACAGGAGAAATAAAGGCGAGGCAAGTCAGGAAAGGCCTGACTAGCCACATTTTACTATAGGCTGTCTCAGCTGCTCAAGAGACTTCCCAAGCAATATTCACATTGCATTCATGCATAATAAAGACCCCAAACAATTGCCAAAAAGATTTGCTTTTGTTCAGACTTTCCTTTCCTGTCTCTGAACTTACTAGACACACTTCAAAGAAGATCAAAAAGCTTGAAAGAAGTGCAGTTGTTTAGTCTGTAGAAGAGAAGACAGATGGAATACCTGTTTTTGTTCTTGAAGCTGATATGAGAATAGGCCTAAACTGTTCACCAGCTCCACTGCAGACAGAAAGTGGGGGAAAATAGGAAGATTTAAGTTAGACACTTGGAAAACTTTCAAGAGTAAAGAACTGAACAGACTGCCTATGGAGGCTGTGGAATATCCATCACTCCAAGGTTCTGAAAACAGATTAGGCAAACATCTGTCAGAAGTGATTAAGGTATAACAGATGAGAATAAACTCAAGATCTTTTGCTTCTCTTCTGCTAAGGTTTTTTCATTATGCCTAATGTTACAAACCCATGACTTTTATCCCTCTTTGGTATCACCGTGTTTTATTTAACTTTGAAGAAATGCGCAGTGAAACCTACCCTTCTAATTGTGATACTGCCACATATTCAAGTGCGATTATTTAGGAGAAGAAAACACATCAAAGGCTTGCTAACTGTGAAAACAGGACAAATAAAACACCTGGGAAATGAAACACCAGTGTATTAATTTCACACTCACTGTGAAGAAATTGACCTTTAACATCATAAGGAAGACAGTACTGGTTTTCTTCACTCCAAGAGAAAAGAAAATGATGAAAACTTTAGCTGATGACTTACTGATCTGTGGTCACCAAGCCTAGTCAGTAAAATACTTTGCAGCTTTTTAAAAGGAAAGTCCTTTTCACTGAGAGGAGAAAAAAAAATGTAAATAAATGACAAAACAACAAAAGCAAAAGCACCATACTAAACTGAGAATAAACGTGTCTTCTATCACACCAGGGGAAAAAAGCAGAGACCTTCCCCCAGCCCCTACTGTTTAATACCAATGTAACTATGGAAATGAAAACCAAACATTGATTTCTCTCCCCACTGCCAATATGAAGGGAAATCCAACAAGAGAAATGTTTCTTGGTAACAATAATAAGACCCATACAGGTAACTGTTTAAAAGAAGAATAAATACAGGTTTCTGGGGGTGTCTGCTGGAGTGACATTATACAAGTTATATTCCTACAAGAAACAACAAATGCTATTTACCTTGTTTTCACGTTCCTAGCGACCACTCTCTTTGCCAACACGTCAGTTTTATCTGTACTGTCTAGCAATTGACATTATTTAGGATTTAGGAAAGACTCCCTTCAAAGAGGCAAAGGTGAATGAATTCATTCACATGGCAGCTATGGCATACCAGCAATCAAACCATAACCAGGAAAGTCCCAAAATATTATGGCAGATATGAGATTTGTCTTCAAAAAACACTATGAATTTATTTAAAGGATTTTGCAAAGTATAAGAAGTCCTAGTGGGTTGCTCGTTTCCCCTCATCATAGGATGCAATTAAAGTCACTGCTGGTCACCTTGGATAGCATTTCAGAGCCTTAATTTGCAGAAAAACTAAGCCAAACAACAACAACAAACAAACAAACAAAAAAATCAAACAAACAACAAAAACAACCCCAACCAAACAAAACCAAAACAAATAAAAACTCGCAGACAAAAAAATCCCAAGCCTACTTGACCAACTATTTGATAAGATTTGTTGAAGTTCTGCTACTCATTTCTAAGGCCCTTTTCATAATATCCAATATTAAAATTTCAATTTTAGGACTCAGCTTTCATTTTATAGACCAACAGGCCTGTCAAATGATGTATTATTATTTAAACCTACCTGGAAAACTGCATAGCAAGGGCATACAAAAATGCGATGCTATATTTAATTACTACTGCCTCAACTAAATAAATTTAAGTATCTTGAATCATAAAACTAGTTGTGAAAAGCAATAACTGTATTAAAAAAAAACACCACAGTACCTGCATTACAGGAACAAAGAGAGCAGAAAATGCAGGGATTACTTATTTTGCAGTAGCATTTGTTTTGCTAGGCGCCAAGCCCAGCACAAATCCACTTGGCTGATTACCTTAACGTACAGGGTATCTGAGTAACCTTTCCATGCGCTGGTTGGCTAGCTGTGGGCTCATAATATAAGCCAACAAGCAATAAATCATAAGCTCAGTCCTGTTATCCAGTCCATGGATGCCAGTACAGTACACGTACTGTACGTCAGCTCTTGCAAGTATCTCTATTCAGGATGAACCAAACGGCTATACTCCATTTTACACTGACATCTATGCAATTGCTTAAAGAACATGTGCATACTTTTTCTATTTTGGTAAATAGTATCTACTTTTCAACCAGTTACAGCCATTACTTTACAAAGCTCAGTAGATACTTTCCAGATTATTACATACTTTTCTTCAACAGCCAACCACTATGACACTTACAAACTGTCATTTCAGCCGACGGCCTGACTAAAGGCACATAACTAATTTCAGAAGAATCCCTTCACATGTATGGTTCCTTGCCCTAAAGTGCGGTATCTACATTTCCAACGCCACCCTATAGCTACAGTGCACATTAAGCTCCACAATTAAATCCTTCATATGAATTAAAAAAAAATAAAATAACTCCGTTTTCTACAATTTCAGACACTCATTCTGGCCTTCCGCTGCAGAGGAATTCCCCTCTGGGGAACGGCAAAGCCCTCCCTAAGCCCACCCCTGTTAACACACATCCCACAAGCAATGCTCACTCCAGATGCTCCCACACTGCGCCGGTGCCTCGCAGCAAACTAATAAGGCCCTGCCCAGGCTCTGTCTGCCCGCCCCGGCCGGGCCCGCGGGGCCAACCCCAGGGCATCAGACGACAACATGGCCCTCCAGTGGCGAGGGAAGGCCGAACTAACCCACCCACGGACGTGCTAGGAGAACGCTGAGGGGGAACAAAGCCACCCCCTCTAAACTGAACCTCAGCTAGCTCCCTACAGCCCTTCACCAAGAGGCAACTCACATGAACCGAGCCGCCGCCACACACCTTCATCCGCTAAGGGAAAAGGACCCCTTCCTCCGGAACGTCCAACCGAGCGCCTGAGGTTTATAAGGAAGGCACCTCGGAAAGCCTCTCTACTCCTAGCAAATACAGTTTTAACAGCCAAGGCACTCAGCACGTTGTTCTGAGCGCACTGGAAGAGTACACACACATACATGAAGGGTGCACATAGATGGAGAGGAAGGGTTTTACAGCTTTTTTTTTTTTTTTTTGTCCCAAACAAAACAGGCTGCTCAGGCATCGCGCTGGCTGTCTCCATGCTGGGGTCTTTTGGGCGGCCGGCGGAGTGAAGTGACGTAACGTTGCCTTGCGCGCGAGGGAGTGACGCAGGGTTTGAGGGCGGCAGCGCGCCGGCACCGCAGCTATTGGTGTCAGTCTTGGCGCTCCCTTGTCTCTGCCAGGTCGCGCCTAGGCCGGCAGCCCCCGCCAAGGGCAGTCCTTGCCGGTGGCTGTTGGGTAGCGGAGGGGCTGAGGGAACAGCTGATTCGGCCAGTGTAGCGGGAGCGAGGTGAGATGAGGTGGGGGCGCAGGGTGGGCACTCCCCCTACAGCGCGGTGTGGTGTGTTTTGGAAAGCCAGCACCGCTTCTCACATCTTTGGGCTAGGTTTCGGGTGTAGCGTATGGAGGGTGTTTCTGGCGCGCTGCTTTTAGGTTCTGGGGTGCTTACAGGTTCTTCGAGATTAGCAGGGTTGCTCGGGGTTAGCGGCTTTTCTAGCAGTCATTTAGCGTTTATTAAATCTAGTTTTTGGCCAGCTGTGTACAGTGTGTAAATCAAGTAGTAACAAGCCCCACCCCTATGTGCACAAGGATACCCGATGTAGCAGCGCAGGCAAATAGGTTGTAACCTAAAGATGAGCAGGTAAAATACATAACAGGTTTACAGAGAGATATGGCTAAAAGTCTATCTCACGATTAGCTTATGCATTTTCTTCACGCTACCCAAGTGATATTATTTTTTCCCCACTAGCTAAATGTTCTACATGCAGATAGAAAAGTTGAGATGTCCATATGTCTGATTAAGCTTGGTTTTCAAATCAGTAGCATCTTAATCTGTGTAGTAACATTGTAGATGCTCTGAACACCACTCTTCTTATGTAGAATACAGAGGGTTTTGTGCATGCAGGACAGAGTTCTTGAAATATGGTTGAGATAGAGAATTTTGTAATATCCCTGATGAATTGTATTTCACTTGAGTAAAGTGATGCTTTAGTATCCCTGGAACAATAGGGAAAGGAATGTATATTGATATATTTTATTGAATGTTGATATATTTTATTGGAATAACTCTTCAAATATTTGTTAGTTACCTGTGCCAAAAACATCATGATACCTGTTTGGGTTCCCCCCCCCCCAGATTTGTGTATTTATTGAAGATAAAATGACATCGGAGCCTTCTAAAAATCTGGTTAACATTCCTGTTTGTCTTGGTCCACAGTATGTGAACGTTGCTGAATTGGTGTAGCTGGAATCTGAAGCAAAATGTTTATTTTCTACATAGAATTTCTTAGTTTGGTCAGAATAATAATGTGGAGTTTGTTTAAAGTATGCCTCATGTGAGTATAGTCTATAATTATCTGGCAGAATACTTCTTTCAATGAATATTTGAGAAGTCAGGAAATTTTGTAAAAGAAGCTGTTTTGATGTTATGCCACAGGAGAACAATGCCTATTTTGCATTTTAATACATTTTTATGAATAGCTGAGTGATGATGGGCAGCGGGAAGCAATTTGCAGGGTTTTGATTCTTTGTGAAGTAGCAACACTGCAGCTAAAATTGCAGATTGTATTTCAATTACTTTGTCAAATTAGTAATTACTGTAGTTGCAGCAGGAATGTTTTCAGACTTAAGAGTTATTGTGAAAGAACTTGTTATAAAATGGCCTACTTTGAAAGCACTGTGATTTAGCGAGAAATAGTGTAAGCATAGAATGTTCAGGGTACCTCCTCTCCTGAAATTGTTCTCAATTGCTTTAAAAATAATTAATTACTGATTGCATTTATGTTTTAATTCTGCAAAGCTGCCTTTGTGAAAGGGACATTTATACCTGGATGCTCAGAAGGCACTTAGATAACTAGTAGTTTCAAACCAGCAGCAGGTATTCGCGTGTGGCTAGTTGCCTTTATTTCTGCATGTGGATGCTTTAGAAGCTTTGGATGTGTTTCAGAAGATAGATTTGTTTAGTTTGGTCTGTTTGTATATGCAAAATTTGCTTCTGAGTCCAATTTGTGTGTTTTGATATTATTTATTTTTTTAGGGCAAAATTCTTTATGAACATTGATTCCTAAGTACCTTAGCAATGCTGCAGTGAGGAAGTTGTAAATGATGTCTAGAAAATGCTAAATTCTGATGGAACAAAAAACCCACTTGTTCTCTGAGAGCCCTAGGTATTTGATGGAGCAAAAAAAAAAAAAATGCTCTGTAGATGAGGGGCTACCTTTTGTAAATAGGCAAAAATAGCTACCAGGTGGAAGACTGTCAAAACAGTGCTGATTTAAATATTAAATAGCAATTTGTAAAGGTGGATTTCGTGGAGAATGTTGCTTTGTGTTTTTGTGTACTGTAAAGGTTTCTAATGGAGGTAGTGGGCTAGGGAAGACCCTTCAGCGGTGGGATGCAAAACAGGCCTCTTCTGGTCTTCTAGTCTTTATGCCAGACCTGTTTCACAGATGTGATAGACTGTCTTTCATATAAAGAATAAATGATACTTTGGGAAAAAAAAGATACCTCAATTTTAGATGACACTAAAAGACAAGTCTTTGTATCCTATTCAATCCTTGCTGTTTTGGATTATCAGAATTGAATTTTCAGAATTCAGTCCCAAAATTGAATTTATCTTAACTCTCTCTGGTGTTAGAGTAACAAAGCGTTCTTTTTGTCTTCCATTTTTTTTATTTCAAACTAATAGGGAAGTTCTTAAGGACATAATTCATTCCTCCAAATCATAAAATTAATGCAATATGTGTCTTTTCAATATAGAGAAGGTAAGTCAAAGGTGTAAAGCTGTGTGCCTTGAACGTGAGGAGAATGCATAGCATGCTCCTCTTCTGGCACAGCTAGACTTTGATATGCATTTAAACATTGTTACTCTATAGCTTTAAATAATAGAAGTGCTATAGTATATAGATACTAGATTATCACTAAAGCTATGGCAGTATGAAAGTATGGCCTTCACAAAATACAAGGTGATATCCTAAATGAGTTGTTTTGTTTTTTTTTCTGTTTGGTTCCTTTACTGATTTTTTGAATTAATAACCTACTGTATCACTTAGTCATCTGAGGACTGCTTGTATTAAAGCATTAATCTGCTCCTAAGCATAGTTCTTATTCTTAAGTCTGTCTTCAAAACTATCACTGTATTTTCATCTTTAAATGAAGTATTTATGATGCAGCAGCGCAGCATCATGAATTATAATTGTTGTTTTGTTCATTAAGCAAAAACATCCCATCCCCTCATAACAGAGAAAAAACCCAACCAAAGAAAAAATTAATTGCATTATTTAGAAAACAACTATTTAGCTGAGTCACAAGAATCTATGGTTTGTTGAGATAATTTTTCACTCTGTTCTGCCCAGGGAGGTGGTGGAGTCACCATCCCTGGAGGTGTTTAAGACGAGACTGGATGGGGCGCTTGGTGCCATGGTTTAGTTGATTAGATGGTGTTGGCTGATAGGTTGGACTTGGTGTTCTCAAAGGTCTTTTCCAACCTGGTTAATTCTATTCTCTTTTAAGGAGTACAAATTGCTTCAAGGGGCTTAAGACTCTGTGAAGAAAATGTTTCCTTTAAAAGACACTGTGATGGGTGCTTCCACTTTCTTTGCCTCTGCTCTGCCACATGATGTTTGTGGAAGTAACGGCCTTCCTCTGACACCTAACTCCATTAAAATTTTGGGGAGATTTCAAATCCTCAAAACAATCACCCATCCCAGGCTCTGCCAGTATGTTGACATAACCAGAGGTAAACATGGTGAGTACCTGGATAATAAGAAATTTTATGTACATTAGCAGTTTTATTTTTTTGACAGTGTATCTGAAATTGAGCAGAATATTGCTTTTATAGCACCCAAAAGTGGATGTTTTTCAGTCTCAAAGTGACTGTCTGCCTTTTCTGTGGCTGACAGTACTGGTGGTGCTTTTGTTTCTTCCGAGTCAAGGTAGAGGTCGGCTGTCTGTCCTCTTGTTGTATGTTATGAAAACTGATAAAAGCTAAGAACTGTCTACTTTTTCTATATTCATGTCAGATTCTTGTACTTGATTTCTCTGCCATATTGTTTTGTGGGACATTGAAATACATGTGTCATTGATGGTGAACTTCAACACCCATGTTCTACTCTTGTGAACATTCTTATGGGATGGTTGTGTTTCTTGTACTTGATTTGCAGCTGCTTTTGTTGTTTCAGTCATCTCATGTCTTGGCTGCAGGCTTCCTTTATTTATCCCCTTATGTTGGTTTGGTTTCTTGTTTGTTTCCTGTTTGAAATTATATTCTAGCTTTTTAAGATCTCCCACACTAACAGTTAATTTATTCTAGTACAGATATTTTCCTTTTGTTTAACTGTTATCTCACATTGTCATCTCAAGCAAGGCTGCAGTTGTTATTCTGCTGCAAGCTTCCCAGGAGGATACAAAAGGGCTGTGACTCTTGTGGCAAATAAGTGGTTGCTAATTTTAACTTTTAAATCAACAATGGTTCAATATAAAAATGCATTTTATGTACCTCTTCAATTAGCTACAGGATCTCATAAAATAGAGCAATTTTTTCTTTCTCTTAGAATGCAATATGGTAGAATTTTTCAGGTTTTCAGAATATGAGGATATTGTCAGCTCCAAACATTGAAATATTCTATGGGGCAGGGGTTCTGTGTGTGTTGTCATTTGCTCCAAAGTAAGAAATTTTTCTTTTTGTGCAATAAGGAGATCTGGAAAGCTTATTTATTTTCATCTTGTTTTGCTACTACCTCTTTAAAGTGAAACTGTGATTTATTTATTTTTTCCATACTGTTTGGGATGAAAGGCTAAAAATACATTAGCAAACATAATGTTGAACATATGAAAGATAAGGTTAAATAGGAAAACATGGTCTTTTTCATAAAGAAGAGTCAGTAACATGAAAGTTTATGAATGTGTATAAATACGAAAGACAAGACATCTTCTGATAATCAAAGTGACTTGAAGGATAGCAAATAAAATGTCTAACCATGAAGTCAGGACACTGTTCTGTTTCTACTGGTTAGAATAGCAATTAATCACTTTCAGATAATAGGGCAAAATGGGTGGCAAATTTTATCATTCTAATCCTGAAAGAATTTTTTTATTTGTCCATCCTATGCATAGTGATTTGATGTTGTTTTTCTTGTAAATGTCAGTTTCTACTCTTACAAAGAACCAGGAAACCAGCAAAACCCCTGCATTTGATGTTTACATTCCCCTCAAAAGACCTTCAGAAGGGAAATACAAAAGAAATAGAAAATAATTGAAATTGTTTTTTTTAGTTCAGTGTGATTTGGTTTTATATCTGAACACTCACCTAGTAGTCAGTAGAAGCCTGGCTTCTTTGAAAGTTTTCACACGCTCATGTAATGTTTACACCTTTGTCTTTTCCTGCTTTATAATTGTTGCCTTCAGTGCAACAATTGTTTTGTCTTTTCCTCTGTATCCAGAGCCATGTGGGACCACTGCACATCCTATAGCTATTTGTTGGGCAAGAGGTGCTAGAGCTAGTAATCTGCTGATTGGCTCTTGAGGACTGGAACTCCTGTGCTCACTGAGTCGCTTTTGTCAAAGCTGCTATTACTTCGAGTCTCTTGCTCATCAACCCAGCCACAGATTTCTGCCAACTTCTAAATGTTTATCTTCTTTGAAATCTCTATTCTTAATTTGACTGACAATGTATGAGGAGCTCACCATTTATTAGGAGGTTACTGGATGGATGGATGGATTAACAGTGCTTTGCCTGAGGAACCAGCAAAGATAATCTGCTGTATCTTATAAATAAAAGTGATGGTGATCTCAAAGGTCTTTTCCAACCTGGTATTATTGTATTATACCAACCTGGTATATTATCCAGCATTTAATTATATGTAGTTTTCTTTCCAATGCATGTCAAAATACTTTAATTTCTTCCGAAGTGGTAGGCTGAGAAGTTTATACTCCCTTTGTCCCCTTGAATTATAGTCCTCTTACATTGGGGTTTTGGATTTATTTTTTTTTTAATTAGAAAGACTGGTTGTGGCAGCTGAACACTGTGAAAAGAGTCTGGAAGATTTGCTGCGAGAGAGAAAGCCAGTCAGGTAAGGTGGATTCACTCACCATAATGTCATCTGTGGCAAAGTCCTAGACCTTTTTTTAAATTCTAGTGATTTATATAAATTTTACTTTGTTGAAGCTTAACCTAAAAATACTGTTTGTCAAGTAAAGCACTTGCCTGAAAGGAGGCATACTTGTTTCCATACTTATGAAAGGCAGAAGAGTTATGCTTGTAACTGAAATGCTTCATAACTCATAAAATCTTGTCTGTCTTATATTAGTAGTTTTGGTTTGGTGGTGGATTTTTTTTTTTTTTAAATAACAATTGGATGTATGACAGGTTAAATACCTTCCTAAGAATTAATTTGAAGTTTGTATGTGACACGTGAGGAAATAAAACTAGGACAGAATTTGTTGTGCATTTTTTTCATATGCAGAAATATAGAAAATTGCTTCCTAAAAAGTGAACAGGATGTCAGATACATATGCCAGGGTGCTAACAACCAATTTGAGTTTGGGTTAACAAAGTCACTTTGGCAAGGCTTTAGTCAAATCCAGGTTGAAAGGCTGGATTTCAAGAATATTTACTTGCACTCTAGGATGTATATAGTAGTAAACTGTCTATTTATGAAGTGGACTGGTGGCATAAATATTATCTAACATGGAAATTGTGAAGAGGCAAGGTGTTGTAGACTAACTGGTTATTTCCAAAATACACAAATATATAAATATAAAACACAGAGAAATCCAAAGTCTCTTTGTAGTTTCTGAAAAGTTTATAGAGGACATGAGATTTAATCTCTCCTGAGATTCATGGAAGCGTAGCGATCGTGATTGCTCAGTAAAATAGTCAAAACAAATTTTTATCTCTTTCCAGTTAACATTGCACAAATCTAATTTGAGGTGAGCCCATGTAAGATGCCTAAAGGGAGTAATACTGGAGTAAAGGGTGTATACTGGGAGTAAGCCTTTAGAGACTTGCAACCCCTGAACAGAATGCTGACAATATTGTCTGTCTTCCATTTTTTCTTGAGACAGGGGCGTATTTATTACAGCCCTTCACACAGGTTTGCATCAGGTACTTAGGGAAAGTTCCAGAAATAGCTGAATCATTAGAAACTCTTACTTCCTTTTTCCTTCAGTTTTCACACTGGTTTTAGAACGTTTATATCTTGGTGTCAGATGAGAAGCAGCTCAGACTCCTGCCTCTTGATTGGCTTTGACAAAGTAGGCTTGTAGCTGTTGTAATTTGCTTTGAAATGCTGGATACAGTGTACTTATATAGCTTCTCTGATAACTTGTGTGATTTAATCTTGCAGTGTTAGAATTGCAAGGGGCAAGATGTCCTTTTCTGAGGTAGGGAGAAAATTCTCTATCATAATTCTGTAAGCAGAACTTTCTCAAGTAACAGTTGTGGTTTGTATACACACCCATTATGTCCCTCTCTACTAGCATGTGTATTGTGGCATTCAGAAAGACTTCTGAGACATTTTTAGACAATTTGCTGAGGTATGCAACTTTGGGTTTTGACATGCTGAGACAAATGACTTAGTTTGTGACAATTACCTCAGCTATACAGACTGTGAATTTGTTGAGAGTAGATGTATAAGGCCTGACTTAAAGTTTTACTCTTAGCTTCAGAGAGTTTTTCAACTACCTGTTCTTTCTTTTAAGGAGGCAATTGGGATTTCTTCGGGAAGTTGGAGCACTTTAGGTATAGGGCTAAAATATAGCCTGTATGTATGTTCATAGCTTTAGGAGACATTAGTAATTCATCTACTGTAAATTATAGTTTTTGCAGTAGTAGCTAAAAGAGAAATTATTTTCACTTCAAAGTTTCTTGCAAGACTGATGCTTTCCCTCTACTCCTGTTTTTTGTTTGGGGTTGGTTGGTTGTTTTTTTATGAAAACTTTCTTTCCTGGTTCTTTTGCAAGACCCATAGATTTCCAAAAATTACTTGGATGGGCCAATTCCCAGTTATTGTTTATGTGATCTACTGTACCAGTTGCTTTTGGTGGGAAGTATCTGGCTTTTCCTGTGCATTTGGATTCTGTTGGTCAGTGGTAGCATAGCTGGTTACACACCCAAAGCTGATGTGTGTGCTATTGCAATTAATATTATAAACTGTTTATGGAATGTGAAAAGCTGGTTTCTAGATTAATTTTCCTGATGTCTGCCAGTAACCCAAGTCCTTTGCACCTGTACCATAAGCTGATGTAAAATCGGCAGGAAATCTTCTATTAGTATTGAAATTCAAGACATTACATTATGGATTGTATCTTTCCATACATACTGGAAAACAGGCCATCCAGCTGTTTGGTTGTTACTTGCAGTTAATCTTTCCTGAAGGCATGCATCAAGTGTAGCATACATTCCTGAGTATATGAATTATATGTGAAAGATAAAAAATGCAGTGCAGTTCTTTGTTCAGTTAACCTCAGGGTTTCACCAAGTCTTCTAATTCTGAAAAATCAGTTCCATGTAGGGGCCCAATACTGAAAGTCAGAGCTCTAGCCATTTACTTAATCTGCTCTATCACACTGCAGTAAGTCATTCCACTAAGCATGCCACCAAAAATTTTCTACAACTTGGATTTGCGCTGTGTTCAGGAATTCATGCATTACCAAACAATACTTTGACAGCAGTCTCTGGGAATTATAGAGATGATTTGTCTTTGTTCTCAAAGTTAACATGTTCAACTTCACTTTTTAAGTGCAGGTAAGTATTTGGTAATTTATAGCCAGATTACTTTTCTTTTTGGTGATGCATATTTGGGGTCCTAGAAGGAGCATATGCTACTGTTAGTAGAATCTCAGGTAAACTTCAGGAGCTCTCAAATGGATGAAATAAGTTGGCTCTTTGCAGTTCTTACTAGAAGTAACTGGATGCAGAGAAGGAATTGAATACAGCTCTTTACGGTTTTCTCTCTTTCATTCACAGGGTAGCCATGTGGACATTGTAACTACAATTACTGCTTCTAAAAGTGTCATTAATTCCTGTTTTCTTTACTGTGCCAACACAGGGCAGCACAATAATAGCAGGGGAGCTCTTTTGGAATTGTGTGCCACAGGAAACTCAGGCTCCAACCATGGATTAAGAGTTTTAGGATAGGGCAGGGTAAGAATTCTAGTCATATATCCCATTATTTGCCAAACCAGTTTCTGTTGTCCTTTCTGTGAGAGATTATAGTCTGGGTCGCTCTTCTCTGCATATTTATTCCCAGTTTATTGTCCTGTTTGTTGCTACAAATTATGCACTTCATTTTAGTTTATAGCAGTCACGTTGGTGCAAAATCGGCTCTCTGAAGTATGCTCTGGAATCAATTAAATGTTTAAAGGGCTAGGAATTTGCCTATGTAGTCAAGAAAAAGTAGTAAATACCTGGTTTAAGCCTGTGGTAGTTTACTGCTGTTCAGAGATTTGGAAATGTGTCTTGGTCTGGCGGATTTCCTCATGTCTTCTTGCACATGCAAGGATTTTGTTTTTTACTTGGGATTAACTTGAAAATAAGTAACAAAAAAATATCATGGGTAGAAGGTTTGTACTTAACAGTCTCACTAAGGGTACTTTCCATGTTTGTGGCAGTGTTTTACCAGATTTTCAAAGTTGCTAATTATTTTTAGCACTGTTGATACCACAGACCGACACATAACATGGGCATTTGTTTTTAAGGTTCTCCATCTTTTAAACACGTTCACAGCTACTCCTTTGGGACACTTCTTTAGACTGTCAAAGGAGTTATTTTCTCTGCTCCTGTGCTGTTATAATAGAGTTGTGAGCTTTTTCTTTTCTCTCATACTTGAAGTCTGTTTTTTCTTTGAAGAAGTTGATCTGTGCTTACATTCATCATAATAAAAATTCCAGCAAGTGCTGACATTGAGCAGACTTTTGGCACTTTCAGTAGACTGTCTTGATTGGTCTTGAGTTTGTGGCTTGGGCATTCTAAGCCTGTTCCTTTCTTCAATAAAATATAGTTGTCGTATGTTTTGGAAGTCATGGTTTTGAAAAATTACTAGTGAACCATCAGAGATACAAGGTATAGTTTGTTATACATGGAGCATTTGATGGGAAGCAGACCATGTCTGCAGCTGTTTACTAGTTTGGAGAAAACATGATGTGACTGATTCGGATGAGTACATTTTATTTGGCTGTATTGAGCAGCTGTCTGCTCATTGATTGCATTAGATGTTTTTCAAGTCGTCCTTGCTGTTAATGTGCCTATGGTGAACTTTGAACTCCATTACAGAAGAGATTATAAGATGGGGAGAAAAACCCACCATTTTTGAATAGCCAAGGATTCTTCAAAAATATTTTAAGACAGGTGCAAGTCATCAAAAGGCTGAAAGTTTTACATAATGTGACTTGAAGAGCTGCATATGAGCAGGACTTCAAGGGCTGAGTGTATTCTGCTTTGAATCAAGCCTGTGTTGGAATTTCACATGAGAGATCCATATGTTGTAATGAGGCTGCATTTAGGCAGGGTGAATGATGAAGTAGTAAAATGAAGTAGCATTAATAAACAAACAAAAAAGTGGGTGTTTTTTTCCCCACCCTAAGCATGTGTTAGTCTATAGTTAGGGCATTTAGTATCTGTAGAGTTCTCCTTTAGTGCCTTTTTTGGCAGTGCTTCTGTTCCAAAATTCTGATGAAGACTTAGTCTTAAGTTCAGACTTTAATATATTGTCCAGTGATGTTTCATATAGGAGGTTTTTATATTTCTATGAGTAGTTTTTAAACTGACTGCAAATTTTCCTGCAGTGTTCCTTTTGGCACAGGTTGTCTCCCGTGTCTGCCTTTCCCTTCACAATAAGAAAACGATTGAGTGGAATGGAAAAGGGATATGGCTTTCACAAGGTGGTTGAGGTGAGCATTTATTGCTTGGGATGTCTGAGTGACTTTTTTAGGTATGGAACTTGTTTAGTTGGCTGCAATATTTGATGGCAGCACAAAGACATTTCAGAACATGTATCTGTGTCTCCCTTACATGTGAAATGTACTAGTGAGTGCATGCTTGTTCCTTATCTTTCTCCCTTCTGGGATGAATGACAACAGAGGAGTTGTACTCTTTCAGATTATGATAATCTCTGCCTCTAGCCATTAGAAAGTAGATAGGCTGGGTATATCTAACGAAGTCTGTAGACGTGGAAAAAGTACGTAGAAAGGCATTCCATTTCAGTCCTCTGCTCTACCGTGCTGCTTTTGCAGCTGCTTGTAGACACTTTGTACAGATTTCCGTGCTAAAAGCAGTATTAAAGATCTTGAGCTGAAGATGAGTTATGCTCAGTTAATTGAGAACAAAAGTAGTGGAGAGTTCAGTGTCTTTCACATCTAGTGTTAAGAGGATGTTGAGTTTCTCTTGAACAGATCAGACCAGACACCGTCCTCAGCAGGAGGGTGGCTTCATCCTGTGGAGATATTTCTGCAAGGAAGTCTGTAGGGATCAGTATTAAAATTCCGTTCTGTGCACATGAGCGAACTGCTACTAATGAGCTAATGGCTGAAAAACCAAATGTCACATTTGTACTGTGCAAATCTCACTGGATTTAAGCCACATTATTAATCTTAATGTTGATTTATGATAGTTATGTTTTAGAAGAAAAATTTCCTGTAGACTTGTGAGAACAAGATGTGGTGACTATATGGTTACTTTAACTTAATACAGCACTTGGCACTTCATCCTGCTTTAAGGAAGTTAAAAAAGCAAGTGTTTTTAAAGTGCAAGTTTTTGCATTTGGAACTACTGAGCAATGTCTTCAGGGATAGCATTTGTCACTAATTAGGGATCAGACAGCTGGTTTATTTTGATGCATCGATATGCATGCAAACATCTGTGACGTCATTGTGGTTTGATATCATTTGTGCATATGGATGTTCTCTCTTTGGGTTGAAGCTCTTGTACTTCACAGTGCATATAACACTGCTTTCAGTCCAAGCTAGCTGCTTTCCTGCCGAGAAGCTCCACTAGTCCCATACCATCCCTACATCAGTGTTGTGCCAGACTTGAAATGTTAGATTCACAGGACATGTTAGGAGAAGCATCATATAGCACCTTTTTCCTCACCCTGCAGTTTTATGGGCACCATATCCTGAGCACAGCACTAATCAAACTGGATTGCTTGGCTTCTAAACCAACAGGACCTTCAGATGGACAAATGAACATGTAGACTTGTGCATGCATTAACAGTTAAAGAGATAGCAGGGAATTGGAGATTGCTATGGTAGGAGTGTGTGGAAGGCTGTTGAAGCAGGCTAGTTTTAAAGTCTGAAATGTAATTTAATTCAGTAACAACAAAGTTCTTGCTAAAGGTTAAGTCATTCATGCTATTAATCATCACTGTGTACACCAAACTGTTTAACACATGTTGTAAATCAGCTGTGAGTCTGCAGTGCCATGGGGCTGATGCTGCTAATCGAGTAGCTGTGGCTCTTGGTTTTTGGATGTCAAGATGGTCAGGCTTCAGAGCTCTTTATGTGAAGTAAAAATGAGTATGGACGGTTCTTTCTTCTGCTATTATTTAATGCCTGATTTTTTTTTATTATTTTTTTTTTGTTTGTTTGTTAGCACCACTCTCCAGCCTCTTACAAGGAGTGGCCTCCTGTACTTACAGTACTGCTTGCTTTACGTTTTACCTGTAATCCTTAAGCATTTGGGAGTATAATCTGCATACTTATCCTCTGTGCTTCCCTTGGCCTTTTTTTGGGCTACTTGTGTTGTATGGGTATCTCTACATGCAGCTATATCTACCCCTTTGATCACATATCTCATGCATTTCAAGGAAATTTAACACTAATTATATGCTGGTAAATACATTTATAATTGATAGTCACAGGTATCCACTTTGGCTACACTTGAGTATTTTGTTTCTCTACATGGGTGTTTCCTGCCTGCTGTGATGACATGTACTGGCATATAGATCAAAGTGATGCACTTCTAATGCCTTTTGGAATAGTAGTTGTTAGCTGTGAAATTCCTAACAGCACCATTGCTTATTGGCCTAGTTGCAAAGTCCCTTTGATCACCTGTGCTTGCAGACTGTTCTTCTCTTGGAACTTGCTGTTCTGCTTCACTTTTGAGTATCATCCTGTACTATTGATAGAGGGATCCAGGTTTTTGAGCTAACCACGTGTGGCTTGTAACTTGAGATGCTAGCTTTTCAAGTGTGGTAGGGCCAAGTTCTTTGTTAAAAGAACACTGTTGGAAAGACTACTGATTTACAGGAAGTGCCTGGCTTTCAAAGCGAACATTTTTTGTTCATGGCTTCAAAATTGTATTGCACCTTTATAAAATGGGCAGAGAGTTAAGTAGGAATGTGGCTTGTTGCTAATGCATAGTCCTATCATGCAGAGGTGCCAGAAGTGCAGCTTTTCTCTCAAAGGCTGAAAAATTTATAAAGGGATGCTTTAGTGCCGTTTTCTGAGGTGCTTTTCGTGCTGTTCTGTAACTCCTAAAAGTATAGCATGCTCAGTTATCAATCCTACTAACAACTGTACTTATTTGAGTTAGTGCTTATTTTTGTTTCTTTGAGCTTACTTTCCATTTTTAAAAATAGTTTCTTTCTTAAAAAGTTAATTTTCTAGCGTGTTAGCTCTGCAGCTACTCTGTCAAGTAGTCAACAGGCCTGCCCTGCCCTCTTGGTTTTATTTCTAATTGGCAGTGCTTCACAGAACTGCAGAAATGAATAACCAAAAATCAATCCTGTCTGGCTGCAAGAACAGTGTTATTTATTGTTAGCCAGTCATGATTTCTAGAGCTGTCAGTTTAGTTCATGTTGCTACACAGCTGCAACCATCTTAACTTTATTAATAGCTAGACTTCATTTTCAGCATTTATTTTAAAAAGTATTAATTAAAAGGATTCTTCATGAGATTTTTTAGTTGCACCTGGAGCAGCACAGAAAGACTTGAGAAACTGCACCTCATTGTATAGTGAAGTTAGAGACCCAGCACTTCTGTTGCAGTGGGAAAGAGAGAGTTGGCATGGCTAACATTAAGCAAAATTCTGTTCTCATGCTATAGGTAAAAGTCTTCCATAAAAATCAACTAAATTATTCTGTTATCTATGGTAACCTTAAATGGGAGCAAGCATCCCTATAGTATTAAAATGCCTGCTTGATATCTGGCCCTCAGATGCAATTAGGCAAGAGTCCTCTCCACTCTGAGTGGTTAACCACATATGCTCCTTGGCTGTGGTGAAAGAAACTGTGGACAGTTGTAGCTCAGACCATTGCCCCCTGCTTATGTCCTGGTGCTGTAGGTAGGAGTTCATACACATAAAGCTGGCTGAGGTTGGCAGCTGGCTTAGGTGTAGGGACAGCCTGTTGGTGCTGTGCTCCCCTTGGCCCACACTGCTAGACTCTGTTTGTGGAACCCAGTAGCATAGGTTACTACAAATGAGGTAAAAAAGCCTTGGATGACCTATTGTAAGAAAAAGGATCTTTCTCAGTTTATCTCCATTAGCAAGTAATGTGGGCCACTAGGAACAGTTCTGTAAAGCTATACATCTTTTAGGGGTGCTGATGCCGTATATTCCCCAATGTATTTCAATGCATACACTTAGTATGGACCAACAACTGTATAATACAGGAATGAAAGCCCCTGCTGAAAGACTCAACTAAGGCATTGTTTCTAAATAAAATATCTTTAACTTTTTCTTTGTAAATAGTATCATTTTAAGCAAAAACTTCTTGGAAAGTGTCCTCTTAGTAATGCTACCTCAAAATAATTTCTCTGCTTGCAGCTGAAAACATGACAAGACCTTTAGTCTTGTAATGATATAGTTGCAGAGTTGTTCCTAAGAACAAACAGATTTTATCCCATTCCCCATCAGCATTAGAACTTAAAAATGTTGCTGTTTTCATTTGTGTTTCTGAAGAAATCCTGATGTGATACTTGTCTTTGTAGCAGAGAATCCTCAGCCTTAGGAAATCACAGGTAGCTTTATAAAGTGGATAAAAGGTTACAGCTTCCATTTAATGAGGCTCGAGTTCTGTCTGGGTAAAGACAGGAGGAGGACAGTAGGTGCCCAATGATGCTGTTCTTTGATATGTATATAGCTGTGCCTTTAAGAAAATGTTTCTCTTCTGGCCTTGGTGTATAGAAGGAAGCTGCACTCAGTTAACAGGAGCACAGTAAGGCAGTTCTGGTACTATCCTTCCACCCAGCCCACTTCCCTTTTTTCATGGCAAAGACTATACTAGTAAATGCTGTGTGCTTAATGAGAGGAGGCAGAAAAGCAGTGATGAAATTAATCAGCAGTATCCTGTCAGCAAACCTTGAAAAGCAGTGCTTCTGAGTGACTAATGCAAGTAGTGCTGAGACTTTGCTGACTTTATGGAATAGCTGCTGAACAAGGACATAAGTGTCTATTTTAAGTGTAGTATTGAAAGATTTGACTAACTTTTGGATATTCATTGGGTGGACTAACAAGCCAAGATGTATGGTTTGGTTTAATTACTCTATGAAGCTGTCCTTTACCTGTGCCTTCATTCATTGTTTTATGAACTGTTTTATCATACAAGTTGAGACCTTCATAAAAATGTAACATCATTTGTGTTACTTCTGAAG
This sequence comes from Picus viridis, assembly GCA_033816785.1. Taxonomy (NCBI): domain Eukaryota; kingdom Metazoa; phylum Chordata; class Aves; order Piciformes; family Picidae; genus Picus; species Picus viridis. The sequence goes on along the minus strand of CM066582.1, from coordinate 8,574,176 downwards.
TCATGCTTGCAGTTTATAATTTGAAATAAGGAATGAAAGGACTTTCTGAGTTTCCTCAGATGAGTAATATGAACTTGTTGAAAATATCCTGTGTGAAATACCTTTGTGGATGACTTAGACACTTCCTGAGGACTCTCCCTATAAATGTCTTTTTTCCCCTTATATTCTCTACTTGTTGCATTCCCTTCCAGTTCATTTAATTCTGATAATGTGAATGCATTTCCAAGTAAATTGGCAGTGTTTATAATCTCAGTCCCTAGTGCCATTTTTTTAATCAAACACATAATAAAGTGCTAAATAAACCATTCCCACCTGCATCAAACTCTTTATGTTTTGTATAGGGTATTTTGTAATTTATTTACCCAGGAAGACCCAATTTATCTTCACATCTGGTTCTCAACCCAGTCCTGCTTTTTATCCAGTTTTCCAGCTGGTTAACTGAGGCATAAGGAGGTCAGATGGCTTTCTTGAGGTCAGTGTAGTGATTGTCTCAGCTGGGATTATACCCAAACTTTATTCTTTGCTGTAATCACTTGGCCACACCACTCCTAACCAGTCCATCCACTTTGTTGGCTGTAATGGAACTAACTGCAAATGTCATTTTCTTCGTTTTATAGTTTTGCTTGTATTGAAATACTGTCACATTTGTGAGAAACATTACATCTGTTCACAACCTGGTCCTGTTCCACTTTGAACAGACGGAATCTTTTGTGATGAATCGCCTTCCTGAACTCCAAATGCATGTTAGTTTCACAAGTTGTGGGGTAGTGTTTGATGACATTGCTGGTTTGTGTTGCTCTGGTGTGCTTCCTTAGGGCAGACCCTGTCTGACACTCCTCTCTGGAAAAGAAACCCATACTTTTGCTCCTGTGTATCAGTGCCATAAGATTCTGAAGACTCTGATTGCTGAGACTCTCTTCCTCTAGAGTTTACTTGTTCAAATCAGTGATATAATGGTAGAACAAGATGCAGAGATTTGATCAAGGACTTCTTTAAGCATGCATTTCTGTGTATGTACCCATGAGTTGTAAGTCTGGGGAAAGAGAAATTTTGGCACATGGTATCATCAAAATAATCTTATCCCATTTGGTCTTGCTCTGCCTTCCTGAGAGGAGCTTGTGTTGTCCGTTTCCTCTTTGCCTTGAGTCACCATTGCATGGAAGGCTAGTCCGCTAGTCCATGTACCCACTAGTCTGGTAGGTAAAAAACATTAGAGGGCTCTCTGTAGTTAAGGAGGTGATGAGATTTGGTTTCTGATTCCAGTCCTGTGTTATTTCAAACTAGATCATACACATGTTGTTTACTAGATCATACACTCTTATTCAAAATACTACTAAGTGTAGATTTCATTTGCAATACTTTCCAGACATGGCTTTCTTCTTTCTGCAAAATGGATTAAGTGTTCCATGTTGACTGTTACAATAGAGTAAAAGCAAGTGAAATTTACAGCTGGCAATAAGCAGTTAAAAATATCACAAATAGATTTGTAACAACCAGAAATATTTTTCTCCAAGATTTTCCTGCTGCCTTCATGTTGCATCCAGCTCCAGGTATCTTTGTTCCTGTACTGCTGTCCAGGTGCCTCTGTGTGTTCTGGCTAACTGCACTGTAGGTAGCTACAGTTTCCTGGGTCATAGTCTTCAAAAGGGGAAGTTGCTATGTCTAGAAGGTAGGACTGGAGACAGTAAGCAGACAGAACAATCTTCTGAGATACTCCATTGTGCTTCCTTATTAGACTCTTTTATTACAGCACCAAAAAAGGCTTGAGAAGATTTATTTCCAGCTGATGCCACAAATGCACTTCTGTTAAGTATGATGAATACAGTGAATTCACATGCAGATTGGCATTTGTTTTCTTTAACACTGGAGGAAAAGAAACTTGTGTGAAGCTGTAGCTTCCATGTTACTGACCTAAATGCTGAATTTTTTTCTCTTCATTATTTGGTTTGAGTTTTTGTTTTAGTTTTGTTTGTTTATTTTTTTGGTTGTTGGTTTGTTTGTTTTTTTCCTCACACTGGAACTATTTTTATTTAAACAGTTTAATGGGTCAAGTCTCCTGACCCACACATTTCCAACTGTATTATCTGCAGTCTTCTTGATCTGAGGTATTCAAAATGTCATGCATCAAGTAGGTTTCATTTTCTCTTCAGCAGCCTGTGGTATACGTAGGGACTCCTGCTGCTGGCTGTCAAATTAATTTTTCCAAAGTCAACTTTCTTTCTGTGGAGTTAATTGTTTTCTTGCTTGAACCTGAAAGTTAAAATTGGTATTCTGGAAGTTACAGCAACAGAGCACCATGAGAAGGTCCTCAGGATAAAATAGATAGCAAGGAGATCTTACCAACAGAATACTCAGTGGCTGCACATTTCCACAGTAACTCCTTGCCAGTATTCTGTAAATATGAACGTGGATGAAAGACTTGGAATAATGTGTATCCTCTTATGAGATCTGTTGAAGGCTTACAGGAATCATATTGTGTTCTGAATTAATAAGACATGATGCTTAGGAGGCAAACTTCCCCTGCCCTCCCCTCCACTAGAAGCAAGCCTGAATTAAAGAGGTTGGAAGCCAGGAAAATATCAGGGAACATTTTGTATATGCTTGTCCCTCTCTCATAGGCATCTGCCTGCCATCTTTCTTTGGAAGCAGGATGGTAGTCTCAAATAGTTTTTAGTCTGACCTAGTATAACCCTTTGTAGGGTTTGGAAGACATTATCACTGCCATTAAAAAATCACAAAGAAGTTAATAAATAACCAAACTAAATAGGTGATGATGTTGGGTTGGGGCTGTTTGTGGGGTTTTGGGTTTGGTTTTTTTTTTTTTTTTTTTGTTTTGTTTTGTTTTGTTTTTTTTGGCAAGAATTCAGAATCCCACCTTGACTTAAACTTTCTGATTTCTAAATATGTTTCCAACCTTTTTTTGTTTGATCTTGTTGCTTTTGTAGACCAGCGGCTTGGTCGGTTCTCCCTAGATGTTGGTTGTTCCTGTGTGCTGCTCTGTGTTCACTTTTACGTCTTCATTCTATTTGTTAATTCAGGGGCTTACTGGCTTTACTTGGTTCTTGATAAATTCCTCTCCTCCCCCCAACCCCCTCCTTCAGTTTTGTTAATATCTGATCCTTTTGAAGAAAGGTAAGAGACTCAGTGTGCCAATTACTTCTTGTACAACTTTTCCCTGTCACCCTGGCCTAGAAGCTGGTCTCAAAAAGTGACAAGTGCTGTAAACTATCAGATTATTTCATCAGCTGGTTTGCAGCACCACAAAAGAATGAAACTCTCCTAAAACATCTGTTTCCTAACAGGTTAGATTCATGAAGTAAACTTCCAGAAAGTGACTTTGTGTCCTTCACAGTAAGAATTCAACAGGATGGTGATCAGGCTGACAGCTAAGTGGAAGCGTTCATGTGTTTTGTGAAGGCACAGTGCAGCCACCTGTATACTATTACAGTGTGGCAATTAGTCATTTGTCTGGTATAGCTTTTGGTCGGAGAAATCCTGGAGGTAATAAAACAATCCTCATTTTTGTGGGTTTTTAACTGTCTTCCCTTCTCTTTCCACCCACAAATGCCATGGCCTCTTAACCATGCTGGTTTTGTACTCTTGGCTAAACTTGCTCATATAAAGTTGTCTTGGTTTTTTTGGGTTTGGTTTATTTTTATTGGTGGTTTTTTTCCCCCCCTGCTTACAATAGAAATTTGAGGGAGAAATTAAGTTATCTTTTGTGCTTCCTTTGCTGTACATTCTGGTTCAATACATTCTATGTAATCAAGCTGCAGTCCTAAATCTGGCATTGCTTTTAATCCTTCCATTCTTCACTTCTAGAATGAAACAACACAAAATTACCCCTTTCCACGGGGCTATGTTTCTTCTTCTCCAAACCAGAAAAAAAGAAGGCACTGATTAAATCCAAGCAGTTTGATTTTTGTATCAGTGTGCAATTCTTTCACTTGAAAAGAAGTGCTTTTCAAAAACCTAGCTCAGTAGGTGTCTGCATGTAGACCCTATCAAGGACTAAACTACTAGAGTTGCTGTGTCACCTGATGATGCCTCCCCAACACAGAAGGGGAATTGGAAAAGGGAGACAACACTTGTGGGTTGAAATGAAAACACATTTAATGAAAGTGCAAAACTAATAATAATGCAACTATGTACACAAAGTTATACTAAGCCAAGGGAATGTACAGTGGTCACAATAAATGAGAGGGCAGTCCTTGTGACCAGAATCATAAGCAAGGCTCTTCCAGAGATACTGACCTTGAGAGGAGGAGTAAGAGCCTGAGTCTCCTGTCCTTAGCAAACTTCTCCTTTTACAATGAATAGGATGTTTATGGTATGAAATACACCTAATAGCTGGCTTGGGTCAGCTGCCCTGGCTTTTGCACCTTCCCGGTATAAGTTCCAGCTCGCTTGAAACTTCTAGCAGCCTGCATCTATATCTATTTTGAGCAGTGGAATTTTTTGCTTTACTGTTTTGAAGTCACAGTCATTAGCTGCTGAGATGATGAGGGGATTTCATTCCACACAACTGTCATTATGGCTCTTGCTAGTTCAGTGATACAGTGTGGTTGATGTTGAACCTGCTATGCCTCCATTTTGCTGCCTTTTCTCCTGATTTGGTTCTAGTGCTTTTGCTGTTGGCTTTTTCTCCCACCTCCTGATAAAGGCGGTTACCGAAGCCTCTGCAGTTCAATAGCTCCAGTGGCTAAACCACTCCTCTAGTGATTCAACTATAGCTAGTCTGTTTAAAATTAAAACCAGGCTTCCAGATAACAAAGGGAAAAGTTTTGGAATCTGCTCAGACCTTGCCCCCAGCAGTGGGTATTGTAAATGTCTTTCTCACCGATTTTTCTTTTTCTGTTTATGGAGTGTTTTTTAAAGTTCAGCTTAACGTGAGGCCTGGAAGCAGCTTCACTTGCAGAACTCCTTTGCAATGCTTGGAGTGTTGACAGTGGCTGTAGAAACTAGGAGAGCAGAGACCCATGATGCAAGGGGACAGCCTTGGTAATCATCTCCAGTGAGGCAAGGGATTGCTGTTGAACTTGGCCTTGGGGAGTTTGAAGCAGGGGGACCTTCCGTGCTCAGTTACCAGCAATGAGTGTTGTTGTCAGACCCTTTGCAATAAAATGCAGATCTTGTGGGTGATAGCCACAAACAGTGTGCTTGGCCTAATAAACGAAGTAAGAACTAGGTAGTGTGCAACAGCAGTACCATGAGCTTGTACAGAGTTGCCTCTTTTCTGAGGAGGTAGTACGTGTGCTTCAGCTTGAGGGTGAGGTACTTGGCTGAATGCAATTATGTGCAATAAAAAATGCGTAGCATTCATGTGTTGCTGGCCCTGGAGGTTTTATCCGAAGGAGCAAAGAATCCAAAAGCAGTATTATCAGGGTTTTGCCTGGGCTATTATATCGATTGCAAGCCAAGGCATGTAATAAATGGGTGTCTGAGGCCCCCTAGTGCCACCAGGGAACACTGCTCTTCAGGCACAACATCTACCAAGTTGCACGAAGAAACACTTTAAAGGCTGAAATACTTTGCAGTGTACTAATTGTTCACATGTGATTGTTTCCTTGCTGGAAACATGAGTTCTTCATAATTTACTTTTCACGTTTTGTTTTGCAAAGCTGTGCAAAAATTGGGAGAGAGGATTCTGTTTGCAGCCATTGTTGGTAGTATTTGTGTGGCAGGCAAAAACCTCTCTGGGGAACCAAAGGCTTGTAAGGGACATTTTTGGCCACGGTTACATCTCTCTACCCAAGAATGACAGGGAGGAAACTCTACACAGCTAGTAGTGGCTGATGCTGTGGTCTATTATGTAACTTGGGTGTGGGAGGGATGGGGAAGAAAAAGTGCCCTTGAGGGAGGAGTGAGATAGTTGTGGGGGTTTTGTTTGGTTTTGTGGTTATTTGCCATGTGGTTTTGGTTGAATTGCTAAGACCTTAAGAATCACTCCCAAATCCTTAGATCATAGTGTGGACATCTGTTAGGATAGCTTTCTTTTCTGCTTAAAATTTAACTTAAAAGTGAGTGTTCACAGCTAGTGTAAAGTAGCATAGAGCTATATCTCAAGGAAAAAGTTTAAAGAATAGTGCCATGTAAGGGAATAATGGTGGCCTTAGACTGTTGTTAAAACAGCTCTTTTGTACTTCTCTGTTGTCTTGGTCTCAGAAGTAATTGGAATTGTGGCTTTGTCAAAATCTAGCTGTTTACTCTGTAAACATGTTTTTGGTATTTCATCAGGTATGAACAGTAGCTAAAGACATTAATTTTGGTGTTTGGCTGGCTAACTGGCTTATCACTTGCCACTCCGTAATGTTCCCCTTCATTTGGCTGTTGCAAATTTTTAATGAGCAAGAGAACGTGGTGACCCTTGCATGGAAAGCTGCTGTATGTTATTCTTTTGAAATGAATTTTTGAAATGGGGATGTTAAAGTTAGGCCTTTGTAAAGAGAGATGCTTTGTGTTCCGGACATGTTTATAACCCGGTCTCTTCAGAGAGAAAGTTGCCACACAGACCTAAAATGTGCTCTGAGGGAGAGTGGGTGGGAAATAACAAGGGTTAAAATGTTAAAGGGAGATCTCTCGGAGTGGTTTTAGATCTGTGCCTTTTCTTCTCACACACTTAGGAGACTTAATGCTGATGGTCTCTGTACCAATTCCTGTTCACTTGTTCACAGAAACTCCTCTTTAGAGTTATCAGTTCTTACAGTAAATAACTTTTGTCAAAATACATAGTTATGTCAAAATGGTCTCCATTGCTTTCCAAAGACTGTAAGATTGATAATTCCAAGGCTATAAGCCAAAATGTGCTGAAAATCAGTTTTTCTGTGCTTTATTTTGTTCCTGGTTTCAGATGTTGAGACAACCAAAAACGAGATCTCGCCAAAGGAGTGATCACTCCTGGATGTTCCTCTACACTGTCTTTCAGTTGACATCTGAGTTTCAAAAGAAAATTCTGTTCAGTTGAAGTTTTCTGTGAACATCAATAGCACATTTAAGGAGAACAAAAACAAAGGAGGGTTGGGATTCTTTTTTCTTGATTAGTTGAGGTATAGCTCATCATTTCTGTTGCAGGGAATATTTTATACTTTGTCACAATCTTCTGCCATTTTTGATGACCAGTTCAAATTGCAGGATATTGAATGGCATTGAATACATCCTACCATATTCAGGGTTGATCCTTTAAACTTTTCTGGAATTGTAAGTGCTTCACTTGGGTTTGTAATAGCTGTGGAACACTACATTTTTACAAATTAAGAAGGTATGCATTCAATATAACTTGGGTTTTTTTTTTCTTTCCCAGTCCCTCAAGAATCTTGTGCATTGCATATGAGGTTTTGCAAGGTTTGCAATACATGAACAAGCATGGAATGGTCCACCGAGCACTCTCTCCTTGCAATATTCTTTTGGATCGGAAGGTACAGCTACAACAATAAATCCGTGGGTTTGCTTGGTTTGTGGTTTTCCTTCTTGCTGCCAGCAAGTAACATGCTGTGTCACATATGGAGACTGGGCAGTTGCAGTCCTTCTAATGGGGGGAAAATTGTCTGTCTGGAAAAGCGTTGGCTTAGCTCAGCTTTGTTGTTGTGTGTGTTTGTTTTGTTTGGTTGTTTTTTTTAATTACAAATTTCTCTCATTTTCTATATTTCAAATTTATTTCAGTTTTTTTCCCCTTTCCCCATATTCTTCTACCCCAAACCAATTTTTTAACCTTTTAATTCTTAAGAAGAGTTAACTTTTCATTGTAATTAGCTTCAAGACCTTCCTAGGAATAGGGAAATATTTCTTCTGGCTAATTAGCTGTTAATAGTGTTTCCTGTGCTTCCGGGTGACCTGATACTTGACTCTTACTTTCAAGATTTCAACATATTTCTTTGTAAATATTAAATTATTAAAATTCCAGTATTTCTCAATTCTGTTGTCACAGACTATTGAGTTGGCAGCATTTGCTACAGGTTCTGCTTATAAAAGCTGAGGGAAATGAATAGCTGCTGTTGTACTCAGAGCAGTCTCTTCATCTGAACTGGCAGCTGAAGAGCTTATCCTGTCTGCATAACACCTTTCTCCTTCCTCTGCTTACTAACTGTAGGTAGAATAGCTGGATCCTCCCCTTAGATTGCAGAAAAGAAAAAGGGACACTTTTATATATTTGTAAACAAAGTAACAATGCTCTAAGAAGCAAAAGTATTTTAGGATTTTAATGTACTGCTAACATCATAAAAAGAATGAAAAAGGGCCATGAGACCAGAAACTTCTGAACTTTTCCCTTGCGCTTTGAAGAGTTTGCTGATGGAGCCTTCACTGTTGCACCATCGGCAGGCTGGCTCAGTACAGTTCAAAATCTAGCAGAAAAAACACCTCAATTTAACTTCTATGGGGTGTTTTTTTTTTTTTTTTTTTTTTTTTTGTTTTTTTTTAATTGCTTTGGTGTTAACTTTCTGCCTCCAGAAAATAAAAGCACCTGGAAAACTTGTTTGTTTGAAATGTGGGTTGATATACTTAGGGAGAACAAGATAAGTTGAGGGAATGAATGGAGGAGCAAGGCTGGATAAAGGAAGAAGGTGAGGGAATAGGGCTGATGTTTAGGGAGTTCTCGTATTCAAACAGGATTTTGAACAGTTTTCAAACAGGGAAAATGCTCAATAGAGTATTTATATTAAAGCCTTTTTTACTGAAAACATAGTGTGAGTTACGAAGTCCTGATTTTCTTTTGTGTTCATGTACTTAATGCTCTTAAAAAGCACCCTAGTAACTTGGAGTGGAGTTCTGCATAGCAGGAAACAAATGTAAGAGGATGGCTTTGTATAGGTATCTGTCTGTCTTCTGACATCTGATGGGACTTGACATTAATTTATTTATTTTTTAAACTTAAACACAGATTCTGCAAATGTCCTTTTTCTCACGCCACACCCCCCTTTTTCAGGGTCATGTGAAGCTGGCTAAATTTGGACTCTACCATATGACTGCTCAAGGTGTTGATGTTGATTTTCCTATAGGGTAAGGATGTAGCTACACAAATGTATTAGGAATGTTTGATTTTTTCACTAAATATATTTGTTTTGCAAAATTGCCCTCAAAAATGTGTTGTACACGCAGGTTGCCTTTTTAATTCCTGTCTGTTGCATACATCCTTTACATAGAAGCTTCTAATAATGCCACTGAAGAGAACATCCTCTCACTAGGTGAAATTAATGAAAGACAGAGAATGGGTACCGTGCAGGAATGTTACTGTAATTATACCATGTCAGTGCTTACTGCCTGAATTTGCTCTTGTAGTTCCTTGTGAGCCAAATTGTGGAGCTAAGAGCTAATTTCAAATCCAGGAACAAGCACAGTCAGGCTTCACTTTTTCCTCATCTGTGTAGGCTTGTTGCCTTCATCATTTTGTGATTTTATTTTTTTTGGGAGGTGAACTTACTGTCTAGACATGCTTTGTTGCAATGTTTCCTTACCACTTTTTGTTTTTATGAGGTGTCATGTTTGCAGTTTAAATACTGATTGTTAAAGAGGTGACCAAAATAAGTAATGATGTTTCTATTCAAGCTTTGAATTACTTTTTTCAAGTGTTCTAGTGAATTGTTGACAAAAAAAGAAATAATGATACTTTAAAACTCTGTAGCAGCAGTCAGAATATGTCCTCAACAGCTTTTGTTACTTTTGTCTTCACAAGTTCAAAAGTTATTTGATGGAAATGCTGTCAGTGGTGTGGAATACAGTGAGCGCTCTAAAATATGAACCTAGGGTACAGTTATCTAATGCATTGCTGCTAAAACTTGATACAAATTTTCAGTGAGATAAGCAGACACACTACTTTGAAAGCTGTTCTTATTCCCTCCGTTTTACGTAGCAGGCTCTGTGTTTTGCAATTGCAGTGAAACTGTTGCCATGTCTAGATTTTACCTCCGTTCACTAGAGCAATCTGCGTTGCTATGAATTCTATCAAAATGCAAATTTATTTTGATTAGCTGAAAAGCAGAGGCTTTTTGGACATGCAGGATATTACTTAATGTTTATTTATCTTTCTAGGTATCCATCATATCTGGCACCTGAGGTAATTGCACAGGGAATAGTCAAACCAAGTGATCATACTCAGTGTGAGAAGCCTCTGCCTTCTGGCCCTAAATCAGATCTGTGGTCTCTTGGTATAATATTATTTGAGCTTTGCATGGTATGTAAGAGGATAATTCTCTTCATCAAGACTCTTGGGGAACAGTTAACTTGGTTATCTTTGAGTATGGGGTTAATGACACCTTGCCCGTCACCCAAGTCCAAATACCAGAATATGTTAGCATTTCTACCTGGACATTAATGGTGGGAGTTGAAGTAATAGGATGTATATTGACCTGGTATGCGTATTAACCACAAAGGGTAGCTGCCTGTTGAGCCACAGTAGTGTGATTGCATGATAGAATTCTTAGCAAGAAATAGCTTCTGAACCAGGAAGTCTCTCTAGGTAATTTGGTTTTTTAATTGTGCTTTCAAGCACAAAATAACCATTGCTGCCATGCCCTCATTCTCCTTGGGGGGGATGAGAAACTAATGAAGTGTCATTGAGAGGGAGAGATGAGAGAATCTGCCTTATCACCAGAGTTTAAAGAGATTCTGTGTGGAATTATAGGGTTTATTTGGAAAACGCTTGTTTGACTCCGGAAGTTGAAATTACAGCAGCATAATCTTTACCGTGCCTGTATTTTAAATTGGACTTCTCTCCTTTGAACAGCAACATTCTGTAGGGAGATGGGATCTAGCCAACACCTCAGCATTTAGACTCATTGCATCAGAAACTAAATTGTCAGGCAATTGCGTAGTCAAGAACCTCTTTTATATAATGATTAGATCAGGACGTTGAAAGGAGTGTTCTTTTGCAGGTTATACATTGTCTTATGTATTGTTCATAGAGGATTATTTATTCTTTTGAGTGAGTAAATGTCCTTTAAAATACAGTAATTATACTTTTTGAAACACCTTTAAAGGGATTTTCAGATGACTTAAAAAAAGCGCTGTGCGGTAATACCAGCTGTGATGATTCCCGTGTTTAGTAATTAATTAATTAGTAATTAATATGTTCATGCTCAAAAATAGTTTTTGAAAGCTTGTTACTCAATTAGTAATAAACCTGAAATTTGCTAAGATGGCTTTGGGCTCTGTTTTACATATTTTTGTGTGTGTTTGCATTTGTCCCAGTTAAGAGCCCTCATGAATGTTGTATTATTTTGTGACAGCATGAAAGCATTTCTGCTATAGTTGGGGTATATAGTGTTTTCTGTTCTAACAGCTGCTTTCTCTAAATCTAAAATTCATGTGTGGAAACTTATTTCACTGTCTGTTGTATATAGATGAGTGTGTATGTGCATCTAAATACCTAAAATTTATTCTAGCTATTAACTTGATTTTTGTTATTCATTTAGGGGAGAAAATTATTTCAGAGTTTGGAGATAGCAGAAAGACTGAAATTTATAATTACATTAGGTAAGTAGCACAAACCCAATTCTGCAAGTTTCCAAGCAGTTCTGTAATTAGAACTTTACGTACTAGTCAGTTTGTAATGCTCAGACCTAAGGCTCTTTACCTTGCCAGCTTTCATCTCCAGAATGAAATAGGCATTTGAAGCATGATTGTTTGTCTAGAGAAGATACAGAGATGTGTGTCAGGAAAAATAACTTTGCAGAAAAGCTAAGAGTATGTTAGAGTAAGGGCAATCTATAAAAAACCCCATGCTTGGGGATGGGGGTTTTCATTTTCATGGTTATTGGATTATTTTTTTTTTTTAATTTTCTCTTTTTGATGTGCTGCAGGAGATTTCTAAAGTGAGTTAGGAATTACATGGTCCTAAAGAAAACTGTCCCTGCAATGGCAGTGCTGATGTACCAAATCCCAAGCAGGGAGACACAGAACTTAAATAGGAAGACATAAAATAATAAGAGCTGAGAAGCATATTGCTGGATCCAGGCCTTTGTTTGTGGCTGCACCTATGAACTATAAAACACTGCAGTAGACATGGAATTTTTGCTTAATGTAAATGAGTCTGGGAGTGGGACTACTTTCTGGTTTTTAAAACTCGATTTCCTGTGGGGTTTATGTGCAAACCATGGGGAGGGCATGAAATTGCTCTGGATAGTAATAACTTATTGGTGAAAATACAAGTGGCATACAGTAATGTTAGTCACTGTCAGCTGAAACTTTTCATTCAGCAGTTAGTGCTTGGGTGCTGCAATTCTGACTGTTTTGGCAAGTGATTTGTTAATTAAGCTTCCTGAAGCATTTCAGTCCCCTTCAAGTTGAATGCAAGTTATTGTTAACCTTTACCCCCACTGCAAAGCATTCGTATGCGTACTTGTGAATTATTGTATCAATTATCAGTTCTAAATACTGCTAGTGTTATCTGCAAGTAGAAACAAAACAAAAAACTACTTTGAGCTTCTATATGCAGGGATTTTGAAGTGTTTTTCAGTTTTGTTTATTATTTATTATAAATAGACTTTTAATTTATTTGGCAGAGACTAATACTCTGATTACTAAGCCTGCAAAAAGATTTTTCACTGTTAAATTAGGTGGGTTACTTACCTTATTTAAGCTTCAATATTCTGTCTGCATAGGTGATTCTAATTTTCATTTCTCACGTGGAGAATACCCTTTCAGGTGATGTGGCAATGTCAATAAAACCCCAAAGTTAAATGATTTTTATTAAGATGGAGTTTTATCTGATAATTTGATTGGTATCATTTTTTGTCATGGTCTTTAACTTTTTATTGTTCTGTTGGTTTCTTTTCAAAGGCTGTGTAGATGATATTGTAACTGTATTGGCTGAAGAACATGGTTGCCTTGATACTATTAAGGTTTGTGGATGTAGTTTTCTGTGCTGTCTTGTTCATGTTATTATTGTTGCATGGTATTTCACATATATTTTAACTTGTTTGGTCACTTGATGTATTGTAGTATGAAGCAAAATTTTGAGGTCTAACGTACATACTTAAGATCCTTTCAAGCAGCCAGTACTGGTAATATTCATTCTTTCCTAAAATTACTGTCAGTCTCAATAAATGTTAATGCTCTCTGGATAGGTTAAATTCTCTTTAAAACATTGGGGTTGAAGTATTATTTCTGTAGAATTTGAGTCTTCTATCTGGTCCACTTTACATGATAGCTTAGGTTTATAAAGCTCACTTCCTCCCCACTCCTAAAATTGTTCCCTGAATTTTAGTGTCTGAGAGTGTTGAGACAATGTGTAAGAGGATCCTGACTACTTGCAGAAGGGAGTTCCCAGGTACTGCATTGTTTCAAGCTGGGTGAAGAATACCTGCATTAAAAAAGGCAAAATTGTGAGGATTTTTTTTTTTTGTCTCCTCAAAGCAGATGCAGGGTTGGGGCATGAGAAATATTACTTCTCCAGTCTTTTGATCTGACACAGCTAACCTCATGTGTGTAGGTGTGAAATTCTATTACCCTCAAAGGAATAGCCTGAATATTGAAAGTTCCATATGATCTAAGTGGCTTGCTGAATTATGAAAGTGATAAACAGACCTCTTCCATATTTTTCTTATGTTTCAGGACCTTCCAGAAAATATCATAGCTCTACTGAAAAAATGCCTTACGTTCCAACCATCTAAGAGGCAAGTATTAAGTTCAAGCACCTACTAAACTCTGTTGGAATGCTGTGAAACAAGGAGATCTGTTACTTAATCTTTTTTGGAATACTGATGGCTTGTGCTACCTATGAGAACTTCTTGATTTTGTTACTTTATGGTGTTTGAAGGAAAAAAATTGGAGGGGGAGGAAGGTGGAGCAGGCAGAAATCAAAAGTGCAAATCCTTGAGATTCAATCTGATTATGTTGGGGGAAAACTTCAGGCATTTGTAACTCCAAGTCTACAGCTTTTACTAATCCCGTGTCTGGAAGTTGGTAGTGGTTACTGTGGCTATGTTGTATCCAGAATTAGTGCTGCTTTATTCAAATCTCTTCTTTAAAAGTACTTTTTCATTACATCAGTCCACTGTAACTTTCCTTTGTGCTTTTGTTCCTTAACTAAGACTTATCAATTTTCCATCTCTGCTTTAGAGTAATTAAAGGAGTTAATAAAATCGTTGCTGTGTGTATTAAATGAAGGTGAGATATGAACTTGTGCTGTAGACTGTGTTGTTAAGCATCCTGAGTTGAACAAAATTGGTAGACATTTTTTGCTCTTGAAATTTCTGAAATTCAATGTAATTTACAGTAAGTTGCTAGTATTTATTACTGGGCACATTTCCTGATACTACATTTTTGGAAGCACTTTTCTCTTAGTGCTCTTACTCTTGTCTTAACTCAAGGCCAACTCCAGAGGAATTGCTACATGACACTTTGTTCAATGAGCTATCTTCAGTATATCCTCTCTTCCACAAACCTGCTGGTCTGTTCTCATCTTCTCCAAGGTGTGCTAATTTAATGCTTCCTGAAGACATAAGTCAATTATGTAAAGGTAAAAGCAGATAGTGTGATAAATGTCATTGGAGGGGGAAGAAAAGAAAATGTTTCTGCATTTTCTTTGAGTACTTTGTTGGAGAGAAACTATGAAATGTTACTGTGCTACATTCTTGTAGTAAATTGTTTAATGGGCAGGGGTTTCTGCAAATATGTTTTGAGGGATGTGTCCAAGTCAAAGGAGGCTATGTTACTGTGTTTTTTGTTGGTTGGTTGTTTTGTTTGTGTGGTGGTGGTGGTTTGTGGTTTGGTTTTGTTTTTTCTTTAGTCTCAGGGAATAAATAGTTATTGTTAGTATTTAACATCAATTTGGAGTATCACAGAATGATAGGTTTTTGGAAAGGATTTCTGGAGATCTAGTCCAACACCCCCCACCCGAGTAGGTGTCATATTTAACCTTGGAATTTGGGCATGTGCATGTACAATGAAGAGGGTGTTTCTCATTAAATTATGCTGTGAATTGGTAGTTGAATTCTGCTGGATCATAGCAGGGGATGATATTTGTAAGTGTTGGGGAACAAATCCTTATGAAAGAGGTCACATTCTAGAAAAAAGACAATATTTCTATGATTAAAACTGCAGTTTGCTGAAACCATAACTGCTCTTAAGTTTTCATTAACTTTTTCTGATGAGCTCTGATTTCTATGTCTTCAGAAAGTCTCATTGTACAGCTTGTGGGGAGTGAGACTTTATATGTTGTTACGATGGGTATGATATGTGAAGGAAAGATAGATCTTACTTTTCCTCTTAGTGCGGTGCTGTCTACCAAATAGTGTTTGGAGTTATTTGAAGAAACACAGATAATTAAATCCACACTTCAGTATATTTACTTGATTAGTTTATTTTCTGCCACCAAAACAAACTGCAGAAATATTTGACTTCTACCCATCTGCTTTTCCCTTAAATCTCCCTAAAGGGCACGTGCAAAGGAAAGAAGGCTTTTGCTCTAACTTTACTTATAAGGTCTATGACCTATAACAATTTGGTTTTAGCTATGTTTGTTTAGAGTGGTAGGAAGAAATGCACACTGCCCAGAAGGCTGTAATTCATTTTTTATGTGATTTATCCTAATAGATGAAGATATTGATTACCTCGCAGAAAGATCAATTGAAGAAGTTTATTATCTCTGGTGTTTGGCTGGAGGAGATTTGGAGAAAGAACTTGTCAACAAGGAAATAATTCGATCAAAGCCACCTATCTGCACACTTCCCAAGTAAGAAAGGAGCAACACTTCAAGGGAAAGGAGGGTGGATGGGGAAGGCTACATTCTGTAGCAGATTCTCACATTCTGAATTCCCTTTCACAGAGCGGCAGGACTGAATGGTCAACCCAATTACTCAGCAGATCATAGAATCATTTTAGTTGGAAAAGTCCTTTAAGATCCAGTCCAACCATTAACCTAACATTACCAAATCTGCTCCTAAATCATGTCCCTCAGCACCAAATCCACAGGTCTTTTAATACCTCCCAGGTTTCAACCACTTCCCTGGGCAGCCTGTTCCAGAGCTTTGACAACCCTTTCGGTGAAGAAATGTTTTCTTACAGACCACCTCAGCCTCCTCTGGTGCACCTTGAGACTGTTTCACCTGAATCAGATGAGCTAATTACTTTTTAAGAAATGCTTAGTTTTGCTACTTAGAGTTTTGTAACAGCTTTTTAGTTAGTTACTACTTTTATCCTACTGCTGCACACACATGATTTTGTGTAGTATATTAACATTTCAATCCTACAGTATGATCTTAATATTTTTGTGTCCCTGTAGATAAATTTGCTGGTTCTGGGTTTTAAAAACATGTGATATCAGTGCACAGCCAAAACCTGGGAGAGAAAAAAATGTCATACCTATGTGTCTTGAAGATAGAGTGTTAATTACAAAAATATACTCTAGCTCCATCTTCTTGGTGATGCTGAGAATTTTAGCTATATGTCTGGAAATGTATTTCATGTTGTCTGCTTTAAAAATATCACCAGACAGTTTGTGTATCCTCTTTCTTGGTTACACTGTAAGCTTAAATGGACTGCAGACTTCAGCTTGGATTTTTGTCATGGTGAGAAATACTTCAGTTATGACAATGTTTTATTTTTGCTGTTCACAATAAATGGTCATCCTGGTCTGTGCCAGGTCAAGGAGTAAAAGGGAATATTAATTCCTTACCTCATTACCTCTTCTTTTGTGTGCAAACCAAAGTTATAGAAAACCTGAAATGTGGCTTTTTACAGCAAAAACTATTTGAATAATTTAAGGTTGATTGTATGTTCCCTTGATAGTCAGTTTTGTGCTATGCAGAGTCAATACGGTGTACTTCTAAAAGCTAGTACTCTGCTTTAAAGTGGAAACTGACTGATGTAAGAATTTTCTGGGTTTTTTCTAACTCTAGTCTTATGTTACAAAAGAACTTGAATTTTTTTTTCTTCTTTCTCCCTTTTGAAGCTTTTTATTAGAAGATGGTGAGAGCTTTGGGCAAGGACGAGATAGAAGTTCCCTCCTAGATGACACAACTGTGACTTTGTCTCTTTGCCAGCTCCAAAACGTAAGAATAATATCGTGCGCTTGTTCTTACGTCTTCACTGCAGAAACATTTAAAGGGAATATGGAGCAGCAGCTCCTGCTGCGTTTCCTACAAGTTAGAGTGTTATTAATTCCAAGAGAACCTTCTTGGTGTCTGAGTCAGATTATGATTCATGCTGTTAGATTGCTTTGTCTGCAGAAACTTACCAACATTTGATGTGCTTTCTGTCTTTCCATTCCCTTCCTGTGTCCTTTCCCTTCCTTACTTGTGCTACCTGCTCTGTTCTGGTATAGCCCAGATAGTTCTGTAAACCTGATACTCTCCACAACTGCTGAACTGAACTAATTGGACAGTGAGTGTCTTCTTGCAGCCTTTAATTCCTGTCTGTAGGTGGCTGTCTTGATTTGAGGCCAGACAGATCCTCTCTTGCCCTGTGAGAGGGACAAAAGAATGACACTCACACAAATGGATTGCAATAATACAATACAACATCACAAAAGTGATGGAAAGTTTAAATGGAAAAGTAGTGTTTTACAGAAGCTTCAAAGCATATTGGCAAAGATACCCCAAAATGTAGAGTCCCTTCCCGCACACCCAAAGGCCCCTCAACACTTCCCTTCTCCCCACCTGAGGGTATACACAAAACCCCCTGGGCTCTTTCTTCTTCCTCCACTGCTAGGCTAGTCTCAGGCTGGCCAGATCTGAGACTGCCCCTCTCCCCCCTGCCCCCCTTCTTGTCCTGGCATTAGGCCTAGACAGGCCTAAGAGGCCTTGAGATACTCCCCCACTGTTACCAGATAGGGAGCATCTCCCACCAGAGAAGAGAGGCAAGAAAGAGGAAGAGAATGACTTTGCAAATTACTTTAAAGGATGCAGGATTTATGGGTATGAAATATGCTTATTCCTGTGTCCACCTACTGGGTTGGACACTCAGTACACTGGAAGTGTAACTTACGTGGCAGGAACAGGAGGCACCCAGCCTAAACTGCCACAGTGGCTTACAATATTCACAAGAAAGATCAACTCAATTTGGTTACAGCTCTGTAAAGGCATTATACTTGAAGCTGGGTACTAAGTTTCCAGTACTCAATTAGTAATATTTGGAGTATATAGCAATTGAACAACTAGTTCAAAAGATCACTTCAAAACATGTTGCCGAAATGATTATTCATCATTTTGCCTGATGTAATGATCAGTTACAAGACTTACTGCATATATTAAGGGAATGTTTTAGTTGTCCTTGTCTCCACACATGTAAAGTTTTAGAGCTATAGAATAAGCAATTTGTGCTCCTCTGTTAGCAGCTTGCTCTTTATAGTAGCAAACACAATTCTGTTATAATCTTTACCAAAAAAAATCTTTCCATATGACTAGAGGGGTTCATACAGAAAGGAAGGTGACTCCTGAAGACTTGATCTCTGCCACCAGCATCTTTGAGGGCAATGCAACTAATATTGCATAAACATTTTCTCAGTAGAACTTTGTGGTACTTCTTCACAGAGATGCATGAAAAGAGATGGAAGAACTGGGTTGTTTGCTTGGTTGACGGGGTTTGGGAGAAGTCTAAGAATATGCAACAGCTATTTTTAAGGTCATACACACTGCAGCAGCTGCTGTTGTTTCTACAAAAGAGCAACTTTTAAGGCTTTTTTCAAAAACTTTTTATTATGTAATTTTGCATATTGCTTCTTACTTTGCAAAGACAGCAGGAAATAAGTATGTACTGAAGGCTTGTCTTGGGCAAGATACAAGCCTGAACCTTGTAGTGCTAGTTGAAATAAATTTTTAAACTTATGCAGTTCCATAAAGACCTTTCACAGAGCAGATCATGATGCTTAGAATCAAAAGAGGATCAGTACTGAATGAACTAAGAATGAACTGTTCTTTTAGTTTCAGGAGGATTGGGCTGTGTGCCTGTAAGTTAGAGACTGAACTACAAAACAGAAGATGGCATTAAACATTAATTACAATACAACCAAAGATATCTGAAAACTTCAGGCAGAAGTCCAGGCATGCTTCTCTGTCACCTTTATAGAGAGTGTGCAATTTTCAGATGATGCTGCTAGAAGGAACTCAAATTTGCATAACTCTCAAACTGATTAAAAACATAAAATTAAGTCCTGCAATTGCTTTGCAGCTACTTGGATAGGAAGTCCCTGTAGAAACATGAGGAAAAGAAACAAAGCTACGTAATACTGTTGATTTATTGATGCATGGCCCATAAAATCTATTTTTTATGTGGAAGTAGGTTTATGAATAAAATAAGTGTTACCTTCAGGCAGAAGAACTTCCATCAACCCAAAAAGCCTGTATTAGCAAAAATTTTAGTGTTTAAAGCTGTACATTTGTTTGCTGATGGAGGACTGAGCTAATGCTTAGGTCTCAGGGGAAGATACTGAATTTGACACGAGTTGCTAGTGAATAGTTTCATATTCCACTATTTCCCCTTGAATTCTAAGCAGCATTCCTGATAATGAATTATTTTTATTCTTCATTTCAGAGACTGAAAGATGTTGGTGGTGAAGCATTTTATCCATTGCTTGAAGATGAGTAAGTGTGTTTAAGTCTGTACAGGTGTAAGGGACTGAATTTTGAATTTTTAGTTGTGCACTGCACCACTGGACACAGCTGTTTTCCAAAAGCAAACCTTAACATGTCTTGCTTTGGCTCTTGAAGTCAGCAAGAGCTGATAAGCACTTGGCACTGATGGATTTAGGGCACACCTACCAAACTAGGATCTTTAGCCTGTTTCTCTGTTCCATAAGTCAAGTGTTTCTGCTGAATGTTCAAAATTATCCATTTACACTTGTTTATGACACAGAAATGCATCACAGGATATTAATTTTTTTTTTCACAGTGACTTGTATTTTCTGCTGTTCAGTATTACTACCTGAGGTCTTTTTTTCCAGCCAGTCAACATTACCTCATTCAAACAGCAGTAATGAGCTGTCTGCAGCTGCGAGCCTTCCTCTGATCATCCGGGAGAGGGACACAGAGTATCAGCTAAATCGCATTGTCCTGTTTGACAGGCTGTTGAAGGTATGGAATCCTGGGTACTTGGCTTTGGTCTGCTAATTAGAGGATTTGTAAAGGACAAAGTAATTGAGAAAGGAAGCAGATGCAAGAGACCACAGTAGGAAAGGGAGAAGGAAATGATACAAAAGTATCAGAAGATTGAAAACAAAACCAACAGAATATTTTTTTTCAGTTGTGATGAATGTTCAGGTAGATTTTAAAGTATGTGCATGAAGGCAGAGCTGCTGCTAATACCTGGTATTTACTGAAGGGCATACTTTTGCATCCTTTATTTCATGGGAGACTAAGCTACTGTATGTATAAATATGCCTGTAACATTTCTGCCTTTCCAAGCAGTAAGGTACTTGAAAACAATACCAGTCTTAAGCAGTGCCATGTTAGAAATACGGGGTTTTATATTGAAGGGGAAAAGTACCAGTCCCTAACCTACATGCATGCAGAGAGAGAGATTCTTGCTTAAGAAGAAGAGAGCTGATGTGCATCATTACCTTTCTAAGTACTGCACTTAGAAATGTTAAATTAAACAAAGATGGATACATTGTATGAAAAGAAACAGAAGACAAAACTTTTATTAAAAGTTTGGATTGTTGTAAAGTTGTAAATTTCTATATCCAGTACAGAATCATAGAATCAACAAGGTTGGAAAAGACCTCAAAGATCATCAACCTGTCACCCCAGACCTCATGACTACTAGACCATGGCACCAAGTGCCACGTCCAATCCCCTCTTGGACACCTCCAGGGATGGTGACTCCACCACCTCTCTGGGCAGCACATTCCAATGGCTAACAACTCTCTCTGTGAAGAACTTTCTCCTCACCTCGAGCCTAAACTTCCCCTGGCACAGCTTGAGACTGTGTCCTCTTGTTCTGGTGCTGGTTGCCTGGGAGAAGAGACCAACCCCCTCCTGGCCACAACCACCCTTCAGGTAGTTGTAGAGAGCAATAAGGTCTCCGCTGAGCCTCCTTTTTCTCCAGACTAAACAATCCCAGCACATGAATACATCTTAAGTAGGTATTTCAACGTCAAACAGTAGTCTTCCATCCGACCTTCCAGTTAAGAATTCAGTTGCTGAATGCAGTTCAGCCTGACAGTATTTTTCCTTTGGGGGAAAAAGCATCACAGGATTGGGATTTGAATTGTTTCTGTTACATGGTAATGTTTTTGACTATTAATCTCTTCTCTTTGAAGGCCTACCCATATAAGAAAAACCAAATTTGGAAAGAAGCCAGGGTTGACATCCCTCCTCTTCTGAGAGGCATAACCTGGGCTGCCCTGTTGGGTGTTGAGGTAAGGGTATTTGCAGAAGGTGCAGTACTGATGGGGGAGGAAATGGGATAAGAATTGGATTGACAGGGAAGCTGGAATGGGCTTGAAGATTTGGCAGATAGAATTACTGGACTTGCAAACAAAAGGAGTCGGAAACTGGAAATAAACATACTTTTGAGACAGACTTGCTTCTTATGTCTAATATTATTTGATTGAGGAGAGTCTAGCTTAATTGCTGTAATCTTCACTATTGAAAAATATCACCCACACAGCCAGATTTTGCCAGGTTGTTTAGAAGCAACTGGTAGTTAACAGGGAATTGTGTTATGATTTTTAGTATTTTTATTTTATGGTTTTTTTTTTTACAAACACGGTTGGAATCCTTCTGGTTGAGTCAGCAGTAGTTGGGCAAATCAGAATGAAACCTAAGAGGTTTACTTTTCCCATCTGCTAATCCATGTATTTCCTCCAAAGACCAGAGAAAAATAAAATAAATGGAGCCTTTTTGGACAAAGGACTAGAAAGGAATGTCCCAGAAGTAAGGACTCTTCACAGAGATCGCTTCACTACCCAGCTTTTGTGACTACCCGGTTTTTAAATCTGCTCGGCTTGCAATCTGCAGTAGTGTTGCAGAGAGTCCTTACACTTCCCAAGTTTTTTAGGATACTTAGCTTAGCGTGTGATCTGCTGGATGCTTTGTCATGTGATCAAAAAGAAGCTATAAATGTTAAGAGAGACTGCTGGATGGTGCCTTGGAGGATGACAGTTCTTATGCTTCATCAGCTTACCATCCCTGTCCCATATACATTAAGATGGAGACTTGTTAGCATGCCTGTGTGGATTTCATGCAAGGACAGGCTATTTAAGAGGAGTGTATAGTGCTACTATCAATATTCCTTACCAGGAAGTTATGATTCAGTGTCTTTACAGAAATCATATTGAAAGCCACTTACCAGTGGCCGAGATAAGCACAGAATTTAAACTGTGAGCTTCTAAACTGTATCAAGTGCATAGCTTTCTGCATAAACAAATGAAGATCACACTGGGGAGGTTACACAGGAAGAATTGCATGTCCTGAATTATAACAGAATGAAGGCAATTTCATAAAATTCAGCTGTTCAAATTTTCTATACTTGGGGAAATCTTTTCAGGACAAAAAAAAATTGCTAACAAAAGTACTTAACAAAATCAGTCAGCTTCTGTCTATCAATGTGTATGTTGTAACATGCATTTATGTCATTAAAGTCTTTCTCAATTTGAGTATTCTTCCTCCACATTTAGGGAGCCATTCAAGCAAAATATGATGCCATTGATAAAGACACACCAATTCCTACAGACAGACAAGTAAGGCTTCTAGTGGTATCAACTATTGTCACTTGGTGTAATGAAGAGAACTTTTCCACCAGTCGCAGTCACTTGTGTTACAGCAAATGCAGCTCATAATAGTGTCTTCTTACCTTTCCATGCCATAGCAAGGACCTTGTAAAACAGGTGGAAACAAGTAGTTTTACTCCAGCTCTTAACAACATGTGGAAAGTGAAATCCTCTTTTACTTCAGAATCACTGTTTCTGGAGCAGCAGCAGAATGTAATGAATGTTATCACTGTCTTGTTAAAACTCCTGTTTTTATTGGATGTTTGTTGGGCCTGTTGGACCTTTTACCTGATAGTGCTGAGTATCCAGAAATCCTGTGAGGAGAGCTGGTCTTCATTGAAGTGGGTTCTTGAGCAATTTGGTTCTCCAAGAAATCTTGCCAGACGTAAAAAGATATCATGAGCAATGACATAGGTGAAGAAATATCTTCTATCAAATTGGGTACAACATTCTGAGACCTCTAATTTGATTGTCCTTTTGAGCAAAGTGATCCCTGAAATGTGTCCCAAATTTTGGTTGTTAAAAAAGCCCCTGTATCTGTTATCTACTTCCTGCCATTTTCAAGACTTAGAAAGTTAGAACCCTTTTAAGAATGTGAATCTGGAAAAAGAGAAAGGGGGGGGGAAATTATCTCTACTTTTAATCTTTGACAGGGCTGTTAAGAGTCCCCTGTCCCTTTTCAGTTTTGTTTTTGAGAGTGGTGGAGGAAATGGATTGTATTTATGATGGTGGTCTGACTTTGATTTGTTGGCTGACTTCCACCTCTAGTATTGCAAGATTGATGTAGTACTACCCCACTTACCCTGATTTCTCTTTGTGTTATGTATTTGGCTGTGATGCAGATTGAAGTTGATATTCCTCGTTGCCATCAGTATGATGAATTGCTGTCATCACCAGAAGGTCATGCAAAGTTTAGACGTGTATTGAAGGCCTGGGTTGTTTCCCATCCTGATTTGGTGTACTGGCAAGGTGAGTTTGACTAGCTGGCAAGGTAAGATAATTAACTGGAAAGCTATGGCTGACCTAAAAATACTTGTCCCGCTTCCCTGTCCCCATTCCCCTGTGTAAGCTTCTTTTGACTACTTTTTTTTTCCGTATTGCTTTTGAAGAATAAATCTGACTTAATGCAAATTTAAAACCTCATAGTTTAATATTATGCTGAATTGCCTCACTCATGTATTTGCTCTAAGTTTCAATCTCTTTATTTAGAAAAAATAATAAGATGTATTGTTCACTGTTCATTTCTGAGGTAGAACGGCAAAAGTTAGTGAGTGAGTTCTTAGGGTGGTAAATAGAATTTCTTGGAAGCCTTGGCAGAATCATCAGTTCAACATTACTGTTTCAGCAGTTTGAAATCCTCTCTGATTTCATGTATTGATTTCACAGTTGTTCTCAGCATTACCTGTGAAGCCTGACATTGCAAAATTATAGTCAGTGTCAAGTATGCAAATTTTCACAATCAGTTAATGAATTTATCTTGAATTTATCTCTTTAGGTCTTGACTCTCTCTGTGCACCATTTCTATACTTGAATTTTAACAATGAAGGTGAGTACCTTTGTACCTTTGTCTGTTAGGGGGAAAGGGAAAGGGAAGCACAGTCTGTTATCTTCTGTCTTCTTTGTCTACATGTAGACAGATGTGCATGTACACCTGGAAACTTTATGTAGGGACATTATAGCTCTTATTGCCCCAGGTCAAAAGAAATGGTTGAGTTTTGAAAAGTGTGTGTGCTGTGCTGCTCTTCAAGCAGGAGTTCAAACCCTGTGTTTATTGCCAAGTAGAATAATTAAAATACAATAAAAAGCACAAATAACCTTGATTACAGAAAAGCAAGCAATGCTTCTTTAGCACTTGTCTCTTTCAGAGATGCTGTAGTTCAGCCTTGTTATTATTTGTTAGCCCAACTGTTAAGCTGTCAGATTAGCTTTATGCAGGAAAGCTGATGGTGGTTTTAGGTCCTTAAAAGCTTTGGGTGTATGACCTTTATCTTAGAATGTGATTCCTTCACAGTAAGTCTAGTCCAGTCTTTCCTTCTCTTGCACCTGGCTTTCTTTATCTAAGGTCTATGTGAGGGAAGACTGGTATCCTAGGATAATGACTCCTATTATACTTATTGTGCAATCTCATTTAAGTACTTTAATGGATTTTTCTTGCTCTTGGACATACTCCTACACATTTTGATTGTAGAACCTGGTTTCTTTCACGTTGAAGCAAAATACAATATTAGTTAATTATGTAGAATTTTGTGGTGATTAATGAACTTAGCTGTACATATTTGGTTCAGGTATTTAAAAGTTCCAATGCTAGAAAAGTTACAACATAGAATTTGTTTGTAATATGATCTCATGTTATATTTGCTGTGAATATGATGTTTGCTTAGTAAATTCCAAAATTACCTTCTTTCAGCAATTTATGACAAACTTATTTCTTCTTCTTTTTTTTTTTTTTTTTGCATCTATAGTCTAGCACCGTAACTAGGAATTGTATTACAATACATTGTCTCCCAGCAAGTTCCAAGGAATTAATCAAGGGGATAAAGAGCTTTCATTTTTGTCCATTTTTTGACAGTATTTTTAATTATCCTGCACACTGTCTTTTTTTTTTTTTTTTTTCTTGAATGCTGTCATTTTTACTCTGAGTTGAAGTAAAGAGATGTGAGTCTGATGGGGTATAAACTGAGTGTAAGTTCTATATGAATAGTGCACCGATGCAGCTGTCTGAAATTTTGTCTTCTAAAATTGTATTCATTCAGAGACCTTCGGGTTTTGATACAAGCATCACCATCTTGTTACTTTGTCGGTGGGAAATAGGAAAATAAGCTAGGAGCAGATCAGGTCCAGTCAGGTTTGTATTATTTACTCAGTGACAGAAAGAGACTTTTTTAGAGCTTTTATAATACATTGATGAGCAATGTGCCCTTTTTAGGTGGATAGATTGATTTAAGTATGCTGCTTTTCTGCTTAATGAACTTCATTTAGATGTGCTTGTGTTTCTGCCTCTCTAGTTGCAACCATTTTCCTAATTCTTTCAGCTCTGGCATATGCCTGCATGTCTGCTTTTATCCCCAAGTATTTGTATAACTTCTTTCTGAAGGATAATTCTCATGTTATTCAAGGTAAGCCAGCCCTTTTATTTATTCTTTCTAGTTCTAAGACAAGTAGAATGAGTTCTGGGTATCTAAATAGACTTATTCAAGTGGCTGTAAAATTAGAACACAAGTAGGATCAAACTGTGGAAATACCCAACTATTTCTTTCAAACTCTTTATTTTAGATGTATAACAACTGTGCAAGATAAGTAGGAACAAAATGAGAGGGTGAAGATTCAGGAAGGAGAGGGGGGAAAAAGGAAATAAACAAAACATGTATGCACGCACACAAGTATTCTGTGTAATATCCAGCATAAGAGTTGGAGGAAGTTGTATTCCAGTGTTAGTTTGTAAAGACCTGCACTTCAGGTGATGAAAATCATAACTGTTACAGGAACTATTTTGGCAATGAGGGATAATTAAGAGGAACAGTACAAACTAGTGATTCCTCAGAAAATGGAAGTTAAGATATTCAGAAAGTCAGAGATTTGAGAGGAATTTTTTACTGAAAAGAAGATAATGTCATTCAGTACAGGACAAGAGTTTGAGAACTCTGAGGGCTAATACCCCATAGTTAAATCTTCAACAACTATATAGATAATTCAGAGAAATTAAAACAATAGCTAGGAGGTAAGTATCTGTTCTACTGGAAAATAAATTGTAAATTTCCTGAAAATACAAAGAAGGAATTCTATAGCCCTAGAAAGCCATCTTGGCACAGTCTGTGGGGGAAAGATAATTTGTCTTGCAGACAGTTTTAAAAACTAAAAGAAGCTGTTTGAAAAGCTATCAGTAGTTTAAAAGAGCAGGTGGTAATGAGTGTTTTCAAGTGCTAGCAGGTATGAGTGTTTATTGACTACTAGGTTTCAGCATGGCTTGCTGTTCTTCTATTTCTTCTGAAGAAATTATTTTGTGTATAACTTGTGAAAATCCACAGCTTAGAGATGGTGCCTGTCATTTTTTTGTCTTCAAAAAATGGGAAAAAAATTAAGAATTCATCAACAAAAATTAATTAGCTGTAAAAGCATTTACACATTGAAAAACAGAGAGACAGCTAGCATAGAGAGAGAACACAGTGGTCAGGAGAATTTACATATGAAAGACAATTGGTAAGAGGTGTTATGAACCAAAGATGTAAACCAATAATTTGGAAAAACTATTCAAGAGAGAGAACTTGTTTGAATCATTTTGTCTGTAAAGAAACAGTGCTTGCTGGGAAGAAAAGGGGCAATAAAGGTCTAAAGGTGACAAGAGTATATTTTATCAGATGCTTCAGTGGAAGCAACTGCTTTAGACTTCAAGATTAATAGCTTGATAAAGACTTTTTTCCAAGGAGGTACACTCTTCTGTAAAATAATACTTTGGCTCTCTGAAGTTCCTTAATGTTATTCCTAAGGGGCTTTACAGAAATAAGTAGCAGCTAAAGTTAGAAATCTAGGTCAGTAGGATTTTTGTGAGCCCAAAGTATTGTAGGTGTTCCTGAGTTCCCATGCATCTGTTACAATCAAGGATTCAGGGAGACTGTACCTTTTGGGTTTCTTACAGTATGCTAATTTACTTAGGGTCATATCCTGAGCACCAATGCATAATACAGTTTTAAAGGAAAATTCTGTGTAATTTCCTTGCTTTGCTGGGTTGGAAGGAAATATTAAGAATGTCATTTAACTGCCTACTGCAATTTTAGCTTCCTAGCTTCTTTGTGCCTGCCATGTAGGGATGGATAGGAATCTTTTGAGCTGCAGAGGTCAGTGTGCTTTGTTCCCGAACGTGTGCTATGCAGTGAAGGCAGCTGTTTTTTCTAATGAATTAGATCTGTTTTATCAGATCTATTTCATTATGTGAAATAGGCAGCAAGAGCAATTAAAGGGGTTTGGGTATAGAATGCCCAATTATTTAAACTAAAAATTGGTATTACAAAATTCCAACTAGCATCAATTGGATGGATGTTGTGTTTTTGATTAACCATAAAAATGAACTAAAGAATCAAAGCTATTATTTTTCTGCAGCTTTGTGGTTGGCTCACAGCATGTGGTGGCTTGTGTTTTGGACAATGACCTTCAATTTACTTGTCATTTCAGAATACCTGACGGTGTTTTCCCAGATGATTGCATTCCATGATCCAGAGCTGAGTAACCACCTTAATGAAATTGGCTTTATTCCAGACGTAAGTACTATCAGTATTATCAGGTATTGATGTTATCAGTGTTAGCAGGTAGTGATAGGACTAGGGGGAATGGAATGAAGCTGGAGGTGGGGAGATTCAGGCTGGACGTGAGGAGGAAGTTCTTCCCCATGAGAGTGGTGAAGCCCTGGAATGGGTTGTCCAGGGAGGTGGTTGGGGCCCCATCCCTGGAGGTGTTTAAGACCAGGCTGGATGAGGCTGTGGCCAGCCTGATCTAGTGTGGGGTGTCCCTGCCCATGGCAGGGGGCTTGGAACTAGATGATCCTTGTGGTCCCTTCCAACCCTGACTGATACTATGATACTACTATGATACTATGGGTTCCTCTAAGAAAGTGAAAAATCAAAAGTGAGGGCAGCTGTGATGAGATGTCTTCCAGACTGTTTCAGTAGCAGTTTGACATAAGTGAAACTTGTAATATTAATGGACCTTTCTGAGTATGCTGATACAATGGTCAAGTTATGATTGTTATCTTACATACTTCAGTTCCTCCTATTCTGTTGGCACTGTTGGCATAGCAAATACAACAAAAATACTATCAGTCACTTATTATAACTTACGGATTAATCTTAAAGGATTCCTCTAATTTTATTTTGAGGCGTGGATTTTTATTTTTTTTTAAGTGGCTATACATTGCTAACAGCAAAAATTCTGCAAACTAATTAAATACTATTGGCTAAACCAAAAGACAGAAATTTCAGGCAATAAACAAAACCACAGGGAAGTGATGGTTAATCTGTAGATATATCAGACCTTGGAAAAAGCTTAGCAGTCACTTACAATACAATACACCAGGTTGAAAGAGACCTTCAAGATCATCACGTCCAACCCACCTAATCAACTAAACCATGGCACCAAGCACCCCATCAAGTCTCCTCCTGAACACCTCCAATGAAGGTGACTCCACCACCTCCACGGGCAGCACATTCCAATGGGCAATCACTCTCTCTGTATAGAACTTCTTCCTAACATCCAGCCTAAACCTGCCCTGGCGCAGCTTGAGACTGTGTCCTCTTGTTCTGGTACTGGCTGCCTGGGAGAAGAGACCAACCTCTACCTGTCTACAACCTCTCTTCAGGTAGTTGTAGAGAGCAATAAGGTCACTTGTTGGGAGTTGATCAGAAATATTGGACAGGTGCATAACTTGTGTCTAAGTTTTATGCTTTCCATCCAAGAAGCCTCTAAGATGGAGGAAAGTGAAAGCTGAGAACACAGCTAAAATGTAGTAGAAACAGAGGGGTATGTTGGAAAAAGCAAAACAAGGCCTTCTTTTAGCTGTCATTGTAAGCAGTCAAGTCTTCCTCCTTTGCTTAGAGAGGCAAATATAGTCCAGAAAGCCAAGATAATACTCTGTAAAAATGTTTGTCTACTTACAGAGGTATAATTGTGTAAAAATAAATAATAACCCCCCCACCTCCAACCCCCACCCCCTCCAAAAAAAAAACCCCACACATAAAACCAACACCATTAAGCAAAAAACCAAACCAACCCAGCACCATGCATTGAGTACAGTATCACAGTATAACCAAGGTTGGAAGAGACCCCAAGGATCATCAAGTCCAACCCGTCCCAACAGACCTCACAACTAGACCATGGCACCAAGTGCCATGTCCAATCTCCTCTTGAACACCTCCAGGGACGGCGACTCCACCACCTCCCGGGCAGCCCATTCCAATGACGAATGACTCGCTCGGTGAAGAACTTCCTCCTCACCTCGAGTCTAAACCTCCCCTGGCACAGCTTGAGACTGTGTCCCCTTGTTCTGGTGCTGGTTGCCTGGGAGAAGAGATCAACCCCTCCTGTCCACAACCACCCTTCAGGTAGTTGTAGAGGGCAATGAGGTCACCCCTGGTCCTTCTCTTCTCCAGGCTAAACAACCCCAGCTCCCTCAGCCTCTCCTCATAGGGCTTGTGCTCAAGGCCTCTCACCAGCCTTGTTGCCCTCCTCTGGACACGTTCAAGTGTCTCGATGTCCTTCTTAAACTGAGGGGCCCAGAACTGGACACAGTACTAAAGGTGTGGCCTAACCAATGCAGAGTACAGGGGCACAATGACCTCCCTGCTCCTGCTGGCCACACTATTCTTAATACAGGCCAGGATGCCATTGGCCCTCTTGGCCACCTGGGCACACTGCTGGCTCATGTTTAGGCGGGTGTCGATCAGCACCCCCAGGTCCCTCTCTGTTTGGCAGCTCTCCAGCCACTCTGACCCCAGCCTGTAGCTCTGCATGGGGTTGCTGTGGCCAAAGTGCAGCACCCGGCACTTGGACTTGTTGAATGTCATCCCATTGGACTCCGCCCATCTGTCCAGTCGGTCGAGGTCCCTCTGCAGAGCCTTTCTACCCTCTAACTGACTAACATCTATTCCCAACTTGGTGTCATCTGCAAACTTGCTGATGACTGACTCAATTCCCTCATCCATATCATCAATGAAGATGTTAAAGAGGATGGGGCCCAGCACTGATCCCTGGGGGACACCACTGGTGACTGGCCGCCAGCTGGATGTGGCACCATTCACCACCACTCTCTGGGCTCGGCCCTCCAGCCAGTTCCTAACCCAGCGCAGAGTGTTACTGTCCAAACCATGAGCTGACAACTTAGCCAGCAGTTTACTGTGGGGGACGGTGTCAAAGGCCTTGCTGAAGTCCAGGTAGACCACATCCACAGGCCTCCCCACGTCCACCAGACGGGTCACCTGATCATAGAAGGAGATCAGGTTGGAGAGGCAGGACCTGCCCTTCCTAAATCCATGTTGGCTGGACCTGAGCCCTTGGCCATCCTGCAGGTGTGCAGTTATTGCCGCCAGGATAATCTGTTCCATCACTTTCCCTGGCACTGAGGTCAGGCTGACTGGCCTGTAGTTTCCGGGTTCCTCCATCCGTCCCTTCTTGTGGATGGGGACCACATTGGCCAGTTTCCAGTCATCTGGGACCTCTCCAGTGAGCCAGGACTGGAGGAAAATGATGGAGAGCGGCTTGGCCAGCTCATCTGCCAGCTCTCTCAGCACCCTAGGATGGATCCCATCTGGTCCCATGGACTTGTGGATGTCCAAGTGGCTCAGCAGGTCCCGAACTAATTCCTCATGGATTTCTGGGGTACTACACTGCTCCCCAACCCTACTACCCAGCTCAGGAGGCCACTCATCCTGGACTCCTACCTTGCTGTTAAACATCGAGGCAAAGAAGGCGTTCAGGACCTCAGCCTTTTCCTGATCTTCGGTCACCGTGTTCCCCTCCAGGTCCAGTAAGGAGTGGAGATTCTTCTTGCCCTTCTTTTTAGCATTGATATATTTGTAAAATTGCTTTTTATTTTCTTTCACAGAGGTGGCCAGTTTCAGTTCCAACTGGGCCTTTGCTTCTCTAATTTTATTCCTACATAATTTAACCACTTCCTTGAACATACCTCGAGAAGCCTTCCCCTCCTTCCAAAGGTGATACAGCCTCTTTTTTTTCCCTTAATTCCTCCAGGAGCTGCTTGCTCATCCAGGCCGGTCGCCTTCCCCGCCGGCTCATCTTTCGGCAGATGGGAACCGCCAGTTCCTGTGCCTTCAAGAGCTCCTTTTTGAAGTAGGTCCAACCCTCCTGGACCCCTTGGTTCATGAGGGTTGGTACCCAGGGAACTTTACAAATAAGTTTCTTAAAGAGGCTGAAGTTTGCCCTCCGGAAGTCCAAGGTGAAGGTTCTGTTGGTACTCCTCCCTATCTCCCTGCATATTGAAAACTTCACTATCTCGTGGTCACTGCACCCTAGGCAGCCTCCCACGGTCACATCTCCCACCAGCCCTTCCCTATTGGAGAGCAGCAGGTCAAGCAGAGCCTGTCCCCTGGTAGGCTCGCTAACAGCTGCGTCAGGAAGCAGTCCTCTATTCGCTCCAGGAATCTTCTGGAATGCCTTCTCTCTGCTGAATTAAGTTCCCAGCAGATATCTGGCAGGTTGAAGTCACCCACGAGGACAAGATCTGATGATCTTGAAACAGCCTCCAGTTGTTTGTAGAATAATTCATCAACCTCCTCATCCTGGTTGGGTGGTCTATAACAGACTCCAACCAGGATGTCAGATTTGTTGGGCTGCCCTCTGATTTTAACCCACAGGCTCTCAATTCCCTCATCTTCCACCTCAAGTTCAGAGGCAGAAAGTGTCTCCCTAATATACAAAGCCACCCCTCCTCCTCTTCTCCCTCGCCTATCCCTCCTAAAGAGCCTGTAACCCCCCAGTGTAGCACTCCAATCGTGCCTGTTGTCCCACCATGTTTCTGAGATGGCAACTATATCATAGTTGCCCTGGTGGATTAGGACCTCCAGCTCATCTTTGCTTATTGCCCAGGCTGCGTGCATTGGTGTACATGCACTGCAGCTGGGCTCCCGACCTCTCAGTTGACCCTACCTTGTGCCGTACTCTTACCTCTGCAGAGGGACCGATGTCTTCACCCACCCCCTTCAGACCTAGTTTAAAGCCCTCCTAATGAGCCCTGCCAACTCTAGTGCTAGGACTCTCTTGCCCCTTCTAGATAAATGTACCCCATCAGGACCCAGCAGGTCAGGTGCTGTAAAAGTTGCCCCATGATCAAAGAAACCAAAGTTCCTCCGCTGGCACCATTCCCTGAGCCACTTGTTGATGGTGTGGGTTCTCCCGTTCCTCTCAGTGTACTCCCCTGCCACTGAGGGAACTGAGCAGAACATCACTTGCGTGCCTACCCCATCGATCAACTGTCCAAGGGCCCTAAACTCCTTCTTAATTGCCCTGGTGCCCTTCCTGTCGATCTCATCACTCCCAGCCTGTATCACCAGTAGAGGGTAATAGTCAGAGGGACTGATGAGCTTGGGGATTCCCCTTGCAATGTCCCTTACTCGCGCCCCGGGTAGAGAGCAGACCTCCCTGTGGGATGGGTTGGGACGACATATGGGTCCCTCAGCACCCCCAGGAGAGAGTCCCCAACAACTATAACCCTTCTCGTTTTCTTTGTGGAGCTTGTCGTTATAGCTGTTGGGAACTGCTTGGCCTTAGGCTTGGCCTTAGGCTTGGCCTTAGGCTGCCCCCGGAGCTGGTCGTTACAGCTGGCGGGGACTGCTTGGCCTTGATCTCCCCCCCGGATGGCTGCTCCTCAGCCCTCTCATCCCCACTGCCCTCAGCCTGCAGGGCCTCATACTTATTATGCAAGGGCAGCGGAGGAGGAGGAGAGGGCCGGGGCGGATTTCTCTTGCCACCCTTGGCAGGGACCCGTGTCCATCCCTCTCCGTTCTCAGGGGCCCGTCCCTCAGCAGGGGAGATCTGCAGAGCCTTCTCCCACAAGTCCAACTCCCTTTCGCTTTCCCTTATTGACCTCAGCCTAGACACCTCCTCCTTCAGCTCGGCCACTTCATCCTTCAGCTCAGCCACCAGACTGAGGAGAAAGTTCACCTGCTCACACCTGACACAGGTGTCCTCTCTCTCTCCCTCTATTCCAACTGCCAGGCTGAAGCACTCTCTGCAGCTGGCAGCCTGGACTCCAGCATGCTGGAGAAACAACTCTGTCTGGGTAGATGCTATTTTTCTACCCTTGGTCCGAGTAATGACCATGGTGCAGCGTGTGAGTGAAAACAATTTTTTTTTTTTTTTTTTTTTTTTTTTTGCAAGCAGCCGAAGGGCTATCGAGCCAAAATGGCGCCGCGCGCACAGCCCAGCTGGGGTTTAAATCTCCCGCGGCTGACGTCAGGCACTCGCTCCCGTGCACGCTCGCGAGAGCACGAGCCTGCCTCAATCCCTGCCCCCCAGGAGTCCTCCCGACCCGCTAAACCCCGAAAGCAAGGCAAAAACCCAAGCAGAAACTCACAAAGCAAGCGGTGCTGTCCCGAAGGACAAATGCCAGTTCTGAAATTGATGCTGATATTTAAAGAGAGGTTGTGAACTTATCCTTTTAATTTGTCTTTTCTGGTTTTTTTCAAAAAAATAAATAAAAGTGGCTCTGCCTTTTAGATTTAGTAAGAAAGGTGATTTTTGTACCTGTAACAAGACGGCACAGGATCCATCAAGGTGAAGGATATGCACTGTGGTAATGAGATCTGCACCAGAGTTTCGTGCTTGAGTACTAATCCTATCAAAGTAAACCCTGATTAATCTTTCATCGCTGAAATGCAGGCTCTGCTGCAGGAAAGATTGTGTTTCCTGGCCCCTTTCTCATTTGCTCTGGGTCACGTAGCTCTTGGAATATTGAACACTGCTGAAGCTTGAATAGTTGTGAATATTGTTAGCTGATGTGCTGCCTCGATTAAGTACACATTTGCTATGTGATTTACATGTAAATGGAGGGTTGTGTACAGTGGAAGTTGAAGTTCATCTTTACTCACTCTCCCAAAGTTTTTAATCCCCCCACCCTTTATAATGCTTTATAACACGTTCTGTGCTTTATTGAATAATTCTGACATCAAACATTCTGAACTGAAAAAAAACAAGGAAGTGTGCTACATTACTGAAAGGGTAACTATAACTATAAATAATTCTAAAGAGCTTTCAGCCACAAATTATGGATGCTAGACACGGTTGTGAGCTGGCCATTAACAGAGATGACGAAGTTTGGCTGCAGTTACTAAATATTGTGCTGGGGCTGCTGTCATAGGTAGATAGCTTAACTTGGTTTTGGCAGTATGCAGGAGGTGTTGGTAATAAAGATAAATTGAAAAGTCCTGTGACTGAGGTACTTCCTCTGTTTCTTGTGTGAAATGATTATTGTAGTTGAGAACCTAAGTGGGAGGTTTCTTCTGGTATTTTTATCTGGTGTAGCTTGTAGTTGTGAAATTTTGTTTGAGTAGATGCATGTAGGTGGATGGAATCAAATACTAAAAATGGGACTCAGTCCACATTCTCTTTGCATTTCCAGTCATCCATACAGTTTTGCACTTTACTGTAGCATTCAAATGTATGGTTAATTCTCAAGGCACCATAAAGGCCTGAAGCTAGGTATGTGTGTATGTATTTCGCAGGCAGAACATGAAGGTGCAAGAACAGGGTTTTCTAGAATCAACTATTTCAGTTAGAAGGTACCTAAAATGATCATCTGGTCTAACTGCCTGACAAACTCAGGGCTGACCAAATTAATGCATATTGTTAAGGACATTGCCCAAATGTCTCTTGAACGCTGACAGGCTTGGGGCATTGACTACTTCCCAGGAAGCCAGCTCTAGTGACAGGCTTTTACCCTCTCAGTAAATAAATCTTTCCTAATATCCAATCTAAACCTCCCTGGTGCAGGTTTGAACCATTCACACACTTCCAATCACTGCACCCCAGGGTGAGGAGATCAGCACCTGCCACTCATCTTCCTCTCCTGAGGAATCTGAGGAGAGAGCTTGATAATGAAACAAAAAAGGAGCAGTTGAGAGGCAGCCTTGTTAGGGCCTTGCCACCTCATACAGACCACAATCTTTGGTACAGCTCAAGCACATACATTGAAAAAGTTACTGGAATGCTCAGAATAAGGTTGTAATTTTGAATATTCTTTTGTGGTTTTGTTTTTTTTTTCTAAAAACCTTTTACAAGGTTTTGTTTTATTTCATTTTGAGATAATATTTTGGGCCTGGTCACGCTACAGGTAAGGTCAGAGAAATACAGTCACAAATGTGCACTAGAAAGCCTCTCTCTTCAGTCCAAAATCACTCAAGAATTGTGAACTTAGCAATATGTTCTTAAAAAGTAAATTAAAAAGTACAAAATCTCTTTTATAGTACTTTTTAAAAAGAAAGAAAGCAGGGCCTTGAATTTGTGTGTCTTGAGAGGAGGGAGTCTGTAGGTGGAAGGGGACAGAAGGGAGCATCTCGCCCCTTACTAGGGAGTGATTTGTGTATTGATTGTCTAATAATGAAACAGTCCAGACAGTAATAACAAGCAATAACACAATCCTCATGGAAAAGGCTTTCATCAAGACTGGAGCAAATATGTCTAAGGGCTTTGAATATCTAATGGGAGATGGACTCTTCTCAAAATATGACTATCTAACTACGGGCTAATATACATCTTCACCCTGTTGAAGAGCAGTGAACTGCATTTCCAAACTCAGCTACTGACAAATTTGTCCCCAAAGAGCACTATTGGGAAGGAAACTTTAGCTAGGGATAATGAAAAGATGGAGAATGAAACCAAGTATAAGGACATGAAGTTTCAGTTGTAACCAAAAAAAAAAAAAACAAACAAACAAACAAACAAACCAAAAAAAAAACCCAAAAAAACCCCCACACAACCCAAACCACCACCCACCTCTGGTTTTTAATCAGATTGTTTGAATGACAACTGTTGTTCCTGGATTCTTCATGTGTTCCTTCTGTTTAAGAAATGTCCACACCCTTACTTAAAAGCACAAAAGAGCTTGTATTTTGCAAGCAAAGAAAAATGAAAATTATTACATTGCTGATTGTAAGCTCACTCTAATAAAATAAGGTATCGCTTTCACAGGCTCTTATCACAGTATCACAGTATTTTCATTGTGACCTATCCCCAGGCTCTTCCAGCCGTTCAAGCACTGCTTTGCTTAAACGTGAGGTGTGCTTCCCAGCTACGGAGAGTTAAGTAGCAGTAAGAAGCACAAATCCATTGTTTCAGGATTCAGTAGTGAAGGGTTAATAACCTCTTTGAATAGCAGCTTGCCTGCGCCTCAGCGTGGTCGGGTGCTGTTCCCGCCGGTGGTTACTAGAGGGCACTATTTACTAATAATATGCTAACAGTGCCGTCGTTAGGCTAGAACAATTCGGTGACGTGTTTATTTGGGGATCTCAATGTAGTTCGTTTTGTCAATCGGACTTGCATGGTCGAAGTGTTGTGGCTTTTTCTGCGCTTGCCTATTAGTGGTAATCATCATCTCTTCAGTTGTGCAAAACCTTCTTGCCTTAGAAAATTCTATTTGTGAAAATCGGAGGGATAAATCCGTTCAAGAAAAACTTGCCTAACTCCTTCTACGTAAATAGTTTGACCTACTTTTTACATCACTGTTGATGGGTTTGGTCAGGATGCTTTAGGGGAAAGCGGTACTTTGCCTTGTTACCTTTTAATCATCTGTTGAATGCTTCAAATTTTGTGTGTGTTCTGTATGCATCTACATAGAGATATACAAGATAGAGATGCTTGTGAATTTAGCAGTAAGTGTGGGTCTGCTTTAATCCAATACATAAAAGGAGAAAGCAATTGCTTTGAAATACCAAGGAAGTAATGTAGTTCAAAATGTCTGCATAATATGTACCTCAAGGCAAAGAGAAACCTGAGGCTTTTAAAGATTGTTTTCCTGCAGCCTGGAAAACAAGATACTGCATACAATCAAGCAGGTAAACAGGTACTGGCTGATCACAACCAGACAAGGGGATATTTCAGGAGACAGAGTATGTTGTTATTCAGAGAGCCATATATTGAAGGCATGACAAAGATATGCTCAAGGAAACATTATCAATGTTTTCATGATGAAAATGGTGATAGAAATGGATTTATTTAGGTATTTGAACTCATAACATCAGTTAGTGGGTTGAAGACTGAGCTCTATAAAACTCTCTTTAATATTGACATTGGTGAACGCTGTGGCTGTTGCAGCTGGTTTAGTTTTATGGACAGTATGGTTCAGACACTATCAGATGACCAGATGAAAACTTACGAATAGAATTTCAAGAGAGCTGCTTTAAAGAGCTTTTCACTTTTTCATCAGTCAGTGGTATAACTCAGCTAGGAGTTTATGGAACAAGTAGTAATTTATTAACATAGTATCAATTAGGCTATCTGCTTCTCATTTGCTTAGTCACAATGAAAGCTTAATAGGACTAATTTGCACTCTTTATGCATTAAATGGTAAAATATTAAACTTTATGTCTAACTGTAAATCTTCAGAAGTGGGAAACGGAGCACATGAGCTATTCACCTGAGTGAAACTTAAGTGTTGCATTGCTAATTTGTGGGGACTTTCTGTGCAGTTCCATGGTTAAAGAAAGTCAATGTTGCCTTTAATATGTTAAATACTGAAAATTAGGAAACTCTTAAGGTGTCATAAATGCTTAGCTATTCTAATTCATACTGAATTTTCTCTGTATGTCATGAGTTTGGGAATTTACAGAAATTAAGGGTTTTCTGTAGCCAATGCAACAGCACGAGTTCTTAGTCTTACAGTAGTAGAAGTGCTGAAGCAGCCACAAATTCTTCAGATAATATGTGCTTTTAAAGGTCACAATAGAGTACATAAATGCTTAAGGTATCAGTAACTGACACTACATGCTTTTGAGAATGAAACTGTCCTTACTGCCTTTCATTGACAAACATATTTCAGTAACCACCAACACAGGAGAAAAGGCGAGATATGATTAATTTTTCTATTGAAGATTGTGATTAGCACTTCACCTTTTTTTTCCCCATAGACAATAAGATATATTGCATCGAATTATTTTATGCCTGTTCAGACATCCTTTGCTAATTTTCAGTTAGGACTATGTGCGTGTAAGGTGAGAACAGTGGCAGTTCGATAGATCAGGTTTATGAGTTTGGGAGTTGTTTCTTGCAAACATAAGCCTAGCGAGAGAGGTAGTTTTTGTTATTGTTTTTCATATAGTATCATAAACTAGGAGCTTGAAAGAGATGAGAATGGGGACCTGGGGGAAGAAAAAGCTGTTCTGAGGAGCTAAAAGTTGTGTGATAGTTGTTCTACAGCTGCAGTTATTTCCCATTTCAAATACATTCATGCCAAGCTAGGCAATTTTTAATGTAGCAGACAATTGTCAGAAACTTTAGCTCTTAAACTTTTTCTTTCTTTTGTTTTCTTTCCACCATCCTTATGTTTTGCAGCTTTATGCCATTCCTTGGTTTCTTACAATGTTTACACGTGAGTATGCATTCTTCTACTCTGCTTAAATGTTCTTGTATTTCTGAAGCGTAATTTTTCTCACTTTTTCAGCTATAGCCTTCCTAATTGGTATGATGTGTCTGCCATTTGGTGGATAGGCTGTAATTTGCAGGCATGTGTGTTGTGGTTTGCATCTCAACAATGCTTGTTACATACCTTCTAGCCCAATTTAGCCATAATTGGTTCTTTTTAAAAAGTGTTGCATTTAAGCTGTTTTATTTTATGTCTGAAATATTTCAGGGGTGTGCAAATTAAGCTGTTACCTGCTGAAAAAAGGTATAATTATAGTTGAAATTAGTTAAAACAAACAAAACCCACCTTCCCCAGCCCTTACCCAAATAATGTAAGAGTAATTTATTTTTTCTTGCATGCAAACAAAAGTTTGGGATTTTTTTCCATAGACTTTGACACATTATTATTCTACTAGCATCACTTTACTATGATTTTTATCTCTGTGTATGAAGAGCAAAGAGGGCTTTGTAATTTGGAGGGCTTTTAATGAAAGAGGATAAAGTTAGTACAAAGCATATCTGGAAAGAAATTCCAAATCTTTTTTCTGAGATCTCTGACTTTTTTCAGTTCGTGTCAACGCTGGCAGACTTTGAGTTACATTTTCTTATGTAAAAAGGATGAAAAAAGCTGATGGATTATTTTTCTGATTAAATATTGAAGTATTTCATGTGATATTGTTTGTTTTTTTTCCAAGAATGTGACTATAAAGCACTGTTTCTTGCAGTTGTGCCGCCTTCTAAAACTTTCATGAGAAACACCAGCTTTGCCAAGGAAACCATCTCCTTGGTTTTCCAATGAATTGTAATAAAGTGTTGGTATTATGAGGTTCAACAAGACCAAGTGCAGAGTCCTGCATCTGGGTCGAGGCAATCCCAGGCACAAATACAGGCTGGGCAGTGACTGGCTGGAGAGCAGCCCGGAGGAGGGAGACTTGGGGGTGCTGGTGGATGAGAAGCTCAACCGATACACATGACCTAATGAATAACTGCCCTGTACCAAAAGAAAAACAAGCTGCTTTATTTTGTGTGTTTACAGTCTGAAAACCTGAACATGTAAAAATATTTAATAATGAAAGAAGACACTGCTTCTGAACATGTGAACACTTGAAATTGCTTAAAGAGAGTGTGTGTGTGTTTATATATGTGTGTATATGTATAGATATATATGCACGTATGCTTATAGCTTCTTGGGTTTTTAATTGTGCTTGTTCACCATGCAGATGTCTTTCCTTTGCACAAAATTTTTCACTTGTGGGATACTTTACTGCTTGGAAATTCCTCCTTCCCATTCTGCATTGGAGTTGCAATACTTCAGCAGCTGAGGGATCGACTTCTTGCCAATGGATTCAATGAATGCATTCTCCTTTTTTTCAGACTTGCCAGGTACAAGAAAAAATATATTTCTGCACCTTTTCTCTCTTTTCCAGTGCATTGCTGAAGAAAGTATATGCTTGCATGGATGATACTGTGATGTATATGTACTACACATCTTACATATGCTCTGAAATCATGGTAGATTTGGGCAAAGTCAGTGTTGGAGTGTGCAGATCTTAACTACAGCTTGATGAAGTTAGTAGAAGTCTTTCTACTGTCATCAGCAATAATTGGGCCAGCTTGTTATTTCCAGGTGAATGTTGGATTACTTTCTTATGAAACTTAGAATTTCTGATTTTAAACAATTCATTTGCTACTGTGCATAGACATTCAACATAGAGAAACAATCCAGTTGAGAGCGATTGCTTAGTAAGTAAAATCTAATGCTGTTCTGAATTACGTTGCTACCAGCCTATTTTCCTTCCAAAAAAGAATTAAACTTCTGCTGTGGAAGAAATTAATGTAAAAAGAACTGGGGAAAGCTGTATCGAAGCCATTGGAATTGCCATGTGTTAAATCGGTTTCCATTTGAAGTGTGAAGCTTTCAAAAGAACTCTTAAAATAGGATCAGAGGCCATGTGGTCATTGTGCTGAAGTTTTGTCTTTTTGTTCAGTGGGAGGCTGTTAACCTATCCATGCAAGCATGTGTTGCATCTTTAAAAAGAAACAACTTTATGTGCAGTTAAACATGAATTTTGGGTCTGTCCTCTGAGCAAGTTTCTAGTGAGACATTAGAATGCATTTTAACTGAGTAAGCCCTGCGAAGTGTAAGATGTATTTTCAGTTATGGTGGACTAATATTTACATAACACATGAATTGGGAGTCTGCTGCACCCAGAACATACTTACATTCTTGTGTTAATTCTCTCTCTCTCCAACCCAGGATCTTACTATCCTAACATAGGTCTTGCTTAAGTGGTGACACTGTTTTAAATGTGTGGCCTTTCTCAAGGTAACTTGTGTGTAATTCCTGGGCTAATGATACAGTTATTAGGTTTCTATTTGAACACCATGTGTGCAATTCAGTAATTCATAATTCATTTTAACAGAGGTTATTCTTTTTCAGAAGGAATGATTGAAAATCAAGTTTGGGAGAACATTCAAGCTTAAAAGTTCTTTCTAAGTGTGGCAGTCTCCACAAGTACAGTTTAGAGGTTAACAGTAGTCTAGGATATGGCAGCAAGTAGGCTGAGGCTAAGCTCTCCTAGCTGCATAAACCAGTCACAGTATCACAGTATGACTAAGGTTGGAAGAGACCTCGAAGGTCATCGAGTCCAACCTGTAACCACAGACCTCACGACTAGACCATGGCACCAAGTGCCACATCCAGTCCCCTCTTGAACACCTCCAGGGACGGCGACTCCACCACCTCCCCGGGCAGCACATTCCAATGGCGAATGAGTTCATTGAGTTGTTACTCAGTGATTTCTGCCTCTTGCTGTATCCCCTTGGATATGTCTGAATTTAAAAATTTTCCTACCTTTCAGTTTGGTCTGTATTATGCACTTGCTACTGTATTTTTTAATTTGAGAAATTTAATTAGGTCATTCCCATGGTGTGGATTTTTTTTTTCAGTCTAGATTTTCAGTCTAGATATTTAGTCATTTCTAATGCCCTAATTAAATTTAACTGGATATCTTTAACTGCTTTGAAAGGTAGGAGCTAAACTAAAGACTATCTCTCCCCCTGCTTTCCTCCTCCTCTATCTATTAACTATATGTCATAGTTAAATTTAGATGCATTAATATTTAACTTATTTTTTGCCTAAGGTAATTTTTCCCTATTTTCTTTCCTTGAGTGCTTCTCTCCAAATTTCAATTTATCTTGAACCAGCTGACTTACTGACAGTTGAAGTACTTGGTACTGAGGTCATGTGTAAGAACACCTTAGTTCTCATAATAGATACCTGTTTATATAATAAAATTAAATCACTGAAGTCCCTAGTGTTATAATGTACATGTTTTCTGCTAATTGTAGTTTATGACAGCCTTGCTGGTAACTCTGTTAGGAAACAAGTTGTGAAAATGTTTCTGAATTTATTTATTTATTACCATTGGTGGTGCCTGCAATATTTGCAATATTGTCAACAATATTGTAAGATTAATCCAAAGTATATCATAAACTGACAACAAAGGGAAAAAGGAATGATGATGGGAGATGATTCCAGTGTGACATAAAGTTAAATGT
Source organism: Picus viridis (assembly GCA_033816785.1). NCBI lineage: Eukaryota > Metazoa > Chordata > Aves > Piciformes > Picidae > Picus > Picus viridis. Next base: position 8,531,860 of record CM066582.1, on the reverse strand, counting down.
TACTGGTCTAGCTGAGACTTCTGTAATCAGTAACTTTCTTGAACATATAATTACAGCCTAGTGCCTTCTCTTTCTGACCTGAGTCTTGTTTGATTAAGAGCTATTGGCTGCCTTTGGGTTTTTGTCACCTTCGTCTTCCAAACAGGAATTCTGCTATTTTGATAGAAAGAAATTGTGTGCCATGCCTGACAATTACCTGAAAGTAATTTACAGATAACCTTCACCTGAACTGGGTCACCCCAAGGAAGAGATTATGTTGTTCAAAACATCTGCAATAATTTCAATCTATAATCAATTGTCGCTCAACAGCCTGCAACTCCTGTGGTTTCTAAAGCTTTCCGTACACTGCAATGGCTTATCTCAGGCTACCAGTGAAAGCAGCTTGCCTTCCCGACTGACAAAGCTGTTTTGCTGCCATCTTGCTACTTGGCCAAACATTTTTGTAAGATTTACTGTTTTTACAGTAGCTATTTCTAAAAATGTTTGTTTAAAATTCCGAATCACGTATTTCCACTGACAGGACCAGAATGAAGAAACACATCAGAGCGCTCTGATTTGGATGTGTGTCTGACCCTAGGGAGCTACCATATTATTTAACATTGTTTTTCCTTTGTGAAAATCCTTTCTCTGCCCACATCTGTGTTTGATACACACTTATCGTGTCAGAATTTCTGCTGGTTCAGCATTTAACTAAGCTGTTTAGCCTGGAGAAGAGGAGGCTCAGGGGCGACCTCATTGCTCTCTACAACTACCTGAAAGGTGGTTGTAGCTAGGAAGGGCTTGGCCTCTTCTCCCTAGCAACCAGCACCAGAACAAGGGGACACAGTCTCAAGCTGCACCAGGGGAAGTTTAGGCTCAAGGTGAGGAGAAAGTTCTTCACCGAGAGAGTGATTCGTCATTGGAATGGGCTGCCCGGGGAGGTGATTGAGTCGCCGTCCCTGGAGGCGTTCAAGAGGGGACTGGATGTGGCACTTGGTGCCATGGTTTAGTTGTGAGGTTTGTGGTTACAGGTTGGACTCGATGATCTTCAAGGTCTCTTCCAACCTTGGTTATACTATACTATACTATACTATACTATACTATACTATACTATACTATACTATACTATACTATACTATACTATACTAAGATTTGGTAGGAGGAAGAAAGGGCAGCAACCAAGCCTACACTAAATTACTGGAGTTTTGGTGTTTCCCTTTATTTTAGCACTTCCTGAATAAAAAAATGTAAACTGAGATCAAAACACGCAACTTTGAAGAGACTGAAAGAGATACAGTAGGGTCTTCCATTGACAGTGAACAGCAACAAAGGTAATGAGTGCACTGTTTTGATTAGAGCGTGACCTTTTATCATACAGTTTTGTAAATGTCCTACTGCTCTGAGGAAGAGACATCCTAGTAGGTCTTTTAAAAGGATACTTTTTTTCATTACTTCAGCTATGGAACTTTGACATGGCTTTGTCATGTTCAAGCTCTTGTTTCCCCTCAAAAGACAACACTGCAAGGTGCTTTGTCATGGAGTTAGCAAAGCTGGAGTGCCTTTTCAAATGGCAGTGTGCCTGAAAAAGAGAAAAGAAAAAAAAGGCAGTTTGATCTCTGTCATGTGGCATGAGTGATAATGTCAATATAACTATTACCTGGAACAATTGGATAAGAATATGTAAGAAGCAAAATAAGATGTCCTGTTCCAAGGTTTCTTTCTGGAATGATGCAGGTATGACTGATACTCTTTGAGACATCTTTTTCTGAACATATTCCTCATCTTTGCTGTCTCATGGCTTTTTCAGATACAAGTGGCAGGTGTATTTTATAGTGCAATCCCTGAAGATTATTGTTGCTAAATAATGGTATTTCTGAAGTAGAAACAGCACATAGGTGTTAGTAAGTACTGCTTTGTTTGTGGGCTGGGAGCTGGCTTTGGTACAGAGGCAGAGCAATTTGTTAGGGCGCACTTGTTCACCACAGCTGTTCAGTGCAGTCAGACTCTTCAGACTAATGCCATTCTACCTGAACCTGTGAACTCTTTAATTATTTATGTTTTTCCACTTGTAGTGACATGAACAAAATGCAGTTTTACTTACAAGTTCTACCATCCTGAGATGAAAGAGATATGCTGCAGTGGGTTACGCACCTCAGGAAAAATTACCAAAGTTCTCTATTGTTCTTGCTAGTCCCAAGTTGTCACTTGCAGAAGAAAATCAAACATATATCCTTTAGCAAAGGACTGTGTCTCAAGAGATGGTGTTACATTGAAAGGGTGGAAAGTGAGTTCATCATGCAGGTTTTACTATCAGTCTGAGGTACAGCTTTATGCATTGTATTTCTTGATAGAACCTTTGTGTGCTTTTTATAGCAAAAGGGAACTTCAGAGAACAGAATCAACCACCTGTTAGTCATGTAGGATTTTGTACACCTTGACCCTGGAATAAAATCAAAGAACATGCAGGTAGAACATCAAACATACTGGCAATTTTAGGCATGGAAGTTCAGGCCACCCTTACCTGAGCTTTCATTTTAGATGTGGCAATTTTATTTTGTTTTTTCTCTGTTTAGAAAAGCATCTTGGGGAAAAGTGCCTTGCTTTGTTTCATTGGAATTGTGAACATAACTTGTTAAGAATTAGAAAGCAGTATGTTTGTTTTCTTCTTCTTTCTTTTACTAAGGCAGAACATGTTGCTGACAGGGCAACGTTTCTGTGAGAACAAGGTGCCTAATAGAGTATCTGTCTCCATCTTTGTGCTGAATATGTGTTTTTGCCTGTACAGATATAAATAGTTTCCCCATTACTCTTTAGTTCTTTAATTTTTAATTGTGGAGGATTTTAAGGTGAGCTGCACAATACTACAGTGTTAAAGTTCTCTGATTAAAATGCACCTTAGCAGCACATACATGACTGTAGATTTATTTTAGAGGTGTGTATATCCAGTATGCTTAATAGAATTGCACATAACGATTTAAATACAGGCAGAATTGGTATGGCTTATAGTCAGAAAAATCTTCCTGCCACAATGAGGAGTGAGAAATGAGGTGTCCGTAAATTCTCAGCAGTCTTATACTTTGGGTTAGCTTGTTTAAATAGACCTCATAGTCAAAGAACATAAATCTGCCTTCATAGCTCTGCATGAGACATTTGATTCTGTCTGTCCAAACATCTTTGTTTTTAATATATAAAGAGATGGAGTTCAGTAGAAATCAACAGAAAAGACCAGAACTAAATGTGGAGAACTAGAACAGGGTTTGTACCTCCAGTGAAGATTTCAGTATTTGCAGTCTCAGAATAAATTTTAGGACTAGATTGTTAGTATTCAAGGGCAAAACTTGTTCAGGAAGCCTGCATTGTACGTGAAGAATGCTGTCTGTGTTCTGAAAATCGTGATGAATGCACTAAGTGCCCATCATGGGTGTGTCAGGTGAAACCTCTGTCACTGCAAAGGCTTCAGCAGTCTAAACAGGCACCTGTAGGGGATAGGCTAGTCATATTTCTTTTGGCTTCAGAGTAAGGCAAGGAGATCTTACTAGTTCTTCAGTCCTTAAGGATGCTTAAGCAGTCATATAAGCTGATGGAGTGTAAACCGAAAACTTGTCTACTTGAATGTGACTCTGAAATGCTGCACACTTTAAAATGCTTTAAAGGTGGTGGTCGGTGATGTTTAGGAAGGTACTTTTTAAGTACTTTCATGTGTAAATTCAAGTGGAGGGGTTTTAGAGAACTTCATGGCACAGAGAACTTCTTCGTTGTTGAGTTGGTTAGTTACACAACAAACTTGAATCATTTAGGAATGTATATTGAGAAGGTTAGGCTGATGTTCAATGTAAAAGCTACTGGTTTTACACTGTGAAACACCAACATGGACTTGACTAATGGTAGACGTTGAAACTTGTGTCTCAGTAGGTTAGCTATTGTAGTATCTTCTTTTTTTTTTTTTTTTTTTTTTAAATGAAAGCAGTTTGAAACATGAGTACATAGGCAAGATGGTTATTGTCTTTGGGAAAGTATTGACATTGCAGTCTTGTAGAACATGTTTGCTTCTTTTGTGGTAGTTTGTGGGCATTACCTGGTTCAGGATGCTCTTTAGGCACATATCTAGATACTGATATTCATTTTTATCAACTTTTTCCCCATGAATGGTTTAGAAACCACTGGGTCAAATTAGAGGCTTTGATCCTTTTTTCAAGGCAACAGATTCTCCTTTTCAAAGTTACTTGATGATTTTTTTTTTTCCTTTTTTTTAGAACCATAAATTCTAAATTGCTTCATATTATTTCCTTAAAAGAATATTCTGAGGGCTCACAAGAGGAGAGCCTTGCTAATACAATGGTATTCTGCTTACGGCTATTTAGAGATTGACCAGTTGTATAAACGTTTGGCCTGGTTAGAGTTTCTCATTGTAGTGTTTTTTAACAATTTTATACCAGCAGCTGAACAGACTTACATCTGCCACCCAGCCAGAAACTTATAGACAGCATGATCTTTACTAATGCATACTGAGCTTCGGTATTTATTACTTTCATGAAAAACAGCTTGAGAATAAAGGAGCTTAGTTTCTCTAGTATTTGAGATTGCTAAGTGTTTGAGTCATTTATTAGGAAGATTTTACCAAACCATACTACAAAGAAAAGCCATGTTGGATGTTATGTAGGTGGCACATGTACTTCTCTCTAAGCTGATGCCTGCAGTTTTTTAAACCTGTCCTCCTATGTGTCTTCTGTAGACGTCTATCATCTAGCAATGAAATAATGTTCACTCTTCTGCTGATTTGCTGTTTCCCCTTGGTTTTATGTATTTCATGGGTTTTGCATAGTAGCCTCCATCTGACTATTTCCATTATACAGTGTGAATTCACACCTTTCTGGTGTTGGACAGTGTCCTCATCTGATGTTTGGGCTGAGCTAGGTATCCTCAAAATTTTGTTAGAAATGTCTGGGGGTAAACAGCAGGGGCGCACCTCATAGAACAGTTTAAAACACACTTTCCGGGTAGAGTTTAGCTGACGCTGCAGTATTTATGTAATCTATTTTGGTCTTCTATCTTAGTAAGCTATAGCAGGTAGCATTTTGTGGTGCAGTTAGAGTAATCCTTTACTCTTCATACAGTCATTCATCTTTCTGTGTCTTCTCTGTTCACCTCTGTCAGTGCAGGACAGCATTACACTTCCACGCTAGAGGGTGTTTCCATGAAACCTTTCTACTAAACTGCTGAGTCAGACAAATTTTACAATCACGAGTAAGAAAATGAGCTATGTTTGTCCTTTATGGAGCCAAATGTCTCAGGGGATCACGGTATTTACTGCGGCCTCTCACTGTTGCTCCCTACTTTGAGTGTTGCGTTGTGTGAACTGGTTCAAACAACTGTGTAACTGCAACTACTGCAACAGCTGGACATTCCATAGCTCTCAGCTTCTCCTACATATACACGGGCTGCAAACAGACCTGCTGTTGGTCTCAGTAGAAGTGTCACATAGATATGTCATTTCTACTTGAATCTTTATCTTCATAACACCCTCTGCTACAGAACCCTTTATCTGGATGTCCTCAAATGTCTCATTTATGGATTAAGTCCAAAGACCAACAAGTTCTTTTTCTGCTCTTTGGAGACTGCATGCAATTTCATTACTTAAAACCAGAAGCCCTTCATTTCCAAGGGTTTCTGAAAGCTGATGCAGATGGTTGATGTGCTTTCATCAAGCAAGGGCCTGGCCCTTTTCATTGTTGACATACTGTTTGTGGGCATTCAGGCTGAAGAATAGTTTAGGTTGCCTTTCATTTTCAACAGCAAGACAACTGTCACATGTACACTGAAAACAGCTGTGGTGGTTGAATGTAATCCAGAGGTAGTAAACAGTTCTTCACAGTCAATATTATCTAGAGAATTCTTTTTATTCCAAGATACTGAAAGAATTGTAGAGTCACATGCTCTCAGACAAGGTAGCCTGTCAATGTATCACTGTAATTATTGATCCTTATTACAGCCATGCAACATGCAATCTGCCTGAAGACACAGTACTGTAATTTATTCCTTTCCTTCTGTATCCAGTCATTTTTTCTGACTGAGTGCAATTTCTGTACACCTGCTGTTTATGCAGCTCTTGAAAGATGCACAACTTGCATCCATATAGAAAGGAAGAACAAAGACTTCTGCCTTACTAGCTGAAGAGTTCTCAAATTCACAGCTGATATTTGTTACCTTTGAAATTTTATCACAAGATGCAGAGAGAAGGATGCTGATGTGTGCAAGTAAGAACAAATTACTATCCACAAAACAATGAGATAACACAACTATCTTGTAATGTATGAAATAAATTATATAGGAAGAATAATTTTGCATTGACCTTTTCATTTATAGTAACCTTCTAGCAGTAATATATACAAAGGTGTTGGATTGAAATGTCCTCTTCCTAGGTTTGTCCTTTTTAATATCTAGGCTTAGTGTATCTTTTTATATGTCATCAGGAAAGAAAAGGTTTATGGTCTCTCACCTCTATTTCTTCAAAGAGCAGGAATCAGGAGATTGAGCTGACTGACCTATTCAGCTTCCCTGATTTTTATAGCACAGAGGTTTTCTGGCCTATTTATGTGGCTGTGTGGTGAAAGCTAATATTGCCTGGTAGAGTAGTAATAAAATATTTGTGATGGAGAGGTCAAACCAAGCCTGTAATTCTGGGCTGATTCCAAAATGCAGAAGCAGTTTATTTTGGCCAAATATCTTAGCTGGTGTCCGGTTACCCAAGGAAAGGGCTCTGGAATTGATTAACTTCACACAAGACTTGGTCTGTGTATGTTTTCATTAAGAAAGACTCATACCTGTTATGTTGGGTTTGTTTTTTCCACTACTTGCTTTCACTTGCTGTGAACAACCTATACATGTCTGGTTTTACTATAAAAAAAAAAAAAAATCCTATGTGCTTTTGTCACAGATGTGTTGCATTTAAATTGATGCCTCAAGTGCAGTCTACTACTTTTTTTTATCTATACTAATAAACATTAAATATGTGTTGCTTAAAAAGCTGCCATGCCAGGCCAAGCTATCCTTTTCAGTTGAGGGTGTTGTCAGAGGAGGCAGCAGCTTGGTAGGGAGTGACAGTTTAGTTCAAACAGAGCAAAATAAGTTTGGTGCAATCAGGAGGTTTAGTTCAGAAAAGGAGCACAGTATTTCAGTGGGCTTAGCACTGGGACAGGGCCATGGCAAACCCAGGGTATTACTGTTAAATCATTGTGTTTACTTCCCCACCCTGCTCTTTTCAATCCCCTATTACTTGCGTATTTAGAAGTCTCAGGAAAAGCTTTTTGATGCCAGGAAATGGAGCGATTAGCCGATGCCATAGAATTGTTTCCTGTAAAGCTTGATTGCTAGTTTACTGTGAAATATTTGAGCTGAGCTGAGCCAGAACTCCTGAAAGCAATGCTTTAAAATGAAATTTGTGATTTTTGAGTTCGTAGGTACTTGGGTGCCAGCTTCGGCATTTTGAAATGCAGGTGCTCTGCACTTTCTGACCAGACTGCTTGATGACATAGTAAATGTTGAAATAAGAACTTGAAGTCTTTCTATTATGTTTAAACTTCATTTTTTACCAGTGCACCCTTCGCAGTTAATGCCATCATGCTATGTCAGCAAGTTTTCGTTAGAGGTTTTCTAGCACAGTAATATGTATGAATTATGAAAAATGGAAGGCAGGTGCCTTTTAAACTACAAAACACTTCAGTTTTGGAACCTTGGAGAGCAGAGAAATGTTTCATGCACATCTACAGGAGTGAACAGGCCCTCCCTGTCCCTTTTTAAATGTTTTGGTTTGATTCTCGATGGTGCTTTGAGATTTATGCAGAACCTCCTCTCAGAAGGATGTTCTTCTCAGTGTTTTGCACATGAGAAGTAGTGTGGCAGTAGCTTGATACGTTTGCCCTTGTGGTAGACCAACTGCATGCTTTTACTAAGCTGCACCAGAAGAGGTTTAGGCTGGATGTTAGGAAGAAGTTCTTCACAGACAGAGTGATTGGTCATTGGAATGGGCTGCCCAGGGAGGTGGTGGAGTCACCATCACTAGAGGTGTTTAAGACGGAGACTAGATGAGGCACTTGGTGCCATGGTTTAGTTGATTAGGTGGTGTTTGGTGATAGGTTGGACTTGATGATCTCGAAGGTCTCTTACAACCTGGTTATTCTATTCTAATGTATATGCTTCAGTGTTCTCTGGCTCATAACACAGTTACATGGGAGCAGGAATAGTGCAAGCAGAATTAATGCTGTGTGAATGTGAAGGTCTTCTTGTGAAACAAAACATGGATATTTAATTGGGCATCACCTCATTTCTTGCATACTTAAAAGGGCATAGGAACAATCAGTATTGAAGTGGCACAGCAGACCTTCATTAGCCAAAAGGAGGAGAAATGATCTTATCCAGCAAGGTTGCAGAAGATTGCATTGCAATTTAGTTCCTGATAGGAAATCATTTTTCTAAAACCAAAACTTCTGACAACAGGTGAGGATGGTCCTGAAGGGTACTCAAGTGTGAAGCTTGTTTGTGCAATGTGACTAATGAGTACTCTGTAAACATTTACACCAGGCTGATGTTGTCTCCAGTATCCTGAAACTTAGTTGTTGTTTTTAAAAAAAGAATACAAGTGAATAATTTTACTACCAGTAGTCTTGACTCCCTTGTGGGTGATAAATATTGACCATTCACATAAATATACATAGGTGTGCCAAAATGCATGCATACATATTTTCTATTATTATTATTTTGTGGAAAACACAATCTGTTTGATATATTTTTATTTTTCACTCTTTATAATTGATATTAGTCTTCCCTGTTGTTACATGGAATTTGTTATAAGGCAATGGCCAATGCTGCCTAGAAGAAATGAGAAACCAAAAGGCCAAGAATTACAAAACAACAGAGTCCTAATTTTTGTTTTTACTTCCATCCTGATGTGTGAGAAGTGGTTATCACTCTTAGGAAAACTTATTTCTGCATTTTCCATTTCTCTGGATGGATTCCTTTTGGAATGATAGAGTTTGCTTCTAGGAAAAACACTTTGATAATCTGTTTCAATATTTCACTTTGTCAATCTCAGTTTCTGCTTTCAGTTCTTTCATGAATTTCCACTGTATATAGCTTTGAGTCCATCATCAGTAAATTTGCAGATGACACCAAGCTGGGGGCAGGAGTTGATCTGTTAGGGGATAGAAGGGCTCTGCAGAGGGACCTCGACAGGCTGGGCAGATGGGCGGAGTACAATGGCATGAGATTTAACACATCCAAGTGCGAGGCTGGTGAGAGGCCTTGAGCACGAGCCCTATGAGGAGAGGCTGAGGGAGCTGGGGTTGTTTAGCCTGGAGAAGAGGAGGCTCAGGAAGACCTTATTGCTCTCTACAACTACCTGAAGGGTGGTTGTAGCCAGGTGGGGGTTGGTCTCTTCTCCCAGGCAATCAGCATCAGAACAAGAGAACACAGTCTCAAGCTGCGCCAGGGCAGGTTTAGGCTCGAGGTGAGGAGAAAGTTCTTCACTGAAAGAGTTGTTCACCATTGGAATGTGCTGCCCAGGGAGGTGGTGGAGTCGCCATCCTTGGAGGTGTTCAAGAGGGGATTGGACGTGGCACTTGGTGCCATGGTTTAGTCATGAGGTCTGCGGTGACAGGTTGGACTTGATGATCTTTGAGGTCTCTTCCAACTTTGGTGATTCTGTGAAAATTATGTCCTTTGGGGGGGAGAGGAGGGGAGAGGGGGAGGGAGAGAGAAAGACGGAGGTATATTTAGCAATGTTAGGTTAATTGACTTGATGCATTCATGTTGTCTTTAAATCCCTGATCAGAGATTGACATTGAGCGTTGTGTCCGCGAATCCATCAACCTGTTCCGCTGGACACCCAAGAGTGCTACCTACCGGCAGTATGCACAGCCTCCTCGGCAGGCCGGCGAGAGCAACAGCACAAGGACTTCCATGTCCTGCTTCTCAGCAGACTATCAGGAAACACCTCGAAGTGACCTAGTAAGTGACTTGGGAATGGAGGGAGGTGAACTGTTCAGATTGTGTGTTTCTCCAGCCCCAGGTGGTTGGGCTTGGTTACTTTTTTTGAACTTGGACAGGGAGAAAATATCCACTGAATCTCAGGTGCTGGCAGTTATGTTTTGACTTCCAAGCACAGGGATTTGACACATACTTCAGTTGTTCAGATTTGCTTGTCAGCTAGCACACAGTGTTAGAGCCTATTCCATGTTGTTACATCTGATGAACAATCCAATGCGGTGAATGAAAAATAACTGAAAAGCTGCTGGGTTTGGGGATTTTTAACTTCAGTGCTTTGAACTTCAGCTTCTTTGATGTATGTGCCAATAAAATAATTTCTTCTTGTGCTGGATTTCTGCCTCTCCCAGTTCCTGCTCCTTTGGATCTGCTTTTTTTGTTACTATGACCAATGTGCATGACTCACCTGCACAGCTACAAAAAGACTTTATCTTGGGAGGAAAACAGTAACAAGAATAGTTTGCCAGTGATAAATAGGTAACTGGAAAGTGATGGAAGCTCTTTCCATCTTGGCACGTCAGGTTAAAGGTATGGCTCAAGTTATTTTGAGAGGTACTCTGTGAGTTATGCCTGTGTTTGTCTTGGCAAGGAACAACTAGTAGCTAAGAGCGTATCTGTGTTAATTATTCCATTTAGCAAAAATATTTTTCTCATATCTCTCCTGTAGAACCTAATGGTTATCTCTCTCATCACATACCCCATCTCAAAGTGTGGTGATTTGAAATGATTCCTTTCCTTCTCAGCAGTTTAAATCTCTGCAGTCTCCTAGAAACTAAACAAGCTGGGTTTGTGGTTTGTTTTTATTCCCTTCCATGGTCTCCTGCAATCAGACTTCATTCACATTACAGTAATAAAGGAAAGACATATGTGCCTGCCGTATCGATGTGGCCAGTTCCTTGAAGCTTGATGGCTGCACCCAAATAGTGGCTGTCAATGGGTCCATGTCCCAGTGGAGGCCAGTGACAAGCAGAGTCCCTCAGGGATCAGTCCTGGGACCAGTCTTGTTCAACATCTTTGTCAGTGACATGGACAGTGGCATTGAGTGCACCCTCAGCAAGTTTGCTGATGACACCAAGCTGTGTGGTGCAGCAGACAGGCTGGAGGGAAGGGATGCCATCCAAGGGACCTTGACAGTCTGGAGAGGTAGACATAGGCAACCTCATGAGGTTCAACAAGACCAAGTGCAGGGTCCTGCATCTGGGTCGAGGCAATCCCAGGCACAAATAGAGGCTGGGCGGTGACTGGCTGGAGAGCAGCCCTGAGGAGAGAGACTTGGAGGTGCTGACGGATGAGAAGCTCAACATGAGCTCTCAATGTGCACTTGCAGCCCGGAAAGCCAATCAGATCCTGGGCTGCATCAAGAGAAGTGTGGCCAGCAGGTCAAGGGGGTGATTCTTCCCCTCTACTCGGCTCTGGTGAGACCCTCCCTGGAGTACTGCATCTAGGTCTGGAGCCCCTATTACACGAAGGATATGGACATGCAGGAACGTGTCCAGAGAAGGGCCACGAGGATGATCAGAGGGCTGGAGCACCTCTGCTATGAGGACAGACTGAAGGAGATGGGGCTGTTCAGTCTGGAGAAGAGAAGGCTGCGAGGTGACCTAATTGTGGCCTTCCAGTATCTGAAGGGGGCCTACAAGGCTGGGGAGGGACTTCTCAGGATATCAGGTATTAATAGGACTAGGGGGAATGGAATAAAGGTGGGGAGATTGAGGCTGTATGTGAGGAGAAAGTTCTTCCCCATGAGAGTGGTGAAGCCCTGGAATGGGTTGTCCAGGGAGGTGGTTGAGGCCCCGTCCCTGGAGGTGTTTAAGACCAGGCTGGATGAGGCTGTGGCCGGCCTGATCTAGTGTGGGGTGTCCCTGCCCATGGCAGGGGGCTTGGAACTAGATGATCCTTGTGGTCCCTTCCAACCCTGACTGATTCTGTTCTCTTGTATGATTAGGTTTTAGGCTTCTCATCTGTTTTTTGTAACTACTAAGAAACTTAGACATGTGTTGTCATTCAAGTGTGTCTTACTTTTTAAGTAACTCTTAAACCTGTGTCTGAATACACAGTCATTTTCTTGAGTTTTATTTTGATTTTGATTTAATTTCTGTTGCTGCGTCTTCTGGAAGCCTTAGACACAAATCCAGGACTCAAGTGCTAAACATGCAAATACAGGACAAAAGGAGATTCCAAAGAGATTGCAGAAATTTTTAAATAATAAATGAATGTAGAAAGATATTTGGGAAGAAAAACTAAATATCTGCTTGTTGTCCTACACATTGTAGCTAACAAAATGGCTGCTGTGCTGTTCTAGAGAGATGTAGAGAGGCTTGCTGAAAGAGCTTAAGGCTATACATTCATAGAATAATTCAGAAAGGACTTTAGGAAGTCACCTGGTAAAAATTCCTACAGAAAGCAGGCCTACCACTAAATTTATATGGAGGTTCCCAGGGCTTTTTTCCATCAGGTCATGAAAACTTTCAAGGAAGGAGGTTATGCAGTCTCTTATGGCAACCTGACCGTGCTAGCAGTGAAAATCATTTTTGTGTGTGCTAGCTTTTCTTAATGTTTTGATGACAAGAGAGTAAAAGGACAAGTCTCCTCAGTCCTCAAGATGTACTTGTGCGTTTCTGAGTACAAGTGAGAGTCAAGGGACTTGGATGGGGATGGGAGGAAGAAGCAGAGTTCTACTTAACTGATAAATAAAGATTTATATTTTGTGGCAAAGATGAAATGCATTATTTTGGGTCAACAAAGTTTCTTTCAGTGTTCTTCCATTTTCTGAGAATTTTTTGTGGTGTTTTTAACTAACAGAGGTTGTGTTTGTTTATAATGCCAGTAGCTAGTCTCATCCATCCCACAATTTCCAAGAAATTAAGCTAATATATTTGGTATGTTACAGAGAAAATAAATACCATAACCTGGTCTTTAATTTCTACTTCTTTCTTCTTAACAGCCAAGCACTTTTCATTTATTGTAGTGTAACTGGTGGTTTAACTTCTATTTTTTTAAAGCTCAGGTGTATTGGATCTTTTGGGTATTACTTTAGGGGTTTTTAGCACATCATTTGGACCAGCATTGTATGATTTATATAGAAATATGTGAACATATTCTGACTTTTTCTGTAGCAAATAGGAAACTAATCTCATGGACACCTGGATGATAAGGAATTTGATTCATACGTCAAGTTATAGTCTACAAATATGTTTGTTCTCATGTGCTGCATTTTTGAGTGTCAGAATTTGAGTTTGATATATACAGGCAAAGTATGTTGTGGTTCTGTCTGGAGCCAGAGTTCAGATCTCAAAATTCCTGTGTAAGAAACTACCTCTTGCTTGTGACCAGATCTGCACTTCTGGATATTTGTCTTTATAAGATGAGACTTCTCAGGGTTTTGAGCAGTATTGCTAAAAAAAATGAAATGGATGTTATTGGTGACATACACTGTTAACACCCAAAGGTGTTGTCTTTGATTTTTTTTACTCTTAGTCTCGCAGCTATCTCTTTCTCTGGACACATGTTCTCCTGCTGCCATGGGGAAACTTCTTTTATAATTGAGAGCAGTGGAATCTGAGTTCAATCTTTAGCATGCATAGTAGCCTTTAATAGATCTTCTAAAACACCATTGTGCCCTTGCTGCTCAATGTGGCTCTTAAAAAATTACTTTGCTGTTTCCCCAGCTATTTAGTCACAAAAACAGTGCAAAATGCTTGTCTATCTCAGGTTTTGTGTGTGTGGGTCACCTCCATATCTGAATGTACAGACGGTAGGAAACAATTCCTCTGTAAACAGAGCTGTGGGTTTGCTTCCAAAGGTAATTTATGATTTCTTGCAACATTAAGTGTTTAGTGTATTTAATTTTAAACACCAGCTGTCTCCTACTCCTATATTCGCATGTTCATTTTAAGCTGCTTCGGTTTATTTCCTGAGTGGTTTTTATTGGCTACTTAAATGTTTGTGTGTATCTGCATGTTACAGTGATTTGGTTAATAATAACAAAAGAAGTATTTGCCCCCTGGGTGAGCACTTTTCTTCCTAAATCAGCAGCCAGTAGAACAAAACTGTTTTGACTCTTTATCACTAGCATTGCTAATTGTTTTCATTTTAGGGGCATCTGTTTACAGCTTCATAAACAGGCTTGGGTGCTCTCTTTCCTCCTGGACTTCTGTTGTTGCTTAATCTTTTACTCTTTCAGCCAGTAAGCAATATTTCTACTGAGATAAAATCTCAAGGAGGAAATAGTTTGAGTGAATGAATGTACATCTAAAGTGATTTTGCATGTTTCTTTTGAGGAAGACATAATGTTAAAAATAAGAGCAGGAGAAACCCTGTAAATTCCCTACTGATTTCCAGTAGCAGTCAACTCAAATTTGTGTCTGATTTTTTTTTCTTGACCAGTATTTTATTCTGTTTTTCTTGCTCCTGCTTAATCTTACCATCATACCCCGAGAACTCCCAAATGTTTAATGGCCAGGGGTCACAGACAAAGAACACTTGTCATGTAAGAGTGCCTTGCTATGCCTGGATATCTCTTATTAGATACATTCTCTCCAGGTACCTGCATTCCTCTAACTAAAAGCAAGCAAATGATGCAGTTTCTTTGATTATCTTTTCAAGTGCAGTGGGTGGACTCCTGGAAATCCCTCATATAATACAGTTATACCTTCCTCATTATTTTCTATCACCAGTTCTGGTTTTTAAGGTTGGGTGTGCCTGGTGAATGTTGGGGAATGAAAGCATTCAACTGGAGAAAAGTCTACCAGGTGACTGTTAGTGCATGCACATAGTTGAATGCCACCGGTCCAGTTCAGCTTTTTTTTTTTTTGATGAAGCAGAAGAAATACCTAAGTGAGAAGGTGACTTAATGGCTTGATGAAGCAGGACAAACATGAAAAAAAGTTTCCTAATGGTAACTTTGATTTGCATATAATCAAGGAATAGCCTCAATGAGAGACTTCTCATAGATGAGAATTCAGGTTTCCTGGAACTAAATACAACTGCACTCAGTTGTTTTTTGTTTCCTATATGCACCTAGGATATATTGATCCAGATAAAGTGTATTGGCTAGGTTTAAAGTAAGACCTTAAATAACTGCTGTGTAAAGTCCGTCTATTCTTCTAAAAGAAAAACGATGAGCAACATTTCAGTGTACAAGTTAGGAAATATTCAAGTGCAGTGTCCATCCTGTTTATAAGGGCTGGTAAATATATTCTGTCTCAAGGGTCTTCTGACTGCCTTGACCCATTTCGTGTTTGGTTTGTTCTGGTTTTGTAAGGAATTTTTGTTTTTCATTGTTGTACTTAACAGAAAGGTGTTCCTCAAATTTGTCATTCAAAGCACTACCTGAGCAAGGTCTGAGATAATGTTCCTGATATATTTTGCATGTGCCTTTGATGCCTCTGTTTTTCTGGTTGTAGCTGCCAGCAGCTTGAGTGACAAGTTTGGTTTATTTGTCTTTTTTGAGATGAATTGGTTAAAATACTCTTTTTCATAGTATAGTATCATAGTATCAGTCAGGGTTGGAAGGGACCACAAGGATCATCCAGTTCCAACCCCCGCCATGGCCAGGGACACCTCACACCAGACCAGGCTGGCCAGAACCCCATCCAGCCTGGTCTTAAACACCTCCAGGGACAGGGCCTCAACCACCTCCCTGGATAACCCATTCCAGGGCTTCACCACTCTCACAGTGAAGAACTTCCTCCCCACAACCAGCCCGAATCTCCCCACCTCCAGCTTCATTCCATTCCCCCTAGTCCTATCACCACCCGATAGCCTGAGAAGTCCCTCCCCAGCCTTCCCGCAGCCCCCTTCAGATACTGGAAGGCCACAACGAGGTCACCTCGGAGCCTCCTCCTCTCCAGACTGAACAGCCCCAACTCCCTCAGCCTGTCCTCACAGGAGAGGTGCTCCAGCCCTCTGATCATCCTCGTGGCCCTTAATACATAATAATAATAATACATACACCAGGTTGGAAGAGACCTTCAAGATCATCGCGTCCAACCCATCAAACAATCCAACCCACCCAACAACTAGACCATACAGCCAAGCACCCCATCAAGTCTTCTCCTGAACACCTCCAGTGAAGGTGACTCCACCACCTCCACAGGTAGCCGATTCCAATGGGCAATCACTCTCTCCGTGTAGAACTTCTTCCTAACATCCAGCCTAAACCTGCCCTGGCGCAGCCTGAGACTGTGTCCTCTTGTTCTGGTGCTGGATGCCTGGGAGAAGAGGCCAACCTCTGCCTGGCTACAACCTCCCTTCAGGTAGTTGTAGAGAGCAATAAGGTCACCCCTGAGTCTCCTCTTCTCCAGGCTAAGCAACCCCAGCTCCCTCAGCCTTTCCTCATAGGGCTTGTGTTCCAAACCCCTCACCAGCTTTGTTGCCCTTCTCTGGACACGTTCCAGCAAGTCAACATCCTTCCTAAACTGAGGGGCCCAGAACTGGACACAGGACTCAAGGTGTTTTATGTCACTCTCCTCTGAATAAGCAATTCACCATTCAATTGGGCATGTGTAGTGGGTTGAGATAGCCACCCTCCCCACCACGGGCAAAATGACGACTCCAACAAACGGATTGCAAAAGTGATGGAAAAGTTTAAATAGAAGAAGTGAAGGTGCACAAAAGAAACCAGAAACAGTGAGAGAAGTAACCGCAACACACACCCGGATGAACCCCATCCCCACCTGAGGGTGGGCCCAAGACCCCCAGGGCTCGTTCTTCCCCCCACTGCTAGGCTAGTCTCAGCTGGCCAGGCCTGAGACCGCCCATCCCCCTGGCCCTGGGCCTAGCCAGGCCCAAGGCCGGGAGACGTCTCCCCCAGTTACCGGGCAGCGGCGAGGAAGAAAGAGAAAGAGGCGGACCCCACGCAAGGTCTTATAGCGGTGCAGGGGATTGTGGTAGGAGATACACGGTTTTCCTGTGTCCACCCACTGGGCTGGACTCCTGGACACAGGAAGTGTGCCATGCAGCAGAGGGCACCCAGCCCAAACCACCACAGCATGTTATAAGCTCATCGTATTCTGGCAAATATTTTAGGAATTGTTGAAAACTTCACAACTTTGTGTACTTGTTAGCTTTTTTTTCAAGTTTTTCTGATACTTGGTAGCCAGGCAGTCAGCAACCCAAAAATGGGGAGTGTAAGGAAACATTTCTTTCCAGTGCTTTGGTTCTGCAAATTAAATTAGCTAAAAAGGCCTTTTTTAGTAGTTGCTTTATTCTACTGTATTTTAAAAATTATTGTATTTTGTTACGTTTTAGGACTTCTCTAATAGAGGATAAGGGACTAAATCAATTACCAGTGTGGGTAAGACAAGAAGTATATGGCTTACGAAAAAGCTCATGTTAGATGTTAAGAGTCTGTAATTGATGTTGTGGTTGGGGTTTTTTTAACTTGTAATATAAATAGTAATTCTTTTAACTGAATGTAAACCTACTGAAACAAATGTGCTGTGTTTTTTCCTAGTTGAGGCAGAATTCAAGGAGTATGTTTATAATGATCTAAATATTATTTATATGGTACTCCAATAGTTTGTTAGACACTGACTTAGATCAAATGGAAGGATTGTAAACATATTTTGTACTGGGTTGGTTTTGGAGTCTCTCTATGAGCATAGATGGGTTGTTGGAGCAACCAGAGCATGCTCTGCTGCTGCCTTAGGCTCAGGTTCTGGATTTGCTGATTGTCCATCTAGTTCTTCCTTACAAGCCTTTTCCATTATAACCACTTTGAAGTTGAAAGCTGGGTGTATTTGACCTTTTTGACCTCACACAATTGGGATTCCATAGCTGATCAAAAAACATATTGGTGAGGTGGGAGGGGATAATTATACCTAAAAATAAAATATCTAGTTCTGCTCTCTCTCTCTCTGCATCTGTAAGAAATTTAATTAGAAAAATCATAAGCAGTAGCTACTGTATGACAGAACAAGGAATATAACAGCTATTGTAACCACCCCTCATGGCATGCAAGTTGGCAAATGAGCTGTTTACAAGATAAAGGACTGGGCCCATGATGAAGTAGTATACACAACAGAACAATGCATTCAGGTTAGATACAGCTGCTCAGAATTGGTACAAATCCGAATTGTTTTCCCTTTTATGCTCAGTGTTGGCCCCAGTGGCTTGTATCCTGTAAGAAGACATCTGAAATGCATGTGGTAGTACTGGTAATGTAGTTTAAGGTCAGTCCTTACCAAAGTAAATGACTGGAACATAGAAAAGGAAAATGGAGGAAACAGCATTTCTGAAGTCTCTCTGGCCAGTGTTAAGTCTGCCTGGCCATACTCAGTCTGGATCTGAGCTTTGGAAAGTGGCTCTGGTTTTTACTGGTGCTTTTCACACTTGCACTGGTTGGTGCTGGTTTTCCTCACAGATGGCTGGTGGGTCATCTCTGTGATAGGTGAGTGGTACTGTTCCATTCTTGAAAACCTGGTGTTGTGCAAATGTTTCTTTCCCCAAGTACAGCTGGAGCAAAGCCTTATGCTGCAACTGCAGTTCAGTAAGGAGGAATTTGCTTGGTCTCACCAAAGAGTAGTGGCAGTAAACTATTTTTCAAATGCTTCCCTTTAATTACCTTTTTTAATGCACATCCAATGCATAGAGCATGTTGAAAAATAGTTGTACACCTCAGAGTTTTAGCAGTTTCACTGCTAATTATTCATTGGATTGTTCACAGTATGATGTTAATGTTTCGTGAGGGATGCTTTAGGATTTTCTCTGAAAAATGTGTAGGGCCATCAGATGGTGAGCACTTAAATGGAGCATAATTTCAGGCTGTAGTGGTCCTGAATTTCAGAGTGGTTGGCTGTCTAAAGCCACTAAAGTCACTGTTGTGACTTTGATTTCAGGTGTTCTAGCCCTGACTCCTGCTCTTTTAGAGCGGAAATAAGGTGTTTTGGCAACCATTATAAATACCTGCTGTGGTTTCCTGTGTGACTGTATTTCATACTTCTGTAGATAATCCCTTTTTTATTAAAAAAAAAAAAAAAGGCCTCCATCTGAAAAATAAGAAAATTAAAGAAAGAAAGAAAGAAAACATTATTCTTTCTCAGTTGGTACAGGAGGTTAAGTATTTCTCACTTACCAGGCCATCAGAATTCCAGGGAGCAAAGGGAGTCATTCTATTTGCTTAAAACCCAAAAGCAACCCACCAAAACTGAGCATGTAAAGAACAATGCTTCAAGGAGGTTATGTACTGCCTTGGTCAACTCAATTATGAAAGTTATAAACAAAAGCATTTCCATGGAAAATACTAAGTGCAAGCACACTGGTAATTATTGGTTTCAGTCATAAAGTCCTTTTAGATGATGCAGCTAAAATCCAGTGCTTTTATTTGGTCTTGTTTTCAGATACTTCCAGAAAACTGACTCTGCCTGTCATGGAAACTGCTTTTGTTGATTAAAATAGCAGTGGCTTTGCTTACAGATAGCAGCCCTGAAGTGTTCTGTTCTTGCTTATTCCCCCTCTTCCTTTCTACCTGTTGTTTTCATCTGACTGCTCTATTTTAATTGGTGTAAAATAGTGCTACTGCATACAAATATATTTATCCCAGAGCTTGTATGATGGGACCATGACATGGGAATTCACTGTAAAAAAAATAGATTTCTTCCATTATGCTTATTTAAAGTAAACCTGAGCACAAACAGTGATGTCTTTGCTACAAACTTTTGTGACCCTTGATTCAGAGCTGGTGAATCTGCTTTTATCTCTTTTTCTGTTTGATCAGTTCTTCAGAAATCTAAGATGGGTTTACATTTTGTCATCTTGTTTCTAGGTAGACACACTTACATTGATTTCAGAAACAAAACAGTATGTTCCAGAAGTATGGATTGACATCTTCCATGAAGCATGTTTCTTTATGAAGAACTTTGAGTAGATTATTTAACTTGGACCCCAGATTTTAACTGTATTAACTTCCAGACTGAAGTTCCTTCTGTATCTGAATTGCTGCAGCAAGTTTTGCCGTCTTCTAAGACACAGGAGGGGAAACCCTGCTTCTGCTCAGATAAAGCTATACTTTCCATGGATAAGAAGTTGCTTTGTAGCTTTGATGTTTATCAGTTGGCACTGTTAAATTCAAGTATAGTAGAACTAAGGATACTTGCTTATTTTCTCAAAAAAAAACCAACCCTTATCTTCACTTAATCTCTTACAGCCATTTCATCCTGGATGTTACAGACTAATGGAAAATTAGATAGGAGCTGTGATTGTGCCAGCCTCACGTTCTTGAGCACTTTAATCTTTCTGAAGCTTCACTTCTAATTTGAGAATGCTTAAGCAGCTTTAATTCCTAATATTTAAAAAAATAATAAAGTAAAAGCAGTGAATGTATGTGGCTTAGTAATTCCCAGGCCTATTTGAAAATTAATGGAGTGAGAGGAGTAAGTACTTAGAAAGTAAAGAATTTAGGGTGTTGTCAGAGAAACTTCTGGGAGGCAAGCAGACCTCAGATTTCAGTTTAAGCATACTTTTTTTCCCCCCTTTATGACCAACCTGCTGGTTAAGCAGTTTTCCCTGATGAACAACTTACAGCTGGCTAGTCTGAAGAAAGATTTTAGCATATCCTGACTTCAAGCATGAATAAGTCTTGTCTCTTTGCAGGAAAACAGCAGAAGCAACTTATATAGTAAGATCAGTATCTTAGCATGTCTAGACTTGTGTATACAGCTCTGTGTGAAAAAGTGTGTGTGTACCTTTCTGATAATTCCTGCCTTTTTCTTAGTAGTGACAGGCAGTTCATCTCTCTTTATGAACACAGTTCTCAATTTCGGTGCTGAGGTCCCTTCCAACTGGGTATTCTATGAATGTGTCTATGAATATATTGACTAAGCTGTTGTAGCACACTAGTACACAAGTGTGTAACCGGACTTTTAACTCTGGCACTGTGCTTAACATAGAGCTTTTGCCCCTTTTTTCAGGGGAAAAAAAAAAAGTGTTGAGTTTTGGTTGGGGTTTTTTGTTGTTGTTATTTTGAGGAATTATGTACTACATCTGCCTCAAAAAGAGTAAACAGACCCCAGCAGAATAATTGAAGGGAAGAAACAAATGTCTTATAGGCATGCGATGCTATTTGTACTTAAGGTTCCCAGGGGTTATCCTTACTCTTAATTGTCCTGTTTGTACCCCCCAGAGATATTCAGTAAGTATTTCTAGCACAAAATTATTGTATGTGGGATAATCCTTATGCTCCTTTCATTGTCTAAACCACAACAAAAAAATTGCTGATGATAAAGTCAAGAAACTGTTGTAAGCAGCTGAGATGTGACTACCTGCAACTTAATTTGGCTAGAATCAAAATCTCACTTGGATACTACTGCCTGGTCACAATTTGTTGGACATGAGTAAATAAGAGACTATCAGTGCTATAAGCTTTTCCTGAGAACAGCTACCCTTACTCAAAGACTTTATTTTAAAGTGGACCCTCTACTTTCCTTCACTTACTGTTCTTGACAGCTAGAAACCAATGCCTGCAATGACATAATAATGCCTAAACAGTGAATTATATGTAGCAGTCTGGACAAATGTTAAGCCTTCTGTCTGAAATGACAGCCTTTATCTAGTGCACCTCCTTTTATCATAGTTAGCCAGGCTGAGGCAAAGAGAGAAGTCACTGAGTTAGTAGAAAACAGCTGGAACACTCTTGTGGAGAGAAGTAGGAAAGATATTAAAAGGTTCAGAAGAATCTGCATGATTTGGATGGTCAAGGGCTGTGACATCCTCGGAAGCTGGCTGAACTCCAATCCAGTGCCAGCCTACAGGATGGTGATATGGAGGGTTAGTGTGAGGAGGACTGTGTAGAAGAATTGACAGCTTGGTGTTAGCCCTATTTAGCTTGTCATGGCTGACAGTTTGTTAGAAAATTCCTGTCAGGAAGTTTCTGAGATGAAATCTAGTTGTTACCAGATACAGCAGATGAAGTCAAAGTTAAATATAATTAGGAAAGATGATCTTGTAAGTGCATGGAAATAAATTGGTAGGGTAAAACAGTTGGTAAAAGAAAGAACTGTTTCATCAAGTAAGTCTGAATTAACTGCTTAACAGCATGAAGCATACTACTGTATTTTTAATTACATAGTGTATAAAAGTTTTTAAAAATAAACATTTGCAACATTTAATTGAAGTGATATGAAGACCTTCTAGTGCAGAAGTTCCACCAGGGTAGCTGAGAGATTAAAGTCAGACGTTTCATGTTTGCTAATGTAATAATAGGAAAAGTGGTTGTAGCAGTGCTTTAACTTCCAGGTCTTCAGATAGGTTTTGCAAACCTGGTATTCCCAAGGACAAAAGCCTAGGGCGTGCTGCAGATATTTTAACCTATTGCTTGTAAAGAAACTGAGTTTGACCCTCTTGAACAAACTGGAGGTTTCCCTCATGCTTTATTTTGAGTGAGTCAAGATAACTGTTTTAGGTGAAATGGTACTGGCACTGAAGATATTCAACACTGTAAAAGAGCCTCTGAAGGAAGGTGGGGATGCAACTTGACAACTCTCACAGCTTTCATAACTGTCTTACAGTGACCATATTTTACTTTTGCTGCTGCAGGTCAGAGACTTCTGTGTGTTGGTAGTTCATAAAAGTGCAGGATTTCTAAATTAGCTGTTACTTAAAATGAGGAAGGCTAATTATTTGAGGATTTTGCTGAATTTAGATATGCATGAGCTTTTAAGACTGAAGTGAAGAAATTCCAGCACTTAGAAAAATTTCTAAGGTAATTGGCAATGACAGTGTTCTTAGGAAAACAGTTTTGTTATTATCAAACCAGTTGCTTCAGATGGGTGGTGGTATGTGTTGTATTGTCAGCTGTCCCATCCTCTAATTTCCCTGTTTCTCAATTCCCCCATTTCCAAAGCCAAAAACCAAGTTTTCTCAAGACTATTTCTTACATTTCTAGTGTCCTGATTTGTGCCTAAGTCTTTGGGCTGGGGTAACACCTGGTGTTATATATCTTTGTGTCTGTTAGAGGCATCCATGCTGTTTGTGCCAGCTCATCAAATGAGCTACTCTCCTTTCTCTTTCCAAGCATAAAGCCTTTCAGCTTCTTTCAAGAATCACAGACTCACCAAGGTTGGAAGAGACCTCAAAGGTCATCAAGTCCAACCTGTCACCACAGACCTCACGACTAAGCCATGGCACCAAGTGCCACATTCAATCCCCTCTTGAAAACCTCCAGGGATGGTGACTCCACCACCTCCCTGGGCAGCCCGTTCCAATGGTGAACAACTCTCTCAGTGAAGAACTTTCTCCTCACCTCGAGCCTAAACTTCCCCTGGTGCAGCTTGAGACTGTGTTCTCTTGTTCTGGTGCTGGTTGCTTGAGAGAAGAGACCAACCCCCTCCTGGCTACAGCCTCCCTTCAGGTAGTTGTAGAGAGCAATAAGGTCTCCCCTGAGCCTCCTCTTCTCCAGGCTAAACAATCCCAGTTCCCTCAGCCTCTCCTCTAGCTAGAGTGCTCTCTAGCCAATTCACTTAATTTCTGCTGTTGAGAAACATTGCGTAGTGTGTCTGCTGCAGCCCCAGTGAACAATTCACTAGCAAATTACAAACAAAAGTAGTTTGCACAGGTGTCAATTTTATGTTTTTTTTACAACTTCAACAGAAAATGGGGTTGCAATCAGCAGGTAGTCATTTGGCACTGCTCTGGAGCTTTTCTGTATGGATAGTTAAACTGCTTCAGAGCTACAAGGAAAAGATCTGTTTCTGTCTAACTGGGTTGTTACACTTAGAGCTTGTCAAGTAAGTAGAAGTTTCAAAGAACACTGTGTCTCTAATTCTATCACCTCTAATATTAATTTTCTTCTTTTGAAGTCTAGGGATTCTATCAAGTTGGATGATCTGAAGGCAGAGGCGTCACCACGAATTTCAGCAGAAGATCTGATCGATTTGTGTGAGTTGACAGGATCTAGTCATTCCAAAACACCTGTGAAGAAAACAAAGCCTAGCAAGCCAAAGCTGCTGGTGGTGGACATTCGTAACAGTGAAGAGTATCCTTCATATTTGAGTGC
Organism: Picus viridis; assembly: GCA_033816785.1. Taxonomy (NCBI): domain Eukaryota; kingdom Metazoa; phylum Chordata; class Aves; order Piciformes; family Picidae; genus Picus; species Picus viridis. The sequence continues at coordinate 8,507,850 of CM066582.1, read as the reverse complement.
TGGCCTTGCCAAATCATGCTTGTATCAATTACTTCCTCATTGTGTGCAGGCAGTGAGATGTTAGAATGGTAAATAATGGAAAGCAATGTGGTAGAGGTACAGTGGAAGGACTGAAAGCAATTATTTCTTGGTCATGGGGTAGCCTGGTTTGCATTAAAAAAAGAGGACAAATGTATTCCTGCCTTCCCATTTTAAATTGTGGGTCTAGCGGGCTTTCTACCAGTAGCCAGAGTGCTTTAATGCTGCTTTTTTTTGAGTCAGCAGACCATTTAATAGGACTAGTATTTTGGAAGGCTGTGAGGCTTTTCAATTAAGTAGAAAGGAAATAGAAAAAAGTTGATAGCTAGTGTGCTTTGGCAGTCCCTCACTGGAAAAGCACTCTGTGCTGGGTTAGGATCTGGCTGGAGGGCTTAGCCCAGAGTGTGGTGGTGAATGGTGCCACATCCAGCTGGAGGCCAGGAGGGGAGTGGGTTGGTCTCTTCTCCCAGGCAACTATCACCAGAATAAGAGGACACAGTCTCAAGCTGCACCAGGGGAGGTTTAGGCTTGAGGTGAGGAGAAAGTTCTTCACCGAAAGAGTTGTTGGCCATTGGAATGTGCTGCCAAGGGAGGTGGCGGAGTCACCATCCCTGGAGGTGTTCAAAAAGGGATTGGACATGGCACCTGAAGCCATGGTTTAGTAGTCATGAGGTGCTGGGTGACAGGTTGGACTTGATGATCTTTGGGGTCTTTTCCAACCTTATTGCTTCTGTGATTCTTCCTCCTGTCATGTAAAGCAGCCATATGGCTGCCCCAGCTTATGTCCTTTAAGACTTCTCTGATTATAACCTGATCAAAGTATCTTGAATCTATTAGGGATGCTACCCAGCCTACACATTACTCATTTATTCTTTTTCAGCTACACTGTGGAGTATTTTTTTTAATTGTTTTTTGAGGTATTTATAGTTACGGAGCTGGGTTTGGCTGAGTTCTGGAAGGGGGAGTACTTCTTGATGATGTACTTTGGAGGAACAGTCATCTTTGTCAACATGTATCTAGAAATGGGAGTAATGGCAAGGTTTTATGTGAGATACTTGTCAAAGTTATACCTAAGTGTTTGGGAATATACTTGGTCTGGCTTTGCCTCTTTTTAAGTATTGCTGTTTCTAACATTGCAGATGATGTGGCTTGTTGGTTTTGTGGTGGATGTACTTGTAGCTTGCTATAATTCTTAATGGGCAAGCAGTACTCAAGAGGAAAGCAACAGAACAGTCACCAGTTTTACTCCAGCTTTTGCTGGGCTTGCTCTTAAAGTTTTTTAATGACTGAGATTCAACATCATTAGCATTAAAAACATGTTCCAGTGTCTAACAAATGCTACTAACATACTGCAGGCATGTCAGGAAAGTGTACATTCTAGGCAATAAAGGGAGTGGTGCATTAATGCCAGTATTTAGGCTAAAACATATAGTAAAATTGTAAACTTTATTCATCTTTTTACCAATTTAAAGGTAATTGTATATGCAGAAAAACTTTTTTTTTTTCCTATTAAATGTTAAACAATGTTTATGGCAAAGTATGGTGAGCTAGAAAAACAGAAACTGCTTTTAGTATGTGGAGCAAACATATTAGTTACATACTAAACTGAATAGTGTAATTAGTCTATTGGAAATTAAAATGACTATTTCAAGGAATTACAGTTTTATTGTATGCCAGCCTTGAACCTGTAACGTAGTCTGCTGTGTGGATAAAATCCCTTGATTTAAAAACTACAAACAGTTATTGTTGGTGCATAGAAAGCTTTGATTTTACCATGTTATATTGTTTCTATTTCTACATGCATCATTCTGTTACTATTTATTTAAGCTACTTCCTAGAAATGGTCAGGGGTGGTGCAGGAGGAGAGCAGGTAGCATAAGATGCCTAGACTAAAATCATTGCACTGAAAGGCAATGATCTGTGTACAGGAATGGATTTATTTCTATTACACTCAGGATCAAGGGAAAGTTATTTGCTTAAATGTTTCTACAGCTTTCCTAATAGCTTGATAAAGCTATTTTTTTTTCCACAGCCATGTTTTTACCACACTATAACAGCGATGATCATAAAGCTGAAACCATTACTTAAATCATGAGAAATGAATGCTAATACTAACCCAAGTCAATTAAATCCAGCCTACATTTGAGGCAAGGATTCTGAGCTTTAATTTTAATTTAAACCAGCTCTCTGCAAATACAGTAATAAAGAGTGACTAATCTGGATATTTGGCATTGTGTGCATGTTTACAGAGCTTTTCTGTTTTCCATCTCTTCAAAACTCTTCTTGTTTATCGTTGAGGATGAGAAGTGTTCCAGGCATGAGTGTGCAGTCTCTGAAAGTACTTCAGAAGTTTATCAAGGTCATGGTACATTTTTTAATTCATTAAAAGCTAGACAGTAGTGGTTCAACTTAGTTTTTATTGATGAGACTGTCACATTCAATATTTGCTTGTAAAATCTTATTGAACCATCATGCTTTGAAAGTGAAACACAACTAACCATATCTCAAGAGTTGCTGGCACTCATCTATTGTTTATATTTCAATACCCAATACACATTTGCTGTAAATGGGACTGCTGGTAATGTATGTAATACTCATTGTCTGGGAATCTGAGTGCATGTACATGAGAATTTCGGTTTGAATCAAAATTGTAGGGCACTTGCAGGGATTGGCAGGAGGTTTAAGGAATTTTTGCAGTAATCCATATTTAGTTTTGATTATCACTGGAAGTGCTTGATTCCTTTTGCATGAAAATCCCCTGAAAGAGGTGCTTCAGCTGCGTATTGGTATTTAGGCCCTGTTATCAGACCAGAGATGAAGTAAAATCCATAGTTGTCTGTAATGTGGATAGTCCGTCCTTGGCATGAAGTGTTTCATTTAGCAGATCACTTTCTGTAGCGCTGTGCTGTGTCCTTTATGAAACAACTCTTCATTCTGTCTCCTTTTGCCAAGTAGTGTCAGAAGTTGTTTTCTCCATATGATTAAATGACATTTGTCAAACTATGCGATAGTGTTGGGCTTTTGTACTATTATCATGACAGCCAGGATGAAGAGCAGGTTCATCTTACAGGTGTGCATGTAGCATGTACTAGGGTTTTTCTCTGCTTTTCAGACATCCTTAACTGATCTTCCTAAGCTTTAACCGTGGCCACATATCTGGCAGCATCAATGTCCCGTTCGCATCAGCATTTACTGCAGAAGGAGATCTCATACAGTGCCCAGCAACTGCCACGCTCCAGAGCTTTAAGGGAAGAGTTGTGGTGATTGTAGGAAATGCAGTAAAGAACACAGCCGCTGTAAGTATATTGCTCTTTACATCTGCTATACATAGTATACATACAGAGATGCTTATACTTCAAAATACCTCAATGGCATGAGTACAGACAGTAGTAAATAACATGAATTATCCAGACTGACCTTTAGTAACTTCTGGGTATGACCAGGATTTGGGAGGGATATTTTTGATCTTGTTTATTTCTGCTTCTAGACAAAAACATATCTTGTCAAGTGATCAGCAGTCGAGAAAGCTGATGTTTTGAAGTGGACTAATTTAACATGACTTAAATCAGCTTAAATCTTACTTTTGGCATGTTGTAGAAGTCATATCAGCACTTCTTGTGTGCATCAGTAAGAACTAGTTTGCAAAACTGACTTATGTTAGCTTTGTATGGTGTTAGGATGCACACACAAAGTAAGCAGGATGGAGGCAGATATGATACAAAGTCCAGATGAAACAACATATAATTCATAATAAAAAGTATAATGCATTGATTAGGGATTTTTTTATTCTTATTTAGCTCATGTAGTTGTGCTAGTGAAGAGGAGAATCGTTCCAATGGAGAATGCTAACTTTTATATGACACTTCGGTTGTCAGTGCCTTTAACTAAACAGAGAATATTCAGACTTGCCTATTCCTTTTTATGTCTGATGGTGTTGTGAACCAGCAGAGTAACAAGTAGAAGTATTTCTTCTGATGATGAGGGAAGGTTATTTAATTTTATTCTCTTTTGGTTTTGTTTAAGACATGCTCTTAGGTGGTATACTTTTAGTTCACTAGTTTCCTAAGCCTATTTACTGAAATGGCATGTACTGTGCAACCCTGGCATGACAGAGAGTTGTGGCTCATTAAATACCTTCATGTGATGAACAGCAGAAGCATCAGCATGGCAAATGTTGGAGTTTTTATACTTGTACAGGGTTGTAAGCAGTGTGAGAAATCCCTTTAAGTAACCTGTATTTCATCATTTAGAAAATTAACTAGTTAGAGTGATGGCATAAGAGAAACCATACAGGATATCTCAAATAGTTTTGGTAGTGAGTATTTAAGATTGTGCATGAGGTTTGGGTGAGGTCATGATAAATATTTCAGTATGAAATCCATCAACTTGAATAATCACAATAGCTCAGTAAGTGTTGAATGTATAAATCCCCTCCTCAGAGGAACAAATGCAAAAGGCACAAAATACTCATAAGCTAAATGGAGATATAAATGGTGCTTTATACCTTTGATGGTGGGTTATTCAGCTTCTTTCAACAATTACATTTTAAATCATTGCAAACCCTAATTTAGCTCAGTAGGAGACAAACCATTCACTAATGTCCTGAGGAGTAGGAACAGAGAAAAAAGTGCTTTGCTATTCACTTAGGAGCGTTGTTTTGGCTTTTAAATGTGTTGGTTTTTTTTTAATGAAATATGGACTGTTTCCTTCGCAATGCAGCTAAAGAAAACTTGCAGTATGCTTAGTGCACCCTCTCAGTCCCTTGAGAGGGTGCTGCCTTATCCTCAAACACAGACTTTCTACAACTGAAACAATGTTTGCCCAGTTTACCTGGAATTGTCAATATTATAACTTTCCATGCAAGTAAAAGGCTGATTGCCCTTTTGATTTGCTTTTAGAGAGGTCTTGAAAGTCTGACCAAAGAGCGTAGAGTTTTAAATAGGAGCAAAATACTGGATTAACCAGTTTGACCACAAATTAATTAAATACGAAATCCTAAATATTGACAGGGACTCACCACTCTATCACACCCTGATAAGTACATTTAAAACCAGCCTCAAACTGACTGTGTTGAGAAAAGTTAGAAATCCTTTCTGTTGTGGATTATTTTTGAGGTAAATTTCACTTTTAATCTGCATGGATTAGACATGCAAATTATGCATTAACATAGATAATTGCCTGCCAGTATTCATAATATCATAGAACAGCTTGGGTTGGAAAGGTACTTAAAGATCATCTAGTTCCAAATGGGCAGAGACATGCACTAGGCTAGATTGCTCAAGGTCCCATTCAACCTGGTTTTGAATATTTTCAGGGTTGGAGCCTCCACAGCTTCTTTGGGCAATCCGAGCAAGCACCATTCATGAATTAACCAATCTAAAACCTGTGTAGCTCGAGGCTTGACAAGAACAATAGCTGTTGCTTTTAAAATTTTACTTGGTAACCCAATCATATGAAAAACTGCAGAAGTGAAGGTGTGGAAAGAAAAAAAAAAAAAAAAAGTATCCTCTCAAGGAATGTTGTAAGTTTAAGATGCAATTTTTTTTTCTCAATAGTTACATATTTCCATCTGAAAAAGGAATGAGCCCAAAATTGTGCCCTCCACCATAGAGCAGAGATTTTTCAGAAGGGTTTGCTGATATTTTCTGCATTAAAAAATATGGAGTTTGGCAATGTTAGATGTTTGGTTTAAATTTATTCAGGGTTGACAGAGCTGGGGGTTGAGTATGAAAAAACCCACTGATTATTTATAGGGTTATTTGTAACTAGAAGGTTGAATCTTTCTATTGTGTTTCCTATTAGTAACCTACTTGGCATCATTTAAATAAAACAAAAACAAACAAACCAACCCACCCAACTGAATCTAGAAAAATATTTTTTCACATTTCTTTTCTGTTTCTGCCTTTTGCATTTGGTTAGGTGCCAGATGATAAAACATTTCAACTGGAAAGAAAATACTGTCTAGAACTTGATAGGCAAGAGGGAAAACTGAGAACTTCACCACAGTGCTGTTCCAGCAGGAGGCAAAGGAAGCCAACAGTGCTGCAGGCTCTGGCTCCAGCTGAACACTTCCTTAGGACAGAATTAAAACAGGGTCTTCCTGCTTGTTAAGCTGTTTAATTTACTCACCCTAAAAGTAAGATGAATAGGTCTGGCTGACATGCAAGAGCCTTACTGAAAGTGCCATCAGCAGGATAATGGTATCATGAAGAGGAGCTTGCACTGGGCATCATGTGGTGGTGCTTGGCTAGCCCTTCTCTGCAGAACATTTGTTCTGTTCCAGGCTTTTTTCTCCTAGGAGATTCTAGGCACTCATTAATAGAGCAGATACTTGTTTGGCTCTGAAGACAGCAGGAAGCATCTATATAAAAGGCATTTTGCTGGAGTTAATAAACCAGATTGTATTTTGGTTTTATCTTTTAAAATGTCAAGTGGCAACATCTCTTAAGTGAATTAAATTCCGCCTTCCCACGTCCATTGACAGAAAATACCTTGTCAATTGCAGTATGGGCAAGGTGTCCTTACAGTTGTGAGTATAATAGTGAAATAAGCAGCTTCTTGGGGTTTTTTGGTGCGTGGCAAATAGCATGTGGCCTGTTTTTTGTCACTTTCAAAGTCTGAGATACAGCAAGTACAAAGGCAGATTGTAGTTATGTGCCTGTGGGAAGGGGGGTGTCATTATTATTTCTTCATCTCCCCTCCTCCAATCAGTTGTGAAATGCTAAGACATTATCTGTTTCTGTGTCTAACTTTCTTCACATGTATAACCACAGTGTAGACTGAAATTAGAACTGGAGAAATACTTTACCTGATATTAAATCATACTCTAGCAACTCAGTTTTGACAGTGGCACGCTTCTACTTGTGTGGCTGTTTAATATATGTGTGTTTCCTCAGTGGTGTAATATATGTAGTTTGTCGTCAGATAAATGCTGTAACAGAATGAACTTTACAGGACATTTTAATCTGTCTAATAATTAGCAGTTTACTTATTTCTTCCCTTGGAAAAAGACAGATAAGCTGTAAGTCAAAGCTTAAAAGATGTCTGTCTCTATAGCAGGGGAATAAATTCTAATATGTAACTTCTAACTGTTACATTGGGAATTTTTTTTAACTAGATAAGTTATGCTACTATAAATACATTGTCTAAACAACTTCTACAAGTTGTTGAAGCAAAGTAGTAATTTTTGCTGCATCACAATACCTTATAGAAGTATATGAATTACCTCAAAGACAAGCAGTCCTTGTTTTCCATGAGATCTTTCTGACCCTTATGAAGGCAAGAGGGTCAAGTTCAAAATTTTTTGGCATAACCTATGCCTAGCCTGAAAGTAAGACTTTTCTCTCAGTGCCTTGTCAAACATGCACTTCATATATGAAGGCTGAGACACATAGATAAAAGTGTCCAGTTATCACTGACTTTGTGTAATTTTGTTGTCATTTTCCTCAAGCCTGTTAAAAAGGCCTTGCCAGAGAAGCAAGTCCCCACACGCTGAAGCTGGTTTCTTGTTATAAATCTGTCTTAAAGTCACAAATGGATACCCAAGAAACTTCATAGGGGGATCTGAAGATTAGGTGTAGCATAGCACAGTAAAGGGTGGATACATTTATGCTTCTAAAGAAGCATCAAGAAGCCTTTTTAGAAGGACTTACTGAAATGTCCACAATGAAATTAAGTAGAAATTGGGCAATAAACTTCATGAGATGTTTCCACCATTCATCTTTTAGATTCTACATTTCCTCTTAAATATTTTTTGCAGCAGATTGATTGAACATGTATGAACATGAATGAAAACTGAAGGTATTTTTTCATTGCAGTAATGGAGAGGCTCCTTATGATTCCCAAAATGGCTTTTTCCAAGTTTGTTTTGTTAAGGCATCACCCTCAGAGTCTACTGGACTCATCAGTTACCTCTTCATTGCCTTTGAAGAGGAAGAGATTAAGCTTGTCTTTTAAAAAGATTGAAAGGCTTAGTTAATCAGGAACAATCCTGCTAATTCTATCTCTACCCAAGACATGGTAAAATCTTCATTATTTTGTTCTGCAAAGCCTGTATTATTTTACTTAATACTTTTTATTATTGTACCATATGTTCTTGTTTTCCTTCATTGACTAGCTATTGCAGGTACGTTGCTTTTCACATGGTCCAAGAAACAATCAGGCTGTCGGCAAGGAGTTGTGTTACACTGTTGTAATTCTGCCCCTGCCAGTGGATTTGGACAGTGTGCACTGAATGCCTTGGGTACAGCAGAGATTCCCTTTTTCATCTACATGTGAAAGAGGAAAAGGGAAAATGAAAGATGTATGCTCAGGGGTAAAATTTTAGTGTTCCTTTTTCTCTTAAAAGTAAGTGCCAAGGAAAGAAGACAATTTGTAAAATTCCAGGTAGGCTCTGTTCTTGAATTTTTGAGACAAGCAGTTACAGTAATGGGACATTTTAGTTGGTTGATGTAGACATTCCAATTTGTGTGCCTCTGTGTACACAGAGGTTTGAAGCTTTCTGAAATGAGGGATTGTGTGGTTATCAGCTTTACCTGTCAAAAATATGTCTGATTTCTGAAAAGTGCTGGCAAGCTGGATCTAAACTCTTCTCTGCCATCTGAGACATCTCTCAGAAGAGGGAAGATGGGACATGGTGGATCTGCATGCTGGAGTAGTGCTCTTGGGTGCCACAGTTTCCTTCAGGCATGTCGGTCTTGGCTGTGATTGTACTCTTTTGGCTTCACCTCTGAAAGAGCATTCTTGTCCTTTCATTGAGCTTGCATGGATTAGGCTTTATCCATGTCACTTAAGACATGGATACAGGCATTATAGCACACAGTTACCACTTTCTGGGGCAGTGTTTTATATTTCTTGCTGTTCCAGTTCAGAGAATCTGAAATGATAACTGAAATAGAGATGGTAATGCGTTAATTCTGTGGTTTAGGTCCATCCAGGAGACTTGCGTAATTATATCACAGTATCACAGTATCACTAAGGTTGGAAGAGACCTCAAAGATCATCAAGTCCAACCTGTCACCACAGACCCCATGACTAGACCATGGCACCAAGTGCCACATCCAATCCCCTCTTGAACACCGCCAGGGACGGTGACTCCACCACCTCCCTGGGCAGCCCATTCCCATGGCAAATGACTCTCTTGGTGAAGAGCCTTCTCCTCACATCGAGCCTAAACTTCCCCTGGCGCAGCTTGAGACTGTGTCCCCTTGTTCTGGTGCTGGTTGCTAGAGAGAAGAGGCCAACCCTTTCCCTGGCTACAACCACCTTTCAAGTAGTTGTAGAGAGCAATGAGGTCTCCCCTGAGCCTCCTCTTCTCCAGGCTAAACAATCCCAGCTCCCTCAGCCTCTCCTCATAGGACTTGTGCTCAAGGCCTCTCCCCAGCCTTGTTGCCCTTCTCTGGACACGTTCAAGTGTGTCGATGCCCTTCTTAAACTGAGGGGCCCAGAACTGGGCACAGGACTCAAGGTGTGGCCTAACCAATGCAGAGTACAGGGGCACACTGACCTCCCTGCTCCTGCTGGCCACACTATTCTTGATGCAGGCCAGGATGCCATTGGCCTTCTTGGCCACCTGGGCACACTGCTGGCTCATGTTCAGGCAGCTGTTGATCAGCACCCCCAGGTCCCTCTGTGTTTGGGAGCTCTCCAGCCACTCCGACCCCAGCCTGTAGCTCTGCATGGGGTTGTTGTGGCCAAAGTGCAGCACCCGGTACTTGGACTTGAATGCCATCCCATTGGACTCCGCCCATCTGTCCAGTCGGTCGAGGTCCCGCCAGCCAAAATCGCTGTGTCTGAATCAGCTTTCAAGGAGGACTGACTGACAGACTGCTACAGGAGGGTATGTCTGTTATGTGGGAGATCCAAGGACTTTTTTCCTGGAGTTGAAGAAGAAAGGGGGCAAAATGGGCAGTGTAGGCATGCCCTCAGTACTGTTTAAGAGCTGGTAGTGTCTGGATGGATCTGCAGAGGCTTTCTCACCAGCTGTCTCTCTGGATAAAAACAAAAGATATTTCTGAAAAACTGCTGCTTGGGCAGCATTAGTAAAAACTATTTCAAATCACAGGTTTTTTGCACTACCAGTTATTTCTTAGAGCATTATTCCATCATCAAGGAGAATCTTTAGACTTGAAGTGGGGTTGAGTCTTTCAGAAGGACTTGTGATTTCTTTTTCATATTCAAGCCAAACGTTGCACATTTTGGTCAGTATAAATGAGCTGTGTTACAACAGATTAATCTCTGCAATTGATTTTTCATTTTCAAGTGTGCCCTCTCAGCTGGGTGTTTACTTTTATAAATACATAATTTGTATTGGAAAGTTATAATTGCAGGTACTGTTACTTGAAGAAATTGGGGAGTTTACTCTTACCTTCATTCTCAGTAAGATTTATTCTGAAACCAGCTAATAAATACCCATTTGTGTAGGATTGCCTTCAAATCTTTTCATGTAAGTTCTTGAAGTTACTGCTGTCTTTTGCACTGATGAAAGTAAAATGCTCCATTTTGGCCAGGTCTGTGTGTGAAGAATTTCTCCTTGATCTTTTTGTCTTTCTCTCTCTTCCTTCCTCTGTCTCTCTCCTTTTTTTTTTTTAACATATTATCTCTTTGCTCTAAGTTTTTCTCTGTTTTGTACTTCCATTTAGTTTATACTAATACTGTAACCATTAACTAGGGTGAGTGTGGTTCAATATAGAAAGCTTTAGGTGCCTATAATTCCCTTAGTATGTGCCATTTCTTTTATCTAGAAACACTTTAATGTAAAAAGTAGCTCACCAGTAATCATCTTGTGTGCTGAGTCTGCTCTGTGCTGTATGGAAAGTGGCGTTTAAGAAACTCTGAACTGCTTGAACATGGTATGCGTTCAAGGTGCTGAAGTCTTGACTGAAATCATGCATCTAAACAGACTGCAGTCCCTGAGAGTTCTGTGTAGCATGTGTTTGCACATGAAGAACTGATAATAATCTTGTGGAAATGGATGAGTATTAAAAAATGTGGTTAGTATTTCTACTCCAGCTTCTAAAGTATTTCTTGTTCTTCTGCCTCTTTCAGTGTATGATACTAACATTTATACCCTGGTAACATTTGTCACACCAGTCTTTTTTGGTATTCTGTTGAAGTATGTTACTCCTCCTTTCCTCCCAGCTTGCCCTTTAATTACAACCTGTCACAAGAATGTCTGTGAAAGTGAATGATGTGTACGTAGCAGCCCTGATGGCTAGCCCCAAGGGTGCTGGGAACCGTGCCGCTCAAGCTGTGTTGTGTTATGAGACTCTTTGCTGTAGACAGTCTGAAAATGTGATGAGCCTGGTGTAATACATTCAGCATGCTTGAAAGCTGTGATTTTACTGCTTGGAACAGGGTAGTAGAAACACTTGGATTAAATGGTTCAGCCTGCAGATTGTTAAGGTTCTTTATGGTACTTAAAGGAACAGTCCTCTTATTCTGTTTGTATTGAGAGCAACTCCGGTGTAGGCTAAAATGTTTAATATTTGCCCAAATTTTGATATCAATTGCTGTGATCTTGCCTGTCTTTGAAAGCCTGACTTATATCTGCATGAGAGAGGTGTAACTGACTGCTTTCAAATGCAAATTACAGTTTTCTGTCTCAGTTATACTCACCAAGAAGGGTGTTTGTTTACATAGAGTTGATTGATGCAGTACTTAATAGAGCTAGCATTTCCAAAGACTTCACCAAAGCCATCACAGAGTAGTCATTAATGAAGTTGCTCACACATGCATCCTTTCGTATTTAATATTTGCTGTGACAATAGCAAGGAGAAGTTCAACCAGTGAAAACATAACTGAACTTTCTTGGGAAGTATATTTTGAGGAAAGGCCACCTGAGGCAAAAAGGAAAAAGCTCAAAGCCTGGTCGCATTCCTTTAATCCTCTGCTTCAGATAAGTGTAACTCCATTTCCCCCAGATAGTGTTGTTGTCTAAACAAAAGCAAGGATTACAGAGGATTGTGATCCATTAGTGGTGTGGGGAAACAGGTATATCTCAGAAGTTATTTCTGCAGAAGCAATTGGCTTGGTCAGGAGCACACTGCATTGGGTTAGGAACTGGCTGGAGGGCCGAGTCCAGAGGGTGGTGGTGAATGGTCCCACATCCAGCTGGCAGCCAGTCACTAGTGGCATGCTCCCCCAGGGATCAGTGCTGGGCCCCATGCTCTTTAACATCTTTATTGATGATCTGCATGAGGGCATTGAGTCCATCATCAGTAAATTTGCAGACGACACCAAGCTGGGGGCAGGAGTTGATCTGCTGGGTAGAGAGGCTTTGCAGAGGGACCTCCCCAGGCTGGACAGATGGGCAGAGTCCAAGGGCATGAGATTTAACACATCCAAGTGCCAGGTTATGCACATTGGCCACAGCAACCCCATGCAGTGCTACAGGCTGGGGTCAGAGTGGTTGGAGAGCGGTCAGGCAGAGAGGGACCTGGGGGTACTGGTTGATGGTAGGCTGAACATGAGCCTGCAGTGTGCCCAGGCAGCCAAGAGGGCAAATGGCATCCTGGCCTGCATCAGGAACAGCGTGGCCAGTAGGAGCAGGGAGGTCATTCTCCCCCTGTATACTGCACTGGTTAGGCCATCCCTTGAGGCCTGTGTCCAGTTCTGGGCCCCTCAGTTTAGGAAGGATGTTGACTTGCTGGAACATGTCCAGAGAAGGGCAACGCAGTTGGTGAGGGGTTTGGAACACAAGCCCTATGAGGAGAGGCTGAGGGAGCTGGGGTTGCTTAGCCTGGAGAGGAGGAGACTGAGGGGTGACCTTATTGCTCTCTACAACTACCCATATAACAGAAATTTATTTGTGCATGACCTTTAGATGTTTCAGTAAATCTCTTTTAAAAATGCAGGTGCTTTATGGCTTGCCAAGAGTGATGTAACCCTTTTGCTTATCTCCTCACTGTGTTATCTTCTGTATTAAGAGTATTTCTGTCAATTGGGATATTTAGTGGAGCACAAATTACATATTTAGGTACCTGTTGCAAATTACTGGTTGACACTTTACAATAGCATACATAAAGGAAATAGAGCACATTTGTGAAGTCCAAAGTGGCAGTTTCTGCTCTAGAAAGTCTGTGACACTAATGCAGAAGAATGCCTCAGGCTCTTTTTGACACATTAATTTATTGTTTTTATTTATGGATCACTGGTGGGTGGGTTGTTTGTTGTTTTGTTTTTTTTTCAACTCTTTTTGAATTTTTTTTTTTAATATTTTTTAATTTCTTGGATTTAAGTTACTGATTTTTGAACCTAAATGAAGGTCACACTGGGGAGGAAGTCTATGTCGCTATTTCAAATAGTCCTTCTTTCCATGCTCCTCCATCAGCACACATGCCAGAAATAACACTTTCATGTGTTTTGAAAATACCTGCTACACACCGTGTATTTTGGCAGGGAGAGATGCCAGCTGGTGTTGGAACATTTCAGAAACATGGTGACCAAGTTCTGGTCCTGTCTGTGACAGCCAGCCTCCTCTGTCTGGAAGGGAAAAGCACGAGCATGTACTGTGGAACAGAACTATAAAAAGTCAGAGCTTTAATTAGGAAGACTGCAATGCTAGTAAGATGACTGCTTCCGGAATTACTATAGATGTACTGTTTCTACTTTCAGTGACACAGGGTGGGAAGGCAGAAGGTAAAACTAGAAATGTCTTTAGTTGGATCAGATCCTATTACTCTGTGAGTCAGGACTTGACTCTCTGCAGAGTGGAGACAGGTGTATGTGCAAAGCTCTTGGAGGCTGATATTTGCAGTTTGATGGCAGCTCTTGACTTTTGGCAGTGCATATGCCTCTGGACCCCTGACTTCCAACTAATTCCCACAGTAATGAGGCACCATGAGTACATTCCTTGCTTACTGGGTTTTCCCTGGTAAGATGTTTAGATGTAATATTTTGAACTGTGTTTGCAGCCTTTCTCACTGAAGCTCCTGTAGATAACTGCAGACACTTCTATGAGAACTTTCTGCCTGTCATTTGCTGACAGTGACACATTCTGCACTGCTTACTTTGCAGAGGGTCTGCAAGAAGTGAGAGATTCCTCACCATACGGTTATTAAGGAACCTCTGCTTATATGCAGTGAGGGAATTTAATTTCCAGCCATACCTTGGTTACTAAAGAAGTTCTTCAATGTAGTGGGACACAGGCCTTAATGCTAAAACCCCTGTTTGCATATTTTATTTTCAGATTCCATGGAATAGGAGTTATATTATAACTAGGGCATCTGAAAACGTGGAGCTGAGTTTACAGTTTGACATCAGAAGTGCAAAATTATCAGTAGTTAGAGAGTGGAGCTTCTCTGTTGGCACACTCAACAAATAACAGACTGTTTCCTGTCAGCCTGAACACTTGTTGCCATGCCTGATTTCTGCCAGCTATGAGCAGCATCAGTGTCCAAGACAGAGCACTATCCTTTAGTCAGAGATGGAGAGCGCTGTGAGGTGACAGTTATGTACATTTGAAGTAGAGATGCCTGGTAGGAGTATTTCATGAGGCATAGATACTATTTTTGTAGCCCATGATATGCACAGCTGAATGCTATTTTTGACAATGAGAAGTATATTTGTCTCTGTTTTACTACACACCACCATCTTTATGGACTGTGATTGTAATGAGAGGCAGTTAGTCTCCTAGTCTCTGAGCATATTACATGACCTCAGCAATAGTAAAGCATGGCATGGCCTAACTTTAGCTGTTTTGATTGGTTGATTGCTTGGACTGTTTCATCTGACCCTTTGGAATCCTGCACTGACTGGCTGTGGTGGTTTTAGGTCAAACCAGAATGCTGACCCAAACTAATTGGGGAAGAGATGATTGAACTTACTTCTGGTCTTCCTCAGGCGAGTACCTGAATACAAGTATGACTCGGAAGTATGTCCTGTGACCTCTTATTCTGCCTCAACAAGTTCTCAGTGGTCACAGATCATCGACTAGCTGCTCACTCTATGTTTAAATCCATCCTGAAACAGAGAAAGGAATGCGGGAGCAATGTTCTACATATAAGTGGACAGAAACTAATTCCTTGCATATATAAAATATTTTCAGGAGGTTATCTCTTTGTTACTGCGAACTCTTACTCATTAAAGAAATTATTCCAAGACTTCTATTTGATCAAGTCATCATGTAGTGCATCTTGTTCTGCCTTACTAATCTGTTATACTATCAAAGGTAATTAGGGGGAATGTAAATACAGAAAGAAATCCCATGTCCTAAATTTAGATAGGGTGGGTGCCTGCTGATGTTCTTGATTTAGTTGTTTGTGCAGAGTTAGTTATTGGGACATTATGCTTTCACTGAGTTCTGGAATAGTACCACAAATAATTTTAAAGGGTGAAAAAGTAATTACAAATGTTTTACGCAGTCCATTTGGAAGCAGTTAGTGATTTTACAAATGGTACTGATTTTTCAGTCAAGTATAAAACAAGAGTCTGAAAGAGTGGGATGGCAGGGCAGGCTTTCTCACAGCTATCAGACATGAGGTAAAACTTGTTGTTTCTTTTGGATTAATCCATTTTGGTAGCTTGCTTTTTAATGTATTGCAATCAGTATATAAGTTTGACACGATGCACAAAACAGAGATCCTTTGTGGTTTTATTCCATGTTTTGATACATGATGTTTGGTATTTTTATATTTTTTTTCAATCATTATATTTGGATGTACAAAAAATTGTTTCTTCATCAGCAGAGCAACTTTTTCATGAAGTTCACTGCATGGAAACCAACAACTCCTGTGTTTGGTTTATGGAATGAAGGAACTGGGGAGAGAGGCTTTCAAGGACTTGAGTTATGTGTGTATGTGTGCTATGTAACCTGCATGTGGGTGTATTGGGAGTGCAGGTCAGAGTACAGTTGCTAGACACTGAATTCATATCAGACATTTGTGAAATCATGTCATGTTGTACAGGTTTCACAGGTAAGCAATGACTCCACCATCAAACTTGGGAACCTATAGAAAACTGCTGGGGGTTAGATTAATGCAAATAAAAGCATCTCTTGTTTTGTTCTTTTTGAGAGGTTCCAGTGAGTACTTTGAGATTAAATGATCATGTTAGAACGAGTTGAAATCCTGCCTAAGCAGAGACAAAAAAGTTCCTTATCAGTGTGACACTTCAATGACTGACCACTGAATTCATGCCATCTGTTTCAACAGACAGGCCTGAGTTCCTGAGTTGGACTAAGTGATGCAAAGAAATCTAGAGTCAGATATTTATTTTTCTTTGTGATAAGTAAGGATAATTAAGCAAAAGTTAATTCAGTTTAAGGATTATAATATGTGCTAATGATGTATTTGTTTCAGTTTGCAGCTCATCTAGTGAAAAACAAGTATCCAAGGGTCTGCATCCTAGATGGAGGGATCAACAAGATCAAGCCAACTGGTCTCCTCACTGTTCCTTCACCACAGATTTAAGTGGCTGTAAACACTCGGGACAATCTGAGTGGGGAAGTCTTTTCATTACAATATTGATATCCCAAACCCAAAGGGCATTATGAAATTTTCACTCTAGAAGATGTCCAGATGATCAGTGTCTTATCCTGAAGATTTGGAGCACAGGAGCTTTGTGTTTATTCTTTTATATGGAGCTGCATTTGGAAAAGGTAGAAACTGTGAAGCTTGAAGCTAAGAAACCTCTTTCAGCATTGATGTAGTGCACAACTGGTTGAACAAGTCTGAACATTAGAAGAGTAACTCAGATGGTGTTGGGTATCATAAATATTTCTGCAGAACTAAATAAACTGCCACTTGATATCTCTAAGATGCACTTAAACATATTTTTTTTCAAAAGTATTTTACTGTGAATATGGAAAGTAAGGTGCTGGAAGTGTACCCTGTGTGTATTATGTGGAGGGGAAAGTGTGTTCTCTAATATTTTAAAGAATAATTGCTGTATCATGGGTGATTTTTGTGGGTTTGTTTCATTTTGGTTTTTTGAGAAAGCATTTTTTCATCTGGACTGGAAATAAAGATGTGTCCCAGAGTGGAAGTGACTGTAAGAGCTGCTGCTGAGCCAATCCAAGTTGTATCATATCCTGTGGAAGTGGAGAAGGCCACCACCTCTGTGGAGGGTTTGACATTCCATTTCTGTAAACACAGCAACCACAACAATTTCTGGAACAATTCTGTTTACCAGAAAGACAGGCTTTTGGCAATACTGTGTCTTACAGCTATGGTTCAGTTACTGCAGAAATAGTAGTGGGTTTCCATTTTAGAAGCTCGTGCCTTAAAAAGGAACAATACCACTTTACTCTAGAGCACTTTCACATGAAAATTAATCAGTCTTGTATGAATTGGAGGTGCACAGCTCTCTTTGGTTCTTTATCTGGTGACATCAGTTACTGTTTTTTTAAGTCTTGTTTCTTAAACATGAACCTTAAAACTGACAGATTGAGACAGCGAGTCCGTTTCTGAACTAAACAGGATGCAAGTACTGTAGATGAGTGAAAGCAGGCTTCTACAAAGGGCATGGGGTGACTGTGTACTAGAGATGTGGAAATCACTTTTGAACAGGAAGCCAGAAGTATTGAAAACACCAAAAGAAACAAGATTGCTGTCTCTTCGTTACCAAGAAACTAAAAATAACTTTGATTCAGACAAGTATCACTTTTCAGATGTGAAAAGGCCCCCATCCTAATTTCTTCACCTCACAATCCCAGGTTACCATTGCTAGCATGTCAGGCCCATTATTCTGAAAACAATGTGTGGGAGGAAAAGCCTAGAGGGGTCAAAAATAAGATTCTGTCTTCAAGAATGTTACTTGAAAATCTACTTTTAATCCAGGAAAGCCAGTGGTGGTAATGTAAGACTGACACTATAGCTCTGCAATTAATTGGGACTTCAGAAGAATTGTTTAGACAAGGAGGAAACACAGAGGAGCAGTGAGGTTCATTAGCTTCCTTGTACTACAGTATGATCCACCATGATCAAAGTTTTGCTTGGCTGCATGAAGAATGAGACAGACTCTGATACTTGATGTCAGAGGGATTCACTATGAAAAGGCACACCCAGGGCCCTGGAGAACAACCATTTTGTTCACAAGTAAGACATCACTGCAAATGCCAAATCACTGCCAGAAAGCCACCGAGTATATTGGTGACTTTAGCAAAGGAAATGAACAAAACCAGTTCTAACATCAGAGAATTAACCCATATGTTACACTTTGAACACAGCAGAGATGCTTTGTAATAAATAAATAAGATACATGGGATTAGAATGGACACAAAACAGAATCAGAGTAAAATGATATGTTGACTGAAAATGCTTTGGAAAAAGAGGCAACTGAAATAGAACATCCCAACTTTTACCAAAAGTACATCCTTAAAAAACTGAATTTTTCACCAGAAGTGACCAAGAGTTTATAAAAATGCTTATAAAGAAGGATTAGATGACTTTGTGGAGAAGCTCCGTCTCTGTCAACCATGACTGTTGAGAAACAGTACACAACTGGAATTTTCTGATCTGTTGTTAAGAGAGCTTGGGCAAATACACCAGAGAGAGGTTTTACCCAGTTTCTTGCACTCCCTTCTCAAGCATTTTGTCTCTGTAAGTATTGGTTTGGCCTCACCTGAACTGCTGCTTCAGGTAATGTATTTAACTCTAGCTGGGTATGTTCTCCTTTATACAGGTCCTCAGAAAAGGGCTGTATGCACAAAGAACAGAAAGCCTCTGAGAAAAAAAGAGTTGCATGTTTCCCCAGCTACTTATCCTGGTGCTAGGAAAGGAAGGAAGTATTCTGTATCTCCTACAGGTATTTTCATTCTTAGAGAAGCCAAGTTATTTTTTGAGTGAAAAATATCTAACAGCTTCAGAATTTTTTTTTCTGGGAAATACAGCTGGTTTTAGTATTTGAGTTTTGAATATTTATTGATTTCAGCTATGCTGTAGTTCAGTCTTTGCCTACATATTGTATTTGTGTATGAATATGTTTTAGACAGAAGACTTAAAAGCTGCTATTAAGTAAAAGTTTGCATTTTAAAGTAACATTTACATGTGTTTTCCAGGAAAAGTTGTGAGAGAGGATATGTCCAAAAGTAGGAAATGTCAAGAAACGCTAAACAGTATTGATTTTTGCCCCCATGTAAACAGAAGTACCTAGAAAGCTCTGTAGCTATCAGCTGGTAGTGATAGGCAGTTGCTGTTGTAATTACACTTACTAATTTAATCACTAACTTTGAAAAAAATGTGCCTATAAAGAGGCAGGTACGCTGTTCCTGGTTATTTTAATTGTTATATAGGGTAGGCACTTGGTCACAAAATTAGCTTCCTTTCTGATGGACAAGGAATATTCTTGCATTTTCTGGTAACTTCCCATAAGGGAATTGTATCATAGAATGGTCCGGTCCAGAAGGGATCCCCAAAGGTCATTTAGTCTGACCTCCCCACAGTCAGCAGGGACATCCCCAACTAGACCAGGCCACCCAGGGCCTCATCGAGCCTCACCTTGAATATATCCAGGGATGGGGCCCCAACCACCTCCCTGGGCAACCTGTTCCAGTGTTCCACCACCCTCATAGTAAAGAACTTGTTCCTAACATCCAATCAAAATCTGCTCTTCTCCAGCTTAAAGCCATTGCCCCTCATCCTGTCACTGCAGGTCTTTGAAAACAGTCTCTCCCTATCCTTCTTGTAGGCCCCCTTCAGGTACTGGAAGGCTTCTCTCAGGTCTCCCCAGGGACTTCTCTTTTCCCAGGCCGAACAACCTCAGCTCCCTCAGCCTGTCTTTGTAGTAGTTTTTGCAGTACAGGCCTAGTTAAAAGAGTATGTATTTGCTTTGCTGCACCAGTTCTGGCCTAGAAATTCTGGAAGAGCAAGCAGTTGTTTGGTTTTGTACAGCTCTTGAAAGGTTTCTGGAGGCCAGGTTTTCTGAATGTGTACCTTTCTAGCACCATGTTTTGTACAGCTGTACCATTGTAATTCTGTGGTTTAGGCTGCAACTGGATGCCATAAAGATCTAGTAGGAGAGAGGAAAAAAATATTCATCTGCCATCATGATGTCTTCTATTGCAGGGAGAAAAATATCCTAACTTAAATATTTCCCACTATCTGGCCTGGAAAATTCAGCCTCCCTAATCTGTTTTTTTCCTGCCATTTTCAAAACATCCTAAATCTACCCCAGCCACCTGGGCCTACAGCTTCCTGCCAGCACAGCCAGGTTCCCCACGGGTACCCACATGGGCATCTCAGGAGAGCAGAGCAAAGGAGTTAAAACTGTTTTGGCAGTTTCAGACCATATTGATACTACAGGCAAACAATTGCTGTTAAACTATCCTGTCTTTCTTCAAACAAGATACAGTCCTTTGAGATTTTTAGTTACTTTGCATCTGAATTTATCAGTTGGCTTTTTGGTTGGTTGTGTTGTTTTGGTTTGGTTTTTTTGTTTGTTTTGGTTTTGTTTGTTTGTTTTGGGGGTTGTGTGTGTGTTTGTTACTAGTAAATGTTTGTCCCATTTGGTCCATTTTGTTGAGTAAAGACTAAGGCTGGTCATCCTTATCCTAGGATGGCTTCCTGAAGCCATCGTGTTTCCCTTTTCGGCCTGATTTCTCTTAAGCCCAGAATCTATCTTTAGGCTAACTGACACTGCACTTCAGTTTGTTGGCATCCATCTATGCCTTTGTGTAGACATGATCTGCACAGGTATAATACAGTGGTGCAATGTTATTTTTTTGTGACTTAGATATCGGTATCTAGATTTCCCTTGGTAGTCTAGCCAGAACAGGAAGATGTTTATTGGAGCAACTCTTACCTAGCCTTTGCAACTGCATCAGGCAACAACTCAAAAAAACAAAACCCAAATTACAAACTCTTCAGCAGCTGCATCACTCATGGTGTTATTCAGCGAGGTACCGTGAGAGCCTGTTAGTTTTGTGGCTGAAGACATACTCATCATTCGTGTTTGCAGGGCATAAATGCTGTCCAGAATTACCGTTTAAATTTGCATTTTCACTTTGGGTAGCTTACTAAGCTTTTTCTGCTAAGATGAAAACTAGCTGTATGGGTTTTTTTAAGCTTTCATGATGTACAGACTGAGTTACTAGAAGGTCTGGGAATTGTGTGGGAATGAGTGTGGCCTTTTAATCTCCCATTTCCAGTTATCTTTGCTGATGAGTCAGACTGGCCTCTCCCACTGCTATGTTAGAAACTTTGCTGTCATCAGTCTTATCTTGCTGTTTTTAATTCCTTCTCTTGGGCCCAACTCCCAAACACTTCTTGAAAGAATTATTATTCCTTCCAAAAGAGAGTTTCTTTCCAGGGCAAAGAGGGAAAGGTGATCTGTGCTGACAGAGTTAACATCATATTTATGTATTAGACTAGCAAAACTACAGATTTAAATTTTTTGACCCACAAGCTGTAATGTCAGGACTGCCTTTTTTTAATTTCCAACCTCAGTAGATGCTAGAAGGTGCTTTGTGCTTCTAAACTGGCATTTTGTTTGCCTTTCAAGTAACCATGAGACTTGAAGTTGGCTGCTGTTGGTCCTTTTAAATAGGAACACCAAAATACCTATTGGACTCTATGACAGCGGAGTCTGTATTCCATCAGTTTAGGTTGTCAGATTGACCTCATACTACCATAAGCACATTGGATTGGTTGGACATAGTTCAGTGTTGCATTGTTGTTGTTTATCATATCATTGTTGTTGTTTATCATATCATTGTTGTTGTTTATCATATCATTGTTGTTTATCATATCATTAACTGGTGTTACGCAGAGTTTGAGGAAACTGGTCCAAAAAAATAGGATCAGTAAAGTATTACTACCCCTGAAACAATCTGTAAGCATTTCCTGTAAAGTTTTTTTCCCACAAAAAGTTTAACCATAATGTAAATCCATGTTCAGATTAACCTCTAGTAGTAATCTTGCACATGACAGCAGAGTGGTGCCAGTGCATGCACTGCTGTAATTCACATAGATTTACTTCCCCAGTGATAGGTCTCTGTGTGCTTTATAATGCACAGGCATCAAACGAGTTCCCAGGCACAGTAGTGTGTGAAAGAACAGATACAGTAGAGTGGCTTAGCGATCATTATATTCAATAATCATTATTTTCAATGGGAACAATCCAGAGAAATGTTATAGTTTATTGTTTAATTAATACTGCCTAACTGAAACACCATTACGTTTGTCTGTCTGTCTAGGGTTATTTGGCATTACATCATTTTAGAGTCATACCATCTGATGGTATCAGCTCCTGTCAGCAGAGCTGGCCAGAGGAGTAAAAGTCCTGTGACTACAGAACAGGTATTGTGGGTTTTTTAAGAGATCTAGTGATTATGGCAGTAGCTTGAGTTATCAGTCTGTTTTTAACCTGCCTTGCTACAAACTTTTGATATGTCTTGTATAATCAGAGTGGCACAGTTCTCTTTGCTAAAATGAAGCTAGTAACACTACTTAATTTCACTCGGTGTCAACAGAAGAAATATAGTGAGTACTGTGACCACTTTAAAAGTGTGAGTGTGAGGACAGTGCAGACACTAAAACCTAAATACTTTAGCTAGGAACAAGATATTTCCTTGGATAGCCAAAGGTAGATGACAACATGAGTTCTCAATCACCAATTTTGTAAACGATCTTTTCACTAGTAAATACTGTTACTGAGTGTATTTGAGCGTTCCCACAAACAATTAACAGAAAAAATACAGTGTTAGTGGTGAAAAGGGCCTTGTATTACAAAGCTTTTTATTAAAAAAGGCAGTTTGGGTTAGCTACATTCAGCAGTCATGTTCATAGTATTTAACAAACACTCTTGTGTAGTTAGGCCATAATGAAATATGATTTATTTTCATTGACTGCAGTAACTAGACCTTTCTTTAATGTTGATCAAGATTGATAGCTTCTGTAAGACTAACCAAACACCAACCTTTTTACAACCCTAGAATCACAGAAATAACATCATAGCCTTGCTCACAAAGCAGTGTTTGGGCATAGTAAGGAAGTACTTTTTTTTTATTTTCAAGGTTTTTTTTCTCTTTTAGCAGTTCATGTGAGTTTATGTTGTGTGCACAGAAGCTGGGTGTAGAAGAGAAGATCAGTTTGCATGGTACCCTTTTCTCCTGCTATGGCTTGTTAAGGCATTACACAAGCAGCAGTAAGACAGCAATTTCTTTTTGCTAGCAGCTTTCTCCCAGCTTCTCAGTAGGGGAATATGGGCACTGAGGCCTGCATGGAGGGATAGCAGGGGGATATAATCTCATTGATATGTTTATATGACCTACTAAAATACCTAGGAACTATCAAGCTTTTTGGATGGATCTCTCTATTCCTATCCCATGCACCTTTTCCCCACTTCAGATCTGTATTAAAAGGGCTCTGTAAGAACCAAGTCATTTTTGTTAACAGAGCTAAATCTGGATCAGAATTTTGGAAATGTGATATTTAGCCTTTGCTAGTAGTCATTGTTTGGGGTAAATTAGCATGTGATACCCTGCTGCTACTCAGTTTCCCATAGTTTCAGACTGTCAGAGTTCTTGCTCAAATTGAATACACTCATCTTCTGGGTATTCCTGACATGTTCTAACAGCTGTTGAAAGGCAGGTTTTTAGCCTTAAATCTTTTCACTTGGCACTCTCACAGGAGGATGACTCAAAACAAGTCAGAGCTGTGCTACTTTTTTTTTACTTTTTTTTTTTTTCTTCAATTGGATGCCTGGAGAGAACTTTATCTTGTTTAGGAGGTTAGTGTGTAGATCTGGCACCAGTGAACACAGGAGTAACACAGTGCATCTTCTGCTGTAGAATTATAATTATTTCTTTTAAAGTATTGTACAGAGCTGGAGTTTCAGAAACTTAATTTTAGTGAGCACATAATGCTTAGAGTTGACTTTTTTTGCCATAATGTCAACTGATTTTGTTTGCCTCAGTTCAGTAGCTACTGTAAGTACAAATTTTCTCAAACCCTTTGACATTTGAATGAGCTGATACCTATGATTTCAAAACTTTTTTTCAAGTAAAGATGTTTTTCAAGCAATGTTGTTTCTCCAGCCTCCAAGTAAAAGGTGGCATCAGATGTAGGATGATGTCTTCAAGCAGTGTCTTGAGCATTATGTCCTCATTTCATGGCAAGAGTGGTCATTTTTCATGGCAGGAGTGGTCAGGCATTGGAATGTGCTGCCCAGGGAGCTGGTTGAGTCACCAACCCTGGATGTGTTTAAAGGTAGTTTGTATGTGGTGCTTGGGGGTATGGTTTAGGGGTGAACCCTGTAGAGTAAGGTTATGGGTTGGACTTGGTGATCCTGAGGGTCTTTTCCAACCCAAATGTTTCTGTGATTCTGTGATTCAGTGTAGAAGCAGTTCAGAGCTCTCTGAGGGCAGCTTTTCAGCTACTAAGACACTCTTACCCCGTGTCTAGAAATCTGTCCCGTTTACAATATGTACCTGGAAGAATAAAAATGGATAGTTTATTTTAGTATGTAACTATGTGCTATACATAGTATATGCATAACTATAACAATATAGTTGCCAGATGACTTTCTTTACTGACAATGCTGTTTTAAAACTTCCAGCTCATTTTGGAGGGTACTCTGAACCTTAGTAGAATAACTGAAAGGAATTGGAATAAGGAAAATTCCTCCTTTGCAGTATTTGTGTAGACACGTAGTGCATAGACATGAATCTGAGGGTTTTACTGGAACAGATAAATCCTCTTGCCATTTCATGCAGAGAGAAATTTTCCAGTCACTTTTGAAGGCAAGACCTACAAAATGGGCAGGGTTAGGACCTAGTGCTATTGCAATATATCTAGGCCCTGTTGTTCCACGTTTTCTTAAGTCCTCTTGGTACTGTATGTGCAAGTGTATATTTGCCCTGTGTTTCTTCTTCGTGTTCTGTAGGTAAACCAGTGTTTGCTCGGATTTCTTTGTTGCCTTTCATCCTGCCTGATAGTGCTTTTACAGTGTACTTTACAGGCTCTCACTCCCTCCAGGATTTCATTCAGCTTTTCACAGGCCTTTACCTTTTGCTCACCTTTCCTGTAAGAAACATGTGATGGGTTTTCCTTGTTGGAAGAGTTTTTTTGTGCAGTTATTGTGTCTTCTGTTAGTGGAAACTGCTTCTTCCTTATCAGCAGATGCTTGAAGCCACTGATGTTAGGATCTTGGGCTTGTAATGAAATGGGGTTGCTGCTGTGCAGCGGGGAGGAAGGGAGAAGTGGAAAATTCTTCTCAGTGTCTCCCTTGGAAAGACAGCCCTCTCCTAAAGAGAAGTCTTCGTGATGATGGATGGGGACCAGTAGGGGTGGCAGGAGCGAGTTGAAGGCAGCAGGAGTTATTCTCTAATTACTCTTTCCTGACAAGGTAGGGTGACTGACACCTAGGGCTGTGCTTCTGACTACTGTTGCTTGGTCACTGCTCATTATGGGAGCAGCAGCATCCCTCTTGGACATGGGCTGCTCTAGGGTTATCATTTCCTGAGACAGTGGCATGAAGTGTCACCTCCCATTGTGGCAAAGACAAGGTGGCTGCTTTTGTTTTATATGGGGTTATTTTTTCCTTGCATTATTTATTGTTTGGTTTGCCTTTTTTTTAAGTAGTTAGGAAGAAAAGTCACTGTAAAAAGTCAAGCAGCCCAACTGCATGTGCTGCACATTAGAATTGTGCAATAAACCATCAGAGTAGCAAGTAAGCTAACCATATGGGTACTAGAAATTTATTATATCCAACCTAAAGATATCCTGTGTTTCTGATTGTCATCTGGTGAATGCCAAAAGAAAACAAGAACCTCAGCTTTCCTTCGCTTTCCACTTTATTCAAGCTTCTTCTCATTTTGTTTCATCTCTGTGATACCTCTCCATGAGAATCCGGATCTGGATGAATACTCTCAAGCTTGCTGTAGGACAGGCCTCACATGCTCAGCAAACTTGCTAACAATTTGAAGTACTTAAGGTTGAATAAATACTGCTGTGGCAGACTGCTCAGTGAGATGCCATGTTACAAAATAGGATTTTACTGTTTTGGCAGATGGAAATTTTGCTGATTAAAGAGCCCTAAAAGATTTTTACTCTTAGGTCTCTTGCAAATACAAATAGGTGTGCAGACTGAATAGTCCTAACTTTTAAACCTCACCTGCACAGATGTGTGTATGTCCAAGTGCAGAAGGAAGTCCCTAAAGATGAGGTGAAGTTAGTCTGAGAAAGTGGGAAGAGGTATTAGTCCTTTAGATTGCAGCCCTTTAACAAATTTGTTTGTTTTAAGAGTTTATAAGGAGCTGAGGCCTGAACCCAGAATAAATGCAGGAACTGCAGCTTAAGTCCCTTGTTAAACAGGCTGTAAGAAGTAAGAGTTTCTGAACTTTTCAGGACTAATGTTAACTTCACTTGGAAGCCTAGAAGGATAGGTGCAAAACCAGCCTAGGGGGAATAATAGACTGCTAAGGAACTCTTCTCTACAAATAAGACTGGTAAGGTGTACCCTCCTTGATCCTTTGCCACTAGCACAAGACCCTGATTTCATTCTGTGATACTCAGCTACTGTTGTAGTTGAAGCAATTAAAGTATTTAATAGTTTCATTGCAGAAGAACATGCCCAACAATTTCTCAGATTTGGCTTGGTGTTTTCAGGATTTGGTATTTTTCTTAGCACTGGAAGCATGTATTGAAGCAACAAAATTATGCTGGAGAAGCCCCTAAAGCATTAGATGCTCCACAGTTTTTGAGGGTGGTTGGTCACCTGTAGCAAGCAGTGATGGGTCACCAATTCGAATCTGGAGCTGAGCATAGAATTAGAAGTATAGAATGATAGCAGGAGGGACTGGAAGTTTTGTCTCAATGTGAGGAAGTTCAAGGTATGTTTTATTCTCTGTATAAATTCACAGCTGAAAGTTGAGTCAAGGAGACTTGCCCAAGAATCAGAAAGTAATGGTTCCCAGGCTCTTACACTGAACTAGGCTTAAGCCCCTATTTGTTTGAGGTGCACTGTAAATTTTTGCATATCCAGCTGTCATTACTGAGGTAGGGAGCAGACAAAAAGGACTGAATGCTTGCCCCAGCCTGTTGGTGAGCATAATTGCTTGTTTAGTCCCTTGTTCTGCTACATTAAGGGTTAGGAAAATCTTCCCTGTCCACTTGTTCACTTGCTGTAATGTTGCCTTACCCTCTTGCAAAGCCTCATCTGTTCATGCATATAGCAGCTTGATAGACTCTTACAGCATTGGGTTCTTGCACTTTTGTACAGAAACAGATCAGACTTCTGTCTGTGCTACTAGGTATGAACCAAGGTGAATAAAGGTTATTTCCTGCAAGAGAAACTGCTTCTTGTAAGGCAGCCACTTTTCAGACATCTTGAGTTAGTTACACAAAGGACTTAAGAACAATCTGAACCCTTTGTTCAGTGTCTAAATAGGACTCAAGTTCCTGGAAGTCTGACCTCCATATTCGCTGCTAAACAATTAAAAATGTGGTCTTGAGCTTGGAAAAATTGTCCTCATGAGGGTCTGAGTTTACGTAGTCTGGTAAGTGGTTCAGTGGGAAATACTGGCAGAGCCACCCCTCTGGTGTTAATTGTTAACCTGTTCTGCAGACCACCCATTCTGCCTGTGCAACAGAACGAGCCTAAATGGGGCATTCATTGCCAAGATTCATCCTTACTGCTTTCTTTTAGTTGATTTTAAAAAAACAAAAAAGAAAGAATTGCTTTCAGCATGTTTTCCCCATGAAATCTTAAGCTGACTACAAAATCCTCTTGAAGTCTCTGCTGGCCCTGATGCAGATTTCATTTTTAGGAGCATGCTTTTTCGTAAGAAACCTTAGGAAGCTGAAGTATTGGCAGCTGCACTGTTTTACTGAATCAGTGAAATACTTGCACAGATGATCAGAGGCACGGTCAGTGAAGATAGTGTCGTGATTCCTAGCTTTAGGTTAAGTGTAAGCTTAAATACATTCAGTACTTTAATCTGATCAGGCTAGAAACAATTGGCAAGGATGATCAAAACATCAAGCTTTTCCTAAATCCGCTCAAAGACCTGAGGGTTCTCTGCTGTGTTGTTGTTTTGTTTTATTAAATCAAAATTAAAAATACAGAAAGCCTTAATCAGGCTAAAGAACAGCAGTCATAATAATAATACTAACAATGGTACTTTAAAGGAAAGAGGAGGAGGTAGAAAAAAAAAAATGAGAGAGAGAAAGACCACCCACCAAAGATGTGCTGAAGGGATGTAAACAGCCTTGAGAGTGTGCACACAGCTCCTGGAGCTGCTCATGTTCAAGTAATACATTCCACTTGGGAGCAGTTACTGTGAGAGAGGAGGAGCCTTCCTTGGCCGTAGTTGTTGAGTTGCAGCCTATAATTAGGCAATATTTTGTTTCAGGGGCCTGCTCTATGGTGGTACTGCTTGTGCAAAGATAGCCCTTACTCATGGATTCAGCACTGGCATATCCTCTGAGGAGAAAAGTTATCTCATTGACTCTTAGTGAGGAGATGATGTGTAGCCAAGAATGCTCCACATGTGCACAGCATGGTCTTCGTCACACAATACAGTTTGTAATTGCTGATTACTTTTTGGCTGATGTTGAAAGCCTGCCTGTCAATCTCTACCTAGAGTGAAAACAGTTAGTAATCATCCTCCCCCACCTCCAGTCTAGCTGAGTGTGAGCATCACAGAAGTAGCTGGCAAGTCTTACCGCGATACTGATAACCTTCGGTCACATACAGCTCTTGAAAACTATAAAATAAATGCCTGAAGAATCATACTGTAAGAATGCACTTAATGCGTTTCAGAAGTGTTTTTTCTCTCCCCCTTTCTTTTATACTTTTACCACCTATTCAGGTGGCTGGGTTGTGGGTTTGGGGGGATTTTTGGTTGATTGGTTGGGTTTTCTCGTGATAACCACAGAGATTGGGAAACTGTAGGATTTCTCATACATCCAGTACAAGGTTGTTCTTGTTTGCAGTCAAGCAGTAGCAATCATCCCAGCACATTTTGGAATATTTATAAGACAGTATTTGGGCCAAAAGCCATTTTTTGTTGTAGCTTTTGAAAGTGAAATATTAAGGAAGTTGAAATTATGTTGTTTTCATCAAGGTGATTAAAAGTCTGGAAAGGTCACGAGAGTGAGAACAAACAAATGAGTATGCAGAAGACAGAGGTACGGAGTGTAATAGATGTCTTTTTCCTTTCAATTTTAAATATTTCTCAGGTGTCCTCCCTCTCTAATGAAGTTGTTTTTGTTGCAGCACATGAATGGGAAAGCCACCAAGGGCTATTGAAAGGAATCCCCAAGCTGCCATCGTGGTGGAATGCTTCCTCCCTCCTCCAAGGCAAATGAACAAAGCTGGTGCACAAGTGGGCACCATCCGCACACCAGATACACCAGGCAAAATCCTGTGCAGTCTTAGTAAAAGCCTTGATTTTCACAGATAAGTACAGGACTTTAGGGAAGGGTTTTCCAAAAGGGGCAAGTCTAGCAAACTAGATTGTCTAGTCACTAGGGTTGTGGTTAGCTTGGTTAATAGGAGTGATTCCCAGGTTGCTGACACCAGAACTGTGAATGGAGAGAGCCTGGGTGATGCTGACAGATTGGCTTGTGGCAATATTTGTTTATGCTGAAGGCTGGAATTTGTGTGTGTGATGTATACAACAGCATTTCTGTTTTGATTGGTGTGTGTGGGAAGCTCTTCATGCTTGCAGGCTGCCTTATTAAGGTATGATGATTTATAATGTTAGCTGTGGGGATCATCTGAACTGTAAAGTTTTTGTCTGGGAAAATTTGAGATAGCAAAGTAAATTAATGCTTTCTCTAAAGAGAAGAAAATTAGGCTTATTTAAAAGGAGTATTTTACTGTGGCTTAATCCAAAAGATCCAGAGTCTTCAGGCTCCAAGTGGGCCTCCTGAGATATAAGCAGGGCTGGAGAATATTGCCAGTACAGGTGGAAGCTACAGTAAGGTATTACTGGAAGAGTTTGAACTTCAGACCCATTCAGAGGGGAAAGAAGAGGCAAAAGAAGAGTTATGGGGAAACTTGGGAGAACTGTGAAGTCAAAGTTTGTGTGGGCATTCAGAATGTACTGTCAGCACAGAAAGGGTTTTTTACCATTAAAAAAATGTAGAATTGTATTCTTTCTTCAGTATTCAGAGGAGTTGCATGTAACAGACAAGTCCCTGTAGTCTTAACTGCAGAAAATATATGGGAGCAACTTAGTATGTACAGAGAACAAAGGGATTAATGTCAAGTGTTGCTGAACAAGTTTGTTACCCAGAAACTCTCAACTGAGTGCAAGTCTAGAATGCATCCATTCTCCCAGTATTGCGCTAGTGTAATTATTTGCTTAAGAAGTATTCCCGTGTTTACTGCCTGTGCTGAAGCTGGTATTTGTTTTGCAGAGGCCCCCAGGTAGGTCTGGCCTCTTTGTGAAGTCTCAGGCACAGTCACACGTGCATGAGGTGCACTTCTCACTGAGTAAGCCAACAGCTTGGTTCTGGGACAGCATTCAAAGTGTGACATGTAGAACATTACATGGGAAAGAAAAGATCGTCAGATACACACCTGTATCTTGTGGACAAGTGACAAGTGTGCTGTAATGCCAGCTTGACATATGGATATCCTGAGGAGCAAGCAGTTCAATTGCTATAACACAGCAGTTCTCTCTTCCAATTTCTTTCCCTACCTTTTTGCAAGCATTGTCTCTTTCAGTTGTTATTTACCAGATGTATGGCTGGTGGCAGCATTGCGTTGTTGTGTCATGCCTGAGGTTTTTGTGTTTAGCCAGCTTTCACATCTGGCTGTTTCCCTTACTGTCTATGGGATTTGTGTACAGCTATTGAGCAGGGGTTCAGTATCTTCCAGTAGCAGTGCATTCAACTGAAAGGCAGGGAGCTGACTAGAAAGCAAGTGCAAGTCTCCAGTTTTCCTTTACGGCGCAGATTCTGTTTTGTGTCAGTTACTGTCTCTGCTCTCTTTCCTTTTGCCATCTCTGAGGATCTTAACTGTTGCTCTCACTCAGCCTGTGATCAGACCTGATGATTTCTTTACAATGAAAACTGAGCATAGGGTATCTTCTGACAATGCAGCAAGCTTGATAGTAAGTAGCTGCAAAAAAAGTGATTACACCTGCAAGAGTAACTCAAAACAGTGGAGGAAGTCTGATAGCTCTACTCAGTGACGATTATTGTAGATTTTTATCTGAGAACCAATCTGGTCACTGTCTTGTGTGCAAATGTGTCTGTCAAGAGCAGTGTGGATTTGGAGCTAGAAGGAGAAAAGTGAAATGAAGAAGCAATTCAGACTGTTTGGTTTGTTGTTTTTTTTTTCCTGGATTTGCCTCATTCCACATCTCTCTCACTAGAATCCATGGCGAGTAAAAAAACCTCTCAATTAAAATGGAAACTACTTGAATCTGATCTGCCCCTGAAGGAACACTGAGGTGAGATGTTGAAGCTGATTGTTTTGGCCAGAAACTTCCATACTGAACTACAGGAGGAAGCTTGAGTACATGCTCCAGTGTCTTACTTGTCAGTCTTTTGTGCTCTGGACTGCCCTGATAGTAGTCTGCTTGTTTCGCATGACTTTTGTACCTTGTTAGGACTTGAGTTTCTGTCATTATTCTGCTACACTGCTGCTCCTGCAGTGAATTCTGCTATTATATTCTTTTATTTGTTTCCTTGGATTGTTATTTTTGCAACTTCTGAGTGTATGCAACTATGACATTTCCTGAATGCACTTCAGGGACTGTATTCCAGTGCAGGTCAGGGAGATGATACGATAGTTTGTCCCTCGATACCGTGATTTTTGCTGAGCTATCTGAGCATGAATCTATGAGAGCCTGGGCCTTAAAGAGTGGTGTTAAAGTTTCTTCACATGCTATGAAGTGCTGTTTGTGTGAGCTGTGAAGATCCTATTTCTCAAGCTGTGCTGAGCTAGAGGGTGGTATGCTTCACTGCCATTTCTTTTAACCACCAGTGAGACAACATGAACACATGGATACAAAACTGAGGAGAGTGAAAGTTTATTCGTGCCTGTGCCACTGAGCTGAGGCTGCTCAATTAACTTTATTAGAGCTTTGTTCTTTTTCCTGTGCATGCCTGGTTTGACTGACTATTCAGAGCATATGCTGTTTAGAAGACAGATGTGTTTTCCTCCATGCTTATGTGAGGTCCAGCTGGTATTGCTTTTCTGGATGCCATTGTAGTTCAAATTATTAATACATTACCATTTAATGGTATTTAATACCAATATTAGAAAAGCTTTCAGTGAATTCTTTTTTTCTGATATAAACCTGTACACAATATCTGCAGCACATGAAAGCTATGAGCACTGTCTACCTTAGTACTGCATCAGTATCATGGTTCTTATACAGAGAAATGGACTACTGGAAATTAAATCATCCTGTGGTTTGAATGGGGATCCAGAAGTTAACTTTGACTATATAAACCCAGTGGCTGCCATTGCAGTGGTCACAACATTAGATACCATGTGTGTATCTAGCAGCAGAAGCATTAGACCCTGTTTCTGAAGACTGTTGGACGGTGTTTTGGTAATCTGAGAATATTGGAAGTTACTTGCAAAAAGCAACCACCTTTAAAAGCAGTTTAGAGATGAGAAGATGCTGTCCCTCAGCTAAGTGAAAGCATGAGGTGGATAGTTTGTTACTGTGAGCTCCAAGTGTTGTTCAACCAAGAGGACTGATGGATTGCATGTTGTATCAGTGTCAAGTCTGATGAGTTCATATGGTCAAAGGACAGGGGCTGGGAAACTGTGTAAGATGACTGACAGGCTTTTTAGTTGCCTTTTGTCTGTTTTAAAATATTCTTAATTAAATAAACTTCTTCTGAATGAGAGACTGCAGTGCTGTGTCTGACAGCAGCATTCAGCAAGCAGCCATGGTCGCTGCAGGCAAGTGGCAGCAGTGTCAAGTGATGTTTGGGTGGGAGAGAGATGGTGCTGACCACCTGATTTCCCAGAGATGAAAACAATTAATTTATTCAGCTTTTGCCTTAATCAGGCACTGGGCTGGAAGCAAAATACAACTATATTTCCTTTCCAGTTGTGCCAGAACTTTCTTGTGGAAAAATACACCCACTCTGATTGTAACAAGCAGAGTTACAGTTAAGACAAAACAGAGTTCAGTTTGGCTGAGGGACAGGATGCAGTGATTTTGATAAAATGGAGAGCTTTCCTGTGAAACTTCGAGTTACTCCATGCTAGAAAATGTCTTGATTAATTTCTGTATATTTTCAATGCACATGGTCAAGAAGTGGAGCTGTAGCCAGCTGCTGCACCACTGCTGTGTCAGATCTGTGGATTTGGTTTCCTTGAAGAATTCTCTCTTGCTCCTTTAAAAGAGGCTTCTTTTCTGTTTTGTTATTTTCTTTTGAAAAGGGACTCCTACAAGGAGAAAGCTTTTCACCATTTATGAAATGGGTTTTTTGTGTGGGGTTTAACTTCCTGTGAAATGTTTTTTTTGAGGAAAAGCCTTCGTCAGGTGCAACAGAATGAGAAAAACTGCATCTCTCTTCAAACTGAAAACTAAAATGGACACTCAAGTCCACAAACTCAGGGAGAAGCTCTCTCAAAACTGAAACAGATACCTGGTTTCTAATTTGCCAGACACCTCCAGTCAGAAGAGTGCCAAGTGCACACACTAAAGGGGGGGGGATGTGCTGTAACCTCCCCTGTGATGCTAGATTAGCAGCCTGATCCCTGCCATTGCATTGCCCTTGTCTGCTGGAGGTGTGCAATAACTGTCTGAGCAGAAGAATGGAAATTAATAGGTGATAAATTTATTTTGACACAGATGAGCTGTCTGATTCAGAGGGGGAAATTGTAAGCATAATGCATTCAGGAAATAGAGTGAAGCAGTCAAAAACTCAGAAGCTGGTGAAGCATATTTAGATGTCAGCGTTCTGACAAGTCTCAATAGCATGTACTGTTACTGAAAATGGAAATGGGCATGTTTTTCCTTAACTGTCTGGAGGTTTGTTGGACACATTGAGGGCAGGACTCAGAGGTAACTACATTTAATTAGTCTGGTTTAGCTTGGTAGTGCAGACAGCAGTAGCTGTACTGACAGTGAAACTCTGCAGATTGACACAAACTCTACAGGAAGAGTCCAACCAAGATAAACTCACATCATCTTTTCACGCATGTGTTGCTGTGTGTCCTCAGGTATGAATTTTCAGCACTGGGCTTAACAGATTGTTTCTATGAATGGCTGTTCTTTCACTATGAACTTAATTGAGTAACCAAGACCTTGAGAGGAGTATGGAGAATTCTAAATCACAGAATGTTAGGGACTGGAAGGGACCTCAAAAGATCATCTGGTCCAGAAGGACATTTCAGGTTTTTGCCATTTGATGAAATGTAGCTACTGTACATCTAAAGTGCCATTGCAGTTTATCAGGGCACATCTTAATTCCAGCCCAACCACTATGGAAACTATGACAAATGTATGGATTCCTTTGGAGAAAAGATTAACTATTCTAAGTGGCCAAGAGTTTCACTGTGTGGTGCCTAAAACTGTCACACACTGGCAAAGTGATAACAGAAATTACTGATAATGTTGTTATTAAAGATAAATCCATTCTTAAGAGGGGAAAAATGATGCTTAGGCGGGGTGTTCTATGGGAGAAAATCATTTAAATTGATCTTGTTCTGGTTTGGGGTGGAGGGAGGTGTGGTTCTCTCTTCCCCCACCCTCCCCCAGCCCCTTCTCAGTTGCTGGCACTTCACTTTTCATGGAGATTGGTGTGACAGCTCTTGTTCATGGCAATCCCTGTAAGAAGTACTGTGTTCTTTTTCCTAGTGTTGTAAATCAGTGTCTTAGATTTGCAGAGGATCACTTCAGTATTGGAAAAGAGTAAAACCAGTAAAATCCACCTTGCATTCTGAAGCCTGACAAAATGTAGCATACATTATGTTGATTGTCATGTCTTCCTAGGCATTACATAGTAAACTTGAGGTGCATAAGAGAGGTCCCACTAGGCCCTGAGTGAGGAAGGTATTTATTCTGCATATTGGATGTCCCTGCTCACTGCAGGAGGGTTGGACTAGATGACCTTTGGAGGTCCTTTCCAACCCAAACTGTTCTATGATTAGCCTTGGCAGGACCTGAAATAAAACTCTTGCAGTCAGGAGACAATTTTATAATGCCCAATGATGACAGCAATGACCTAAGTACTGCCAGTAGGCTCGATGAATTCATCTGAGGCAAGTTTCTTCTGGGTGATTGCACTGTACCACTGTCAGGAGAGGATTGCAATGATTAAGCCACTTATTATAGAACATTCTATCTCTGGAAAGAATCTGTTCAGCTGGAAAATATCCTGAAGAGGAGATGCATAGACTGTTTCTGGGGTTTTGTTTAAGCAAATGACATAATAGATGTCATTCCCCTGAAGAGACATCTCCCTGTTTGTGCAGCATCTAGTGTAAGATCTCTCGTGGGTTACCATGGCACAGTATAACATCACCTACTTGGATACTATTGGCTTTGCCATTACAGCAGCACAGGATGTTCTCCATCAGTTCTTTCAATGTTTTCTAGTCTCAAAGACCAATGACTTTTCTCACACCACTTTGTGGCATCACTTCTGTTTGGCATTCAGAGTGTGCTGACGCCAACAGCTGGACAGCAGTGAGTTGTGTGGTAGGAACAGCAGCCTGGAGGCATGGCCAAGAGGCAGTAATCCAGGGCTGTTGTCAGGCTTTGGCACAGTGTCAAAATTTGGCAGAACTGTCATGCAGGAAGCCTCAGTGCCTGCCTGCTCACTGCACAGTCTGTAACCTTCTGTCATTTAGTTCAGTATGATTGGTGATATGATTCACATCATGTTTTAAAATAGATGCTACCATGTAACTGCTCAGAGTTAGGGAAATTTTGGGGCATGGAATTTTCCCACTGAAGAGCCAGAATACTGGTGATGGAGGCAGTTTACCTGCATTGATTGGATGTTGTTATTTGTCCTTTGTTTCTTCATCATTTTTAATTCTCTCTGTAGCAGTCCCTGCCTCTGATCCCCCCAAGCTATGGGAAATAGTTGGTCATGGCCTGAAAGGGGAGCTAGGCTGTAACTGACTGGCTTGGCAGCCAGTGTTGGGTACATTTAAGCCCTCTGATATTTAAAGTTGCCCTAGAAGCAGGTTTTGGTGGGGTGTTGTCTGTGCCATGAACAAAACAGGCAAACAGCTGTGAACTTACTTTGGGAATAGATTGGGTGGTGAAGTGTGGCCATGCTGCAGCACAGTGCAGACACCACATCTTACTGCAGTTTCACTAACAGTCTAGCAATAGCAAGAGGGAGATCAGCAGGGGCTCCAGTGTTCCACTGCTGAGCCCTGTCTGGGCATTGTGCTGGTCTTAGTGGTGCCAGCTGTGGGAATGTCTTCTGCCTGCAGTTGCCATGCTGTCTGGTGCTCTGTAGCTGTCTGAAGTAGGAGGGGATTTCTTTGTGTCAAAGGAGTCCTGAGGGCAGCATCAAAACCAGCAAAGAGGCCAAAGAGCTTGGTTAACCAGGGCAGATCAAAACACCTGCAGGGCTGAAGTTTGGCCAGGTGAATTAGACACAACCAGAACTGTACAAAGATGTTTCGGATGGTCTCCTAAGGGGAGGGTTTCAAATTAGTTGAAGCAAGAATTTTTGCTGAAGATCAGGAGAAGTACTGCAGCATGAGCTCTCCTGCATCTGTTTACATCAGATACCACCTGGAGTTGTGTGCCTCAGCTCAGAGCCTCTGTGTGCCAGGCACAGTGTAGGCATACACAGAGGTAGAGTCTGCGTGCCTGCTGTGAGGAGGGGTCAGCTGGGGCAGGATGAGCTGTTGGGCTGTACCAACTGTGATTCTGTGACTTGGGGTTAGAGTGGGGTGGGTGTGTTGCACACTCCACGTAGCATTTTTAGCAAGCTGATGTTCTGTTTCTTTTAACCCTTTTAAAATGTCAGGGAAGTGAAGGCTTTTGTTATAAAAACCAAAGCCTGACAAACTGCAGAAGATGCACACCTGTGACATGGGGAAAAACTGGCACCAGGGAGGTTGTTCCTTCTTAGGTAGTGACTGCTGCCCAGCAGGGCCTGGGGAAGGATTTGGGAGGTCCTGCTTTCCCACCACTGGCCAGCCTTGGCAGCACTTCTCAACTCTTGTTATGTGTCTTGCTTGAAAGCATAAATAGGCATATTTATATTTTAATACATATAGAGAGAGATATTTTTAATATATCTGCTGTTCCTCCTAGATAAAAAAGGTGCAGTCTTGGAATTGGCTGTCTGCTAAAAGCATATTCAGCTTGTCATCTGTTGCACTTTAATGCAGCTTGATCAGAGGGGAGTGAAAGTTGACTTTCTTTTGTTTCCAATATCTGGAAGATCAAATAAAGAGTCTAGAGATTTAGATAAACTGCTGGAATTATTGTAGGCAATGTTGACTGGAGGGAAAAATGCTTACTTTTGTCCTCCTGGGATTTTGCTCTTTTTCTGTTGAATGAAATCCTTCCCTTTTCCCTTTGGAAACCAGACAGAAGTTGCTGATACATTTTGGGTGGTTTTTTTGGTTTGTTTGTTTGAGTGTTGTTGTTCTCTTACCCAGCAATTCTTAGCACTCAGCTTTAGACAGCTCTGCTACCCATCACCTGTTTTGTCCTTAAGTTTGATGGGGAAGAAACATAGTAATTTTTGTCATTCTGCTGTACATGACAATTAAATATTCGGGGTTTGAGTCCATGCTGGAATTCACAGTCTGGAAAAGCAGCTAACAGAAAACCATCACAGCACCACTTGAAGGAAAACCTTTAATACAACTTTGCTGTCAGCTGAGTTTGTAGATGTACTTTCTTAGCATAGTGGGAACACTAAGCTTAGTCCTGCCATCTCTGAAGTCAGCAGCTGATCTCCAGGAGGAAGGTGACCCAGATGGGCTGTGCCAATGGGTGAAGCTCTGACCTGCCTGTATCTCACTGTACCTTATTTTCAACACCTCTCTGGGACAGAATTTGAAGATGGAGCCATCAGAAGAGGGAAAAGAGCATTAAGTTTACATCTCAAAATCTCTTGTTACCAGCTGCTGAACTTGTTTGTGAGCAAGTTAGGTTTTGACTTGAAAGAGGCTTTTGGCTCAGGGTGCATTTGCAGTAGCAGGAGTGTGGCAAGGTGCAGCCCTGGGCCATGAGGGGTTACTGCAGAGCTTTTCACATCCTGTAGCCTTACAAGTGTTAGGGCAGCAGCAAGAGTGGGTTAGGGCAAGAAGGACAGGTGGCTGCAGACTTGCTCCAGCAGGTAGAAAACATGGCAAGGGGCAATTTCTTCTTCATAAGGGCATGTTGCCGCTGCCTCATCTCTTGGCTCAGGCAGGGGAAAAGCTGATTTCACCCTTAGGAGATGGCCAGAAGACTGGAAAATGTAAAAGGATGGGAGAAAAGAAATGAGGTCAGGAACTGGGAGTGAAAGGTTGATTGCTTGGGAGTCCTCTCCCCAGGCACGGACCATGGGCAAGCAGAAATAAATTGTGTGTATGAATAGAAAATAGATGGGGTCTGACCTTGCTTACTGAGAAGTTTAACGAGGGTTCAAACAATGAAATCAAGGGAAGGAGGAGGTATGTGCCCTAATTTTAATCTTTGTTTATCTTTACAGAATCTTAGAAAAAAATGTTCTGAATGTTTTAAACCAGGGAACAAGTAGAGAGGAGAGAGAACAGCCAACTGCCCTGCATCCCTGAACACTGTTTTAACAAGAGGTCCCCAAGACAATGTGGGTCAGCATCATCATTGCTGTGGACTTCATGTCTTTATGAGAATTACCAGCAAAGTCACAAAGTCAATTTACTTGCCATCTCCTGACATGAAGGGGACTGTGATTGTTGGAGTAGCTTTGGTAGGTGCCCTTTCATTTTTTTAAAGTCACTGATGGTATTTTTTCAGGTATAGAAAGTGTTGTTATTACATGGATGGGCAGCCTCACTTGGGTTTTGGTTCACTACTTTTGCTTGTCCAAACATTGGCAAGAGATACAAGTTTTTCTTTCTTTTTTTGTTAGCATGTGAAGGGTCCAAGTTGTAATACTCAGACCTTGGACATTTCCAAGATGTGGTGGAGCCTTAGAGAAGGAACTAAATGGTGGTTCCTTGCCAGGTCTGAGCTGCTGCCCAGGGAAAACAAGAGATAGAGTAAGGGTTACAAAGAGAAGAATTCAATAGTTGTTGGGGTTTTTTTGACAGCTGGCTAATCTTTCTGAATTTGGAAGGTCATAGTCACAAGGCATAGATGGAGTAATAATAGCAGTGTGTGTCTGCCAGAATGCCTCACTGCTTTATGGCTATTAGGAAAAATACCACAGGAATTGATCTTTTAAAAATAGCTCAGTGTTGCAGGCCCAAGGGGTGTGACTGTGGCTTCAGGAAAAAGTTCTGGCTGCTTAGTTCCTAAAGGTGAAAAAAGAAAAATACTGTTTGCTTAATATTTATCTCAAGGAGTAAACTGGCCTCTTGTGCCAGAATAAAACAGTCTTTGGGTTCAGCAAGTCCTGAGGCAAAGAAGCTTTATTGTTGTTTGGGCAGGATCTGGCAAACACTGCCAGGTGTAGTGCTTCATGCCGAGCGTGAATCTTCCTGGTAAATGGTGGGGGCTAAACTCAAAAGTATGCAGGTGAGGATGAAGGCTTTGAGAGCTGTTTTTCATCAAAAGCTTAAGGCCAGAGCAGCAACACAGAGCTGAGAGATGGAGAGAAAAAAAAATGGGGTCTGGGAACAAATAGAAGGGTAAGAGAAAAAGTGCAGTTGGGAAACGTTGAAGAGCTGTGTGAGGAGGAGGAAAAGGCAGGAGGGGAGAGGAAACAGCCTGTGCAGAGGCTGGGGAGCTGTAGGCCCACATGGTGTGCTGCAGTGAGTGCATCCAGCTCCAGAGCACAAACCCCCCACCATGGACCAGATCAAGAAATGCTCCTGTGCTAAATTCACACCCTTTAGCCACTTGCTGCTTAACCAAGGATTTGGTTATGTTTAGAAGCAGGACCAGTGCCTGCTCTCCTGCTGTTGGTACCTTACCTGCTTCTGGGGCTGTCTTCACACTCTGGGGTGGCTGGTGCAGGCTTGATGATCTGTGTAAATTCAGGTGATTGTTCTTTGGGGATTGCTCAACCATAAAGGCTCAGGAACAAATGAGGCCTTTTCCAGTTTAGTTTGTAGAGATGTGGTTTGCATCTGTTCACTCCAGGGGCTCAATGCAGCCCTAACTGAAGCCAGGGGCAGTAGTGACAGGAGTTAAAAACCCCACTGTGGTAAACTGATGCCCAGGGCTGACTGCTGTCATGCCTTGCAGAGACACCTGAGCAAGCCAGCACATGTGTGTGGGGCCGGACACCTCTGTTAACACAGACTATGCCTGTGCTGGTTTATTCCACTGGAGAGCTCAGCTCCCACTGGGGCAAAATGGCACATCTAGGGCCCATCCAGAATGGTGTTGGCTTGGCACTGGATCCCGTGGTACTGGAGTGCCATGGGCTGCAGGTGCTGCAGCTGAGCAGTGGGCATTGCCTTTGCACACTGCCCAGGGAGGAAAGCCTACAGCTGGGACTAATTGTGAGCACCACAACCTCTCTACCAGCCCAGAGGCTTGTAGTGACTGAGCCAGGGGAGGCAGGTCAAGGGTTTGTGTTTTGCAGGTAAGAGCCAATATTTCAGTACAGTGCTTATAAAATTGCTGGTAGGTCTGTTGAAGAGTTTTTGGCAGGTGGGTGTCATGGTGGGCAAGACTGGAAGCTTTGTAGCAAAACTGTTATGTACTGAAATGGGAGGCTGCAAGAGCTCTCCCTTTGTCTTGCCCTGATGCTGCCCTGGTTTCATTCAGATGCACTTTATGAAAGCCTTTGAATGTTCATAGCCATGGCTTAGGTCAAAAAGCCACTTTGTAGCCTGGCAGAGCACTCTGCGTGGGAGATGGGAATGGCATCTTGTACCTAGGTAGGGAGAGAAAACATGTAGCACAAAGCACAACATGGTGAAGAAAGGGTGGATGTTTTTCAGTTCTTTGATGTGGGTACAAGAAGTTTGTTCATTTTCAGGTTCAGGAGAAGCAGGATTTTAAGCACCAGTTCCTACCTGAGGTAAGAACTCCTTTTACTACATCTGCTTCAGAGTGCTGCCGGGGTGTTTGCTACTGCAGCGCGTGCGGTGGTTCTGCGGTGAGTCTGCCAGCTGTTTGGCAAGGGACAGGAGAACTGCCTGTTAAAAATTAACTGGCAACTGAGATAAATCACATATAAACAGCTCAGGGAGCATGGTGATTTTATCAGTATCTCATCTGCTTGCCTGTCTCGTGGTTGCCCAAGCTGCTTTGTAACTTGTGAGTTTGTTTTCTCTGCTTTCTGCACGGCAGCCTTCTAGATGCCCTGTTCAGAAGTCAGGAGTCTGAGCAGCTGAGGGCATTAATTTTAATCAGAAGCAAGGTGGTTTGTATGGTACTAATGAAGCACCTGCTCTTGTGCCACAGAAGCCAGTGAGAGCTGGGTCCAAAACAGCTTCAGCTTGACTGTGGCAGTGACAAAAGGGCTGAGCTCTGGGTTTCTGGAAGTTATAGACAAATTAAACTGGTTTGTAAGCTTCCTCCCTGCAGTAATGCTGGGTAATGGAGGCTTTTAACTGTGCTGCTGCTTTTAACTATCTGCTATTGCAGGCTAGGCTGGTTGACCTGTGCCTGTGTATCAAGAGGACAGCATGTAGCAGTAGCATTTCCCAGTAAGCTTCAATAAATAGAGTTTACCTGCAACAAGATACACCCTCCAGCCCACTTCTCATATCTGCCACATTGGGTGAGTTTACTCAGCTTGCTTACAGCAGTATGAACAGGGGTGTGGAGAGGTGCACCCCAGAGAAAGTTCCTACCCTTGAATATGTTTGGGGAGCTCCTGGCCAGTCTCACTTCTCTGCTGAAAGGCTGATGGGCAGTGCCACTGGAGCAGCCCGTGCCTGTTCTGTAGCAGCTCTGTATGGTTCCCTTACAGGTGCAAATTGTTCATCTTCCCAAAACTGCAGTCATCAAGGGGCAGAGCATTCGTTTGTGCAGTCTGTGCATACCCCTAAGGGAGCTGTTGCCCTGTCACTGAGATGTGAAGCAGGGGTCATCCGTGTTGAGTGTTGGGATGCAGCCATCATTCCAAATATGTTTTTTACAGTGAGGCTTGAAAGTCCCCCTCCTGTATTATTTTGCATGCTGCAATATTACAGTGCTGGCAGCCTTGTGTGGTTTGGAGATGCTGTGTTCCCAGGCTGTCCCAGGTTGGCTGGCTGTCACAAAAGTCATCAGTCCAGGTGTGGGTTGGAGCATTTCAGGGCCAGAGATGGGTCCAGTTTTGCAGTCCCATACTGGTAAGTGCAGTTGCAGGACTGCTTGCACTCCCTGTTTGTGCTTGCCGTAGTTTCACCCACAGTTCCCCCTCGAGGAGTCCTAGGTCAGATCTGTGTTTGCCATGTACTGAGGATATATTTGCTGTGCAGTTTCTGTCTCCATGCTGGGACCTTGCTGCAGTCCACGGAGTATTTTGGTTGGAGCGGTTAGTGCTGAGGGTGTTCCTGAAGGGGTCTCCTCTGCTGAAGGTCCCTCATTAGGAAGGAAGCAGACTTGTATGTCAAGGATGGAAAATCTCCTTCCTTTCACCAGGGAACATGTAAGTTTGAATTTGCTCACTGCCGTTAGTAGCACAGCTCATACCTCTGACAAAAAACTTGAGAGAACACACAGTCCCAGGCAGCCTGGGGCTTAGTTGCTGCTTGTGTGTTTGCCCTGATGCTAAACACACTCTCTGGACTAGGTGGTGTCCTGGGAGGGGATAGCTGAATGGAAGATGAGGAACAGTGTTACAAAGAGCCTGGGTGAGAGGCCTGTGGTCTAGAGCTCTGGGGCTGAGCCATGTTTGAACCCTTGAAAATTTTTTGTCTAGCTCTCTAGCTGCCTATGTAAGCTGATCAGAGGCCATGTGGCGGTCAAGGCATCCCTTGATGCACTCTCTACTTTCTCTGCCTATTTTTCATATTAAAGAAATACTTTTTTTCAAGACCAGTCACATATCTTTATTTGGCAAACAGATTG
Organism: Picus viridis; assembly: GCA_033816785.1. NCBI lineage: Eukaryota > Metazoa > Chordata > Aves > Piciformes > Picidae > Picus > Picus viridis. The sequence goes on along the minus strand of CM066582.1, from coordinate 8,464,841 downwards.
AAGTTGGCAGTGGCTCACAGTGAGTTTCCCAGTGAGTGTGCCAGGCTGCTTGCTAATACACAGCCGAGCTGCCAGATTGCCAGGGGCTCCTAGCACCCCATAAAACTGCCTGATGGACCTTATGGGTAATTAAACATCACTCAGGTTTAGCAGCCAGCCCTTGGCAATGGAGGTCAGCCAATTAAAATATCTTTTTATAAGCAGTATAGAACCAGTGGCATGTGACAGCAAGGTGACTGAGTTGCTCACAGGTTAGTGGCACCTCTAAAACTGTGCAATAAAGGTGCCTAGTTTCTTTGTAAGTTGGTGTACACTGTGGAGTTGTGGGGTTTAATATTGGGAGCAGTTTCAGTGTCTTGGAGCCCTGTTTATGCACTCCAAGCACAATGACTAAAGGGATAGGCCTAAGCTGCTAACAATAATCCTATGTAGTTGATATTGAGAGAACACTAAATGCAAACTTTGAAAAGCCCTATGGGGGTCACAACTTCTCCTGTCTTCCAGCTGGTCCAAGAAACAGGCAACGTGGCAACATTTCCTGAGCTAACTCAGAACTTTGCAGGAATGAAAGTCAAAGTTGTTCTCTTGGACACCCTTCTGAATCCTACTAATCAAATATTTGCCATAGACAATCTTCCAGTTTAGAAGCATAAAAATCTTCCTCATTTAGAAGTATAACTGGCACTGCTTGGTGCTTTTTTGGGTTTGATTCTCTACTTGCATCAGGCTGGAAGTCAAGATGGTCTTTGCTGAGAACTCTGGTGTTGCTCTCACCAGCTGAGGTGGCACACGTTGAATGAGCTCTCAAATGAGGAGCTCTTGTTCCTGTGCTATGAACCCAGGGATGGGAGAGTGTTTCACTGTGCCATTCAGTATTTGTATCTAGATGGAAAGGTGTCAGAAAACGGGAAAAGGTTTGCTTGCACTTGTCATCCCAAAATACCTGTCTTGAGAGCCAGTGAGTAAGTTCCAGCATTTGCTGGAGCAAAATCATGTGCAAGAAAGTTAAGCTTTTTAGTCATCCTGGTTTTGTCTTTTATTTAGAATTTGAACGTTGCCTTTGATCTGTTACTGATCACATACCATGGTATACTTTTGGCTCCCTGTCTTTTTTCTGTGAGCACTTGTGCTATACATGTATTCATGTGCTGAGCTGCAAGTAAATCCTTGTTAAAGATTACTGTAAGCTGGAAGGCTTTTTTATTGGCAGAACCACTGTGTGGAGCAGCTGTGTGACAACTCAAGACACAGAATCTGAAGAAATGTGTTTTTACCAGTGGACTGTGCAGCTTTTCCAGCAGCAGTTATCATGGGGATGCATGTTCTGCTGCTTCTGTGCATGGGGAAAGCGTTGTAAGGGGCAAGATGGACAAGACACCATAAGAGGGTCACAGCAGAGAGGAACCAAGGGCAACTCTTCCTTCTTCCATGCTGGACTGCTGCATGGGCCAAGAGCACCTCAGAGGTACAGGCAAGGAACACAGTGATCTGTCTCCCTCTTGATTTCACTAGCTTGCAGGGTTGTAGCCATGTGGTTTTTCCCACAGGTACAACGTGTGATCCTGTCCAAGGACACCAGTCACAACTCTTGCTAGGGACTTGCCCCTGATGGTGGTGGATCCAGGCATCCTTGGGATTGTATTCAGAGGGATTTTTGCAGGACTGTCCCACAGCTGCAGAGCTTCTCTCCTTCTCCTGTGCCCACTCCTTTTGCTTTGATGCCATCTGCCCTAGCTCTGGCACTTTATGTGATTCTGAAATGTACTTTTTTGCTAAGCAGCCATGCTAGGAACAGGCCACTTGTGCAAACTGAGAGGCAAAATGTGTGTGTTTGTGTCAGGGGTTGGTAGAGGAAAACAATCTGCCCCTATACTACAGAATGAGGTTAAATATTGATACAAGTGAAGAATGAGTTAGTTGATTCTTAGCAGCTATTGGGAAGCAGCTTGAGAAAAACGATGATGGAGCCCCTGGTCCGTAGAGCAGGGAATTACTTCTGCCCTTATACAGAAAATTCAGGTCCACTTCACTTCATTGTGGCACAAGCCCTATGAAGAGAGGCTGAGGGAGCTGGGGTTGCTTAGCCTGGAGAAGAGGAGACTCAGGGGTGACCTTATTGCTCTCTACAACTACCAGAAGGGAGGTTGTAGCCAGGCAGAGGTTGGTCTCTGCTCCCAGGCAGCCAGCACCAGAACAAGAGGACACAGTCTCAAGCTGCACCAGGGGAGGTTTAGACTGGACGTTAGGAAGAAGTTCTATACAGAGAGGGTGATTGGCCATTGGAATGTGCTGCCCGGGGAGGTGGTGGAGTCACCATCACTGGAGGTGTTCAGGAGGAGACTTGATGGGGTGCTTGGTGCCATGGTCTAGTTGTTTAGGTGGGTTGGATTGGTTGATGGGTTGGACGCGATGATCTTGAAGGTCTCTTCCAACCTGGTGTATTGTATTGTATTGGATAGATCTACACCTTTGACATGCATCAAGCATGTGTAAGAATGAAGTCTCATCTGGTTATCTGGAGTTTAAAATTAGAGTTCTCTTAGGAAAAGGAACCTGGCGTGAACAGCCCAGGGAGCCCTTGTCAGGTAATTGGATCAGCTGTCCTGGTTTCTAATGTTACCCAGGCTCTTAGTCAAGTTTATGAGTGAGAAAGGAAAAATAAACCATTTGTTTTCCAAACAGTGGGCTCCCTCAGCCCAAAGTAACCAGCAAAGAGCAGTGTCTAGAGGACAATTTCATTCAAACCAAAGGAGCAGACTTGGGGCTTGGAAGAGATCAGACAAGTGCACAAGGAGAACTGGTAAATTCTAACTAGAATGTGATTTATTTTGGACTTTGAATCCTGAAAACCTACACAGAGCTGGTGCCTGAAGCTACAGTGCTTCCCTCGTACTGTTCCATGTTGGCCCTGTGCTCTGCTCCCTGAAGGCAACATCTTCCCTCCCTGAACAGGGTATCTTCCTCTCAGCCTAATAAAACACTACAGGCATTCAAAATACGGTTGTGATACAGTAGGTGTGCTCTGTGAGCACACTTGCTTTCAAAACTTGAGGAGGTCTCTGTGTTCTTTCAAACCACGACTGGAAGCACTAAAATGGTTGTTTCTTTCTAGGTTGCAGGTTTACACCACTGCATTGCTCATCTCCATTTCATTTTGTTTTCATTGATGTGGAAAATCCAAAGTCATAAAACCTTGCGTGACAGCAGGACATCAGGATACAACAGCAGGCAAGAATGTTTGAACTATCAGGCACCTTGTGATAATTTGATGTTTGAGGTACAGATCTATATAAATAAATAACTAGGCCTCAGTTAAAATTAAAAGAGCCAAAGCTGTATTTATCTTGCTGTGTGTCTTTAAATGCAGTGTGAAGAGGTTTCAAAGTGACTGTCACGCTGTATAGCTTGATTCAAAGTCTCTGATTTTAGCAATCCTTGTGACAATTGCTGTGCCTCACTTGCAGAAGGAACAACCTATAATGGGGGTGTACATAGAGGCAGCTGGAATTTGGGCTGGAGGCAGGTGCTGTTGTTAAGTCTTTCCTCCAGGAAAACAGAGTAGGGTGGTGGAGTCTGTTGTCTCAAGTACTCTTCTGCTCAGGGTTGTTTTCTTATGACTAATCTGACTCTTACTAGGGTGGTTATTTTAATCTCCAACTATATTAAAGCTAATGTTTGGATCTCTGAGGTAATTTATTGAAAGAAACCTAGGGAGGCTTTTCTCCAGAATGAAGAGCACTCAATAGTGACTTAACCACATGGCTCTGATGACTGGAGAACGGACTCTGGAAACAAAATCTTGTTTCAGTCCCTTCCACTGTACTTCCTTTGTCAGCAGGTGCAGTAGGCACACACTGCTGCTGGTCACAGTACCTGTCAGTTATGATGAATCTTTATTTGCAGTCCTTTCTGGAGGACAAAATGCTTAACTGGTCTTTTTAAAATACCTACTTACAAGCTGGCAGGAGGCTCCATGGTACACCTGGTCCGTGTTTTCATGGTAAATTAGCACAATTTCTCCCGCTTGCTTAGGTGTTTGGGCAGGAATCTCTTATGGCACAGGTACTTGTTTATTGAACCCTCAGCAGGAAGGACACTTGTAACCTACTTCCTAGGAAGACCTCAGGCCATACTCTCTTTCCAGGCTTCTATGAAGATGGCAGCATCTGCTCTGTCCTGGCTGACGTGTGCCTGCATGGAGTTGCCTCAAAGGGTGGGCACAAGAAAAGCTGGAAAAGGATGGTTACAACCCAACCACATAGCGACCTCACCTTATCTCTTCAGAAACACCAGGAGAAGTTGACACAGCAGCAGCACAGCCAGCTGCAGAGGTGAGTGACCTACAGCCACAGCAGTTCCTTCAGAGCCAGACTCACAAAGACTGCCCTACCATCAGCTGAGACTTCAGTTGTTACTAGGCTTTGTGTTATGTGTTTGCTGGTAACAATGAAATGCTTTGGTAAACCAGAGACCCCACATCCTCCTCCCTTCACCAGAGCACCTGCTCTTTACCTTCTGAATTCATTCAAATTCAGGATTCTAAGGGCCACTTGTAAAGGGACAAAAACCTCTTTCAGTCTTGCACAGCTAGGAGAGAGGTTTCTATTTTAACCAGGGAGTCTCAAGCTCAGAAAGCTGCAGCAGGATGTGGTAAACAGCATCTTCATCAGCTGTAGAGGAGCCAGACCAGAATGTCCTGCTCTCATTAGATGCCACAGAATGTAACAGTTTGTGCAGGTCAGCAGCATCTGTGAAACTATGGTAGCTGCTGCTTCCTGTTAAATGGATACTTTATATTGATCTTGAAAAAGACATGCTGAAAATTGTCATTCTTCCTTTTGAGTAGCACACAGGACACTCCTGTCATAGTGTAGTGACCTGTTCTTTTAAGTCTGGTAACAAGAGCTACTTCACTTCCAGTAGTTGTCATCTTTTGGTTGATTTTGCTGCAGTACAAATTAGATTGTATTTTTTTCATCCAGAAAAGAAAACAAGATTTCCAGTTAGTAGCAAGTAACAGCCTCCTTTACTGATTACTTTAAAACAAGGACAAAGTATTTCAACTATTCACAAACATTTCTGACATACTGGAAGCAATGTAAGAGAGAAAAGTCATGATCCTATTTGAAGCAAGACAGTTTTAAGAAGTTCACAAATACACAGTTGTTGGTTTTTTTTCCTTTCTAAACTGTTTGAGGATACATTTTTCCAGGAGCCACTCTGTTTGGTCAGATGAACCTCAGCTGTACACACTCTGCTGTGTCCTAGGGGACAGACAAAGTGGAAAGATATTCTCAGAAGAGAACTTTGTCAGAAAGAAAGAGTTGAAATATTGGCCTCTAATGGTCTTCCCATTTTGTCTCTGTGGACTTCATGCAAGGCTTGACATGAATTGTTTGGTACTGATATTTATACCAGGGTGTGAAGCTGATATTCATTTTACATGGCATTTTAGTATTTAAAAGATCTGAGACCTATTTCTTCTCTATGTATCCATTTTCCAAGCTTTAAGGCTGTGCCACTAACAACATTTTGTCAATCTTTTGTCATTTTCTCCAATGTTCCAATTCCTTTGTCAGATTTAGAACTGTTATCATCATGATTGCTGCTATTCCTCATGTCCAAAAAATCCCAAACCAAACAGAGGAATTCCCTGGGAAATTGCACACCACGCACGGGATACAACTGAAACATCAGTCCAAAGTTCTGATAAATACTTAGTTCCAGCTAGAGCTAAAAGTTGTCCTAGTCCTAAATAATAAAATGTTTATTATATACAGAAGGGTTGGATGGAATATGGACATTTGACAAAGATCACTGAAGGCATCTCAGGGTCTGACATGTTCTGTATGCTTCCGCACAGGCTGGTACCACCTGTGGGAAGGGAGCACACTCCTGGGGTGACAGCAGGCTCAATTCTACAAGCTGCAAATTATCTCCTGCAGGCTGCTCTGTCTTTCAGCTGAACCAGGAGCTTCTTGCAGGATTGAGAGCCCTTTAGAGCTTGCTCCGGAGCTAAATGCAAAGTTGTACAGCCTTGCCAGATGCCAGCTTACCTCAGGTAAGGGTTTGGTCTTTTGCCTTCAGCAAATTACAACGTGAAAAATTGCAGCAGCATTTTTCAGTGAGCACCATTAACTGACTTTGGTAACGGACCTATGGCACGGCCAGCGGGATCGCAGCACATGCTGAGCTCCTGTCCTGTGGAGTGAGGAAGCACAGCTGCCAATTACCTTGCAGCTCCAGTCTGTACATAGTAAAGCCATAAATATGCACAAACCAGAGCTGTAAGTGCAGGCTGCAGGGCCTGCTCTGTAGCACTGCTTTTTGTTAGTACAGATGCAACACCACAATAAATGCTATTTCATATGAAACAAACCCTTCTTCACAGGGCAGTAGGCCAGATTTCAGGTCCAGGCTTCCACTTATCTGAGGTGACTCTGAAGCTACATCAATCCCACTGTTTATCAAACACAGCAGAGCAGCACAATGGGAAGATGACGACTATCCCTTAACGCTAAAACTTGGAGCTGGAGCTTTTGCCAGCAGTTGTCATTCTCCCTTTTCCACAAGTGCTCTGTGTGAGCACTCACCAGGCTGAACAGAAGATAAAGTTATTACATAAAAAATACGAGTTAGGGATAAGGATTAATCGAAACAACCATCATGGGATTTGAGTTCCTGAATCCTGGGAGGTGCTCTCCATGGTTTTAGTGAAGTTTCAGTGAGATTAGTGTTGGTGAGATTGCACTCAACAGACCACTGCGTTGTCACTCCAACTTTTTCTCCTTTTCTGTGCAGTTGTTTCAAAGCTTGGTAGGATTACCATGAGAAGGGCTAGAGGAGATGGCTGTGCTGGTCCATTGTCTTTGTTAATGCTCTTCAGAGCAGCGTCCTCTCCTCAAGATCACATCATCTAGTCCAATGTCCCCACTCCTTCCTTTCCCTTTTTCTCCTTTGAAAATAACCTGGGAAGACAACCAGAACAATTTGAGTGCAAAACTAAAGTCACTTGAAAGAAGCTTCTGATGAGAGAGGTCTCAACAGTAAGAAAGCAAAAGCACTCAGACTTATGAGTGTTTTTTCTATTCTGTGCTGCTCTCCCTTCCTCACTTTGGCAGGATCTTTGTGAAGAGCCAGCAGTTCAGGACAGGGCTGGGCCAGCTGCACCATCTGTCAAAGAGAGATTCTCGTAAGAGAATCTTGGGCACTTCCTACACATCAGCTCTGCACTGTTTTCTTTGTCCTTCGTGGCAACCACATCAAATCCTCTGTATGCTGAAAAATGTTGTCTATCAGAGGAGCCTTCTGGTGCTGAGACACCTTGCAGCCACATTGGTTATGGGAACTAAAAATACTCATCTTTTACTTAACAAGTTGAGGCTGCTGCAGACTCATCTACACACAGTGGTGGGAGTTTGGGCATGGATTTACACAGATCATTACAAGGTCAGGTTTTGCCTCAGTAGGAGAAATTGAGCAAACACAAAGCTCAACTAGAAGGACTGGAGTGATGATATATAGAATGTTCCCAGATTGTTGCTCCCCTGTGATACTGCTGTAGACTCAGAAGTCTGAGCTGTTTAATACTGCCAGTGGTTTTGACTTAAAAAATTATTTGAAGCCTGCAGCAATAATTTCTAAGAGTCTCCTGTTCTCACTGAGCTGGAAAGATTCACAGGTCAGAAATTCAGATGTGTAGTTAAGTGGAAGCTTGCTGAAAACACCCTTTTAATTGAGGAGTAGGAATGGAGGAGGTATGAGAAACTATGTTGAATATACTGAACTATTTTGGGGGACATGACAGGTTTTGGGTGTACTTTAGAACTAAATTACAAAGAGCTAATTCATTAGAAAGTGAGAAGGATTCTGGTCTCCGTTCATGTTCTCCCCAGGTTTCCCCTAACATCACCAGTGTTTAGTCGCTTTTGGCTTTTCGTTTGCTTCTAGCCTTCCTCCTGGTCTCTCTGTGGCAGAGGCCTTCCCTGCTTTCCTAGAGTTTTCTCTTTCCCTCATCCCTGTAATAAATGTCACAATGGCTCAGGTCAGCAGCCCAGGCTCCACATGCTGACTGGAAAAGATTCTGAACTCAACTATTCCATAAGGTGCTATGAAGCAGCTCTAGTCCAGGGACCAGCAATTGGTTATGGCTGGCAAGCCACACTGAGAGCTCCTGCTGAGGTAGGTAAAAGGGGCAGGGGGCCTACTGGTATTGTTTGGGGTCTCTAAAACTCATTTGGTGTTCTGCCAGATATGAGTGACACACACTAATTAACTGCTTTATCAGGTGAGACAGAACTTAGGATTCCCCAAAGTGTTAAACTTAGCAAAAAAGGGGAAGAATGTGACAAATGCATTGCTCATCTGTTCTGAACTTCCACACTCTGTCTGATGTTCATTTACAGCTAACAGAAGGTCACCTGTCTGCTACTATTGCTGAGGGAAAGCTTCAGAAAATTATCTGTGGTAATTGCAGCCTTAGGATTGATTTTAGAACTCTATGCTGCATGTGTGTTGTAACCTGCTTCCACCATCAACATAACATAGTGATGTGTGAGCTTTTTGGACCACCCGGTGTTTGTCAAACAGGCCCTGAAGCACCCAGGCTTCAGATCTGAAACAGAAACGACCTTCAAAGGTAGGCAGAAGCTGAAGAAAAATGCTGAGCATTGGAGAAAATCTTCTCCATGGCACTTCAGAGAGCTGCTTTTGATTGCACTAAACTATTGTGTGTAATTGGCACAGCTAGATCATCATTTACCTCCTTGGCAAGATCAGCAGCAGGTGTGCTGAAAAGCACAAAACCATGCGAGACAGAATCACAGAATGTATCTGGCTGGAAGAGACCTCACTCCAGCCTCCCTTCAGATAGTGGTAGAGAGCCTGCTCTTCCCTACACGGTGATTCCCCTTAAAGCAGACTGAGAGGCAGCTTGCTACAGGCCTTGTTGTCATTGCCTACCTGTCTGTGGCTGGAGGTGAAGTTTTTACTGCATAAAACTAATTTGAAGAAAATGCACAATGACTCTCTAATCCTTGAAGTGATTCCTCTGGCAGTAATAAAACACTGAAATGGGACCCAAAAGACAAACAGTGCTACACCACCTAAGTGTCATCAGCTCCTAATGAAAAAAAAACAAAGGCCAGCACACACAGTTACTTACACTCTTGAGGCCTAGGCCTCGTAAAGTTATGTGTGTCTGTCTCCAGCCATGGCCACCATTTCTTCCCCAGACAGCTGGTCCATGAGCACCATTTTTCCTGACAAAGACTTGGAGGGCACCAGAATGCAGCCCAGGGACCTTATGCCTAAAGGACAGGCACAAGTCACCAGCCTGAGCCATGTGCCCCAAGGGCAGGATGAGATGTGCAGTTTTGCCGCCTTTGCCTTTGGGGTCAGAGATGGTGAGATACTGTCCCCCTGCAAAAGAAAAAGCAGAGAGCTGGGGTTTTTTAAAGTTCTATTATATTGCAGGAGCAAATGCACGAAGGCATTGAAACATCCAAACCCACAGAACAGCTCCACAAGGTCCAGTGAGTCTTAAATAAAGGCACAGAGCTGCTGCGTCTGCCATGCCATGTATTCCTTCATTGGTGACTGCATGAATCTACACCCATAGCGACACAAAAGCTACTGTCTGCATTTCTGCACCTTGCAAGCTGCAGGTTTTGCTGTTGTGTTTGCAAACACAGAAAGATAGATAGTCTTTTTTGTTCAACAGTGTAAACAGAAAGCTAGAAACAGCAATGATTTCCATGTGGCTGTTAAAGCCACACACTCCCTGGAGCAGTCAGTGAACATAATGAATTCAACCACTGTTATTATCTCTGACCGTGTATGAAGTAAAGGTGGTTTTCTGAAGGCATCTTAAGATCATGAAGTCCAACCATTATGTAACTCTACCACATCTGGTGCTAAACCATGGCCCTTAGACATTGTCTGAGAGACAGAGAGCAAGAAAACAAGCAAAGAAAGGCAGCATATGCTTCCCTGGTTCCACACACCCTTGCACATAGGCACTCACAACTACAGTAAGTGAGACTTCCTATCTTGGAGAAAACACACACTTGTGGTTTTGGTTTGTACCTTTCATGACAACTTCTGCAGGGTGGACTGGAACTTTAAAACTTGAAATTATCACAGGGAGGAGAATTCACACATTACAAAGAAAAATGTTAAGAAAATTCTTCTCCTTCTCTGAATTGAAGATTTTTTTTTATTTTTTTTTTTTTTACAAGATCAGACTTTTAAACCTTTTCTTCATTGAAAAATTCCAGTTCAGTGAACTTAGGGTAAAGGTAGTATTTAGGCCCCTTAGTTGAAAGTGATCATGTAGAAATACAGGGAAGGTGTAATATTCTTAACATACTAAGTCTCTACTTGAAAAGTGTATTTCTCTTCTATAATTACTTAAATTGTCACCCTTCTCCTACTCAACCAGAGCGTGCTTTTTGAAAGCCACAATGCCTTTCCTCTGAAGTTGTCACTCAAAAGGAAAGCCAATCTCATCTCCAGGGCACTATTTCTACAGAGTTTCTAAGTTCTTTGGTCTCAGTGAGATTTAACAAGGCAAGGAATTACAATGCTGTCTGGGGCCCCACATCTGCATTTAGGCATGAAGTGAGAGCCTTTTCTCCAACAATCTGTAAACATTTTGTCTAGGTTTGGTTTGTGGTGGTTGTTTCATCTTTGTTTTTTTTAATGCATTGTTTCTGCATCCAGGTGCCTGACTGCTACAATAAGCATAACAGAGTTCAGCTAACTGCACCTGTTTGTTGTGGATACAATTCTATCACTACACCGACCTGACTCATTTACTGCATCTGTTTCAGATAGTTACAGTGACTGAGCCCAATCAATAGGAAACAGCTTGAGGTAAGCACACCAGCCTATCTGTAGGCAAGCCCCTGCAGGAACAGGTCCCCTCACACCAGCGTTTTCTGTATGCACAATAAGCTTATAAGGCTTCAGTACAGCACCTTTCCCCCTGCAGATTCTGATAAACCAACAAACAGCAAACTTCGAAAGGGGAAGGCAAACACTCGGGAACAAGCTGTGAAAATAAATGCTTGCAACAAGGTATTCCAGACAGGAGGGAGTGGGTGGGTGCCTTCAAGGGACTAGTTTTAACAGGTTCTGTCAACAGCAGCAGAACATACATACACAGGAAACAAAAAGCTTAGGTTGTTCCTGACTGGGAAGCACCACAAAAGTTTTAAAAACTAAAAGCCAGATATAAAACATAAACATGGAACTTCAGTAACTGCAATCTTTGAATACAGAGAGGGAACATGCTTTGAGTGACTCTCAGAAACAGTGGTGTTAAATCTCTTGGTCCAAAAAGATGTTTGAATTGTGTAATCTTTTTTTAAAGCAGGAGACAGCTGCCTATTTTCTTATCTGCAGGAGGAAGAGGCTCTGCTCTCTAAGCCATTCATGAAGCTTTTAAAGTGTCTTAAGGAGCATACGAAATACTAGAGCTTGCCTGTGGGTGGGGAAGGGGCCTGCCCAGTAAGCAAAGACAGCACTTCCACTTAACCAGCTATAGAGCCTAAAAAAGGTGCCAGGTCACCTGCTGTGGTGGCAAATGACTGTCTCATCAATGGCAGTCTAAGGACAGACATCTGCGATGAGTTGTGTATAAGGAAAATGGCTCTCAGTGCCCTCAACCTCCCTCTGCTTAACCCAGGACATTTAACTGCCTGAGAGCAGGTTTCCTTCCCAGGTCTGCCATCCCCTCACATAATGTGAGCATTGTGCACTTCAAAGGCTGCTCTCCTGGGGATGAAGTAATCCCATCATTAGAGGCAGCCAGAGATGTGTGTCTAATCCCTGGGTCTAGGGGCAAGCAGTTCTGGGGGCAGGGTAAGCAGGCAAGGACAGCCAGCCTCTCAGTGCCACACAGCAAAATCAGCAGCCGACAACATACAACTAACTTCCAGCAGTGCAGATGTGCTGGGACTACAGCAGCAGAGGTGTGTGGTGGGAGGGGTTGCTGCTTTGGCTGACCACCAGCACTGATGCCACTCTTCTCTTACCCTGCAAATGGCTAATGCACACTCCCCTGTAATAAGCATGGCAAGGTCATTTTTTTCCATCCCAAACATAACCCTTTTCAGAAGTCTCTGTGTCACACAATGGTTGGGGGTGGAAGAGACCTTAAAGTTCCAACCCCCTGCCAGGGACAGGGACACCTTCCACTAGACCAGACTGCTCAAAGCCCCATACAACCTGGCCTTGAAAACTTCCACAGAAGGGGTATCCACAACTTCTCTGGGTGACCTGCACCAGTTCCTCTCCACCCTCACAGTGAAGAACTTCTTTACATCTAACCCAAATCTATCCTCTTTCATTTTAAAGCCATTACCCCTGTCCTATTCCTACATGCCTTTGTAAGAAGTCCCTCTCCGGCTTCCCTCTAGGCCCCTGGTTATGTACTGGAGCACCTAACCTGTCTTCCTTCCAGTGACTTAACAGGTTCCTGTAACTTGGGAGTAAAATCCAGTAAGATCAAGAGGTTAATGCAGAACTTTGTATCTGGCAGCAGAACAAAGTCTAGTTCAAGCTCTTTTGACAGTTTTGCTCATAATATGGAAATAAGTCTGTCTGTGTGGTGGTTTGAAAAATAACCTTTGCTTCATTATAAAAGAAAGTTGTTCTCTAGTGCACATTTTTGTCTCTTTTAAAACAGATATCTCTTCCTGAATACATTTACTGCTCCTTCAGAGGCATTTCTATTCTAAAGATACCAGCTACGATAAAAGTGCAAATTCTCAATTGCTCTTTCATGCTGGGAATCCTCAGGTCTTGTTATATACATAGAAGAGGTGTGGGTGTGAAATACATCCCAGAAGTGAAGGGCACAGGAGCTGTATAGATTCCTTATAATGTAAGAACTGTCATCAGCCTTAAGCCTGGGTGGTTCTTCAACTACAGGATGCAGTCATAGACAGTTATCTCTTACCTGATGCATCTCTCACTGGAACCCAGTGCAAGTCATCATCTTTGTCCTTCATCCATCCACACAGTCCACTATCAAAACTGCAGCTGTGCACCAGCACTCCTGGGCAGAAGAGAGGAGCAGAAGGTCAAAAAAAGGCAAAGCAAAGTTTTTTTGATTGTTTTGGAACTACAGCAGCTTCCCTGGTGGTTGACACTAGCAAGTCCACACAAAAATTAAATACAGCATAAGCACCACAACAACAATACTGCAGAGGATGCCAGAGGCACTGTTCACAATCGGTATTATTCTTGTGCTAAATCTGTTAGGAAATAAAACTGTAAAGGTTCACTTAGGGGGAGGGGTTTTGTTTGGGGCTTTTTTTTTTTATATGTAAAGCATAAACAAATGTAAAACTAAAGAAAACCCTAAGCAGTCTCCCAAACTCCTGAACTCTAGCCCCTGAAGAGGAGATGTGATCTTTACCTGGGTCATCGTTTGCTTCAAATTCATCGGCAGTAATCCCTCTTTCAATTTCAAGTATTTCAAACAGATTATTGCTCACTCCGGGCTGCCGTGGAACTGTGAGAAAAGCAGTTTGTCAGAAATGAATGAGATGAAGGTAGTTAGTGACCTACTTCCTTATCTTTAATAAAAAACAGCAGAGCAGCTCTGGGCATTGTGCTTTTTCTTGGAGAATTCAATACATTTGACAGGACGAGTCATCAACTGTAAAGCCTCTGTGATTTGTGATTTATGTTGTCACATTTATCTGAACACCATAAAAGGTGGTTCCAAACCTGCTAAAGGCTCTCAAATGAAAGGTCTTTTTTAACCAGAGGGGGGAAAATAATAGTAACAGAAGAAAGCTTTAACCTTGAAGCACACTATTCCCCTCCCAAGGCATCATTAAAGGCAGAGGCTTATCAATAAAAATCAAGCCACATTAAAGCCCTGCTCAAACTTTCTGATCCACTTACCTTCTGCAGATGTTTATAGACACCCAACCTTGGAGACACAGCTGAAGGGACATTCATCTACCTGCAAAGGATTAGAGCCCCTAAACAGCACTCAGGAGTGTACCAAGAGTGAGGGAGGAGGAGCTCCAGTGGAAGCTGGAATTCAGCTGTAATTACATTTTTTGCTGTCTCTCAACTGTCAGGAGAAGGAACACCCTCAGTGATTAATGCACCCAGAGGTTATGGCACATTCACAGCAGCCAGGACAAGCTGAAATTTAAGGGCTCTTTGTGAGAAGGACAGCTGCCAAAGTCAGATGGCTACAAAGACTTCTGCTTACTTCTGAAGACCCCATGGCAGTCTGTATAAGTCTCCAGAAATTACACAGTCTTTTCAAGTCTGACGGGCAGCTGTCAACTAGAGACAAACAGATTGCACTGGATAGAGCTGTCTTGGAAATTCCTCTTTTACAGTTAAGAAGAACAGTGATGTGTTTCACACACGTCCTTAGATGTTGTAGACATCTCTGACACCTATGGTATTTGTAAGGGCCTTATCTATTATAACCTTGACACATTTTCCACTTCTAGTGCTAACCTGAGTATCTTAATGTCTCTATAGGCTTCTGAGGCAAGTGGGAACAAGAACTGAGCTGATTTACACCTCGAAGCTGAGATAAAGGACTGTTGTTTTCAGGAAATCACATCAAGTGTAAGAAGGAACAACTTTTGCACTAGGACAAGATGCAAGAGATCCTCTAAAGCCAGAAGATGAGAGAGGAAGATGGAAAAATAAGAAGTAGCTTCCTGCTTTTTGGATTTAGGACAAAGTAATCAGCCTGATACAAAGTCAACCAAAGGCTAATGTATTTTAAACGCAATACTACAGGCTACAGACCTTGGATGGAAATCTTGTATAGTAAAAATAAGAAGGTTGAAGTATGTAGGGAACATTAACTTATTATAGTCATTTTTGGAATCAGATTTTTTTCTTTCTTTCTTTTTTTTTAAATCCTGTGCAGATTTTGGTTTCTGCCTCTTTGCAGTCTAGGATATTAATGCTCAAACAGCCTCAAGGACTTTAGGCTGGCTTGGGCAGTAAAGGATACGTTGTTTGTAATAATATTCTTGCTGCTTTGTTTAATCTGGGGTGTTTGGGGCTTTCTTCTGTTTGTGTGATTAAAATGTTGCTATTCAACCTTACAAATGTGCACAGCCCACAGCACCTGGGCCACTCATCACCCTGCAGTACATCTCTGCACAAACACTGTGTTCAGTTATAGACAGAAAAAGTCTCTTTACCTCAGGCAGCAAAAAAATCAAAATGGGAATGCTCTGAACCCATCCTTCACCCAAAATCCTGCCCAGCAGTGTACTGCTGTCTGTGGTAAGAGCTCTAACATGGAGGTGAGACAGCTGCAGCAGCACATCATTCAGCTGCATTACACCTGCACGGGGTGTTCACAGGGCTGTGAGCTGTTCTGATCTATAACAGCACACAGGTAGCAGTGCTCTAACTGTATTACAGCTGTGGACATGGGCTATAGCTTGTGGAGTGACTGATATGTACCCAGAGCAGCACCACTGTAGTACAGCAGCTGTGGGCACCATTTAAAGCCAGCTGCAGTGGGTGTGCTCAGGGATGACCAACTCTGGTAATTCCATTTCTTGGGCTCACTATGGCCAGCCACCTGAGGCAGCCAATTTTGCAGGAGCACTTCTGTACAAAGCCTGCTCAACTAACAGAATTCTCCAAGTTACTTACTGGCAC
Organism: Picus viridis; assembly: GCA_033816785.1. Lineage (NCBI taxonomy): Eukaryota > Metazoa > Chordata > Aves > Piciformes > Picidae > Picus > Picus viridis. The sequence continues at coordinate 8,449,172 of CM066582.1, read as the reverse complement.
TTCTGGCAAGACAGTGCTGACTGCAGTTCCACCTCAGAGGGGTGTTTCATACATCCATGCTGCAGGTTCCTGTTCCCTATGTAATGCAGCATGAGACACATCTATGCTGCTCCCCTTGGGACCTCACCTGGCCTTTCCTCTTCTCAGAACGTGCTATGGAAAAGAGAGTTTGTTTCCTACGCTTAGAAGAGCAAGTCAGCCATTTGCTGCACAACTGCTGAGTGCAGCTCACATAGGTACTGTAGCTGCTGGTCTGCAAGGGAGAGACAACCTTTTCTGGAAGCATCCTTACACCTGCCACATCCACAAGGCACACAGATGGAAAGAGGCCAGCCCACGGGAGCAGATGGAAAAGAGAACTACCCTCTCCCTGAGCTGCAGAAAGACTCCAGCCTTTGAGGAACCTCACAGTGCCATCATCCCCCCTTGTGACAGCATGCCTGCATCCTTTTTGCATCTAGGTTAACATGGTAACACTCTGTACCTCCGCATCTTCCCCTGCACCTCAGGGGCTTCTTGGGGACCAAAGGCCCCAGACTCATGGGTAGTAGTTAGAGGGCTCCAAATGAGCTACCACAGCAGAGAGCAGGGAGGAAGCCCAGTGTCATGCTCTGAGATTTGTAGGATACTCAGGGGGTCACAGTTTCAAGCTATGTGCTTGCCCTATGGATCCTCATCTCATAGCTCTTGTTTATGGAGAATACTGCAGGAAAAAACAGGAATTTCTTTTCCAATGAACAGCCATTTTGTACAAGTAATTGGAGTCACAACCATGCACACAAAGAAGCCTATAATTAAAGCTCTATAAAAACATAATTCCCTGAAGTCCTCTCCAAACCCTGTTGTTATGAACCCCTAGAAGAACGTGTTGCAGAGCTCTCAGCCAGTCACTTCAGGCCTAAGGAGAAGAATGTGCACTCGACCCCAGACAAGAGTCAGGGTAGGAGATGCAGGCCTCTGAACACGATCCCTGTGTGCACTTCTTTTCACTGCGGTCCCTAACACGTCAAGTGGTGATCGTGGGAGAAAGTATTTGGCACATTTATTCTCTGCAAGCTTTCCAAGCCCTCTCTGTGTACTTTATATAACGTATCAGCCTGCTTTTCACTTCACTTCAATGGTTTGATAAAGCTTGTTAAATATAAACTTGGCTTCTTTTTCTTGGAGAATTTTCTAAGCCCTGAGTGAGCCAATACATCAACACTAGCATATTCTCACAGTTCACGAGCTGAGTCCTTCATAGATGCATCAATGTGAGGGGGAACATTTAATAAGTGCATAAGGCTGATTGCTTTTCAGCTTTTTCATCCTTTGGGAAAACAGTAGGAGTTTCAACTTGCCAATTGCTAGGCTTGGGAATATAAGAGATGCTGTGCACTTCTGTCAGGTTATTTGTAATTACAGAATAATCACTGGTTTGGTACAGCAAGCCCAAAACAAAACAGAGTGCAGCTTCAGATTATTAGCAACTGTTATTACTATTAATAACGCAGGCCTCTGCCTTACAACAAACACTGCATTCTTAGGCCATTCCACTCTACACAACAATCATGACCAAGCTTCCCATTTATTAAAAACAACAACAAACAAGGACAAAGATTTTTTTGACTGAGTAGTTAGGATTGGAAGTTAAATACCACTTCCAAAAAAACCCCAAACCCACAAGTGACGAGAGCTCATGCAGAACTAACAGAAAATGGCTAAATGCAAGAGTAGTCCAGAGGTCAGTCTGACTTGGCAAACAAGGCTAAGTATGTCCTCTTTTACTCCAGGCAAGACTTTGATGAATGCTGAGTTAAGAAGGGGCAACGGAGAGATACACTGCACCCTTTTATCTGGAACCTGTAGTGTCCAGGATATGTTGCAGTCAGAATGATTTCAAGAAGGGCTTTGTTGGCCTGTCCCACCCTCTGCAGTACTGCTTGTGTAAGAGGGGAGAGCTGGTGCTGGCATGCAACCCATTCTGAGGCCCAGTCCTGCATTTCTCAAGCAGTTACAATGCTCATTAACTGTGACCTAAACCAAACATTCCATATGTTTCCAGAAGATTTTCTGAACAGTAACCTGCCTGCCTTTCTGTGAGCAGCTGTTCAGGAGGTGCAGAGTGACAACTGAGTTTCAGGGGAAGGCAGCTAAAGTCAACAGTGTCCAGCAGCTGGCACATCAGATCTGGGGATAAAACAAGCTGGTAGATGATAGAGGGTGTGATTTGTAAGACTCTAGGATCTTAGGATTTAGCTCCAGAGTACAAACAGGAAGAAAGTTCCTACGTTAAATGCTTCAGTATTAAGACAAATCCGTTTTAATAGGTGTCTGACAGTGAAGTCAAACGAAATGCTGTTGTAAAGTTAAGCTGCTCCAATGAAAAACCACATTCTTCTACGCTTCTTTTTTTCAACACCTTCAAGGATCACCTAACTGCATTAACTGCACTAAGAAGTTCTCACTCAGTGAAAGGGGGACTAGAAAGAGTCAAGTTGTGATCCCATTTTTCTTTTTTTTTTATAGCTGCTATGAGAAAAAAAAAGTCTAATTCCAATCCTTTCAGCTCCCTAATGGCAGAAAAGGAAAACTGCTGAACTGCCTTCTAATACAGATGAAGGGTTTTGTCCTGGCTCTCCTGCTAACATGCTATCTCTTTAGGCTTATGTTTTTCATGCTCATCACCCAGATCCTGATGGTAGCAGAAATTCTGTCTTACCTCATGAGAAGTTCATTCTCTTTGCTAGAGAGTAACCAGAAAAGATGCCTCTGCACTTCACTGTAATTTGTATCAGTCCTGAAATAGTTAAATATTAAGCCATTGCTGCATTCCTCCCTCATTGCCATCCCCCCATCCATATCAGAAGATTATCCTCGGTGCCAGATTCCACTGTCTGCATCTGACTAAGTGGTTCAAAGGCCAAGTGAAGGAATTCCATTTTTTAAAATAGTGATTTTTCTGTTCTCTGAAAAAGCAGCTCCCAAAGTCACTGCAGGCATTTTTAGGAAAGGGTTAAAAAAACCTACAACAACCCAAAAGCTCTCAAAAACTGCAAAGGCATTTAAGTAGCAGTATCAACATTATTATCATCTGTTCTCTTTGTCACCACTGAATCCACCCATTTCGCAGGGCCTCAGCTGATTTCAAGCAAAGTAGCACTTTCAGGAGTGCTCTGAAGTGAAAGGTGAGGACAAACAGCAGGTCACGTAACAGTGAAGTGAAAAAATAAGGAGCAACAAGTCACCAAGGAGAAGGTTAAAGAATTAAAAACTACAGCTGACGTTTGCAGAAAACAATTACTGTTGCCCAGGCACATTTCCTCTTTTGCTGTGGACCCAATCCTAGACCACCAGTACGTTTGCAGGATGGGGGCTAGGGCACTAGGGCACCTGTCAGTGTACAGCAGACCAACCACCCCTTTGCTATGGACTGCCCCACAGGAGTACCACCCCTTCCAAAGCCTGAGCAAAGCATGGGTACTGTCACCTTGCTTTCTCAAAGGCTGGCTAAAGGCTTCAGAGCCTGAAGGCAGCAAAAAGGAAGATAACCCAGCTTTAACACTGCTTTAACTACTGGGGTCTTCAGCACATGGCCAGTGTTTGCTGGCTACAGTGCCCTGTGTGTGAGGTTTCCCAGTTAACAGTTGCTGGTGCTTGACCTGTTGTCCCTGCTGTATTGTGCACTGAAGCCTTTGAAGCTGTGTATACATATCACAAGCCCCAAAGGTGGGCAGCTGGCCTAAACAGTAGATAAACACTTAGCAGTGATCAGCATTTCCTGTGTTTGTTGAATATTCTACAAAATGTAATGTTACAGTCAAGGAAACAAACACTTCCCTACTTTCCAGACCTCTGTACCTGAAGCATAGGTATTGAAAGCATTAGCTTCAAAATTGAGCCTCTAGGGACAACAAAGGAAACCAATTGTAAATAGTACAGATGATTGCTGTGACTTCAAGAAAACAGCTAGAACTGCTCCTCTGCTACAGAATTCCAGAGAACAGTCACAGGACAAGACAGCCTGGGAAATGCAGTGCCAGAGCCTAGAATCATTTCCACATAACACTCTATTTTTACCTATTGGTTCCAATTGTATTAAGTCTAGGGAGTCTTCACTGCATTTCTTCTTATAATTATAGGTAAAAATGTCTTTATATTTTAACTTCATTTTTTTAGATTTTTAACAACACAGATTGCAAAACAACCTCACAAAAGCCAAAAGCACACTCCACCAGGTGTGTGGACTCCAGCAGAACTTACAGAATCATAGAATTGTTAGGGTTGGAAAGGACCTCAAGGATCATCTAGTTCCAACCCCCTGCCATGGGCAGAGACACTCCACACTAAATCAGGTTGCCCAGAGTCCCATCCAGCCTGGCCTTAAAACCCCAAATTCTAGGTTAGGTTTTATCTCCATTTTAAACTTATCGAACTGACTACAACAGATTAAATGTCATCAGGCAAAACAAACCATTTTCCACAATAAACAAAATCTTTCACTGCATAATGACCTAAGAGACACCAAGAAGTCACCACGCAGATGCCAAAGCAACTCCCACAATGCTTATTCACCTGCTCTGAGACAGCAAACCCTTCCTCCTACTACACTGCTTCAGCAGCTTTACTGTAGATCACACTGAAGAAGAAGGGCTGATGCAGCACACCCTTCCCTCTCTCTAAAATTAGCAGCAGAACTGAAGACGAAATTAGGTGCTGAGTATTTCTTGGCAGAGAACGTGTAACTCTGCATGTGCCAGTAATGTCTTCTGTGGTATGCACTAAAGCTGGCACGGAAATGGTGCTGTAGCTTTCAAAGCAGCTCTTTAAATGACGTGTGCTCATACCACAGGAAGCTTTACTATCTTCAGCTTTTCACCTATCCATTTTGTAAAAATAATGTAGAGGCTGATTTCATGGACTGCCCCTGAAAAATAATACAATACAATAGAATAGGAAATCAGCCTCTACATTATTTTTACACAACTCTGCAATTGCTCTGTCATAAACATCCAAAACTCTTTGAATTCATACAATAAAGTGACATAACAGAGTCTTTAGGTAATCAGACATGGTCCCATCGTTTGCATTCTCAAAGCTACAGAAATATGCTAAGAGCAAATCTCACCTCTCTGAAATCTGAATTCACTAGCTATGAGTTATATTTCTTTTCAATAAAACATCTTCCCCACAGCTTTCATCTCAAAGTGTAATTAAGCAAAGTAATTGTATGGTACAATATACTCACCAATCATTTCAGACAGAAAAAAGATGATGTTTTCTGACTGAATTGGCCCAGAACTTCCTCCACACATTTTTGTTAAGTAATAAAAACAATTATTTGTGTATCTTTACCACCTGAACTCTTTCAGTTTCATGTCTTGGCTCTCACTGATAAAGCATGCCAAGAAAACCTGCCAGTACACTGCATGCATTCACCTCACTGCATCAACAGTCCTGATAAATGAAATAAGACATAAAATTACTTACTGAAGACATCTCCTCGGGGCTTCTGAGGATCTATCTGTATCCTGTTGTCATCTGTAACTCCTTGGGAAAATGTCGTTTCAACAGGAACATGTAATGACTCTTCAGTTGTTAGAGGATACCTTTGTGGTGGTAGTGTAGGTCTTAATGTTGTAGGTTGTGGTGGTGGAGGTGGAGGCCTCGTCACTGGCTTTGTTACTGGTCTTGTTGTCACTGGCACATACCTAGTGGTTGGCTTTGGTGCCAGTCCAGTAGTTGGCCCGGGAGTAGAACGAGCTGCTGGCCCGGGAGTAGGACGAGCTGCTGGCCCAGGAGTAGGACAAGCTGCTGGCCCAGGAGTAGGACGAGCTGCTGGCCCAGGAGTAGGACGAGCTGCTGGCCTCTCTGTAACAATAGCAGGTACATAGGGTGGTCTGAGGGGTTGCCTTGTGTCTCCAACATCAGGAATCCTATTGGTTACACCACTGCCTCCCTTTGGGAGCATGCTGCTGCCCTTGAATTTATTATATGGAACGGGTGGTTCAATCATAACATTAGGAATAACTGCAAAGAGAATCAAAATGGGACCAAAATGGACATCTGAGTCTCTCTCTCCAGTAACTTAACAATATACTTCATTATGACATGGAGAACCTGAAATTATTTCTCTTCTTCTGAATAGTTCCACTAATAGAAAAATACTTTAGCATCAGCACTTCTGAATTATCACATCCCTTTCATTGCTACTTCTCATTACAGCAGTTTAGAGGTGATTTAGGATGACTGAAGGCAAAGAGACTTCCATTCCCGTCTGCTCCCAAGCATCAGCTCTCTGTCAGCGGTGGTAATACTTACCTAACCCCACTGCTAGTAAAATAGCCTGGACAGGAAGATGTGTGTTAAGGAGCTCTCTGGACTGGACAGGTCTGCACTCGGGAGCAGAGGAGAGTTTAGTAAGACTCCAGTGCTACAGCCATTTTGGTCATGGATGGGCAGATAGATACCTTTGGCTTAAGAAAGTTCTCTTTCAGTGCCCACCCCCCACCCCACCAATCCTTTTAAACTTTTCTCCTTGTCACTAAGCATTAATAATTTTTAAGAGATTGAACCAAAGCCAATGGCCTTCATTTAGATCTTTATCTTTGCTAGATGCCATGAAACTAAGGAAATGGCATTTTTTCAGGCTCCAGAACAAGAAGGTGAACTGGGCACCACCTACACCACGGTGACAGAGCCTACAATACATCTCCCCCAGCACGTCATAAAGGACAGACAGCAGATTTCAGCTTGGTTTCACAAGGGGAATTTCTGCAGACATGAAATGCAAGAATACCTGGTTTGTTATTTCTAACTTTCTGTTTGCTCACAAGCCTTTTGTATCTCATGGGGGATCTTAACAGCCTCGGCAAGAACTCCAGTCAAGTATTTTGAGTACAAGTGTTTCACATACAACACAGCTAGAGTGAGGATCTGCTGTTTGTTAAACACCAGACTGTTTGATGATGGCAGGTAAAAAGGTGGTGCCACCTGTTTACCACTCCTCTTTTGAATACTCTGCTGCCTGTTCATTAAAGGATATGAAAATTTAAAATGCACCTTAGGACTATGTCCCAGGAACTTGTTTGAAGTGTGTCCATGTATAATTACAAGCACTCAGGGTGTAAGAGATCCAGATCACATTGGCATGACAACTACAGCCAAAGGAAACAAGTCTGCAGTGGAACTGAGTGAGTCACATAAGACCAGAACCCCTGCATGAGCACAGGGTCCTCCAGAAGATTCAGCAGATGCCATAGGGGTGTCCTAATGGCCTATTCTGTGCCAAAAGGGATGGCTGCTGCTTCTAAGAGAGAGGTGAGGAAGAGGATTCTCCATCAGGTAATTCTTCCAAAGGAGTCCTCCCTCTGCTTTTCACATCTGGGGAGCAGTGGGGAAGTAGGTGTGAACTTCTGAGATGGGCCAGAGGCAGAGTACGTAACAACCTAGTATGAGTAACATATACTGTCTGACCAGACCTACCCTGCTCCTTCAGTTGTTGTCATCCTGAAGCAATCTCTAGAACGAAGCCGTGAACAGGGAGAGGTGAATTTCTTTCCAATTATGAAAATGTCTGAGGGAGAGGTATTTTTATCAGGGCATGCTAGGACTCAGAAAGCTCTGACTACATTCCCTGGCCTTTTATTAAGTATTAAAAATAGTTCAGAGAAACTGAGCCTGACAGTGCTGTACCTCCAAGTGTGGACATTCACAGGGGACATGTTTGCTGTCAGGGTTCCACTGCATACCTGTGCAGCTTGTTCCATTGTCTCTGTACCCTTCTTTGCACTTGCATTTGTAGGATCCTGGTGTGTTGTAACACCGTGCAAAGCTACCGCACTGGTGGTGCCCAAGGGAACACTCATCCACATCTGCAACAGAAAGCTACAGTAAAGAACCCTTTACGTCAAAGAGGCTTTTTGCTTATCCCTGCAACACCACAAACAGCGGTGTGGTTGTTAGGAAAATGTTGCTAATTTTGAGAGAATTAGTAAGACTGAATTGCTAGTGGAAAAAGGAAGGCAGATAGTCACAAATCAATGTGATGTTGCAAACATCAGGGTAAAAGGGACTAACATGCAAGCCTGGTAGTGCTCAACTTGTGCCTCGGCATCAGCTTCAGTGATACGCTGTGGGCAGGCTGCTGTTGAGTTCGGGAAGATCACTATTTTCATAGCCACCTCTAAGGGTGACATGATGAAGAAATAAAAACTGAGTGTAGGAAAATGCATGTTCTTAATCACACAGGTATTCAATTTTGTTCATAAAATGCTTCCTGTTACCCATCTGTACAGACGTTTCTACATCACGTACAAATTGCTTCAAACATCTTACAGGGCATTTCCATGGTGGTTGTTAGTGATGCAAGCAAAAATCTCCAAATTCCAGTGCTCTGTGGGAGATTTCCTTCCAAAATACATACTTAAACATAAAGCAATGCCTCATTATCTCCTTTTTTCAGTAAAAGAATGATAACCAGTTGAGGCCCTGGGAAACTATGACAATAGGGCCTGGGAACATTGTTGTTGAAGGGCATACACCAGCTGCATTCCAGCCTCATGTCCAGACAGAGACAGGTGATTTCCCAACCCCTGCCTTTTCCCCCACCTGTCTTCGGAGAAGGAAAGTTGGTCAGCCTGGGTGGGAAGGAGCTGGGGTGTGCTCACCTCTAGGCACATTTTCTTATCTTGCATCTTGGGGCACACTACAGAGCACAGCTGCGTTACAGCTCAGACATAGCTCACACGCTGCTCCAAACCTACAACTGCCTGTGCACAGCAAAACCTGTGGGGACAAAGGCTTTGGAAAGAATTCCTGAGGTCAGCAGCTCTGCTTTCCAACTAGGTTCTACAGGAGAACCAATTACAAGAATGAGGGCCAAATGCCTGCTTTCTCCTTCACAGTCTATTTCTACAATCCACTCTTTCATAAAATACAAATGCAGTGTAACCTAAGCCAACCTGCTTCAACATTTCGGCAATGAGCAAACATCCCTCTTTAAACCATTAATTTCCCTTTAGAACATGCAGCTTTATTACCTGCACACAAGAAGTTGTTCTTACCATGGCATTGGTATTTGCCTCCGATGTACATTAGATCAAAGCCTTTATGACATCTGCAAATGTAGCTTCCAAAAGTATTGACACAGTGCCTAAATCGTGGACAGATGACCCTCCCAGTAGCACATTCATCAATATCTGTGAAGAGAAAGGAACTGCATTACTCCCAAGGGCAGCTCAAACATAATCTGTGCTATCTAAACTAAACTGCCTTCACACAATGGAGAACTAAAGAAGATGAGCAAAAGGTCCTTATGGCTACAAGCTGGTCACTCAGCATAACACCTGAGCACTTCTTCTGGCTGTGTCATCTCAGTTCAGCTCTTGGTCACTCAGCAATAACACCTGAGCACTTCTGGCTGTGTCATCTCAGTTCAGCTCTTGGTCACAAGCCCCAGATTTTCACACCTCCTGTGCCAGAAGCCTTTACAAATACTGTGAGTGACAAGAGACACACTGGCAAAACAAGCATTGCTACTGAACTTGGAAGGCCTGCTCTATGCTCTCACCATCCTAGTACCCTTCCTTTCTAAAAGAGATGTTCTCTAATTCCTCACAGAACACACAACAGTTTCTCCAAGGCCTCAAAACACTCATCCTTACAACTGTAATGGTATTTGTCTGAAGAAAAGCTACTTTCTGTTATCTGTGTAACCTACTTCTGTCCCACTAAGCCCTGCACCTGGATTTCCAGACAAGGAAAGATTATAGAAACTACCTCAGTAATTCTTTTTCTGAAATGTCTGAAGTATTGCTGCTGCAGCATGTGTATATTTGAAGTGCATCACCCTGCTGCAGGAAGTGGTTTGTTTTTCTAAATCTCAGGTGTCCCTAATCCATGATGTGCCCATTAAGCCTATCAGGAAATCCTCATCTGTTCAGGAATAGAATAGAATAGAATAGAATAGAATAGAATAGAATAGAATAGAATAGAATAGAATAGAATAGACTAGACCAGACCAGACCAGACCAGGTTGGAAGAGACCTTCGAGATCATCGAGCCCAACCCATCATCCAACACCACCTAATCAACTAAACCATAGCACCAAGCACCCCATCAAGTCTCCTCCTGAACACCTCCAGTGATAGTGACTCCACCACCTCCCCAGGCAGCCCATTCCAATGACCAATCACTCTCTCTATGAAGAATTTCTTCCTAACATCCAGCCTAAACCTCCCCTGGCGCAGTTTTAGACTGTGTCCTCTTGTTCTGGTGCTGGTTGCCTGGGAGAAGAGACCAGCCCCCACCTGGCTACAACCTCCCTTCAGGTAGTTGTAGAGATCAATGAGGTCTCCCCTGAGCCTCCTCTTCTCCAGGCTAAGCAACCCCAGCTCCCTCAGACTCTCCTCATAGGGCTTGTGTTCCTCACCAACCTTGCTGCCCTCCTCTGGACATGTTCCAGCAACTCAACATCCTTCCTAAACTGAGGGGCCCAGAACTGGACACAGGACTCAAGGTGTGGCCTAACCAGTGCTGAGTACAGGGACACAATGACCTCCCTGCCCTTGCTGGCCACGCTGTTCCTGATGCAGGCCAGGATGCCATTTGCCTTCTTGGCTGCCTGGGCACACTACAGACTCATGTTCAGCCTACAATCAACCAGTACCCCCAGGTCCCTCTCTGCCTGGCCACTCTCCAGCCACTCTGACCCCAGCCTGTAGCACTGCATGGGGCTGTTGTAGCCAATGTGTAGAACCCGGCACTTGGATGTGTTCAATATCATGCCCTTGGACTCTGCCCATCTGTCCAGCCTGTCAAGGTGCCTCTGCAGAGCTCTCCTACACTCTAACAGATCAACACCTGCCCCCAGCTTGGTGTTGTCTGCAAATTTACTGATGATGGACTCAATGCCCTCATCCAGATCATCAATAAAGATGTTGAAGAGCATGGGGCCCAGCACTGATCCCTGGGGGACACCACTAGTGACAGGCCGCCAGCTGGATGTGGTGCCATTCACCATTACTCTCTGGGCTCGGCCCTCAAGCCAGTTCCTAACCCAGCACAGAGTGCTCCTGTCCAAGCCATGGGCTGCCAGCTTGGCCAGGAGTTTGCTGTGGGGGATGGTGTCAAAGGCCTTGCTGAGGTCCAGGTAGACCACATCCACAGGCCTCCCCACATCCACCAGGCGGGTCACCTGATCATAGAAGGAGATCAGGTTGGTCAGGCAGGACTGCCCTTCCTAAATCCATGCTGGCTGGGCCTGATCCCTTGGCCATCCTGTAAGTGCTGTGTGATTGCACTCAAGATGACCTGTTCCATAATCTTGCCTGGCACTGAAGTCAGGCTGACAGGCCTATAATTCCCTGGCTCATCCAACCGGCCCTTCTTGTGGATGGGCACCACGCTGGCCAGCTTCCAGTCTTCTGGGACCTCTCCAGTGAGCCAGGACTGCTGAAAAATGATGGAGAGCGGCTTGGACAGCTCATCTGTCAGCTCCCTCAGTACCCTAGGATGGATCCCATCCAGTCCCATGGACTTGTGGGGATCCAAGCGGCTAAGGAGATCTCTAATTACTTCCTCCTGGATCACAGGGGAACTATGCTGCTCCCTGCCTCCATCTGCAAGCTCTGCAGGCCAACTGTCTGGAAGACTTTCTGTCCTGCTAGTAAAAACTGAGGCAAAGAAGGTGTTAAGTACCTCTGCCTTTTCCTCATCCTTTGTTACAACATTCCCCTCCATGTCAACCAAGGAGTGGAGGTTGTCCTTGCCCTTCCTCTTGCTATTAATGTATTTATAGAAGGACTTTTTGTTGTCCTTCACAGCAGAGGCCAGTCTGAGCTCTAAATGCACTTTTGCCTCTCTAATTCTTTTCCTACATGACTTAGCAACATCTTTAAACATTCTATGGGTTGCCTCCCCTTTCTTCCAAAGATGATACACCCTCTTTTTTTTCCCTTAGTTCCTTTAGAAGTTCATTACCCATCCAGGCTGGCCGTCTGCCCCGGCGGCTCATCTTCCGGCACATTGGCACAGCCTCTTCCTGCGCCCTCAGGAGTTCTGCCTTGAAGCAGGTCCAGCTCTCCTGGACCCCTTTGTTTTTAAGGGCTGTTTCCCAAGGAACCTTCTGAGTTAGTTCCTTGAGTAGCCTGAAGTCTGCCCTCTGGAAGTCCAGAGTAGAGGTCTTCTTGCTACCCCTCTTAGCTTGGCTGAATACTGAAAACTCAATTATCTCGTGGTCACTGGTGCCTAAACACCCTTCGACCACCACATCACCCACCAGCCCTTCCCTGTTGGTGAAGAGGAGGTCAAGCATAACCTTACCCCTGGTAGGCTCGCGCAGCACCTGGGATAAGAAGCTGTCCTCCATGCCCTCTAAGAACCTCCTAGACTGCCTCCTCTCTGCTGTGTTGAGATCCCAGCAGATATCATGTCGCCCATGAGAATGAGGTAAGGCGATCTTGAGACACCCTCAAGCTGTCTATAGAATGATTCACCAACTGCTTCATCCTGGTTGGGTGGTCTATAACAGACTCCAACCAGCATGTCTGCCCTGTTGGTCTTCCCTCTAATTCTCACCCACAGGCACTCAACTCAATCATCCCTAATCTCTAGTTCTATGGCATCTAGTGCCTCCCTGAGGTACAGGGCCACCCCTCCACCCCTCCTCCCTTGTCTGTCTCTCCTGCAGAGCCTGTAACCATCAATTGCAGTGCTCCAGTCATGTGAGTCATCCCACCACATTTCTGTGATGGCAACTACATCATAACTTTCCTGCTGCAAGAAGGCTACCAGCTCCTCTTGTTTGTTGCCCATACTTCGTGCATTAGTGTACATGCACTTCAGCTGGGCTGCTGGTTTCACCCCTGACTCCAGCTTAACACCCCCAGACTCCTGTCTGGGGGGAACTGGTTTCAGCCCCTTCCCCCTTTGAATCTAGTTTAAAGCCCTGTCAATGAGACCTGCCAGCTCCCTTCCTAGAATCATTTTCCCTCTGGGGGATAGGCCATTCTCATATGCTGTGATCTTTCCCCTCCTCTGGCACAGATGTACTCCATCTGTTGCCAGCTGACCTGGTGCCACAGAAAGTTCCCCAAGATCAAAAAACCCAAAATTCTTTTGGTAGCACCAGCCTCTAAGCCACTTGTTAATTACAGCTGCTGACCTGTTCCTTCTGGTATTCCCTCCTCAACTAAGGGTATTGATGGAAACATTATTTGTGCCCCTGACCCCTCAACCACTTCTCCCCCTATTCTATTGTATTCTCTTTGTCTCCCAAAAATTGCAGTTCTGATGCTGACTACCAAGCCAGGCAGGCCCAGGAAGCATCTAATACACACCCACCTTTCACTGTCTGGGAAACTCTCAGATGAGGTCAGGCTGACAGAGAAAAGCTGCCTGGGCTACCATTCACTTTGTAGCCCTTGGACACCAAGCTGGAGCCTGCTGAGTACTTGAACCCTAATTCCTCACTGAGGCAGAGGCCTGCCATGCACAGCTGCCTCTGACGCACGCCACTCCTGACACTTGCTGGTTATCTACAGTTCAAGCCTTTGCTCTATCAGGCTCTTGATCTATGGGGAAAGCAAGATTTTTGCTCCCCCTGCAATTTGCTGCCCAAAAGAGCACTTCAGCTGCAGGTGTCAAGAGTGCAAAACAAAGCCAAGTGATTGATGCCATGCTGCTCGTGAAAGAGGCCTGACCAAGGCAAAGAGAAGCCTGAGTCTCTTGCAGTGCACAGCAAAAATGTTACCATAAACCTGCTGATTAGTTAGGGCAGCCACCTAAGGAGGGGAGAGGGAGCTTCCAATTCTCCAGGCTGTGTTTCCCACAGCCAAAAGTAGTGACCTAAAGCCATGAATTACTGGCTGGCTGGGCTCTCCCAATAGCTCCTGCTGGCACCGTCCCACTCTGCATGAATTACTAGAGGACAGCAAGGATTCAGCCCCTCAGCTCCCACACTCCTGGCCCATCAGACTGCTCCAAAATAACAGCTCTCCTTTACTCTCTGATGGGAGCATTTCTGCAGTGCCACAGTAAAGGCTTGAATGCAAAAGAAAACAAGGCAAGTACTGGGAACTTCTCCACATGCCTGAATCTCCCTATAAAACTGCCTCTTGGTTTGAATCTATTGAAGTTTTAGGCTCTGAGTGCATCATTAACAGTTTATAAACTCCACCGTGTTCCTAACTGTTATTTAGCTTACAAGCCACAATTTTCTGCCCTTTATTAGAGTATTATTTCAAGGTTGCAGATTTCAGACTCGATTAGTATGAGTTAGTTGGAGTTCTTTGTTATTTTTATCTTTAAATCACAACTTCAAAAAGCGACTTAGTAAGAAAAAGATTCCCTACCGAACACACCTCATGTTCTTCAAAACCTCAGGCAGCTTGCCCTGCTCCTCCCTCTGCACATATTTCATGGTTTTGCAAATTCCCATCAGTAATAAGCATGTGAGGTGATGAGAGCACTGCAGTGGTACTGATCCATTTTCTAGGCAGTCAGACATCCTAATGACACAGGACTGAGCTGCTAATGAATACACTGCTGAACACTGACACAGAAGTAATGGGAAAATGGAAGAGTCTGCTGCTTGCATTCAATATGAGAGGTGGGTGGGTGATTGTCACCGGCGGGAAAACCACTTTTCAATTGTTAGCTAGAAGTAGCACTGTCAATATGCTGGAGGGATGGGATGTCATCAAGAAGGACCTGGGCAAGCTGGAGAGGTGGGCCCAGGTGAATTATGTTAAGGTTTAACAAGAGCAAGTACAGGGTCCTGCACCTGGGTTGGAACAATCCTCATTAACAACACAGGCTGGGGGGGTAAGATGATTGAAAGCAGCCCTGTGGAAAAGGACTCGTGAATGCTGATGGACAAGAAGCTGGACATGAGCAGACAGTGTGAGCTTGCAAGCCAGACAGCAAATCACATCCTGGACTGCATCAAAAGCAGTGTTGCCTGCAGATCCAGAAAAGTGATTCTACCACTCTACTCTGCCCTGGTGAGACCTCACCTGAATTACTGTGTCCAGCTATGGAGCCCTCAATACAGGAAGAGCATGGACCTGATGGAGTGGGTCCAGAGGAGGGCAAAGAAGTGATCAGAGTGCTGGAACACCTCTCCTACAAGGACAGGTTGAGAGAGCTAGAGTTGTTCAGCCTGGAGAAAAAAAGCTCTGGGGAGACCTAATAGCAACCTTCCAGTACCTGAAGGGGGCCTATGAAAGGCTGGAGAGGGACTGTTTACAAAGGCCTGAAGTGCTAGGATAAAGGACAATGGTTTGAAATTAGAGAAGAGTATTTAGGTTGGACATTAGAAACAAGTTCTTTACCATGGGGATGGTGGAACACTGAAACAAGTTGCCCAGGGAGGTAGTTGAGGTCCCATCTCTGGAGGTACTCACGGTCAGGCTCAACAAGGCTCTGAGCAACCTGATTTAGTGGAGGATGTCCCTGCTCCCTGCAGGGGAGCTGGACTAGATGGCCTTCAGAGGCCACATCCAACCCAAACCATTCTATGATTCTACAAAAGTGTCTATGAGTAGTTTCCTGCAGCTCTCAAACAGTACAATGACTGTGCCTTCTTCCAAGCCCACGGGCCCATGCCACTTCACATCTGGGCCCAAAGACCGTTAGCCTTCCTACAAAAACCAGGGTGTTAAGGGGTGATTTGTTTTCTCATCTGTGGTGGTTTTAGGCTATGCCTTTGAAATTTTGTTACCAGAATTTGAACAGAAAAGTAGAAAAATATAAATAAATCACTATTTGGTATAAAAAGGAAAACTAAAGCTAATTCTACACAATTTCATTGGAGAAAATGTCTAGTGTAAGACTGGCTGTACCAAAACAATTCTTTCTTTTTTCTTATCTCTGCTTGCTTCACTCAGGAGAGATTAACCTGCTTTTGGCTGACCTTGGCTGCATTATTTTGGTTAAGTCTAACCACTGCTTTCTCTCCTCTCCTTTCTCCTTTTGGATGGGGGGCAGTGGAACAGCTTCCCTGGTCTTTATGACCGGGGGGGTTCATGTTGTTTCCTAATTGTAAATATCTGTATAATATTGTAAATACTGTACATTTTGTACATATTCATTGCATTCCATTGTAGAGTGTAGTTTTGCTGCTAAATACAGCTTCCATTTGCTTCTAACTGAGCTGGTCTGGCAAAGTTCATGTTGGGCAGGAAATTTCAACCTACCACATGATCTCAGCCTGGTCTGCCGTGGAGGTGCATGAAGAAGTTGGGGCTGTTCAGTCTGGAGAAGAGAAGGCTCTGAGGTGACCTCATTGTGGCCTTCCAGTATCTGAAGGGGGCCTACAAGAAGGCTGGGGAGGGACTTCTCAGGCTATCAGGTAGTGATAGGACTAGGGGGAATGGAATGAAGCTGGAGGTGGGGAGATTCAGGCTAGATGTGAGGAGGAAGTTCTTCACCATGAGAGTGGTGAAGCCCTGGAATGGGTTGTCCAGGGAGGTGGTTGAGGCCCGTCCCTGGAAGTGTTTAAGACCAGGCTGGATGAGACTCTGGCCAGCCTGATCTAGTGTGGGGTGTCCCTGCCCATGGCAGGGGGTTGGAACTAGATGATCCTTGTGGTCCCTTCCAACCCTGACTGATACTATGATACAGACTTAGCCATGCCATGGAGCTGCTCCAAAGGCACACAACAGAAAGCACCTAATGCATGTGATGCTCAGTCTTCAACAGAAGTAGAATTACAAAGCCCTTCTTTCTTTCTCGCTGTTTGACCATACAGCCAACTTAAAACACTAAACAACTAATGAGACTGATAAAAAGAAAAAAAGTTTACAAGGCTACATTTTCAAGTTTCTACACATAGTCAAAACAATCAGAAAGAATTCTACAGTGAAAAGAATTATTTTTAATCCTCACATAATTTCAGACCTCCCGAAGCTGAAATGTGTGCACTGCCAATGTCTTTAAATGAAAATCCTAATCCAAAAAGCTGGCAATACTGATTGATTTATTGATTCAAGAGCCATTAATCACAGAATCACCAAGGTTGGAAGAGATCTCAAAGGTCATCAAGTCCAACCTGTCACCACAGACTTCATGACTAAACCATGGCACCAAGTGCCACGTCCAATCCCCTCCTGAACACCTCCAGGGACGGTGACTCCACCACCTCCCTGGGCAGCACATTCCAATGGCTAACGACTCTCTCTATGAAGAACTTTCTCCTCACCTCCAGCCTAAACCTCCCCTGGCACAGCTTGAGACTGTGTCCTATTGTTTTGGTGCTGGTTGCCTGGGAGAAGAGACCAGCCCCCTCCTGGCTACAGCCTCCCTTCAAGTAGTTGTAGACAGCAATAAGGTCTGCCCTGAGCCTCCTCTTCTCCAGGCTAAACAACCCCAGCTCCCTCAGCCTCTCCTCATAGGGCTTGTGCTTGAGGCCTCTCCCCAGCCTTGTTACCTTTCTATGGACATGTTCAAGAGTCTCAATGTCCTTCTTAAACTGAGGGGCCCAGAACTAGACACAGTACTCAAGTAATTGACTAATCAGTCAATCTGTATTTTTACTGAATGCTTTGCTGAATTCTTTTCAAACTTGTATTTTACTTTATATGATTTACCTTCACAGCCAAATTGATTGGTGGTTCTTTACTGACTGTCTGGAAGAAACACTCTGATGAAAGAATGATCAGCATGGGTTAAACTAAGAATAGAATAACGCCTAAAGGAATTTCCACCTGTGCTGAAAATAAACATTACATTCCCAGCTGTCTTTGAAACTTTCCTCAAATGAGGATTTCATGAGCTGCAGCCAATGCACAGTTCCATGTTTTTTACCATCATCTACACTTATTTTTGTACTGCAGCAACACCCAGCCCCTCACTAGAGCTGACAGCCCCCCCAGCAGTGACACAGGCTTGCAGCCACAAAGAAAAGTCACTCAGAGTCTCAGCCCCAAACAGCTTCAATTCTTGGAGGTATTAACTGGTATTAGTACAACTCAAACTTGGTAACAAAGTAACCCACACACAAAAAAAGATGCATGTCAAAATCACTTCTTGCCAATAAACCAGAGTAGGTCATGTTACAACCCATGAAGGACAGGCATCTCTTGCTGCAAATGCTTTGCCTGTATTGTACAAGACTGCTCTGAATTTTTTGTGGAAAATGTTAACAACAGGTTATGGTACCAGTCTGAACAAAGCACACTCAAGTGAAATGTGGGCACACAATTCTTCACCTTTCTGGGAAAAAAGTGGGGTTTAGAAAATTACACTTGCGAACTGAAAGTGCTTTGAATTACTGGTTTGAGTGCTAGTCTTCAGGACTAAAAGTGCACTTGTTTATTTCAAAGTAGGAAGCTCGCCTGAATATAAAAATGCACACTAGGAGAATCTTGCAAGTATTTTTCTAGCAAATTCCTGTACTCTCACAAAATCATACTTAAAACCCATCCATCTCGCTCTTCCAAAGCCCCCTGCCTGCCATATTCTCTGCAGTGTGATTAATCACTATTCAATCCCTTCAGCATGTGATAATGGTGGGTTTCTTCCCTCTGTTCTGCCCATTCTGTTCCATACACAGACATGACCAAGAGGTACTTTGGAAAGCCCCTGACTCAGAACTGAGCCTGCTCCTTACATCAAAAGATCAAGAATTTATCCCTTGCTCTATCACCCAATTCTTGGTGAGCATGGGTCAGCCACATGGAGAACTACCTCCCCTGTAGAGAGCCAGGATACCCAAATGGGTAATCAGAGCATTCAGATTCTCTTTCAGTGCAACTATTATATGGTTTTACAAGAGTAGCACTGCATAGATTATCAATAATAAAATCATAACCACTTAGGACATAGAGTTAATAACTAATGAAATCACACATCACACTGTTCTTCAGACCATGCCAGAGTGTGGCACAACACAGTCTGATCAACCATGAGCACCTTTTCAGCATTCAGGAGCGTGGCAACAAACTGTTCACTTTTATACACTCTGAATTGCTGAGTTTATTTTAGTCTGGAGTTTCACTGTATGGAAGGACTGCAGCTTTGATCCTGTTAATATTGGGAACACACAGCCCTCCACCTTATTCCAGTATCATGTCAACGATTTGCACAAATTACCCCTCTGGTCCCTAAGCCTAGGCACCACCTTGTTGGGACTGAGGGAGAGCTGACCTTTCCACTCCATTTTTTATGCAGGCAGGTATTTTCTAGTCTGTTAGCAATCGTTTAAAAAGACCAAGTAACTGGAATGTAAGGGCCAAGGGCTTGGATGCCAAGTAGCCTATGCAAGTTTTAAACAGACTTATAGTATGATTTGGGTTGAAAGGGACCTTTCATTGATGAAGCTTGCAGGACTGGAGGAAAATACTGACAATCTCTAACCCACTCCACTTGAAAACACCTGAGCCACATTCCTATCCCAATCCTCACCAGTAAAGTCTTTGAAGTGCATGGATGATGCATTCTAAACATTTCTTATAAACTTCCTTGAACTGCATTCAGCATAATGATGAAATAAAAACATTTTGGATAAACAAATAAATACATGAAGTCCACATCTGACCACCTACCTATGCAAGTCCTGCCATCAGGCCCTAGCTGCAGTCCTGGAGAGGGACAGCGACAGCGCACTTCCCCTTTCAGCACATCACATCCGTACTGACAGTTTGCCATCGAGCAAGAAAGGGCATCTAGGGAAAAATAATGCAATATATTTAGATAAAGACTGAGCAGTACCACAAAATTATTGTAAAAACTTTGGGGTATTAAAATGCCTTACAATGATGAGGGAAGTAGAAAAATGCTTGTTGAACTGACAGGTATCCATTCATGCTTTAAAGAGCAAATGCTTATGCAACCAGAAAGAAACCAAATAAAACCAAACACCCCCCCAAACACACAAACCAAACAACCCCAAACAAAACAAAACAACCACAAAAAAAAAAAAAAAAACCCACAAAAAACCAAACCACACAGAGACCCCCAAAAACCCACCACCAAAAGCCTACCCAAAGAAGTGTAGCAATCTGTGTCACAGAATGCAGCCCCTATGAGGGATGTACAGCCCAGGATGTACTATACGCCCTCCTGGAGAGCATTGCCATTTTAAAATAG
The DNA here is from genome assembly GCA_033816785.1 of Picus viridis. NCBI lineage: Eukaryota > Metazoa > Chordata > Aves > Piciformes > Picidae > Picus > Picus viridis. Next base: position 8,429,102 of record CM066582.1, on the reverse strand, counting down.
GAACATCTTTACTTAAAGATAATTTCTCTCCCATTCTCTCTGCCCAGACACCCAAAACAGCCACTTCTAGAGGAGCAAATAGGAAGCTGATCTCCAGAGAGATGACAGTACAATTTTATACCAATCAAACAATGAATACCTTCAGCTTTAATGATTTTACACTCATACGGACATAACAGAGCAGAACTGCAGGTGTCTTGCTGCAATGAAAACCACAAGCACTTGTCCTTGGAGGCCAATTAACAGTGATTTACAGCACTGAAGAATGCTTCTGGGGAAACTTGTAATAAAACTAATAAAATCAAAATATTTGGTCGTGTTTTGTTCAGCCTAATTTCATTAGGAAAAAGAATCCCATCTTGGGCAACGGCCTCACTTCCAGCAAGATTAATCTTTTACTTTGGGACTCATCTTCATTACATTACAGTTTCCCATGACAAGTCAAGCAGGGATCTTGAGGAGCTTAAAAAAAGCCAAGCAAGCAGCAAGCCTTGCCGTACTGGAGCAGCTTCCATCCGGCATGAGCATGTAGCCGTTGAGGCAGTAGCACTTGTAGCTGCCATAGGTGTTCATACAGCGGTGCTTGCACGGCCGCGGCTTCAGCCCACACTCATTCAGATCTGAGATGAAGGGGACAGGGGAAGGGGGTGGGAAAAGAAAACAGACAAAGTATGTGTGAACAAACTACTCTTTCAGGTTCCTGGAGAAAGAAGGAAAAATGTGGCAATTAGCTTTTCATACACAACCCAGCTGATAGCAAGTGTGCAGAAGGTGTGGCGTGAAGCACTGCTCACCCCTCCAGCCCAGAGGTGTATTTTCCCCTGTGTCACAGACCCCTTTCAGAAATGATAGCATTAGCATTAAATTAACTGCCAACAGACACTTCATTAGGGAAGGTACAAGCTCTGGCTGCCCACCTCTTGACACTATTCATGTTGATGCCATGTCCAGGACCAGCCAGAGCTCTGGAGGAGGAGAATGAGGGAGAAAGCAAATGTCACTGCTGCAATCACTATCAGTGCTTCTGATAGCAATTCAGTGGATCACCATCATGCTGTAAAATTAGTTGGGAGAGGAAGGTAGGAAAGTCAAAGCTAACTTCCTTTGCACAATCTCCCAGATAAAATGTTTTCCTTACCATTTAGAAAATACTAGGAAAACAAAAGTATCTGACATCAGTGATATTTGTCCAGTACTAGCCATGAGGGCTACTATTTCAACTTCACAATTTAATACAGAATTCATGACTAAAACTGAAAATACACAGCCTAATATTTTCATATTGGTAGACAAGGCTTCTAACAAGAAGTAAAGCTTGAGTATTTCATTCAGAATTCTCTTCCAAGAATATGTGTTGGTTTTATCTGGGCGATTCAGAATAATCTGTTACTTAGTTATTTGTGTACTGATGAGTAAGAACGACAATAAAGGTGAAAATATAAATCTATTCATCAGTCCAGCCAGAAAGTACTTAAACAACTGAGTTACCAACCTTCAGCTCGAGTACTGCACAATGCTGTCTGAAGGTCTGTTACAGTGAGGAGTCACTGTTAACTCCAGGAACTTTTTAAGAGCCATCTCCACTATCAAGCACACTCTCATCAAAACTCTCCCTAACTCATGCAGCAGCAAAGTACACCTTCAAGCTCCTACCATGAGGCAGGCACACAGTCACTTTATAGCATGCCAGCTGAGAAGGAGCCACATGCCTTCTGTGGACTCAATGTGAAAGCATAGAGTTAAGACATTAAAACTAAAAACAAAATAAACCTCTGGCTAGAATGAAGTCAGCAATTCCTAACGGTGTTTATCATTAAATCTGGTATCTTCTGACCTATTTTGTTTTCCCCTTCATTAGGTCAAGGAAGTGTGAGTGTCTCCTTGCCTCTCCCCACCACCTTTCCCCTAACTGATGGATAAGACCATTTTTACTTCATTTTCCAAGGCCTCAGGAAGAGCAGCAGATTCAGGGATAAGAATGAACTAGATGACCTTCTGAGGTGCCTTCCAGCCCCTAACGTTCTGTGATTCTACTGGTTCTACATAAAAGCCTGCATGAATATGCTGATAGGGCTCTTGATCCACCTCCATGCACCCATAATCTCTAACAAGCTGTCCTTCAGAAGAGTCTGGATGTACTGCACATGGGCCAGGGAGCACTGAAACACTCCTGCTATTTCTGTGCTCTGTTTCTGTGTTTCTTGTTCCTTAAGTAAGGTCCATACTTTCAAGAACAACTTCAATCTAATATTAGCAATCAAAACATCAGCTGTAGCAACAAACATCTTGAACAAATGCTGGTTACTTATCAAGTCTGCATTTCAAGCAACATCTATAAAGGCATCACAGTATAAATGTCTATGCATCAAAAGAGAAGAAAATAGCAGAAACTTCCACAAGAAAATTGGAAACTAAGATATATAAGCTCAGAGAGTAATAAAAATAACATTTTAACATAATTTTTCTTTTCAATAAAATGCCATTAATTTCTTTTAGTCACTTCTAATTGCACACTGGAGTTTAAAATACAAAGTCCAAGGTCCAGAAATCCCTTTCATTTCTCCATGGGAATGTCCACTCACTCTCCTGCACTTGAGAATGTCATTCTTTAGCCACTGAAATTCCCATTTTGCCTACAATTGTACAATCAGTGCAAAACTTGCATTCTTAATTTCAAAATAACCTAAGGCACTCCTGTACACAGCTCAGCAGACTGACGCTTTTGAGTGCTGGGGAAGCAGGTCTGTAACAGAAGTGCAGGCTGCTGAGCTCATTTTTTAAACAAGTTAAATGAAAATGTGAACACAAGGAAAGGACAAGAATGCTATGCTGGCAAATCCAGATGTGACTTGTTTGAGCATTGTGTGGCACCACACAGGATCTTGAATAATGACCGACTTCAGCGGGCACCTAACAATGGGGCGCTTATTCCTAGGAAGATGTGATACACTCTGCTTTCTTCTTTAATTAGCTCCTGCAGAAGACTCCAGCAGTCAGACCTTTTCTTCCTTTCTTTTGCCTATTAGCTGACTTGGAACAGGCCACACAGAGGTCAAATGTTCCGTATCAAATTTACTCAGAATTTAAAAATAGCAAAGCAGGGACCAGAAACGAAGTACAAAAATCAAACTGCCGTCACCACACAATAAACGGTACATCAGCTTTCATTTCTAGCAACTACCATCACACTACCATGGTAAACTCGTGACAGATTTCTATCACCCTAATAGAGTTCCTGTCACTTAGTCCGAATAATCAACAGCTGCCAAAACCAGAAGTTAACAATGCTCATTTTCTTCAACTTCAAACTTTATGTACAGTTTTGTGTTTACTTAACCTGATAAACAATTTCCATTGCTCCCACAACAGAACTCAGAACCACATAAAAAGTGCTAGCCCTGAGAGAAGAGCAGAGGAACAAAAAAAAAAAAGGCAAGTTACAACCAGAAGTACAGTGGAGAGTGAAGTCTTTTCAGAATCCAGGCACACAGCATCAAGGAAATCCAACCAGTTACTTGCTCTGCATGCTAATGACGCTGCAGGTTCAGCTTTTGCATCACAGCCAATGGTCTATCAAGCCTTCAACCCCTTGGCAAGAAGTTGTATTACTGTTTCAAGCAGTGCAGGCAGAAGGAGCACACCACCTGAAATTCAGGTCCATCTCACCCCTTGGTGCTATATTTCTTGTGTGATGATCCAGAGGGCAAAATGGAAGTGCTTTGCTCCTCTGACCAGGTGGACTTGTATAGAGCTGCTCCTCTTCACAGGATGGGAAGAAATTAATCAAAATTAAATTACCAAACCTTTGCAATATGCATTACTCCATTATCCAAATATAAACAAACAGATTAAAAGTGTCTATATAATATCTGTCTCAAGTGCTGAGAAAAATTGCATTTCAAAAACAGGCAATCAGCAAACCTTGCATCACCTTCCTGAAACAAAGTAAGAGGACAGCAAGTTACAGAAAAGTGGCCTTTTACATCTTTGCCTAAAGACAATCTTTCCCAGGCACATGAAATTAACTTGCACATGCTTCAGATGGCTGGCAAAAGCCACAAGTTCCCAACTGTTAGTATTTTTCTGTGGGCACTGGTCTCACTGAAGAGCAGGTATCAATCTTCTGCTGAACACATTTTGAAAGCAACATTAGTACTGGGTTTATTGTATAAATTAGAGAGCTGGCACAGGGTACTTTCCCGTTGCTCAGTTTGTTTTTCACTGGTTCCAACTGTAAATTTGGGTTCAAAGAGCTAGAAGGGAAACACTGAAGCCACTCAAGAGATTTGAATACTGTGAGGGTTAGCACTTCTGCAAAGTCACTGCAATTTAATTGATGATAGCAACATACTAGAAGTAGAAGCTAATCCTAAATTCTGAGTGACCCAAAGTGAGATCTACTAGATAAGGACAGACTAGAAAAGGACAAACATCCAAGCATCATCACTCAGGCAGTGTTCAACAGTCCTGCTGTAAGGCTGGGTTCTTCTTTTGGATTGGTGCCTGGACTACAGCTTGATCCACGAGGTCTGTGAATGGAGGAGTTGTAAAGCCTGTTTATTAGCCTGCTGTATTCAAAGAATGCCCTTCACCAGGAAGCTGAGCATACTTTGCAGCACAGCTCTATTCACATAGCCTAGAAAGACTTCCACCATTTCTTCTGCCAGCACCATTAATTTCTGTTATTACCAATTACTATTCCAGAACAGAAATGAGAAACACAGCCCATGGACTGAAAAGGGCAGGTGCTATATTAAGGTAAAACTGCATAGGCCACACTTATCCTGTGCAATCTGAATTTTCCCCCAGCAAAACCAGACTGCATCCAAAACCAGACTATGCACTTCCAGGTCTCATCCTAACACATAATCAGCATATGGGAGGTACAGATACCCTGACCCCAGGAACAGCTCAAGTGTCTCACCATGTAATGAAATAGGTACAGGCTACAGTCACCTGAACTGGTATACATTTAGGACATCACACCCAGCAGGCATCTCAGAAACCTCATGCACAGCTGCCATGGCAACCTTGCCATCAATACCACCAAGAACATTTGATCAATACTTCCCAAAAGGCTTCCTTCCATCACTTATCACCATTTTTCCCCTTTCCCTTTTCCTTCCTTTTAGTGGAAAGTAAATAAATTAGTTCAATACTGCAGCTTCCAGAAATGTACACAGCACTCATTTGATATTGTTAATTAATGCATACAAAAACTGTTACATGTACATAGAAAAACTCTTAGTTCACAGCACTGTCTTCTAAAAAAGTTCCAGACTGACCTAAACAGGTGTGGAACAAAATCATAACACTCCACCCTCTAAAAATATCAGTCCAGAGTAAAGGGAAAAGGAGACACAAAAATCTGAAGCTGCATTAAAAGAAGCACAGCCAGATCCAGAGAGGTGATTCTGCCACTTTGCTCTGGTAAGACCTCACCTGAACTACTGCATCCAGCCCTGGAGCCCTCAACACAGGAAGAACATGGACCTGACACGAGTGGATCCAGAGGAGGGCCACGAAGATGACCAGAGGGCTGGAGCACCTCTCCTACTAGGATAGGCAGAGAGAGCTGAGGTTGTTCAGCCTGGAGAAAAAAGGTGCCAGGAGACCTAAAAATGACTTTCCAGTACCTGAAGGGGGCCTGCAAGAAGGCTGGAGAGGGACTGTTTACAAAGGCCTGCAGTGATAGGACGAGGGGCAGTGGTTTGACATTAGAGAAGAGTAGATTTAGATCAGATGTTAGGAACAAGGTCTTTACCATGAGGGTGGTGTAACACTGGAACTGCCCAGGGAGGTAGCTGAGGCTCCATTTCAGGAGACATTCAAGAAGGCTCTGAGCAACCTGATGTACTGGAAGATGTCCCTGCTCACTGCAGGGGAGTGGGGCTAGATGACCTTTAGTGGTCCCTTCCAACCCAAACCATTCTAGTATAGAATAAATGAAGCTTAAAAAAACCCTGAAAAATACAACGTTCATTTCCACACCAGTGCAGGAAAGATTAGTAAATCTGAAAACAAATACATACCTATTTTAAAAGAAAACAGCTCACTCTAAAATCAACATGTCAAAAGAAGTCTGGCAAACTTCATGGTACATTTCTGAACAACAACAACATAGTTCTAAACGTCACACTTTTCTACCCTACTTCCTCATCACTCTCAGAAAACCTACAAACTTTTTACATAGGCTGGAAAATAGAACAGTCTTATTGAGATGTCTTTCTGAACATGTCTTGGGCATCAAAATCTGATAAATCACATGTTATAATTGGTTTATACTCTATGATTTTACACCATTATGTGTTTTTGAGGTAATTTTTGGAAAAAAAAAGCCCAAAGAAACGACTGGTAGTTCGTTAAGAGAATACTTCATGTTTCCAGTTCTCCAGGACATGTTACAATTTATTGCGACCTAGCTACTTCAGGATTAGAAACAAAACCAAGAGTGCATGAATGAAAATTGGTTTAGCAAGTATTATTTCACTATCCAAACCTGAATACTGTGACTTTATGAGATAGCATGGTTGACCACGGCATCTAAATAGTTTGATTCAGATCCAGGAGAGCATGTAAATACACACTTTCCATCCATCTCGCTATCCTCATCTGAACAAAAGCAATGTTTCCCTGCGTTACCCCACTGCAGATGGCATTCTCTCTACCAGTGTCAGTCTCAATATTGGCAGTAATCAGCCTAGGAGATGAGTTAATTCCCCTATAAATGCAAGTGACACACAGAGCATTTGTGGGAGGAGAGGAAAATTCTGTTCATTGGACTTCACTTCCTTACCTTGGTTGCAAGTTTTTCCAGTGTATCCTGGGTGGCACTTACACTTGTTTGGCCCAATGCATTCACCATGTTTGCATCCTGGCTGGCATATAGCTGCAAAGAGAGGAATACTCCTTATTCTTCCACTTCAGTTACAGTTGGGAGTGCTTTATTATAAAACAAATGCCAAGGACCCAACCAACAGCAGCATTTACATCAGCCCCTTCAGCACCATTACATGCTTCAGTTGCCACTGATGAAACACCAGGTGCTCTTGCAAAAATCACCACCACTCCATTACGTGTGGGAGGAGTGAGATACTTGCTAGTGCTCCATTTTGTACTACACTACATCCTGCTGTTTCTGGCATATTGAACCCTTTTGATACTTAATCAACAAGCAGGCAATAGCCTTCACTTGCTCTATGTATCCATGTCCTAGCATGTCATTAAATTGGGTAAACTTGGAGTACACCCTAGCTATACAGAAAATGTGTACATCAATGGCAGAGGAGACATCCACACAAACCTATAGCTCAGTCACTGGTTAAGTAGTAGCAGAGATTCAGTATTTCTCTATGACTATAAGGCAACCCTCTTTACCCCCTTATTAAGCTGTGTTTTCCCTGAGTCTCTCCCTTTCAGGTGTCTGGATTCTGGTATGGGAATTATTTTCTTTTTTGGTTTGGTGGGTTTTTTTTGGTCAGGGTGTTTTTGCTTGTTTGTGGTTTTTTAGTTGGTTGGCTGGCTGTCATTTTTTTGTTTTGTTTTGTTGATTGTTTGTGTTGTGTTCCTTTTGGTGGAAAAAAAGGACTGTATAGCAGTAACCAGAGTGTAACATGCTGTTTCATCAATGCACACATCCAAGTCACTTCTACTTAATGCATTTCAAGCATTCATTACCCAACCTGCTGTACAGATAGAGTCTCTATTCTGCTTCCAGAGTCAAATTTGTGAGGTGATTTCTTATTTCCCAAATGGAGTACAAATACAGAACTCCAAGAAAAATAGTTAGGAAGCCATTTTTTGTCATCTCTCTCAATATCACACAGATCAAATTGGTAAGTAACAATTTGAAAACTTCAGTAATAAAACAAGCATTGCTTTTGAAGACATAAAAATAATGTATGCACAAACATATTTCTACAGATTAGCCAACAGGAACATTATCAGGGTACAAGGAATCCTCTATAACTCTGGAACCCATTTTTCAGATTAAAATCTTAAATAACACTTCCAAACCTATTTTACTAGAAATGTCCATTCCTTGATATACTATTTCAACCTACTGGAGAACTCAAGTACTTACTATGGTCTATAATTTTATCACTGGGTAACAAAACACAGATGCAAAATTCTAGTGAGCTCACTGTTTAAGAAGGATACAAATTAGACTGAAATCAGAGGTGATGTAACTTTAATACTGTAATCAAGATTTACCATTTACCCCAGCTTTAAGTTCATTTTCCAAACTAACAGTAACATTTTGAATTTGCAAAGTGACTAACTATATCCAGCTGTAATATTAATTGGTGTGACAACAGACTTTATCACAAAACTAGATGTATGAAGGATGCAGTTTAACAGAAATTTCTCAGAAGACACTCAAAAATATAACTTGTGTTGTAGCCAAGCTGGACAAGAGGGTTGAATTAGACAAAATAAAAACAGATTAGTTTTGATTGTGGAAGACCTATGTGGAATCTTAAAATCATAGAATTGTTAGACTTGGAAGGGACCTCAAGGATCATCTAGTTCCAACCCCCTTGCCATGGACTGGGACATCTCACACTAGATCAGGTTGCTCAGAGCCACATCCAGCCCAGCCTTAAAAACCTCAAGGGATGAGCCTTCCACCACCTCCCTGAGCAATCTGTTTCAGTGTTTCACCATCCTCATGGTGAAGAGCTTCTTCCTAATGTCCAATCTCAATCTACCCATTTCTAGTTTTGTTCCATTCCCCCTAGTCCTATCATTACCTGACACTCTAAAAAGTCTCTCCACAGATTTCTTGTAGGCCCCCTTCAGGTACTGTAAGGCCACAATAAGGTCTCCTTGGAGCCGTCTCTTCTCCAGACTGAATAGCCCCAGCTCTCTCATTCTGTCCTCATAGGAGAGGAGTTCTAGCCCTCTGATCATCCTCATGGCCCTTCTCTGGACATGCTCCAGGACATCCACATCCATCTTGTAACAGGGGGTCCAGAACTGGACGCAGTACTCCAGGTGGGGTCTCAGCAGAATAGAGACTCACCTCTCTCAACCTGCTGGCTATGCTTCTCTTGATGCAGCCCAGGAGGTGATTTGCTTTCTGGGCTGCAAGTGCACACTGCTGGCTCATGCTGAGCTTCCCATCCACTAGCATACAAATATATTTCTGGTGTTCTAAATCTTTTCCATGAGATTCAAAGCATCCGGAAACATCAACTCCAACAAATGCTCCACACAGAAGTAGCTGTTAATGTAGAAGGACTCTGCTCCAGTTCTAGGACTGCATTTGTCCTTTATTATCGAGGTATTTTTATTTAAACATTATATATGTGGCCAGCGGTATCCCTGAGAACTTAAAACCTAGTTATAAATCTACAGCACTGCTCTTGACAGATCTTCCTAACATGATTGTGCAGCCTGGTTTTCAAAACTGTCTCACAAAATATTTTAAAAGGCAACAGAGAGGGATGTTTCTAGTTAATGCAAGAATTTTTTTCTCAGTAAACACTGTCCAGAAACAAAGAAATGGGATTCAGATTTAAAAAAAAAAAAAAAAAAAAATCTCTTAATTAAAATGCTAAGGGGCTGCTTAGGCTACTGAAAGGCATATTTCAAAAAGCATATGCTTAAGGAAATCCTGTTTATTAGAATATATTCTGTGCACTTCGGCTACTTAAGTATTATGAACACAAAAGAAAAATGCTTTGCAGGAAGCTTACCAACATCTGCAGCTCAGCCAGCATCACAGGTACATCCCACAGCACTTCCCATCAGGAATCAAGCCTCTCACCAGGTACTTTGTATACTGCACCATGAACCTGAATGGGGTTTTGCATGCTGCTCAGGACTTAAGAAGCAGACAGCATTCAGCCAAGTCTGCACATGCTGGCATTCCATCAGCAACATCTGTACACTCTTCCCACTCCACCAGTCACCAGCCCCTGACAGGTGGGTAGGCTCAGGCTCTGCCATCTGCAGCCTCTCCAAATACTCCCTTCGCCAAGGGAGGAGCTGCCCCTATACAGCAGCAGAGATACACTTACTGACTCCAAAAGAGTTCCATTGAACATAATCAACAATGAGATCCAAGTATAAAAATAAGCTTGAGCCTGACTTTCAGCATTTCGTTTACTAGCAAGCCATTATTTCAACTGTGTGGTATGAGCCTAGGCATACATCATCTATGCCTATGCAACTGGCTTTTTTTTTCCTTTGAATTTTCCACAAAATTCCAGATAGAACAGATTAGGCTATTTCAGTTGCTCTGCTCTCACACACAGAACTCATCCTGTTTGCCTTTTTTAACACCATTAGACTCATAAGTACTGAGGAAGAAAAAGTCTCCCCCAACTAATATTCTTTACACCTTGACAACTGAAAAAAATTCCCCCACAATCAACCACAGCAACCAACAGAACATAATTTCCCTTCCAATTAACTCGCATTTACCATGACTGAAACAAGCCATGTCCACGGACTTCAGCCTGCTATGTAACACTCACTTCCCTACTCAGCAAGAAGCAAATGTAGACAGTGTGGAGTTACAGCAGGCTGAGAGAGTTGCTCTCTTCCATGCTTAGGGCAATGAAGTCCAACAGATAAGAGTCAGGAGAGCTTGCCAAAAAGAAGCAAAAACTTTTTTCTCTTTATAACAATAGTTGTTTTAAGCACAAGTTAAGAATACACTTGTATAGACAAGTGCCACTAAACCCAAGTTTGCTAATTTATTGTTGAATCGACATCAACAAAGGCCTACCAAGGTTTCCTCTCTGAAAGCCTATAACCTGGCACTCCCATCAGGCAGCAGTGTGGACTGAGGCATTCAGAAACAAATCCTAATCACAATTATTTTCATCTTTAGCTACTTATTTATCTAAGCCACAGAATAAACTGCAACTAAACTTTCAATTTAATTTTGTTACCCAATTCATTCAAGAGATATCTGCAAATAAATTCTGGTCTTGAGATTATTCAGTTTGATTGTTTTACATTCTTGGGGATGGTGCCAGATGTGGAGGCTTGCCCTGTCTCAGTTCCCACCAACTGCAATGGAGTCAATGAGGTATCCTAAAGCCCTTTATCTGGGCATAAACCTAACAGGGTACCTATTTTAAAGGTAGGCAAAACTACCCCTTCCTCTAAAATAAGTCGGTGACTGTGACATGTTAAGTCTTGCTTAAACTTCAGGAAAAGTTAAGCTTCCTGTAAAAATAACTCAAAGAACTGACACATGAATTAATGGATTTGGTTTAGGGTTGGGATTTTTTTTTCAAGTGTGGGAGAGAGGGAGAAGGAATTTCTGGTCCAACGCACATGCTGCTAGCATGTGTTGTGATTTTGTAAAAGCCAGAAGCCACCAATCTTCCCAGCCACTACCAGCTGCTGGAGCTGTCTAAACACAACTCAATCATTCTTAATTATTATGCTTTAATTGTGTAAATACAATAAATGAAAAACACATTAAATAAATTAATTATGTTGGGGGTTGGCTCTTTTTTTTTTTTTTTTTCCTTTTTTTTTTTTTGTTACATCTGTACTTTCTCCCTGCGGAACTGCTTTGGAGGTCCTCCGCAGGTTTTGTCAGTTGCTCTGCACTAAGCTTCCCACCTTCTGAGGGCATGGGTGACTACAGCATGCTGTCCCCTCTATTCCTTCTCATCTAGAATTAACAGTAAAGACCTATTCCTTAATTACCAAACACTGTTTTGTGAGGTCCCTCCCAATCAGAGGGTTCTACTGCCTGGTTTCTACCTGCCTAACTCCTCCTCCTCATTTGTGGTCAACAATGAAAATACCTGAGCTTTCTCAGTGGAGTATATCAGCCAACTTAACTCTTTTCTGGCTTTCCAACACTCCTAGCCTTATCTTTCATCTGAACAGCCTTCAGTATAATTCTGTGCCCTCAAAGTCTTTAAATTGCTCTTTCTGCATCCCTCCACTCAAATCTGCCCCAAAATGCCAGGCAGCACCCATCCAACCTGTCCTTGAACTTCTATTTTTCTTCTGAAATCTCTAATTATGTGTTAAGAATACCTACATCTGAAACAAACTATGCTGACCATCTACTTAAATGGCCTTGCTTCTGCCCTCTCCTCCCAAGCAACATACAGACTCTTCATTTCTTCTGACTCTAAATCTCAGCTCCTCAATACTGGTTTCCCAACCACAGAAAGTAATTTGTGGCTCAACCCAGAGGTGATTACATACTATTCAGCTGCACAAACCTTTATTGCAGCCTCTCACACTGCTGAATGCAGAACAGACTTCCAATCTGGGGTTGAGTTGCCCCAGCACCAACTTGATAATAATACTTGGCACACTGGTGAAAGCAGCTGTCCTCTAGGCTTCCTCCTTCACCTGAAACTAGCTCCTTTTTTCCTGTGGTGCTAACAGACCACAACCTCAAGGTCTAGACTTTTCCTCCTCAGAGCCAACTTCAGGTCATGTCTATCTCCTTCTGTGTACTTTGTGCAATTCTCTGCAAATTACACAATTGTATAAACACACAGTCAAGAAAATAAATCTGCCTTGTTCACAGTAATTTGGATCTAGGATCCCAAACATATGGGCTAATTTGTGGAACAGATCACTACAGCTCTTTCAGAGTTAGTACTTTTTTGTTTAACTACATACAAATGCAGGAGAACACGTAAAGGTTAACCTACCACAGTTACCAGTAGGTGTAGAAATAGAATAAACCAGGTTGGAAGAGACCTCAGAGATCATCATGTCCAACCTATCATCCAACACCATCTAATCAACTAAACCATGGCACCAAGCACCCCATCCAGGCTCCTCCTAAACACTTCCAGTGACGGTGACTCCACCACCTCCCCGGGCAGCACATTCCAATGGCTAACGACTCTCTCTATGAAGAACTTCTTCCTCACATCCAGTCTAAACCTCCCCTGGTGCAGCTTGAGACTGTGTCCTCTTGTTCTGAAGCTGGTTGCCTGGGAGAAGAGACCAACCCCCACCTGGCTACAAACTCCCTTCAGGTAGTTGTAGAGAGCAAGAAGGTCTCCCTTGAGCCCCCTCTTCTCCAGGCTAAGCAACCCCAGCTCCTTCAGCCTCTCCTCACAGGGCTTGTGCTCGAGGCCTCTCCCCAGCCTCGTTGCCCTTCTCTGGACACGTTCCAGCCCAACTCACACCACAGAATTACTTCTGGGAAAAAAAAGAACAAAAAAAACCAACCAACCACACTTTGCTTCCCAGATAGCAACAGCAGGCACAACAAACATCTCTTGCAGAGCTTAATAAACCTGAGGCAGACAATTTTATATGTAAAACATTCCTTTACTCTACTTTTTGAAAGATAATAAATATCCTCGACCAACTTCTGTAACTAGAGACTGATAATATCATTAGACAAACTAGTAGTATCTAATGCCTGACTATTCTGTTACAAATTACTTGCACTTACTCATAACATTCCTGATAACAAGTGTGGTCAGAATGCATGTTTAGACTTCACAGAACGGCTTATGTTGGAACGGACCTTAGAGATCATCTATTCCAACCTCCCTGCCATGGGCAGGGATGCCTCTCAACTAGACTGGGCTGCTCAAGACCTCATCCAGCTTGGCCTTGAGCACCTCGAGGGAGGAGTTTCATTAAATAAACAGCTCCTAATTTTCCATGCACAACTGCTACATTTTCCTAGGTAATTCAGTTACTCAGTTTGCACACAGGATTCTGCAAACAGCACATGAACAGACAGACTGCAACCAGTGTGGGCTGTTCACTGCAGGGAATTCTCCACTTGGCTGTGACTGCTGCCAAATGCATTTCTAAACTGCACAGACAAATCCAGACCCTGGGTTCACAAATGCCTTGTGACTCAGAACAGCACTTAAAAGCATGCATAACTTAGGCATGGATAACACCAAAATCACCAGGATTTAATGAAGTCACTGAAAGTTTATCTAATGCTTCTGCATCAAATACTCTTTTTTAAAAAAATCAGTGAACATTTGATCAAACATAATGCAAAATTAGAAAAGCAAGACAAACTTCATGCTTTGTCTGTTTTCATGTTTGCTTTTCAAGTGACTCATGGTAAGTGCTTGAAGAGTGGGGCCTCTATGATCTCAAATGCCTGTTTGTTCCCTGAATCTTTCTGTGTGTCTGCTCAATTCCTGCAGGTAGAAGCAGGCTAGCATGAGTGTCCCTCTGTGTGGTGGCAGAAAAACTGGGCCCTATTGCTCTTTTGTTTGTAAGACTACAACACCCACTGCCTACCCACAGCAGACTGCAGCCCCGGGTACCAAGGTACCTAGTGCTGATTTCCTTTTGCTCTAACATGCCCAGCTGTACACTGACGTAGAGCAGTTTCCCTGTGGTGGGAATGACAACCTGTAGTGGAGGTGCAAAGTAGACAGTAGGCTGCAGTATGTGCTTCAGCCATCCCAAAGTGACCTCCCACTGCACATGACTCACTCCTGTGAGAGCAAACGAATGAATTTTGGGTTTTTTGATCTTGAAAAACTTTCTACTGCACCAGGTCAGCTGGTAACAGATGGAGTACATCTGTCCCAGAGGAGGGGAAAGGTCACAGTACATGAGAATGGCCTGTCCCCCAAAGGTAAAAAGATTCTGGGAAGGGAATTAGCAAGTCTCATTGACAGGGCTTTAAACTAGCTTCGAAGGGGGAAGGGGCTGAAACCAGTTCCCCCAGACAGGAGTCTGAGGGTGGTAAGCTGGAGTCAGGGGCAAAACCAGCAGCCCGGCTGAAGTGCATGTACACTAATGCACGAAGTATGGGCAACAAACATGAGGAGCTGGAAGCCTTGTTGCAGCACGAAAGATATGATGTAGTTGCCATCACGGAGACATGGTGGGATGACTCGCATGACTGGAGCGCTGCAATTGACGGCTACAGGCTATTCAGGAGAGACAGGCAGGGAAGAAGGGGTGGAGGGGTGGCCCTGTACATCAGGGAGGCTCTTGATGCCATTGAGCTAGAGATCAGGGATGATCGGGTTGAGTGCGTGTGGGTAAGAATTAGAGGGAAGACCAGCAGGGCAGACATGCTGGTTGGAGTCTGTTATAGACCACCCAACCAGGAGGATGATCTTGATGAATCATTCTATAGACAGCTTGAGGGTGTCTCAAGATCGCCTAACCTTGTTCTCGTGGGAGACTTCAACCTGCCTGATATCTGCTGGGATCACAACATAGCAGAGAGGAGGCAGTCTAGGAGGTTCTTAGAGTGCATGGAGGACAGCTTCTTATCCCAGGTGCTGCATGAGCCTACCAGGGGTAAGGCTATGCTTGACCTCCTCTTCACCAACAGGGAAGGGCTGGTGGGTGATGTGGTGGTCGGAGGGTGTTTAGGCACCAGTGACCACGAGATAATTGAGTTTTCAGTATTCAGCCAAGCCAAGAGGGGGAACAAGAGGACCTCCACTCTGGACTTCTGGAGGGCGGACTTCAGGCTACTCAAGGAACTAACTCAGAAGGTTCCTTGGGAAACAGCCCTTAAAAACAAAGGGGTTCAGGAGAGCTGGACCTACTTCAAGAAAGAACTCTTGAAGGCGCAGGAACAGGCTGTGCCAGTGTGCCGGAAGATGAGCCGCCGGGGCAGACGGCCAGCCTGGTTGGGTAATGAACTTCTAAAGGAACTAAGGGGAAAAAAAGAGGGTGTATTATCTTTGGAAAAAGGGGAGGCAACCCATGGAATGTTTAGGGATGTTGCTAGGTCTTGTAGGAAGAAAATTAGGGAGGCAAAAGCACATTTGGAGCTCAGACTGGCCTCTGCTGTGAAGGACAACAAAAAGTCCTTCTATAAATATATTAATAGCAAGAGGAAGGGCAAGGAGAAGCTCCACTCCTTGGTGGGCATAGAGGGGAATATTGTAACAAAGGATGAGGAAAAGGCAGAGGTGCTTAACACCTTCTTTACCTCAATTTTTACTAGCAGGACAGAACGGCTTCCAGACAGCTGGCCTGCAGAGCTGGCAGAAGGAGCCAGGGAGCAGCATAGTTTTCCCCTGTTCCAGGATGGGATAGTTAGAGATCTTCTCAGCCGCTTGGACCCCCACAAGTCCATGGGACCGGATGGGATCCATCCTAGGGTGCTGAGGGAGCTGGCGGATAAGCTGTCCAGGCCGCTCTCCATCATTTTTCAGCAGTCCTGGCTCACTGGAGAGGTCCCAGAAGACTGGAAGCTGGCCAGCGTGGTGCCCATCCATAAGAAGGGCCAGTTGGAAGAGCCGGGGAATTATAGGCCTGTCAGCCTGACCTCAGTGCCAGGCAAGATTATGGAACGGGTCATCTCGAGTGCGATCACACAGCACTTACAGGATGGCCAGGGGCTCAGGCCCAGCCAGCATGGATTTAGGAGGGGCAGGTCCTGCCTGACCAACCTGATCTCCTTCTATGATCAGGTGACCCGCCTGGTGGACATGGGGAGGCCTGTGGATGTGGTCTACCTGGACCTCAGCAAGGCCTTTGACACAGTCCCCCACAGCAAACTCCTGGCCAAGCTGGCAGCCCATGGCTTGGACAGGAGCACACTGCGTTGGGTTAGGAACTGGCTGGAGGGCCGAGCCCAGAGAGTAATGGTGAATGGCACCACATCCAGCTGGCGGCCTGTCACTAGTGGTGTGCCCCAGGGATCAGTACTGGGCCCCATGCTTTTCAACATCTTTATTGATGATCTGGATCAGGGCATTGAGTCCATCATCAGTAAATTTGCAGATGACACCAAGCTGGGGGCAGGAGTTGATCTGCTGGAGGGCAGAGAGGCTTTGCAGAGAGACCTCGACAGGCTGGACAGATGGGCAGAGTCCAAGGGCATGAGATTTAACACATCCAAGTGCCGGGTTCTGCACATTGGCCATAACAACCCCAGGCAGCGCTACAGGCTGGGGTCAGAGTGGCTGGAGAGCGGCCAGGCAGAGAGGGACCTGGGGGTGCTGGTTGATGGGAAGCTGAACATGAGCCAGCAGTGTGCCCAGGCAGCCAAGAGGGCCAACCGCATCCTGGCCTGCATTAGGAATAGTATGGCCAGCAGGAGCAGGGAGGTCATTGTGCCCCTGTACTCTGCTTTGGTTAGGCTGCACCTTGAGTACTGTGTCCAGTTCTGGGCCCCTCAGTTTAAGAAGGACATTGAGACACTTGAACGTGTCCAGAGAAGGGCAACAAGGCTGGTGAGAGGCCTTGAGCACAAGCCCTATGAGGAGAGGCTGAGGGAGCTGGGGCTGTTTAGCCTGGAGAAGAGGAGGCTCAGGGGCGACCTCATTGCTCTCTACAACTACCTGAAGGGTGGTTGTAGCCAGGAAGGGGTTGGCCTCTTCTCCCTAGCAACCAGCACCAGAACAAGGGGACACAGTCTCAAGATGCACCAGGGGAAGTTTAGGCTGGAGGTGAGGAGAAAGTTCTTCACCGAGAGAGTGATTCGTCATTGGAATGGGCTGCCCGGGAGGTGGTGGAGTCTCCGTCCCTGGAGGCATTCAGGAGGGGACTGGATGTGGCACTTGGTGCCATGGTCTAGTTGTGAGGTTATGGTTACAGGTTGGACTCGATGATCTTCAAGGTCTCTTCCAACCTTGGTAATTCTAATTCAAATTAGGCCTCCTAAATCTGACAGCTTGTAAATGTGAGGCTGGGAGAATAAACAATTTGCAAGAAGGAAAAAAATACTGCCTGGGGCTTGAGGGTAAATAAAGAAAAAAAAAAACAGTGAGAAAAGTTCAGAAAATAAATATCTTGTTGGATAGATGACTAGGACAAACCAGCCCTGCTCGTTTCCTTCCCCCTTCATCTTCCCCAAATGAAAGCTTAAAAGAAAGAAAAAGAAAAAAAAAGCACATCTGCATCATGATAGTTTTCATGCAAAGTTATGACTTAGAGGCTGCAATTCCAAGTCATAACCTTGCCAAAATTATTTCAAGAAATATGTTCAGCTAACCTTTGGGCTGGCACCTTAGGCTGGCTATTCTCTGCCTTAAGACGTAGAAAGCTGCAAAACAAATATCCAAAAAGAAGACATTCCAGCTTTTTAAATTTTTTTTCCTTTTCTTTTTTCTCCTGTAAAGAGGATAGACTTGGTTGGGGTCTTTATCAACTTATATTCTGGTATACATTTTAAAATGGAAATAGGAAATACCTTAGAGCAGTGTTTCATTATGAGATTTAACAAAGATTCTGATACACAAGAGTAATCAAATATAATGATGTGATGCTATTCTTATTCAATCAGCTAAGGAGCCAGACTTTGTCATGTTTCACATGGTACAACAGTTGTAAAAAATCTCCTATTTCACAGTTGAGGTTCAATGTTTCCATCAACAGACCATAAATGCTTTTCTTAAAGAGACAGTATCCTTGCATTTAAATATAGGCATGTATTTTTAGTGCTGCATCTCCACAGGGCAAACATAAAGGGTTAGTATCTGGATGATAATTTGAGAGAAATTAAAATTACACCATTCATAAGTATCTGAATGTCTGCAACCAATAAAGATGCTGGCATATAAATTTACTGGTCATTTTTATAATGTTTACACTTTCCATGTAATCTACATTAAAACTAATCCTTTGAGACCTTTTTAGCTCTTACTACCGTATGAACCAAGATAGACTACAAAAGTTAAAAAAGGTGGAAAACACAGATTTATGTCTCAGGCTCATTTTAAATCCATTTATTGGATAATAAAATTAATGTTAGCAGCATAGCTTGTTAGGCTACACAGCCTTATTATAAAAGGCTGCAACTTAAGCAACAGCAGGTCTTTGTATTTTAAGTAGTATGTGACCAACGCTTTGGGGCTTGCTGTGACTGCAACTTATATTGGTTTAAATTACTCTTATCCAGAGAATCCCTTAGGATTTGTTACAGTGGAGAGAGGCTCCCCAAGTGTTGATGGGCTTTAAGGGAACCTCCAAATACAAACAAACTACAGTTGTAAATGGTCCAATCATGTTCCTGTTGAGATTTCCTTGGGGAAAAACTGGCCTGCAAAGCTACTGTTCTGTGTATGAAGTGCAGGCGGGATGCAGTGGGGAAGTGGCAAAGGATACTGTATCTTTAACATAGTAAAGTCATAATGTCTTTAAAAGCCTACAGCTTCTAAACTGAAAAAGAACGGAATAAAAATAGCAAAACCTCATTATTTATTTATTTATTTGCATACTAGTATGAAAGCATTATTGCAATTCTGTATTAAATGTGTTTTCTTTAAAAAGTACAAGGGATGCACAAAAATACTGGTCAGTTGGTAAGAAGCAGACGTGCTACATATCACTATTAATTAAAGACTGCCAAAACAATGCATTAAGGCAGACTGTATTCTTGCAACCACATTTTCAGCAACAAAATTTAATGACTTTAAGGAGGTTTCTGCTAGTAAATCAGCCTCCTGGAAGCCAAGATTGTCACAGCCTGTTGTTGACAAAACCAGTGGTTTATTTTTGTGCATCTTGGGCTATACAGAATTGCCATTGTCACGGAAAGCATTGCTATGCGCAGGAAACAGAAGTCCTAAGCAGCTCATGGCTTCTTCTCCCATTGATGCGTGAGATTATTTATATTGGTAAACTCCCACCAACATTGTTGTTGGTTATACAAAGTCTCCCAGGCATCAATGAGCACACAGCCACCCCTCCCCCTCTTCCCCTTGCATCTCTGTAAATAGATTGCACAGAACACATACACAGTCTTTAAGCTAATTAGGACAGGAGCAGCATACAGACACTGTAAGTTTATTCACAACTCTAAGAAGGCAGCAGCATGCACAGTTCCCAGCAAAGCATTTGGTTTTATGCCTGCATCAGCTTGTACAAGGTCTCCCCTTTTTCTTGCCGGTCCTCTTAAGAGCCTCCTGAAATATTTATGCTTTCTGCTAGGTTTGACTAAATCTAAATGCTAACCTGACATCCTTCAATGAGCATTTTTTAAAGATACAGTGCTAAGGGGAGGTGTAAACTGATGGCTTGTCTTGCACTTTCATTAATGGGCTACTTTACTGCATATACTCTCATTTGCTCCATCGCTAGGCTTTCAAGCCAATTGTCATGGTTTTACTATAAGGTGGTGGGAAACTACTTTGCTGACTTAGTCATGTTTTGCTCCCTAAGTAGCACACTCAAACCTCAGCACAGGGAGTTACAACAGATGGATGCTCTTAAATAGCACACTCATCTTCACAACCCCTTCTCAAGACACATGATAGAGACTTTGTAATCATTTAAGGAGAATTAAACATTGAAGTAGAGTGATGAAATAACATCACTTCTAAAATCCATGTTCAGTGGCACTTTATTCCTGTTAAACATCTTCAGTTAGTTGAATTTTTTGCCCTCTAGGCAATATCTCAGAGTATCCTCTACTGACTTCAACAGTCCTGCAGTCTCCTGCCAACCTCTGACTGTAGATCTGCATGTTTACAGAAGCTACAGATCCAACCTTCTATTTTGTACATATGTGAACACTTCAAAATGAGGCATTTTTTGCTATCACCTCTAGCAAAGGAGTTGTCCAAACTGTAATCCAGAATGAGAATTCAAGCTGGTTTATATTGCTTTTCCTAAGAAAAATCTTGCTTAACACTTAAAATCTATGTTAAAGCAGCATCTCTTGGCTCTTGGCTGTTAAACTGTAGTTAAAATTTTGAAGCAAAAGGCAGGCTTAGTGCACCTTGACTACACATAACTAACATTCAAACCAATTACAGACATGCAGCCAAGTACAAAGCAGGTGTATTTTGCTCACAAAAGACACACATGTGTGGCAACCATTGTTATAGCTTCTAAAAGAACTACAGAGATATTTGTAAGCCAGCAAAAAGCAAGGTAGATAGATCATTACCTCTAAGAATAACTTTCAGGGAACCAAGATGGATCAGTGGCAAAAGCACCCACAACGAATTGTTAATCTGATAATCCCTAGCACAGTCTGTTGGAAACTAAACGGCAGACCTTTCATAGTGAAGAATAAAATGCATCACGCTACTCCTCACAGATGCCTTTGCATTAAATGAGTGCATCACTTATCCACAGTTTAGTTTTCTGACAGGACAACCAGGTTCCAGAGCTCAGTATGTGAGTACATATTCACAGCTGATTTCTGCACAGCAGTCAGCAGCAGTTCCAAAGACCTTGCTGCTGCTTGGCCCACCTCTAGCCTAGCAAAGGACAACAAGGTCCATATTATCCTTTCCTTGAGAAACACTCAGGAAGACAGCCATCCCTGCAAAATACTGTCACAGATATCTTAATAGGGGGATGAGATGACAGGTTTCAGCAAGTCTCCTAGACTACAGTGACTAGAATACCAGAATATCCATTCTTGTGTCTGTTTTCTCTTGTGCAATTGACACTCCTCACACAGCTCAAAGAGTTGAGCTCCAGCCCCACGACTGCTGGAAATTGTCTTTCAAACCATGAAAATTTATGCTTAATTAACATTTTTACAAATAAAAACTTCCTAAAGCACTTTTTTTTTCCCCAATTGGCACACAGAAAGTGTGTTTGTGTAAGATGTGTGCAACGATGCACCCCAACTTGCTTTTTGCCTGCATGCCTTAAAAACCCACTGAATGGGTTTTGGCTTAGGATAACACACACTGTACCACAGCGTGTTACAGCTGCCTTACAATGCAAGAGGAGTTATGAATTGAAAGTGTACTCTTGATATCTGCCCTCATCAAAACCACTCTATCACAGAAGTCAAAAACCCCTACTGCGACAGAAGAAATCTAGAAGAAACTCTCTGTGCTCTCTACTTTTGCTCTGAGGTATCATTTTGCTGTGTGCACAACAGAAACATGTATGTGCAAGACGAGCCCTATTTTTCACACACATCTTATTAAGCACTTTATCAGAATACTCTTTTTTCACAGACAGGCTTTTGTGTGATTACTCTCAGAGCTATTACACTACTGCTTATTAAGATGCAAGTAAATACTGCAGGCTGGGCAACAACATGGGATTTTTGGACTGATTTCAACTGGGACACTTAACATCTAACTTTAAAGCACTGATGCTGTGAGTCCATCAGTGTAAAGGGTCAGAATGAACTATGGGTCACAGGAACTAAGAGATGCCCCTTCAACATTTCTGTTGCTTCCAAATTAGCTTTTCCACACACCAGGTTTAACCAATTATCATGGTTTATATACACCAAAGAAAAAGCTCAGAAAAGTTACTTAGCTGTGTTAGTGATAGAATATATCCACAGCTCTAAATCTAGATTAGGCCACTATACATGTGGCCTATTATTTATTTTAAAGCTCCTGATTATTTCAGCTGGAGGGACATCTCCTAAGTGCATTCCCTGGAATTGGTAAGGGCATTTAGGAAGGCAACTTCATGTCACTGAAACGAGAATATTTCTACTAGCTGAGATGTTACAGCTGACACTGACAGGCTTTGGAAGGAAGTTTGCAGACAGATCAGACCTACATGCACTTCCTTACATGTACAAGTCTTGATTGGTGTAATTTATTAATAGAAGACCAGGGATGTTTTAAAAGAAGAGTGTAAATTAAAGGAGGGGCCTGACTTCAACTTCTTCCTACATATTTACAAAGTGAAGACAACAGCTGAGTTATGCTGACTTGCGTTACTAAGCAGCAGTAAGCTCCATCACATTCCGTGTGCACTCCTCTGTCAGTCAAAGGGACATAAAAGGCATTACTCCACAGAGTAATTCTTCACAAAGGCAAGGTTAGCTAACACAATTCAGTTTCCATCTGCAACTGTATGGAGGGATTTTGGATGGAAGATCAGGAGCACTGGCTTACCAAGGCTTAATGGTTACCACTTGTCAGCCATGCCACGCTCCAACCCTGTTAGAGCTGACATATACAGGCTCGAATCTCTGTCATAATTAAACCATTACCTTAAATCACACAGTTGGTTTAAATGAACACTTTTTTTCCTCAACAGCCATGGACAGAAGGCACTCCCACGTGTATCTGGTGAAGCAGATCAGCTGGACAGCAGAAAATGTATCCAGCTACATTAGCAATCACTTCCCCAGGGCTCATCACGGCTCAGAGGTCTCCACAAACTGGGACAACCCCCTCATGTATTGGATATATTCTCACTACTCTCTCGCTCCAGTATGGCTCTTACCTTACATTTGTTGTCAGAAAGATAAATTTAGAGGTAATTAGTGCCTACACGGTAAGTCATGAATGAATAAGCAGGTGAGAGTCCAAAGGTGCTGTAGCACTTGCAGGCATACCAAGGATAGCTTAGCTAGCTTGGGAAAAGCAGTTCCAGCTCACTAATAAAGAGCTTAGCATTACTGCCTGAATATTTACAGCTTTTTTTATTTTCACTCATTTGTACATTGGGTCTCACTAGTAATTTTTAAGCCTTGACTCTACACACATTTTCATTGTGCAGATGCAATTTATACTAGAGATAGGAAAGAAAACATACGGCTAGTAAAGAAAGTCTGACAGGTATTTATGCCCCTCCTGGGGGGGACAGGTCTAAAGGGTTTGCCTTTCTCCATAGAGAAAACAGGAGAAAAAATTGTGCACTTTTGGGAGATTTTTCAGTGATACCCCTTGGTAGAGTAAAAAACACTCAAGTATTCCTTTGAGGCCTGGAATGCTGCCTTCTCTGCCAGGTTAATCCTTCATACTGAACATCACATTCCCAAGGTAGAGAGTTGACTACAGATTTTCTGTTTGGCTGCAAGCACTAGCAAGATTCACTTTCATTTAGCATAATCTCCCACTCTGTGATATGACTGGAATTTTCACCACCCACAAATGGGGCAGATTTCCTTGCTTTACTTTGCTAACAGTTTGGCTGCCATATGGAAATTTGAAAGAGGTTCTAAGTTTTTAATAAGGTCTTCACCCAAATATCTGAGCCTCTTCTGAACCAGTAACTCAAAACCCATCAGCACCCAATGTGTCAACACAAGAGGGAAACCCCGCCCCCAGCATTTAGACACCTAATTGATAATTGAATGCTTTTGGAAGTCTGGGCTAAACTACTGGAGATGACCACATAAGATCCATCTCTGCACTTCTCAGAAATGAGCATGGAGAACAAATCCATGAATGATGGACTAAAATGCAAGGGAAGGTGGTAGGAATTCATCTAACTTTAGCTTTTAAAAAGAGCATTTCTGATGGCTGAAAACTTGGCACCACAAAATTCAAAGAGTGAAAAATAAAAAGTACTTTGTGTACTATCACTGTTTGTCGCTTTCAACATCCAGTTATGAATCTTTGATGGCTATTCCTGTCTCCCAAGATCATAAAAATACAACATCATAAAAATAAAATCCCAAATGAGACTTGGTAAAAGTGAGATATTGACTTCCACCTAAACATGAGCTGCTATTTATGGTCACAATGCATGAGACAGCTTGCCTGTGAAAAGTGTCGCAGTGGGATCCTTTTAGCTTTGGTGGGGTTCTGTTGGTTGGTTGTTGGGATTTGGTTTTGGTTTGGTTGTTGAGGGGATTTTATTATTTGTTTTGTTTTCTTCTTGTTGCATTTTTTTAAACAATGTGAATTATTGATACTTTCCAGTTAAGCCTCTGTGGCTTTCAACATTTTGATTTCAAACAAAACTACATTATGAGAGATGGACACAGTTTCTATCATCTCTGGAGTAGCCTCAATCAACCTACTTCACATTCTCCTTTCTTCTCTATAAACATTCATGCCAAGGAAAGGACTGCTTTATGCCAGTTGGAGTCCTAAACACCAAAATGATTCATGATATAGCTTGAGAGAGATCAATCTGAGAACTCTGCATCAAAAAGGGATGTTAGGTTCCAGCAGTACTTTACACAGCTTTTCAATCAGCCATCTTATGAACCTATTAAACACTGTGGGCTTTTAACACATTTGGGAAGGAAGAAGCCAGTCTTGCTGTTTACAGATTGGAACAAAACCTTTGCTGAGAGCCTACTGTTGCAATGCCAATGCTGTACTTCCATCTCTTGCCTAATATTTACTGCTTATAGCCACTGCCCTGCAGACTAAGCAACTTGAAGTATTTAATACCTGTTTTACTGTAAAAATGGCTTGGTAGAAAAATGACCTAATGTGCAGACATTTGTATCTAAATAAGAACAATAAATGAGGACCAGTATTTATAGGTTCTTTCCTGAAAAAGCTTATGGGATCTCACTCATACATGCACTGTTAAACACATGAGAGAGTGTTCCCTTTATCAACAGCTGCAATTTTAACATGCTGAGGTCTCTGTGACACTCCTAACAACTTCAACTTCTATACAGTGCTAGCTGCCACCACAGAATACCTTTTGAAGATGTACTTAATGATGAAGACTTATCTGCTTGGTTATCCTGCAACTATATCAAAGATTCTAGAAAGATGTGAGAATCTCTGAGATGTTTCTCTTCATGTGTGACCCAGTAAAAGGATGCTGTCAGGCAGATTTATTCCTTTACTTTGAGGTTACTGAAAGAATGTTTGAACATTATATTAACTGGAACATTTCCATCAACTTTCTAAGTGAAATATCAATAATGTGGGCCTCCTTCTTGGGTGCATATATTCTCACCTTGCGGTGTTTGTAACATGACACAGCAGTGTTGCATCAGGCTATTAGACCAGGGCATGAAATAAAACAGAAATCAAACAAAAATTTCCAACTTTTTATTACCCTAAAGTTTACCTTACTGGATTACTTTAATGTTTTGTACACTTAATAATAGGATTGCAATGTGACAGCATCCTTCTAAGTAGGTCAGACTCACATGTGCAAAAGCCCTAAGCCCTGCAGTTTAAGAATGTATGTGAACACGTGAAAGACGTGACTAGGTGTGTACAAGCCTTTTCTACAAGTGACTAGAAGCCCCAGCAGCAATAATACTCACGTTGGCACTGTCCCCAAGACAATCGGGCCCAGCCCCAACAGCAGTCAATTCGACTTCCAAACCGGCACAGTCCTGCAGAAGAGACTATTTGCCTGGGCCACCTGAACAAGAGAGTTCCAAAAAGTCTGGTGAAACACTGTGGGACTAGCTAAAATTATTTTATGTCAAGAAAAGCAAATGACAAAAGACCAGCAAAAACCTCCCCTGCATAGAAACATATACTGGGGGGGGGGAGGAGGGGAGGGAAGACAAGAAAGCAGTAACTACTCTAAGCTGAGACTATATTCCTATCATTGCTACTCCGTTTAGTTCAGAAAAATGTAAATGAATTTAAAAAAAAAAAGTAATTAGCATAACTTTGTAAAGCCTGAATAAAATGACATGCCTGGCAATGTGCTCAGTGCTGCCACTTCCAGGTTGGTATTGAATAACTTCTTGGAAACTTAAGTCTGAAACATACATTTATGATGTTGAATAAGGCACTATCAAAAAGTTCCAGCATTGGTTTATTTCACAATATAAGGCCAAAATTTCTCAGTGAAACGTTAAAGGGGGAAAAAAATAAACCAAAAGGCTTTCAAAACTGTTAAACGAAAATTAAATATCAAAGACGAGCTGTAGCCATTCTTTGGTCCAAAGATGCCACAGTCTCAAGCAGTCACAAAGTATTGACCTAAATGTTTACAGTTATTTAATAACCAGCTGAAACCATGTAAACGCTGCATTTGAGCAAAGCAATCCT
The DNA here is from genome assembly GCA_033816785.1 of Picus viridis. Taxonomy (NCBI): domain Eukaryota; kingdom Metazoa; phylum Chordata; class Aves; order Piciformes; family Picidae; genus Picus; species Picus viridis. Next base: position 8,402,553 of record CM066582.1, on the reverse strand, counting down.
AAAAAGCAGACCTTGGCTGATGCTGGCTGATCTCCAGGCACACAGGACTGCTGCGGCAGGCAGCTGGCCCCGTGCAGCATCCATAAAGTTCTCCAACCGGCCGCTCCCTACACCTGACACGGCACGGCACAGCCCATGAGGCACAGGCTCTCCGAGCATTTACTTTCACCACGCTTCATGTTAAAACTTGAGTTGCAGCCTCCACCGTATTCTATTTCAAGTGCCTCGAGGCGTCAATAAACTAATTGTATTTTTGCAGCACGCCAGGCGTTTTGTTTTTAATTCCTGCAGGACGCAACGCTGCCACAGCAATAAACTTTTTATGCTCAAGCCCGGTTTTAGGATGCCGAGCACCGCGCGGCACTCCCCTTGAGTGGGACAACGGCGGTGGACGGAGCCGAGCGACCCCGCGTCGGGACAATCCGGGAGCCGCGCCGGGTGACACCGGGTCCCGCCGCCCCGCGCCTCACACCTGCGGCTGCTCGCCAGGCCCCTCTGCCAGCCAGCCACCTAGCTGTGCCCGCAGGCACCTCTTCGCGACTGGGGACCCGGTGCGCCGGGACAAGTCGCCGCCGAAAGCTCCGGGGAACCGAGAAGCAGCCCCAGGGGCCGAAAACGAGACCCCTGCCGCCATTTCGCACCCCGGTAGTCTGGTGGCAGTTAAGAGCCCACGGGCCATTACAGCCGCCGCTGAAGCCCCCAGCCCAGGGAACAGCTCGGGCTCCTTCGGCTCTCCCCGTGGGGACTCCGACCTGTCCAAGGAAACCAGCTTCCGTGCCCGGCCAGTCCCCGACCACCGTCCCTCCGCTTACCCCGCGGAAGCTGGCACCTACCCTCTGTCAAACTCCCCGGCCACCCCGAGGGATAGGCAGGACGCCAGGAGCAGCCGCAGGGAGAGCTCCATGACCGGCGGGGTGGGCGGCGGTTGCGAAAGCGCTCCCCACCGCCGCGCTGCAGGGCAGACTACGGGGCACCGGGGGCCCGGCTGCCTCCGTCGCCGGCTGCTCTGCGACGGCGCTGGAGCAGTGGCGAGCCCCGCTCTGTGCCCGCCCGCTCGCCTCGCGGCCGGGCGGAGGAGGCGCTGCACGGGGAGCAGCGGAGCCGCCCGCCCCCGACAGAGGCGCCCGCGGTCGCGCCGCGCGCCTCCCCTTGAAGGGCACCTGGCGGCCGGCGGCGCAGCCCACGCCGGCAGAGTCCTGCCCCTCAGTGGGTGCCAGCCCTGCCGGGACAGCCGGTGAAGGACCTGCTGGGAACGGGACCTCAGCGCTTTCCAGAGGGGCCAAGCGAGGCAAAACCCACCCTCGGGAAAGGCGAGGAAGGGTGAGAGCTTTGTTCCCATGCGCTTTGCTAGCTTGAACTTCACGAGGCCACCGCTCCTCTCTGCGAGCACAGGCCACACCTGAAGCAAAGAGTAGTAAGATTTGCCCTTCTTTCGCCACTGAACATTACTCTCAATAGAGTGTGCTAAAGGATTACAAGGTGAATAGTGCTTTTTATAGCTCAAGCAGTACTAACAGGTCTCAGACGATGACATGTATGACATCAGATGTCCTAGTCCTTGACCAGAAGAGGAAAGTGACAAGTATTACCTAGGCAGCACCTAAGGGCATCTTAGCACCACAAACCAACAGAAACAACTGCATCTGTACTCTGCCTTTACATGCTAAAATACAGCAGTTAGTTTTGTTTTGTTCCATTGACCTATAACTCTCCACACTTACTGAGGGACACTTAATAACAGTCTGTCGCCGACTCAGGGTCAAATCTGTTCTGATTACAGACAGATGGGGCCAACAACTGGGCCCAGGTTGGAGCATTGGTTTTGATTTGTGCCTAAATCAAGGCTAAAGCTCAGCAGCTGCTCTTTCAAGAGTCTGGCTGCAGTTTAGAAGCAGAAAGCAAGCTTGTGCTGTAACACAAAGCCAAGCCTTTTGGGGAAGAATGTGGATGTCAAATACAATTTCAGGCTTTGTATTTGAACTGGTAGCCCTGTACAGAGCATTTTTCACCTTCCAAATGCTTCACTGATAATTCAAGAAACACTACATGAAGGTAACTACTGTTTGCACAAGATAAAAATTGTTCAAGCGAGCTCTGGAAAATTACACCCTCCCCAGTATGGTTTTACCATTTTTTGATCAAGTTAACAACAGAAGATCTCCTCCAATGCTCCTGTTTCTTCTTTTGTGATCTTTTCTAGGCAGCAGGTTCCCCATGCTAAACTTTCTGTCCATACTCTCAACCCCGCTCTTTCTAAACACAGAGTAAAAAAGCAGCTCTGAAAGCTACACTGCAATCATTCTGCAAGGTGCCCTTTATGTGTGCTGAGATAACAAGCAAGCCTCGTTAGAGGACTCAGATCAATATAAAAACTGCACTGAGGACTGAACTCAGTTCCCTTCCTTCACATGAGAAGCTGACAGCCAAAGAGTGAAGACAATGACACGGTGGCATGTGGGTCAGATTAGATTCTTGCTCAACTATAGAGCTGATTTCCTGCTCTTGACTGACTGTCACTTTTTAAAATATTTTTTTTCCACTTGGATATGTGATGTGGCATAACAGCCCCTATGGAATGAATTTACTGTCAAGATCTTGGATCCAGTGTGGAAATCCTATTTGTGACAACCACAGGGATTTTTTCCTGATAATAGCATCCACCTGCATCTCTCCACCTTGCAGGAAAAAAGCATCCACAACTTATACCACAGCCAAGTCCAGCAGTGGTGCCAAAAAGCAACATTTCAGCTTCACTGTGAATTAAGGTGTAGGGCAACCTGACACTTTCCCTCAGATGTCCAAAGGGACATGTCATAAAATCAATTCCTTTCATGGAATGCTGCATAATTGTACTTACATACACCGCAACTGCAAAGCGCACGCTACTCCTTTAAGCATGTATCCTCACAAATGATAGTAAGATCATTTAATCTCTCCAGAATGCCTCAGTATTTCAGTTGTCCTCAGCAGCCTCTTTGGCATTCTTGTATGGAATTGTGCTGGTCAGATGTGGTGCCTGCTACAATTAAGATTGTCTGCTCTTGGTTAACGTCTCCTTCCAAACAAATTGTTTAGGAGTATCAGCCACAAAAAAGTCAACCAGCCACTGAAAGATCACATAATTGCACTTCCACACGTATCAGTGGGGCTGAACATCTAGTCATTTATAAATTAATTTCTTCTGCCCATGCTTTATCAGTGCCAGTTGAGTTTTCTTAATGAGGTGGTTTCTGATGTCCAGGACACTAGAAGGATTACTTAGTGAGCTGGCAAAGAACCAAATCTATTGACAAGTTATAGGTGTATAAAGTTGTATTCTACACCCCACTGCTGTGTGGGTGTGCATCAAGGTAATATATAGAAGATGGAGATGTTTTTGGAATTATTACTAGAAGCAAATGTTGCAGCCATGGGGTGGGCTGACCTTGTGGTAAGACATTAGCACAAAGTCCAGCAGCTGTGCATCAAGCACTCAGAGGACGAGCACCACACCCAGCTATCAAGCACAAGAAGAAGTAGAGCATGGACAAGACAGAAGTGTTCAATAAAACTTTCTCAAAGATACTGATAAGGTAGTTGGTTGAGTCTAAACTGTAAGGTTTTTTAGCTGTAAATTAGCAACAGTGAGGCAGAAATACAGAGGAAGACATAGCATTTTTAACAGCAATGCTATAACCTTGCATATGAAAAACTCAAAATACAGCTATTTCATATAGAAAGGTAAATTTTGCCTGAAAAGGTGTTTATTTTATTCAAACATAGTGACTCTTCCCCACCATGCTTATTTCACTCTTCTCTACTCCACCAAGACCTTGATGTACCTTCTGCCAGTGAATCTCAGACTCTCTTCATTTCAGATTTTCAGTCTCATGAATATATTGAGCTCACATTGAGATCTTTCAATGAAAATCAAGACCCTAAACTTGCTAAGATATTCTGTGTTGAGAGCAGAGGAAGAGCCTTGCAGTTACCTGTGCCACTAGAAAGTCCAGAAGGTTCTGAATTACCTAGAATTTCCCAGGGAATAGAGCCCTAGGAATGAATTCTACACTCTAAGTATTTATAAAGGCACACCTGACTACACGCAAAACTGAATGTTGGTGGTAAGGTGGCAGAGTGTGAAGAAACACTCCAGAGAGTGGGGCTTACTAATTCTGCTGCAGGAGGGGTAAAGATGGTGATGACAACTGCTGCTTCTGGGATGATAAGTGTGACAAAGTGAGGTCTGGCACAACACTGTTAGACAACACACAGAGGAAGATGTTCGGTACACTGCTCAGCACAGTATTCACATCTTTCCAAACAAAACACAATGCAGTATTAATTCCATTAAGGAACCAACACAATGAGCAACATGCGTAACTGGCAATACAAGTAGCATCAACTAAAAAGCATGTAAAACCAGGAAACTCAGTTCTAACAAGGCTTACTTACAGTTTTCCCTAATGAAATGAACCTTTCATGTATGTGTGGGAACTGTTCCTGCCAAACAATACTTCATTTAGGGCTGACTGTGCCCAGTGGCCTCAGAGTTTAAATCTTCAGTTGCAGGGCTAAACATAGGTTTCCAATACAGTCTTCATGTCTATAACCATTCCTGAGGGGAAAAAAAAACAACAGAATAAAACCAGTTTCTGGAATGCTCCCTGGAATGCATGAGCTGAACAGGGAATAGTAAGAAAACAAAGCTGAAAAGATACAAGTAATAGGTATATTAGGCTGACAGATATGGCAGGTTACAGAATATGTGAGATATAACAAAAATCAGAGAAACAACTTCAAAATCTATCCTCATTGTTACAGGTAGCTACGAGTATAATCACATCACTAAAAGATACTGCTTGCAGGGCAATTCTCTGCCAGGTAACTTTGCTTTGAGGCATGCATTAAATTAGTAATTTCTTTCAAGTCCATTTTTTTTAATACTAGCTTCCTCATCCTTTAAACACATTACAAATGGTAACGAAGCCCTCTGTTCAGTAGAATCAAGCAATACTTTGTGTAACTTTCCCATTTACATAAGCGGAAATTAAGGAACACAAAATGATTTTTCCCATAATCAATCTGTCCTGAGACCAGAAACAGATCTCCTGCTTTGCAATTTCATACTTAAACCACAAATCCATCCTTGATCCCTCCTAAATATTTCACCCTCATTGAGGCTAATGAAGTTAACCATAAATACTTCACTACTCTGAGTCACTAAATCACACTATGATGTGTACAAAACCCTCTTGATTTGTAGTTGGCATGCACAATCACATTCTGTATTTGTGGTGCTAATGTAGTATGTATACTTCTTGAAAAATGGACCAGCAGAAACTAATCCAAGCCCAAACTGACTATGAAACTTTCAGTGTTATTACTTTTCCTCTGGGGTTAGGGAATTCTGCTTTTCACCCGCTTGGTTGGATGGTATATTTGAAAATGGTATTTACTAAGTAACTAGCATGTTGAGCATGCACTAGGTAACAATCTCTGTCAGTCCCATGATAATAAGAAAACTGTGAGGCATCAAGAACAGCCAGCAATTCAATCAGCTAAATCAATGCTGGTAGTCCACCTCCCTCTTGGTAAACCAATATGAAAGGGTAAGAAAGTTATCAAAACTATCAGACATTGTAGTATCAGATTACTTTTGGTACAAATAAACACTGTGCTTTGGAAATACCATTTCAAAAGCTTTCAAATGCCTTTTTTTTGTCTTGCTGGAATGTGTCCAGAGGAGGGCAACAAAGCTGGTGAGGGGTTTGGAACACAAGCCCTATGAGGAAAGGCTGGGGGAGCTGGGGTTGCTTAGCCTGGAGAAGAGGAGACAGAGGGGTGACCTTATTGCTCTCTACAACTACCTGAAGGGAGGTTGTAGCCAGGCAGAGGTTGGCCTCTTCTCCCAGGCAGCCAGCACCAGAACAAGAGGACACAGTCTCAGGCTGCGCCAGGGCAGGTTTAGGCTGGATGTTAGGAAGAAGTTCTATAAAGAGAGAGTGATTGTCCATTGGAATCGGCTACCCGTGGAGATGGTGGAGTCACCTTCATTGGAGGTGTTCAGGAGAAGACTTGATGGGGTGATTGGCTGCATGGTTTAGTTGTTGGGTGGGTTGGATTGGTTGATGGGTTGGACGCGATGATCTTGAAGGTCTCTTCCAACCTGATGTATTGTATTATTGTATTTTTTTTGCATCAGGTCTTCCAAAGTAATTTGCTTTTTCCAGTAATTATTTTCACACACATAGTCAATCCTTCTTTAAAAACCGAGTGCTACTTGTGTTGAAGTTTCCTGCATTTCATTACACTGTAAAGAATTTATTTTCCTCTGTAAATAAACTACAATATACCACTCAAAGTCCAGTGAAGTTTAGTATTCCTTCTGCATATGTTTTCAAAATAGATTTCTAACAGTCCATGTTATCAATTTTTGTACCAAATGTATTTTGCCTAGGGGATCAGAATGATAATCCTCCAGATTTAATGTTACCTTCTTCTTTAGGGAGTAAGTCTCCCTGGCCTCACTTGCAACACAATTACTGAATGCAGAAAACTTTGCAACTGATGTAAAAGACATCTTCAGCAAGGATGGTGAGGGAAAGCACAGTCACCACCAAAAAATGGGTGCCAAACTGTCTCACTAATACCAGCTTTACACATCCTGCACCTCTGTGATGGTGGCAATAAAAGAGATGCAACTGTCAGAAAAACATGGGCTGGTCCTGGTGAGCAGGACCAGATAGGACACTGCATTGATACCTACTTGCAGGCAGGCAATGGGTGGAACTGGGATGAGTTCCGCATTTGAGTGAAACAAGTGTGAATGCCTTCATAGATTGAGCAGAAAAACATACATATGGCCTCTGATGCTGTTTGAGAAAGGGAAGAAAAATGTTTTAGGAAGCTACTGAATAAATGATTGGCAAACTACTTGATGCAATCAGATTGTCAGCGCTGAAGAGAATGCTTCCAACAACACAGCATCACTGTTATCTGCTCCAGGTTGTTGCAGCCAGCTAGTTCTCACTATCCACTCTAGTCAGCTTTTGGGCAAGCTCCACAACAAACCAGCAAGGTTCAGTGAAAAGATGACAGGGCTGTTTCCCAAGGAGTTGGCTTCTGTATGTCATTTTTGTAAGGTCCTACATTCAATAATGTGCTGAGTTCAATGCAACTCCTCTAGCTTTACAGCACATTTGCAGATCATACTACACCTTTTCATGTCCAGTTTTACACTGTGCAGCCAATGTCCAATACTTTCCTCACAAGAAAAAAAAAAAAACAACAAACACACACACAAAAAACCCAAACCCTGTTTCATGCTTCACTAATACATTGTCACCTAATTCAAGTTCATGTCCATGGGCTGCATACACATGCACTTAGTAGTCAAAGTGAAGGGACCAGAACTGAGGCACAAGCAAGACATTTAACCTGAGTGGAAATTACCACAGAAAAACTATTTATGTGGCAAGAAAATGCACACACTTGGCAACGCTCAGAAATCAGCAGTGTGCTGTCTTTTTCATGGGCAGAAAGTGCATGAAACCCTTTGATCAACAATACTAAAGGCTGATGAGAGATTATGTAAAGAAAGCAAAGCAAAACCCAAATCACCAGATTACCATCTACAGGTGAAAGAAAATATAAAGAAAAGAAGACAGGAGAAGAATCACACACATCATACAGAGGAAAACTATTAAAAAGTTGTTAAGAATAAAACCCCCACAAGTATGTGAGCTGGAACCAAACAAACTCACACTTTCTGCTACAACTGTAACCAAAAAAAGGCAACATTAACAGAAGAGCTCTCCATGAAGACACGTTCTTGACTACAGCTTTAATGTAAACTGATCTGAAGCAAGCGGGCCAACTGTTCTATATATTACCTGAAATAATGACTTTATGTAAGTTTTTCATGAGCCCAGACTGCAAGCCAGGACTTCCTGGGCTATGTAAGAATTTTCACGTATAAGCAACAGCCATAAATTCAGCCTGAAAATTTACTGGGCTTGTCTATAGGACAAAAGCAGCAAACAACGTGGTGCCGCATGGATTCAATTGTTTCTGCCCATGAAATGCAGTCCTTACAGCAAGAAATACACTGGGAGGCACAGAACCAGAAGGAAATGATTTACAGTAGCCTAAAATTTCAGCCTTGACTATCACACAGTCTGTGTAATTTTGATTTTCCCCTTGCCTTGAGTCATTGCCAATACCAGGGGAAAAAAAAAAAAAAAAAAAGGAACAAAAAAAAAAAAAAGGTTGTAGGACCATACATTAATACAGGTATGCTGCCCAGGCTACCTATATAAATTACAAGTTATGACAAAGACTTTCCTGAGAGAACCTGATCCTACAGATTTTGTTCCTCCCCCTCAAATGAACCTGAATTGCTATTTAAATTCTAGCAAAGATGGAATTAATCAGCTCAAAATATATAAATCACTCAGGGTCCTGATTTTCCCTGTTTGGTTTGGTTTCAGGTGCTTTAACTTTGTTTGCCTGAGCTATACCTGTGTAATGAGATGGAGCCTTTGGTACTGGCTACTGATAAATTGACCAAGGGCTATTTATATAAATTAATGCAAATTGCTGTTGTCAAAGGGAAAGTGAGCTTGTCCAATTGATTGAATTCTTTCTATTCCCATCTTGTTTTGTCCTAACAGAAAAAAATTAATACATTTTTAGATACCAAGAGGGTCTAGTAGGCAGGAAACCCTACCACAGATGCACAGAGGAGAGTAGCTGAACAAGCTCTTCTGTTCAACTTTATATAACTGCAATCTGTGAAAGAACTACAGTCCAGTTATCCTCACCTCCATCCCTGGAAAGATGATGGAACAGCTCATCCTGGAGGTCATAATTTCCCAGGGAGATGGCAGAGTGACCGTCACTGCAGGTTTTAAGAGGAGACTGGATGAGGCACTTGGTGCCATGGTTTAGCTGGTAAGATGGTGTTGGGTGATAGGTTGGACTTGATGATCTCGAAGGTCTTTTCCAACCTGGTTAATTCCATTCCATTCCATTCCATTCCATTCCATTCCATTCCATTCCATTCCATTCCATTCCATTCCATCCCATCCTATCCCTAACCATATGGAAGACAAGGTGGTTATCAGGAGTAGCCAACATGGATTTACCAAGGGGAGATCCTGTCTGACTGATAGCCTTCTATGAAATTATGACCAAATGGGTAGATGATGGAAAAGCAGTGGATGACATGTATCTTGACTTCAGTAAAGCTTTTGGTGCTGTCACCCTTAACATCCTCAATAGAAAAGCTCAGGAGATGTGGCATAGATGGCTGGTCTGTGAGATGGATTGAAAACTGGCTTGGCAACAGAGTTCAGAGGGTTGTCATCAGCGAGACAGTGTCAACTAGGAGGCCTGTGGCTAGTGGTGTTCCCCAGGGATCAGTACTGGGTCCAGTTTTGTTCAATATCTTTACCAATGACCTGGATGAGAGGATTGAGAGTACCCTCAGCAATTTTGCTGATGACACAAAGCTGGGGGGTTGGCTGACACCTGTCAGGCTGTGCAGCCATCCAACAAGATCTGGACAGGATGGAGAGCTGGGTGAAGGCAAACCTCATGAGGTTTAATAAGGACAAGTGCAGGGTCCTACATCTGGGGAGGAATAACAACATGCACCAGTACAGGTTAGGGGCTGCCCTGGTGGAAAGCAGCTCTATGGAGAAAGACCTTGGAGTGCTGGTGGACAGCAAGTTCTGCATGGAACAACAATGTGCCCTTGTGGCCAAAAGTGCCAGTGGTATCCTGGAAAGGATTTCTGTAGATCATCTTGTCCAACCCTCCTTCTCAAGGAGGGTCACCTACAGCTGGCTGCACAGGACCATGTCTAGGCAGCTTCTGAAAAGCTCCAAAGATGGAAACACCACCAGCTCGCTAGGCAATTCATGCCAGTACTCAGTAACTCTCACGTGAAAAAGTGTTTCCTGATGTTCAGAAGGAACCTCTTGTTTGTATCCATTACCTCTTGTCCCTAGACACCACTGAAAAGTGCCTGGCTCCATCTTCTTTACATCTTCCTTGCAGATACCTCTCTGCATTGATGAAAATGCCCCTTGAGCCTTATCTTCTCCAGGCTAATGGTCCCAGCTGTCTCAGCCTTTCTTTACAGAAGTAAGTCTTAGTGACTCTTTGCTGGACTATCTCCAGTAGTTTTGTATCTCTCTTGTACTGAGGAGCCCAGAGCATGGCACTCCCAGACAAAGCCTTACCTGTGTTGAATAGAAGGGAAGAATCACCTCTCCCTTGATCTGCTTCAGCACTCCTCTGAATGCAGTCCAGAATATCGTTAGCTGCCCTTGCAGCAAGTGTACATTGCTGCCTCACATTCAGCTTGGTGACCACCAGAATCCCCAGATTTTGATGCAAAGCTGCTTTCTAGACAGGCAGCTGCAAGCATCTCTGTACAGGGTTGTTCCTCTTCAGGCACAGGACTTTGCACTTTCCTATGTTGAACTGCTTGAGGTTCTTGTCAGCTCACTGCTTCAGCCTGTCTCGAGGTCCCTCTGGATGGCAGTGTGACCCTCTGGCATATCAGCCCCTCCTCCCACTTCTGTGTCAGCAGCAAACACTGTGCCCCATCATCCAGAACATTAATGAAGATGTTAAACAGAACCAGACCCACTACTGACCTCTGTGAAGACAACAATTTCTACCAAAAAGAGTTTTCATATGTTTTAAGTCAAAACCACATCAGATTTGAGAAGTACAGTGTGGCAATAGTTAAATAAAGCACATGAGTAGTACAATGACTATTCCACAGATAGTTGCTTGAGAGCCTTCTAATACCTTTCACCATTACAGAATTTGTTTGTGGTTTTCATTAAGTAGGATGAGAGACTAAAACATGCATGGAAGTCACATCTTCAGAATATATTGCAAGAGGCAAGAGGACGGAAGAGATTTAAGATGGGTTTAAGTGCTCAGTATGAAAGGAAATGAAGCATTTTCAGGGATATCTACTGGTTTTGGTAAACTGATGATTCTGTAGTCTTCTAAAGCAATGCAGCAACATTCAGTTTACTTTGTACTATGTTCTTGAAGCTGTATATTCACGACTGAGACTTCTGAGGGTTTTCACGGATATCTTTTGAGATATGAAATTTGGGATTCTGTTTGAAATGCCTGCACTGCTCAAATAAATGATCATTCTCCTGAACGGTCCTTTTGGTAAGACAGAGAAAAACAAGAGTTCTGGCTAAGATGGATTTAGAGCACCAGGCTAGAAGTTTTTCCCATCAGTAATGAAGATGCTTCACAGAAGTGAGAAAATTTTAGGAATATAAACCAAATGATAAGAACTAGCATGAAAGAGGTAACTTAGAGGAGGGCACTGGAGCAAATCTGTCAGCAATTTAAAAGACTGGTTTGCAGACCATATCAGAATGTTCTAAGACAAATGAAAAGCAGTCCAATTTTTCAAGGGCCCTGTAGTGCTTTAAACAGCAGAATCCACAGATCATAGAACTGAAGACAGGATTAATGAACAGTTCTATGGACAGACAGAAGATGAAACTAAGACAAAGGGGTAAAAGTTGACTCCTTTACATGTCAAAAAGTACATTTTATTCTAGTCTTTAGTTCTAATACATAAATAACTGTGAGTGATAACTATGCTTGGTCAAGTAGCGAAGTATTGAAAAGAAGTGAGAAGACAAACAGGAAAGTGCCTATAAAAAGTTCTACCTTCTTTCAAGAACAATAACCCGAACCACTCTAAAACATTTTGCAATAATATGAACAGTTTAATAGCTGCACCTTTGAAGTGACAAACTGTCAGCTCTCAAAGACAGCAGAGGACTATCCAGATAAATGAGGTGTCATTTTTCCTTGAGTGTAGTTAAAGCATGTCAGCTGCCCATCAGAAAATCAAACTGTCAAGCTTGCGTAGTACTCAGTTTCTACTTTTCCTGGAACTGAAGACAATGATCATATAAGGAAAAAGGAATACATTCTAAGTATGTTAAACCAGCAAGCAATCAGAGGAAGTCCACTTGAAGGATTAGTTTTGTTTCTGCCATAGATGACATTCAAGATGCTCATCTCTGGTTCTTGGTCCCTGAAGATTATGACTTTGTTATTCAAACCAAGAAACATCTGAACCCAAATCTAGCTGTACTGAACTTTAGTTCGTTTAGTTCATGAATGATTTCCCCAACCTCAATAACATTACCAACATGAAGACAAAGTGTGCACTCCTGTAGAATCAATAAGGTTGGAAAAGACCCCAAAGATCATCAAGTCCAACCTGTCACCCAACATCTTATGACTACTAAACCATGGCTTCATGTGCCACGTCTAATCCCTCTTTGAACACTTTCAGGGACCGTGACTCCACCACCTCCCTGGGCAGCACATTCCAATGGGCAACAACTCTTTCTGTGAAGAACTTTCTCCTCACCTCCAGCCTAAACTTCCCCTGGTGCAGCTTGAGACTGTGTCCTCTTGTTCTGGTGCTGGTTGCCTGGGAGGAGAGACCAACCCCCACCTGCGTACAACCTCCCTTCAGGTAGTTGTAGAGAGCAATCAGGTCTCCCCTGAGCCTCCTCTTCTCCAGGCTAAACAGCCCCAGCTCCCTCAGCCTCTCCTCATAGGGCTTGTGCTCGAGGCCTCTCCCCAGCCTCGTTGCCCTTCTCTGGACACATTCAAGAGTCTCAATGTCATTCTTATAATTGAGGGGCCCAGAACTGGACACAGTACTTAAGATGGCTGTCTCTACATTGTAAGCAACCCAAAGAACACTCCTGGCATTTACTGCTTTTGGCCATTTCTTCCTGTTTGGCTTCATGGATGTTGACTTGGGCTTTGATCTTCTTGGTTCAAATCAGAAAATTACCGCATAAAGAAAAGCATTTTCCACTCTCTCTCAATGTGTGAAAGGTGCATACAATTAAGAGAGCTAGACAGCACCTAAAAGAATTCTGATGTGCTCCATGTAATCTATGAGTCTAGTGGACTTCATCACCCAGATGTAAAGTGTTACTGTTCAAAACCAGCTTGTGAGCAATACCAAAAGCTGTCTTACTGCTTTTGGCACCATGCTGGCTTTCTCTGCAGATGTAGGTAAGTATTAAGTGACTAAGCTTTTGGGCATTTTCATACTTAACAAGTGACCTTAAGAAAGACACTTAACACTCTTCAAGATTACATGCAGAGGATAGACTATCCTGAAAAACTTGGAAACTCTCTTTTCTAGTGATCTTTACATACAGCAGCAAATTCTGACTGAGGACAGTAGACAGAAAATGGTGCTGTGTTATCCTCAGAACTGAAATGCTCCCGCTTCTTTCAAGTGGATTCAGTGCTAACATCAAATTAATCTGTCATGTTGACAGTATACATGTCAATGGTATTTCTTCTTGTAACAGGAGCAACAGTGTCACCAATAGTATGCAGATACCCTGCAAACACAAAATCAGCAAGAGCTAAAATCAACTGCAGTTGCAAATTCTCTCGCTAATGATTATTCAGCTGGAATGTGTTTTACTTTAGAGGGTTTTTTGGTATTTACTATAGAGCATATAAAAGTAATCCAATTTTAAGAAGGATTCATAAACTAACTGAAGGTTTCAAATAGCATAATTACCTTAAATCACTTTTTAAAAGGATTTTCTTTTCCAGAACCCTATTTTGACCATGAAACATTACTCCGACGTGGTTGAGGTATCTATTTATAAACAAACATTTGTGTGTAACGGTCAAAGGCAAAAGAGAGGAATGGAACATTTTAGTCCTGATTGTCATCCAATGCCTTCTGTAATTTATCCTGAAATTCTAATTATATCCCCCTATAAAAGCAGTGCAAATATGAAAACTGGGAGAAAACCTTTTTGCTAGAGCTTTTTTTCCTCTTCTTTTTCCAAAGTAAATGAGATGATTGTGGTCAAATTACTTATGAGAAGAATTCAATGTCAGCAATCATTCCACCAAAGAAACATGTCCATTTACAGTATTGTTTAACTATTTCTGTAATTGGTGACCACACTAAATAGGTATTTGAACAGGAACATGCCAGATGAATAAAAACAACCTTCATGGGTGCCAAACATTACCTTTTGGTAGAAAATTAACTAAAAGCCTGAGAAAGCAATGTGCAAAAATAACACCCCCTACTGTAACTACTGGCCTTTTAGGCAACATGCAGTCTATAGCTGATGTGATTTTGTTTAAGTAATGTCAACAAAATACACCAGGAGTTATTACCAGCCCCTTATGTCCTCATCCAAGCTTATACTGAACCACAGCAATATACATGTATTATAGCTCAGGAGCTGTAACAGAGCAGGTGTATGAAAATGGGTATCTATTCACAAAAGAAATCTAGTTTATGAAGTCCATGAAAAATCATGTTAGCTGGACAAAAATCATAATAACCAGAAGCCGTGCAGTTCAGCAGCCTTTGATTAGCTGAAGAATAAAACTGAATCAGAGTTGATTCTGAGAAATCAGCCATCTCAGACCTCAATTAAAAGGCGCCTGCAACAGCGAGTCAAAACGTTGCGAGTGGTGGTTGAGACTGGAGGCCTCCAAGAAAGAAGCCACGATGTTTTTAATGAACAGCAGCTGGCTCAAAATCCTTGGTCTAAGTTCTAAAACATGAGGCCTCCATTCCTTGTGATCTTTTCCTATCATCTATTTTAAGTACAGATAACTTCATTATCCTTATATTTTTAAAACCTCTACTTAAAACCCCTGTTTTAAAGCTGGGCTCAGTGATAAGTTTGTCAAGAAGAATTCCACTAGGTAAATACAGATGCCACACAGAAACACACACTTTACAAACACAATTACTCACCTTTAAGTCTGCAAACTTACTGGCACTCCCAGAGTTTTATACTAAGTGGGTTACATTATCCCAAACCACTATTTCTGTATTCCCTTTGCAAAATAATTAGATTCTTCGTATACAAGGTCTTAAAATTACCTACATGACTTTCTTCATCTTATGCTTGTGTTTTAATATGGTTTTTATATAGCCTGAATGCAAACAAATAGCAGGTCAGCTTGTCACAAAGAAACCCCTCATACACAGCTCTTACATCTGTCATTTCAAACAGCCACAGATAACCCAGAAATGGTCCACAGTCCAGGAAATACCAGACGAAAAAGCTACAAACATATGGGAGCTAGGGAAACAAACTTGCTAGAGGGAGTAAGTTCTACAGCTGGAGTATCTCAACCATTCTCCATTCAACTCACCCTTCCATCTCCACATTTACATCCCACTGCTCCTCTCCATATGCCTGCACCAAAAGTACCCTGGCCGTCATGAAAATATTTGGCTAAAATGCCTGATATAAGTCAGATGATCCTCAGTGGAGTAGTTACTATATAGGTTGAGGGGGTTTAACAAATAAATTAAAAGTTAATTTTAGGCATGTTTGTGAGTATCTTTTAGGCAAGAAACCCTACCAATTTCCTCTGTGTAAATGTTTCCCACCACACCAAAGCTACAACCTGTTTCCCTGACATGGCTTCTGTCCTGTAATTCATGCAAGTCCATACGAGTAAACAGGACACATCTGGAGGGTACTGAGAAAGCTAGCTGGCATCATCACGAAGCTCATCTTTATTCTGTTTGCAAGGCTATGATAGCTAGGGAGGTTCCCAATAATGACAGAAAGGTAATTCTTACTGCAAGGACAGTGCAGGGAACTATATGCAGGCCACTCTCACTT
Source organism: Picus viridis (assembly GCA_033816785.1). Lineage (NCBI taxonomy): Eukaryota > Metazoa > Chordata > Aves > Piciformes > Picidae > Picus > Picus viridis. The sequence continues at coordinate 8,386,858 of CM066582.1, read as the reverse complement.
CCATCCCTGGGAAAATCAGAGAGCAAGACCTCCTGAAGCCCTCCAACCTGATACATCTAAGATTTCCAGGTAACTTTGTAGCCTCCATAAGAACCAGGCATCACCTCCCCACAAACATTCCAAAATTGTTACAATTATCTCTCCTTTTTCTTACCTGAAACATCATTTGAGGAGTATCTGTTCTGGCATATCAATCCCTAGTCATTCCAAAATGATGCATCTGTAAATGGAGTCACGTCAAGGCCCTTGAACTGCTGCCATCAAGGGAAGAATTACATTACTGAAATACACAGGGGGAAAAACTGAAATAGGAAAACAAATCCAAAGTTGGGCATTGATGTTAGAGATAAAGGAAAGCTAACTTGAGTTTTCTATTCCATGGCCCAGATGAATTCACTGCTGCATTGTTTACCTTACCTACGCCTTCACCTCTTTATTACTTTCATATAGCAGTGATTTTCCCTCTGCCTCATGACTGGACAACTGCATTTCTCTTGAGTATAACTTAGAATCACATTGCTCTAATTGAAGGGGCTTGAGTTATGACACCTTTGTATCAGGAATAGTTTGAAGTACAACAACTTATTCTATCTTCATACATTTGAAAATACATTCCTTCCACAAACCCCCAAATTCTAATAATGTTAAATGAAATTGTATAACAATGCAGCAAAACCAACCAACTACTAATAAAGATGTTAAAGATTACAACAATGACCTGTTAGCATAAATGGCACAATAAATACACTGGCATGTTATTTCACATTGACACTTTAATGCTCACAAAAAATCTATTAACAATTAAAGATATGCATGGAATGCTGTTCCAACACACCCAAAAGGAATGATCTGGGTTGGAAAATTACCACTGCAAGAAGAAAAAGCAAGAATTGGAATTATAATAGCACACTAATTTAACACCCCCAAAAAGATCAGTATTTACATCTGAAGCTAACAGATGTTTTTATAATAGAAGCCTCTTAAAACTTTTGAAATGCCCATAACAGTGGACTCAAAGCACTGTCTCATGTATTTGAAAGTCAGAGGGTGAAAACATATTTTCCTCAGTATCATGGAGAACCTGCATCTTCAGAGCAGCCATGATTTCAACCCTCATGCATCCTGAGTAAGTGCTCTTCTAATTCTTAAAGCTCATGGGAAATCTTTCACTCAAGGAATGACAACTTTATCACAAGGAATGTGACAGTAAAACCACCAAAGCAATACAGGTACATTTAAATCCACACATCAGGTTCATATTCCTCAATGATACTAGAATTATTTTTTTAACAAAAAAATAAAAGGTTTGCACTAAAATTAGTACTCCTTTTCAGTATCAGTTAAACTATCATTTATCAAACTTGCTTCAAGGGCACCATCACAGCTCATGCTGTGCAAACTTATTAAACAACAGGTAAAATATGGTCTGAAGGGGAAAAAACACAATCAGTTAACAATTTAATTTCTAGACTCAGTGATTACTTAACAATTACACTCAAACACTACCACTCACTTTCCATAACCTTTAAAAAACAAAACCAAGCCCCAAACAAACAAAAGTATGCAAAAAATGTAAGTTAAATAATTCTGAGCTACGAATTAGGGAATATACCACTTGATGCTTACAGAGTTTAAAAACTGTTTCATTTCCACTCAGAAATGATTTATTGTAAAACTATCTTAAATACTTTATTACACATGAGGCATATCAGATGAATTTTGAAAATACAGTTATTTTCTTAAATTTACTTGGAGGAGTAGGCTGCAGAGCAGGACACTTCATTACTCAATTTCTGAGTAAACAGAAGCTACCAGCAAAGAAATGAATAATTTGGTTTCAGTTTCATTGTTTGCATATGATCTTAGTGTATTATTAACAGAGGAAATTAAATTTCTTTTAATTATAGGTTTGATAAGTGAAACTTGCTATGGACTAGCTACTGAAGTGAAATGATGATAGCCAGGTACTTTAAGTGTGGAAAGTTTTGAGGTTTTCTTTTTTTTATTAGACATTGAAAAGGGCTGTCTGGGGAGGTGGTGGAGTTGCCATCATTGGAGATGTTTAGGAGGAGACTTGATGGGGTGCTTGGTGTCATGGTTTAGTTGATTAGATGGTGTTGAATGATGGGTTGGACGTGATGATCTTGAAGGTCTCTTCCAATCTGGTCTATTCTATTCTAATATTTTTGACACTGGACATACCAGACAGGTACATGTATGACGCCTAGGTTTTATCTTTTTTATTAAAAATAAAACATTATTCTCTTCTTTATTAAAAAAAATTTTCTTTTTTTAAAAAAACCCAACAACCAAAAAAAAACAAACCAAAAAACCCCCACCCCACCTCCCCCCAAAAAACCAAAACAAAAGAAGACAAAACAAACCCAACCCAACAACACCAAACCAAAATCCAGCCACACAAAACTCAAACATAACAACCCACACTAATATCACAACAACAAAAAACCACCACAGCAGAAATACAATAACAGGAATTAAGACTGAGAATTGTAAATAACAAGTTTGTTAGGACAGGTAAGTACTTTCCAGGTGAGACTACCAGAAGTTGTATTGGAGTGGGCTTAATAGAAGAAGATTGTGCTTTTCTTCTTGCAGACAACTAAGCAAACACTAGGACTGTAACCAACACTTCAGCTACCTTTTCTTAAGCAAGGCCTTTCTAGCTCAATACTCTTATTGAAAGAAGATTATATATGTGTGTACGTATGTATGTAATTGTGCTTTTATATATGCATATATGTATACATACACACACACACAGATATACATAACTTTTACTGAAATTGTAAATTACTGACCCAAAATTTTGACAGAAAATAGCTGCAGCTGATGGTGCCCAGCCAAACTAACATCCACAGAAACCCGGTATAAAATCAGATGTGTGCCACTTCACTGAATATTACTTAAAGCAAAAACTTGTATGTGCACATTCATACAGGGTTGTCTTTTAATTGCTGTGTGCCATGAGAATACCTGGCATAGCACATGTCATAAGAAGCCAGTAATTTTATAAGACATTTCTGCTTATTATCATCACCTTATCAAATGACAGCTCCACCAGGTAGCTGCAAGTCAAGCGATAATCAGAAACGTAAACCATCAGTCTAAAATTTATGGCAGCCCTATGAACAAATAATTTTATGCCTGTCTTTAAGAATGGGTAATTTTGAAAACACATGTGATTTTAATCTTAAAAAAACAATAAAATTTTAAAAAAAAATATTAGATTGATTTAGCAGAGTAATACTAGCACCTCAACTGTGGTTTGTTGGGGTTTTTTTGCTTAAGCTCAAGCCACAGAAAGATTAGGAGGCACAAGGTGCCTACTAGGAATACCCTTCATTTATTACTACCCCTGCCTAAAAAAAGCAATATTAACACCTCTAGAAACAGGAGTGAGGAAGTAGGTAATTAATGCAGACAAAATTGAAAGAAAAAAAAAATAGAATGGATACACACAGAGATGACTTCAACACACAGAATTGCTCAGTTCAGTTTGGTCATCTGTTTCCTGTTATACACTTGCTTCTTCCAGCATTACTGGCTATAAGAATAACAAGACAATACAAAATTATGACTATGTTAGGACAACATTTTGTTCACCCTACAGCTGGTCCCATTGGGGGCAGACACAAGAAACACAAACTATTTAGGTTTGCATCTTGAATGTCAAGCTAGCTTAACAAACTACAAAGAGAGTAACAACAGTGGTTCACTTACGAGGACCACAACTTCCAGTAACCTCGTTTAGGAAATTCTAGGCTTTATTACCTCCACACCATTTATGTATATTGAAACATGTAACAAATTAACATAACTAAAAATTAATGTAATGAAGCTCACATTTCTAGAGGGAAGTATATGGCAGACAGCAGTAATTTGATCTGTGGTAAATCAGCTATTATCAACTGTTGAAAATATCTTCTCCTTTTTAGGCTTTTTCCATCTGCTTCTCTTCAGTTTTCAATAAACAAAATACCAGTTTACCTCAGGTTTCATTATTCCATAGTAAGGTAACTCCATCCTTAGGTATAAGGAAGATTCTGTTCTCCTAAGAACAGAAAACAGAGCCCATTGATGTCAATAGTGACAAGGTCACAAACTGGTATTACAAGCAAGATGCAGTCTCCCTATCCTGTAAACCATCAAGATGATGGATATTATGAGATGCCATCCAAGCAGCCCTGATTCTGGGTTGGGGGGGTCATTGGGGGTGTAAATCTGTCACAAACTTACTTTGTACAGTTAGGCTCGTCCAAGAAAAATGTCTTCATGCATATGAACACAGCAGTAGTTTTGAGGGGTTTTGCCTTGCTTTCATAAACCTTTTCTTCCTGTGAAGCATAGTTCTGTGCAGGGTGGTAGATATGAAACAGCATAAATCACAAACAAGGAACACCTGGGAGAAACTGTGTCATTAACATAAAACCAGGTACTTTAAAAAAATGGGGAAAAAATCCTCAAACAAAATAGGGATCAGTATTCAGATTTCTGTGTGACTTTAGCTATTTTTCTTGACTGTGCTACATACTTGGTCTCTTGGATATTTGTCCAAATAAGGCTCCTTCTCCACCTCCGTTTCCAAGAAATACTGGTTTTGCCCCTTAAAAAACCCCACCTTTTCCAGTTGCACACATGGTCCCTGTCACATCCCAAATTTATTCCTTCTCCTTCTCTTGTAGATCCAAGACTATTGAGACAGATATGATAGCAATTTTGAAGCATGTAACAGCACAGATTTTTCCTCTACCGAAAGCTATTTATTACTGCATAATGTCAGACTATGCCAAATATTCAGCATCACCACAATTAAAACACTTATACTGGTACCCCCTGCCTGAAATAGAGTATTGTGAAAATCCTTACTGTAAACAGAGCCAAAGCTTGCATCAGGTGTTTTGCCTTGATGGATTCTCCCTTCAGCACAACAAGGCAATGAAGAGACATTTTCTCACTCCAGACACAGTCTCTAGAGTTCTAAATAAAGGAATTTAATATAAATAATGTTCAGACTTGACACACTGCTATGTTAAAAACAGAGCACTCTTTGGGCAAATACAAGAAAAATCCTAGAGGTAATTGGTATTGCTATAGGTTTTATATTTGCTATATATTTTGCTAACCCCCAATTACTCTTGTGGCTATAAAAGGTGACAGAAAAAGTACACTGTCATTAGGAACTGAGTAACTCATGCTAAAGGTATGACTTCATACCTATTTGTTCACCTTTGCACTTCCATGCAAGTGTGCAGTTTTCTTCAGTCTTCATGTTGGGAAAAAGCCAAACAAACAAAAGGGGGATTTGGATTTTTCAGAAGGGAAGGTTCCATGAAGGATAGAGAACTTCAGGATGCTTTTTTCCCCTCCACTATCTATTGTTTGTATTTCTACTGAATTACCATCGTTTGTAATTCCGTGCTGCATGCACTGATGGGGTGTTCACACTAACCAAACTTCAAATATATTTTATTTAATCAACAGTAGAATTCAGAAAGATATCAAACCCATAAATATGAGGTAAAAAATTCATTAGGAGATATTTTAAATTAGGGCAGAAAACTGCCTGTGAATCAGAGCACGGAAGCAGGCTTATTTTCTTCTTTACAGTGACATGACTGTGGTTGATCTTTGCAAATGGTTCCACAACTACAACTTTGTTCAAATTTAAAACTGAGTATTACACCAATGAAGATTATGTACATAAACAGACAGATTGTCCTTAAAAAAGTCTTCTGATAGCAAGTTTCTTAAGAACACAAAGCAATACGCTTCAAGTATCAGAGGTATCGCAGCGAAGTATTCATTCACTGACATCATCACTAGCTGCCATTATCTCATTAATGGATAATCAGGACTTTGTTTCCTTTAACTAAATGCCTGGTTACAGAATCCTTGTGTAGTATTTAAAGATAGTTTTTAAAGAATTGGTAGATTGAAATATATTATTTTTTTTGCATTAGAATGATGCCCAAGTTGTTCTTAGGAATTTTTATTAAAAATAACCTTACAGCAGCAGGGGATTCTTCAGCAAAGTCAAGCCATCAGCTGTTGCACAGTCTTCTTCACTGGCACCACAAATCTGACCTTTTCTGTTCCTCCAGCGATCTGCATTATTGGCTGATCACTGCTCTGCTTATGAACACAAATGAAGTTTTGACCACGAATGCAATTTTGAAGCAGCCAAGACAGCTTCACTCTAAAGGAAATCACCTTCCCTTCAATGAGGCTAGCTTTTTTCCTAAACCTTTACAGATGGCTGTGGTTCTGTGAAGAGTCCTTAGATCCAGAAACTTCTCAGTAAAAGAACCAAAAGTTGCTTAATAGCACAAAGACGATTTGTGACGGTCTGCATGCAGTTCATTTTCTGAGACTCTGAGTGCTGCTTCCTTTTCTGAACCCAATGGGTTCAAGATGTGCGATGTCTGCTTCCCAGCTATGCTTCTATCTCCTGGATGTCATTATGCACCTAAGATTTATGTTCAACTTCAAATCACGTGCAAGTTTCACACTCTAAGCAGCGATGCCCACAAACATATTGTTCTTTGGAGAACAACTCTCTGGCTCCATAGATACAACTTGGACAGAGTAGTTATGCTCTTCTGCAGCCCATGCACGATCCAGATCCACGATCCCCATGCACTGCTTTCCTAAAATGAGAGCAAAGGAGAACATGGAAACTCTAAAAACGCAGGAACATTATCAGAAATGTGCATTCCAACATTCAGTGTTAGGAAAACACATCAGTAAGTCATCTGAAAAATAAGTCCCAAACCTACTTAAGCTCTCTTAATCTATTTTATTTCAACTAGACAGTCATTAATAGTTCTAAGTCATATTTGTGACTTGCAACCCTCATTCAGCAAAGAGCTTGAGAAGGATTATTACCTCTTTATATAGATGGAGAAAGATAACAGACACAACTAGTTTTAGATATTCTCAAAACTTAAGAGAAAAATCCATGCATTAATATAAAAAATGCAGAGATAAAAATAATGCCCAGTTTACCCCTTGGCTCTCCAAATTGCCAAGCTTCAACTCCCTTTACTACCATAATTCTTTTCCTCCTGTACTGTAATCTAAAATCTGAAAATCTGTTATTGACTATCAGTAACAAACATACCAGTGATACAACATCATTGAAACAAACGAATGCAGCTGCTTACAAACAGGAACACTAAATTACAAATGAAAACTAAGCTTAGCTCAGATTTACCTGCAGAAAAAAAAAAAAGAGGAAAGAAATTAAAGGAGTTTTTCTGCTAAGATGTTTGTATTACCATGCCAAGATTATGGAGTCATTTTTCATTACATATGTACTCATTATCATTGATTATTATCTTCTGGAATACAAAACTGATTTATCAGATGATATTTTCAGCAATTAGAAACTCTCTTGCAAGAAAGATTTAGCACTTCTCTGAAATGTTTTATCACTAATGGTCATGTCGATTCAAGTCACTAACAATGAACAATCCTGCTTCAGTCTTGAAGCCAATGACCCTGCCTCTTTTCCTGTTCCTGACAGAACCATACATTTAAATATATCTGGGGTCTGAGGTGAATGGAAGAGTCAGTAGTATGCATTCTATTTACCATCAGGATACAAGACTGGCATTCCAAACCACCCTCTGGAACTACCTACCTCCTACCACTAAATATATTCAGAACTTGCAACCCTCATAGAATCACAGAACATTAGGGGTTAGAAGGCACCTTGAAAGATGATATCAAGTCCAACCCTCCTGGCAGAGCAGGATCACCCAGCAGGTCACGCTGGAACATGTCCAGGTGGGTTCTGAATGTCTCCAAAGAAAGGAACTCCACAACCCCTCTGGGCAGCCTGTTCCAGTGTTCTGTCACCCTCATAGTGAAGTTTTTCCTTATCATCATGTGGAACCTCCTACACTCCAGCTTGAAACCATTGGACATCACTGAGTAGAGCCTGGCTCTGCCCTCCTCATACTCAGCCTTCACATATTTATAAACATTAATGAGATCATCTCTCAGTCTTCTCTTTGACAAGCTAAAGAGCCCCAGCTCACTTAGCCTCTCCTCAGAAGGGAGATGTTTCACTCCCTTAATCATCTTTGTGGCCCTGTGTTGGTCTCTTTCAAGCAGTTCCCTGAGGTCCTTCTTGAACTGAGGGACAGGAACCTCTCAACCTAGTAACTACACTCCTTCTATACACCTCAGAATACCATTGGCCTTCTTGGCCACAGGGCACACTGCTGGTCCACTGTCATTCTTCTGTCCACCTTGACCCCCAGGTCACTCTCCTCTCCACTGCTCTCCAACAGGTCAGTCCTTAACCTATACTGGTACATAGCATTGTTCCTTCCCAGATGCAAGACTCTGCAGTCTTCATCTGTAACATTACAAGCCCTGCTATGCACCTTTTAAGTACCTGTAGAAGTTCTGGGTAAGTAGGACAAACATGCCCCCCAGTATCTGTGTATTTCAGAACAGCTAATAATGCACATCATACTTTAATATAGTACTCAGTCCAATCTATTCTGTCTTTCCCCAGTAAGCCAGCAGGCAGAAATATCTTCTCTTCTTCAGCCTAATCCCTTAGTTAGAAAAGGAATTCACTACTTTGCTTTCACCAGCATTATGAAATTTGGACTGATCTGTTTGTGGCTTGGAATTTGAGAAGAGTGGTAATTGGGTAGAAGACAACTTAGAGATATAATAACAAGGTTAGGCCTGAAAAAGAACTTTCCACTTTATATGTTGCAGGGAAAAATCATCAGTTTATATAACCACTACCAGGATAGAACCCCATAATTTACTTCTTGAGGCACTATTCTCCTACATTTGTCATTCCAAACAACATCACCTTCCATGGCTGGCTGAACAAAATGGCATGTACACACTCCTACCACTGACTGCAGCATCATTAGTAATCAAAGTGTGCACAATGAGGACCAGTCGGGATTGTCACAACCAGGGCCTGGTTCCCCAGGTGCTCACAGTAGAAGTGTGAAAAAATATAGAGCAGTTCTGTGGCCACAGAGAATACATCAGGTGGGCTGTAGCAATGTCCACAAAACTATTCAGTATGTCTGCACTCAGGTCCCACTGCTGCATGCAATGGATAGAACACACATGCCAGGTAAAAATGGGAAACAGAACTTTAAGAGTGAACTGCTGCATGTAGCAGCACTGGGTTCAACTGGGTATTTCCATGTTCACAAATAGTGCAGAAACTAGTGATAAGTCCTGGGACAAATGAGGTGTTTCAGCCATGACAGTCACAGACAGAATGCTTCAGCACTTCAGGGGCCCATAGGCAATGAAACAAAATGCTTTCTCATTTTACTGAAGTTATATAAATTCAAAGATAATTGCTAAAATACAGAACAAGTTGTTTTGCCACCATTTACACTAGAAAAGGGGAAAAAAAAAACCTCCACCTTTTCAGGAATATTTTTCTCTAATGAAATTCACAGTTTTCTCAAGCCCTGATCACACCCCGCACAAACAAAGAAAGAACACCAAACAAACAAAGAAAATCTCATGCTGGCTGCAACACTGGTTTGATTCAATCTTCAGTTATTTGCAAGCAAAACTTAGAAGTATCCCAAACAAGATTCTCATAAAACCCATTTCAAAGCTGAAACAGAACACTGAAATGGGAATGATCTTCACTGAAACAGATTATTATTTCATGGAACTTAAAAGAAAAAAGTAACATTCGTTAACAATCATGTAGGGGAAAGAAGAGGAAGAAGATTTATATTTGGATTTTCATCAGAGCAAAGCACATGAAAGTTAAACTTGTGAAAAAACATTGCAGTTTGAGAGACAGAAAACAGACAAAAGTTACAATCTTCCAAAAACATTTTTTTGGTTCCTTTCCAATTTTCAATTCACCTGGCACAAAACAGGAGACAATGTGGAGAGCTGCACTGGTAACTGACCTCTTAAATATGGGTGGGTTGGTTTGTTTTTTTCAAACACTGTGAGAATTGCAAGAGAACCAAAAAATTTATCATAAAATAGATAGTCATTTCAGAATTTGTATCATTTCCCTTTTGTTCAGTGGGTAGAGGAAGCACTTTGAATTCTTCAGATAAAGCTTTTGAAAAATATGGGTATTAGCCACTACTGCTTTAACATACTTCCTAAGTGTTCCTTGCAAGCCAAGAACACACAGTGATACCCTGAGAGTAAGACACAGTGATACCCTGAGAGTAAGACACAGTGATACCCTGAGAGTAAGACACAGTGATACCCTGAGAGTAAGACACAGTGATACCCTGAGAGTTCCCAGCCCCTTCTGTCTTTTCTGACTTGGAAAATGGTTTATAGCTTCGATCAGAACACAGGAACACATTATACCCTTTTGTTAGTCAAAGAACGCTAGAATATTGCACATAATGAAGAAATGGCTTTGCTTATTCCAAATACCTGAAGTGTTCTGCATAGAGTAATGAAACTCCTATCTTAATGATAGCTTCTTGCATTTCTTTTTCCCAGAAATCATTGACACCTGACCAAGAAACTAAAATCTCAGGGATCAACTTACTTCTGCTGTTAATTGCACAGAAATAACCAAACAGAAGGCAGCTGCTTTTACTCAGAATGGCAATAAAATGCAAACCTGAAACAGAACTGTTTACCAAAAGGCAAAAACTGAGTCATGCACTGCTGTAACTATATGGCAAGTTACATGCAAGGAGAAGGCTGGTACCCCAGGTAAGGGGTGAAGCCAAACTGTGTTCTTGGTGAAGTCTTCAGACTATAAATATTTTTCACTCTTAAAAGAAGCCAAAACTTCAAAAATCCCTCCAAACCTTCTGGTTGGTTTGCTTGTTGTTTTTTTTTTTTTTCTAAAATTATAATGATAATCCTAATAATGGGGAGAGGAGGCAAATAGCCTTGTATGCTCTTAAGCCTGACTGCACCAAAGCTAGCTCAGCCTCTGCTACTTACTGTTTCCAGGTGTGGCATTACATGTTTGTCCTTCTACCAGAGTTAGCACCAGTGACAAGCAGGACAAAGTGTGCATACCAAAAAATCACTTCTATGAATAGTCTGTGTTTTAATGGAAGTTGAACTAGCAACAGGAATTTAATGAACTTTACAAAGACTTCATTCTCTGTAGAGAAAGCTGGGAGGAAAATAGATGAAGCAACAAAAAACAAACAAACAAACAAACAAACAAATCAGTGAAATGTAAATTCTCTCTCTCATATTGATAATTCTGGGAGAGTTTCTGTACCATAGTTCAGAACAGCCAGAGGAGAAATGTGGAGAAACTCAATTTTTCAAGTGTTACACAAAGACAGCAACTTAATGCCCCGTTCATAAAAATACTACTACTTCCTTTACATAGCAAGGTGAATTCATTACTGAGATAGAAATTCCTACCAATTAGCCTGCGTTCAGGTGGAAGCTGAACAGCTGTCTGATCTGCAAACCTGCAAAGGATCATGTGCTCCTAGGAAAAAAAAACCACAAAACAAAGGAAATTACAAAATTTTGCCCAGTACCATTTCTCTCTTCCTAAAAATGTAAGAAAATTCTAATTCAATGTTTTCAAGTATCAACATTTTTACCAGTATCAATAACACTATCATGTTGAAGATGATACTCTAGAAAAATCACCTGTGTGCAAATCCTAAATTTGATACTGCTTTGGCAGTATGTGTGTAAATCAAGTGTTTGTCACCATGACCAAATTTCTACTCACAAGTGTTTGTTTCTTGCTATTTTTTCTCTAGTTCTTTGCAGCAGCTGAATTGGAAGCAACGTATATAAGGTAACATTCTTCAGATACATCCTGCAGACTAATTTTGCCTTCAGTTATTGATGAGCAACACAGCCTTCTTTCAGCACACAGGGCAGCACCTCTACATCCATTAGCAGCCAACCCAAAATTTTCAACTAGGTGATTTGAATGACTGCACATTTCTCCCAAGCAGTGTTTTTTGAATCCCAGAACAATCATTTTGTGGGTCAGACTTCCTCTGCTCTGCCAAATCCATTCAGGATCAATCAGAAAACACTGAAAATAAAATTGATCCTGAAAGAAAAGGGAAAAGATGCACACTAACACAGAAACCCTCACCAACCTGGAGGCACCTAACACAAACTGGCTTTTTGCAATGTCAGGTTCTCAGCTCACCCAAGTACACCGGAGCCAAGGTAAGCCTTGACACTTAACCTGAAAATCTGGACTGGCTAACTGTCTTGGCTTCCTACAGAGATGATCCAAAAAGTTAAACTAGAGCCTAAGTTATGACTACATCATCTGCCCATGATATAGCAATTAAACTGTCACATTCCCTGTTGGCAATAATAAGAAAAACATTCCTAAAACAATGAAATCAGTAATTATAAACTGTCCAAAACGTGTGTGTGCATAAACAGCAGACTTGATCACTAGAACACCCACATCCTTAATGCCTGAGAAGTTTCCAAAGCTGTTTGTGCAAAGTTGCTCAGTTTTACTTTCCAATTCTCCTACAGGGAGAGTGTCTTGACAAATAAGAGTCTCAAAACGTATCATAGTAGAAATCTGTAGCTATCATGGCCTTATTCTTTGCAGTTATAAACTAATGAATTACAGCATAATGTTCTCATCAGGAAAGTTTCAGAATCGCCAGACTCCTGGATGTCTTTTTAGATCTCACTAAAATGAATGATAAGATAAATGAATTTAAAATGGGAACTGGAGGGGGGTGACACACACAATGTCTGGCTAACACATGGCAGCTTTGGCTACCAGCCAATAACCTGTAGCAATTCATTAATATGAAATATAAAAACACATATAGCTAGCTGTATAACACAGGTTATTTATAACTAGGATTATTTGAGGCACCAACCAGCCTAGACCTTTAGTACAGCCCCTTACATTATTAAGAGCAGACAGATTTTTCAGCATTGTCTGTGGCTCCTGTGACCTTCTACCACACTACTAATGAAAATGCTAGACCTTCTCTAGTTTTGACAAACACTGTGATTTAAACCTCCATGGATTAACAGAGTAAAAATTCACAGGTATTTTTAATGAGATTGTACACACCATCCTAATCTAGGCATCCTTAACTTAATAGATGAGGGGCGAGCAACTGATGTTGTTTACCTGGACCTGAGCAAAGCCTTTGACACTGTTCCACACCACATCCTGGTCTCCAAACTAGTGACACATGGGTTTGATGGGTGGACCACTAGATGGATACAGAACTGGCTGGATGGTGGCACCCAAAGAGTGGCTGTCAACGGGTCCATGCCCCAGTAGAGGCCAGGGACAAGCAGAGTCCCTCAGGGATCAGCCCTGGGACCAGGCTTATTCAACATCTTTGTGGGTGCCATGGACAGTGGCATCGAGTGCACCCTCAGCAAGTTTGCTGATGGCACCAAGCTGTGTGGTGCAGCAGACAGGCTGGAGGGAAGGGATGCCATCCAGAGGGACCTTGACAGGCTGGAAAGGTGGGCATAAGCCAACCTCATGAAGTTCAACAAGACCAAGTGTAGGGTCCTGCAGCTGGGTTGAGGCAATCCCAGGCACAAATACAGGCTGGGCAGTGACTGGCTGGGAAGCAGCCCTGAGGAGAGAGACTTGGAGGTGCTGGTGGATGAGAAGCTCAACATGAGCTCTCAATGTGCACTTGCAGCCCAGAAAGCCAATCAGATCCTGGGCTGCATCAAGAGAAGGGTGGCCAGCAGGTCAAGGGAGGTGCTTCTCCCCCTCTACTCAGCTCTGATGAGACCCCACCTGGAGTACTGCCTCCAGTTCCGGAGCCCCTATTACAAGAGGGATCTGGAGGTGCTGGAAGGTGTCCAGAGAACGGGCACGAGGATGATCAGAGGGCTGGAGCACCTCTCCTATGAGGACAGACTGAAGGAGTTGGGGCTGTTCAGTCTGGAGAAGAGAAGGCTCCGAGGTGCCCTAATTGTGGCCTTCCAGTATCTGAAGGCTGCCTACAGAAAGGCAGGGTATCAGGTAGTGATAGGACTAGGGGGAATGGAATGAAGCTGGAGGTGGGAAGATTCAGGCTGCACATGATCATGTGTTACAAGTATATAAATGCATTAAAAAGAACGGGAATCAAGGGAAAATACAATGGCAGGTCCAAATCCACTGTGTGACTTTTATCATCTCAATCTATGGAAGTTTATTTCCGTGTAAATCAGTAATGTGTACATAGACCAGACTGTCATGAAGATGAGTGCATTGCCAGATAACTGAACTTCCCTACATAAGTTGGATGGAAATTTTCTGAACTTTTTAATGCCTTCTTGCTTGAGGATTAGAAAGGGCAATCTCCACTTTCCTTTTACATCAAGCATTTCTGCTGTGCTTACCACTCCAGAAAAACACAGCTATTAGAAACACACTATCCCTCTCATATTTCTGTTACAATGGATTAAGCACCTCCAAAAATCATTTTCATATTATAAACTCCTCTCTAGGATTTCACATGTAAACTTAGTAGAATGTTTCTGTATAGCATTGCTTTTCTCAAATGGAAACATTTTCTTTCCACATTAAGTGCATCTAACCTGCTCATCTCTAACTAGTTTAAATGCAGATCAGTACTAGTTGTCTGCTGTCCACCTCTCTGATCTTACTATTTTTCACTCCCCTGTTATCTGTTATACATACCTTCATTCTGTCAGTTCTGCATGCCTCATTGATTTTTCTCTCCCTTTTCCCTTTGATTATCTCCACACAAATCTTGACTCCCCAGAGGTGACTACTTCTGAAATAATTCTGAGTAATGGTTTTAAAACAATACTGTATAAAATTCCTGCTGATGAGTATTAACCTCCTACTACTCACTATGCCCAGTCCTCTAGATATAAATTAGATGGAGAAATTGAATGCTTAGCAGAAAATTATAGCTATAAAACCAAGCATTTCACCTACAAAATGATCAGACATCACCACAGCATAAACAGTTGTATTTAAGATGTAAATAAATTGGTATCCCGCAATCATTAACTGATACACATTAAGGCATCTTAGGAATGGCTTGCTGGTACTTAATGATTTTACTAAAGAAAAAAGTCAAAAAGAAAGATGGTGGAGAGAAAGCAACACAATGACATTACAGTATTACAGTATTACCAAGGTTGGAAGAGACCTCAAAGATCATCGAGTCCAACCTGTAACCACAAACCTCACAACTAGACCATGGCACCAAGTGCCACATCCAGTCCCCTCTTGAACGCCTCCAGGGACGGCGACTCAACCACCTCCCCGGGCAGCCCATTCCAATGACGAATCACTCTCTCGGTGAAGAACTTTCTCCTCACCTCGAGCCTAAACTTCCCCTGGTGCAGCTTGAGACTGTGTCCCCTTGTTCTGGTGCTGGCTTCCAGGGAGAAGAGGCCAACCCCTTCCTGGCTACAACCACCCTTCAGGTAGTTGTAGAGAGCAATGAGGTCACCCTTGAGCCTCCTCTTCTCCAGGCTAAACAGCCCCAGCTCCCTCAGCCTCTCCTCATAGGGCTTGTGCTCAAGGCCTCTCACCAGCCTTGTTGCCCTTCTCTGGACACGTTCAAGTGTCTCAATGTCCTTCTTAAACTGAGGGGCCCAGAACTGGACACAGTACTCAAAGTGTGGCCTAACCAAAGCAGAGTACAGGGGCACAATGACCTCCCTGCTCCTGCTGGCCATACTATTCCTAATGCAGGCCAGGATGCGGTTGGCCCTCTTGGCTGTCTGGGCACACTGCAGGCTCATGTTCAGCTTCCCATCAACCAGCACCCCCAGGTCCCTCTCTGCCTGGCCGCTCTCCAGCCACTCTGACCCCAGCCTGTAGCACTGCATGGGGTTGTTGTGGCCAATGTGCAGAACCCGGCACTTGAATGTGTTAAATCTCATGCCGTTGCGCACTACTAATGAATATTTCACATAACATGCTTCATTATTTTCCCTTTTATCATCATGTATATTTACATTCTACTACTTTCTGTCCAAGATCTGTGGAAAAATTTTTAGGCATAGCCTAAAACTCCCACACCTTGCAATTAACAGATAACCACTTATATTTCCCAAGATGATGTAGAGGAATGCAGGAATCTGCACATAACCCTCTCCATCTCCAATCCTTTTACATACCTTGTAGGACAAAATTTCTTTGAACTGATGACTGAAAAAAAAAATTAAAAAGACCAATTCAGTTAATATGTAAAAAAGCAGAGGTGCAAAATAGAAGCATCATTACATATTCAAGCACATATTAAACAAAATATCATTGCCTGTATCCTACAGAAGAGCATTAAACAAAAACCAGAGACTATTACAATTCTAGTTCATTAAAACAGGAAGACTGTATTTGGCATTGTCTTTTTATGTATATATATATATATATATATATATATATCTCATAGTATCAGTCAGGGTTGGAAGGGACCACAAGGATCATCTAGTTCCATTCCTTGCCATGGGCAGGGACACCCCACACTAGATCAGGCTGGCCAGAGCCTCATCCAGCCTGGACTTAAACACCTCCAGGGATGGGGCCTCAACCACCTCCCTGGACAACCCATTCCAGGGCTTCACCACTCTCATGGGGAAGGATTTCCTCCTCACGTCCAGCCTGAATTTCCCCACCTCCAGCTTCATTCCATTCCCCCTAGTCTTATCACTACCTGTTAGCCTGAGAAGTCCCTCCCCAGCCTTCCTGTAGGCCCCCTTCAGATACTGGAAGGCTACAATGAGGTCACCTCGGAGCCTTCTCCAGACTGAACAGCCCCAACTCCTTCAGTCTGTCCTCATAGGAGAGGTGCTCCAGCCCTCTGATCATCCTTGTGGCCCTTCTCTGGACACGTTCCAGCACGTCCAGATCCCTCTTGAAATAGGGGCTCCAGAACTGGACGCAGTACTCCAGGTGGGATCTCACCAGAGCTGAGTAGAGGGGGAGAATGACCTCCCTTGACCTGCTGGCCACCCTTTCTCTTGATGCAGCCCAGGATCTGATTGGCTTTCCGGGCTGCAAGTGCACATTGAGAGCTCATGTTGAGCTTCTCATCCACCAGCACCTCCAAGTCTCTCTCCTCAGGGCTGCTTTCCAGCCAGTCATATTTTACTATTGATAAAAACTCTCTTTTAAATCATTATAAGGTGATGAGATAGATTTCCTTGTGTTTCCACATTGTCACAGAAATACTTTGTATTACACGTCCACAACCTCTAGACATCTATTTTGTTTGTATCACAACCGTAAGGTAGAACTGAGTAGGCAGGCAGTAGGGGGAAGTGGACAGGCTATCATCTCTTATGTTCTATCAAAAAAAGGGGAAAAAGCAAACTCCAAAATGTAGCTCAAGCCAGAAATGAATATTTTCTACATTGCTTTATGATACTAAGTTTCAAAATTTTAGCAAATACAAAGCCATAATTTACAGTCTTGCAGCATCTACAGCAATGGAAGTTTTCTAACATAGTGAGTATTCAAAGTCTTCACAATCTAAAACTGTAGCTGGTCAAAAGTTGAAGAGCCTCAAGTCTATTTCAAACCAGGTCAAAGCAAAGGCACATGCCTGCTAATTTTAGAAGGCTTAAAACATTGCTTCTTCTTTAAGAATACTTATTTGTTTTACTGTGTCACAGAAGAATTACACTAAGAAAATGCTGTTAAATGTGAAGTTTATCATATTGACAAATCCTAAATATTTACTCTCCAAGCACTTCTATAACAGCACATTTTGGTATCATTAGAGAAACAAAAAATATATGACATGGATGCTTCAGGAGGTTTTCAGATTTGTTGATTCCTTTTAGGACAGCATGCTTCAGTTTCTTATTTTAGGAAATACATCTTTAAGGCAGTGCTGTAGTTCCTAGTAGAACTGAGTCTCATTCATCTTGAACATCCAAAATGCAAAGCTCAGCTTTATGAAAGACCCCACAACTCTCCTCCCTCATCTAGTTCTGCCTCAGAAAGCTGCCAGCCTCTTATCTTCTTTCACTTTATGCTTACCTTCTACATTTTATTTATATCGAAGGCATTAAAATTCTTAAGTCTAAGATGTAAGTATCTTCAACATTGCAAATTTGAAGAAGACAAAAATATGTACATCCCAAGGTATTAAAAATATGAACTGAAATACAGGAGGGCTTGTCTACTAGGGCATAAATCAGAAGAGTTTTACAAGCAGTAAACTGTGGTATAAAGCAGACCCATTTATTTAAGCTGATTGCTTACATCTTTTGTCAACACTAAAATGTCAATTACCCTTCTTACAGTGATTTTCATCAGTTTTCTATTAACTCTGTGATTTCAAGGTAAAAGGCCTGGATATTACATCGATTCCCATACACTGTATCTACTTCTTCCATAGTATGAAGTCTTCTGTACTATGAGTAGATAAATCCAGAAAAAATAACCCAACATTATCAATCTGTTTCCTTTTCAGGATTGGTTTGCAAAGAGAAACAGAAGGAAACACTTTCATTGTAACTGTGAACCAGTTTAGCCAGACACTTGCAATGATCCTCAGCTGATTGATTCAATGTAACGTCCTGCATGTGGGGAGGAATAACACCAGGCACCAGTACAGATTAGGGGCTGTCCCACTGGAGAGCCATTCCATGAAGAATGAACTCTGAATTCTAATGGACATCAAGTTATACATGGGACAGCAATGTGCCCTTGTGTCCAAGAAGGCCTATAGTCTCCTGAGGTGCCTCCAGAAGTGTCCAGCAGGTCTAGGGAGGTTCTCCTCCCTCTCTGCTTTGCCCTGGTGAGACCACACCTGGAATATTGTGTCCAGTTTTGGGCTTCCCAATTCAAGAGAGACAGGGCTCTGCTGGAGAGAGTCCAACAGATAGCCAATGGAGAGCTACGAGGATGATTGTGGGACTTGAACATCTGTCCTATGAAGAAAGACTGAGAGACCTGGAGCTGTTTAGTCTTGAGAAGAGAAGGCTGAGGTGGGGATCTTATCAATGTCTATAAATATCTGAAGGGTGGGTGTCACAATGAAGGTGCCAATCTCTTTTTGGTGGTGCCCAGTGATAGGACAAGGAACAACAGGTACAAGCTAGAACACAGGAGGTGCCACCTCAACACTTCTTTATGGTGAGGGTGACTGAACGCTGGAACAGGCTGCCTGGAAAGGTTGTGGTGTCTCCTTCTCCCAAAGACTTTCCAAACCCACCTGTATGTTCCTGCTTTGGCAGGGGGTTGGACTCCATCTCTAGAGGTCCCTTCCAATTCCCAAGATTCTGTGATTCTATTCTCATTTTAGTACTTTCTTCCTTTATTTAAGTTGATATTTCAAGGCCTATCTTATTAGCTTTACCTTCGTGGATATTTAAACTTCACTGTGTTCTGGATGAAGCCATAACAACAAGGGGAGATGACAAAGGCTGCCCGTGCCTTGATACAGTGTTCAATCACCATGTCTGTTGCCACACCACATGCATGCAGAGCCACCTAGAGTGTTAAAAACAAATAAAAAAAGAAAAAAGCAAATTCTTTACAGTAACATTCTACATAAAATCCTGTTGCAGTGGGGCTTTTTGGTTATCTGAATTACTTAAATGTGTGAGGAAGTTTTTGCTATGAAAGCTGCTATGCCAAAGGCCTAGTCCTTATTTCCTCAGTATTTCCTTCCTCTACTTCATATCTAAGGGAACCACCAATGCTGAAATAAGGGTCACTCACCAGAAGCACTTAAAAGGAGGAGCACTGCACTTCAATATCAAATAATTAAAAATGAAGCTCCAGAAAAATATTCAAAGAAGTACTGTGGTAATTAGCCAAAAATTTTCATCAAGCCAAAAGACTTAGAAGAAGGAACTATTTCAAAACTGGATTTCAATTTAGCAGTATGAGAAAGTAACAGATACACCTGAAGGTCATGTTTAAAGCACAACATTTACACATGCATTTCGATCATTAGATTGTAAGGTACTGAGTAAAAACTTTGGAAAACAAGCACAGAAGGGGAAAGTGGTTGGACATGATGATCTTGAAGGTCTCTTCCAACCTGGTTTACTGTATTGTATTAAGTACAACTTGCCCTGCCTTTTTTTTTTTTTTTCCCTCCTCATTCTTTTCTTAGCTCTTGATCTAAACCCAGAATACCACTTGATCACAAGAGCTACCTGAAATCATTGATCTGTGTTTGGGGAACACACAGGTTGCACCCAAATTCTTCATGCTCTCTATAGGAAGACAAGTTACTTCTGTACTCAATAGACTGCAAAGAAAGCCACACAGCTCTCCTAATCAACACCTGTGATACCAAATGTGCCCTCTGAAAAGCCGCTATTACCTTCTCTTCCTTCTTCATGTACTCAGTAACTCAAAGAGCAGGCTTGGTGCTTACACATTGCTGTGTTTTCACTGAAACAAGGACATTTTTGAGGCACATTTTTGATTTTATGCAGCACTGCTGATCTTCAAAACTGCATTGTTTTCTCTGGTTCTTCTTTACTCCAAACTTACAAAAAAGGTTTAAAACTGCAAAGCTCAGATTCTAGGATTTAAGGACATTTTTCAAGGTACAGCAATTGGGAGATAAAATCTTAGCTCTCAGATATAAATTAAAACAAAGAGGTTTTTGTTTGCAGACTGGTTGATGTAAGCTCAGCTAAGCAGACCATTAATCATCAACTGACTGTAAGTGAATACAGATGGTAACAAATGTTCTTGTCTCAGGCAGAACATTAAAACATTAATATGAAAAATAATTTCACAATGCAAAAGTTTTCTGTTCATATGAATTTAAAAACTAATATAAAACTGGTTTTACATCAGAAATAGATTCTTGATATCATAGCTCTTATTAGACTGTCATGGAATAAAATTATGTTACTTCCTCATCTGTCCAAGCAAAAAACAAAGACCAGTGCTTTGCTTGCACATTTGGAAAAGAGACCTTAAAACAGCAACAGATCAAACCAGTAGCTCTGCTGAGCTCATATGAACTTTTACACCAATTAATTTCTTCTTTAGGCTTTTCAGGATCAATTTTTAGTTAAGCAAATAAACATGAAATTCAAAATGGCTTTCTCAATGTACATTAGACTCACTATCTGAAACAAAATAAAAAGCGAGGACTAATGCAGATAATGCATTTGATTCACAAATCCATACATCTCTACACACAGGAAAATGAAATGGCCCCTGAAGAGAACAACAAAGCTACTGCAGTGTAAGCTCATTACCCTGTACTACTCCCCTGGTGCAAAAGCTTCTCAGAACAGCCCAGCGCACATAGGAAAGTGAAGGGAAAAGTATGTTTCACGAAACCTTAGGATCACTTCCATGACCTTAAACAGAAAAGAGCTCAACACACCCCAAAATTACACACCTCAACCCCCAACCAAACCTTACATTTTTCAACTTGTTCTCACACATTAGCTGAGATAACTGTGAGCACTGTAGAAGTACTAAAACCAGCTAAGGTCTCAAAGAACTCTCTGGGTGTTGGCATGTCAATCAGCGCCGCACACAAATGTTTGGAAGCTTTCACTTTGCGGTTGGTGGTTGCACTACAACATCTAACACTACAATGCACCACAATGCTTAGCACACAGGCGCTGCTCCTTTACCTCAGCAATTCACAAGGGCAAAAACTTTATGTGGACTAAGAGAGAAATGGTCAACACATTTATTTT
This sequence comes from Picus viridis, assembly GCA_033816785.1. Lineage (NCBI taxonomy): Eukaryota > Metazoa > Chordata > Aves > Piciformes > Picidae > Picus > Picus viridis. The sequence continues at coordinate 8,365,243 of CM066582.1, read as the reverse complement.
AACCTGCTTTTGAGCTTCTGGCAGATAACAGGTAAGAAAATAGATCTGATGTCAAAGCAGCTACGAAGCATATAAACATGTTTTAAACTAATACCAGAAGCAGAGAGATGGCAACTTCTGCCACATTCATTTTTCTGTAGCTCTTTATATTTCAAGTACTATAACCAACTAATTTCTTGTCATCATGTTCACCCTCACATTTCCATTGTAATGTTTTGCTGAAAATGAAGTAATGCAATGAATGCACAACTTTTTAAGCCTCAGAAGAAAGGTTTAGAAATGATGCACTGCCAAACTTTGTATGTATCCATGCGTTATGGTACTACGTTGTCATTTCTCTATCAGGCCAGCATTTATGACATCATGACACAAAGGCAGATAAACTCTGCATTATCTGTCTTCCAACACATTAAACACTCATGCTACTGGTTAGGAAACCAGCCAGCTCTTGTCTTACATATGGCTGCAAAAGAAAGCTAATTCTGAATTAATGAGCACAACCTGAAGAATGAATTATGTATGGTATGATACAAACTAATTCTGAAGCCGAGATTGATACTGGGCTCCCAAAATGGGAAAACTGCAGGTTTGATAGTTGAATAGATTACAGAGTCAGGTCAATGACAATGAAATCACAGGCCTGGAAATGAAGAATTTCAGAGTGAATTTTTCTGACATACAGAATCACAGAACAGATGTGGTTGGAAGGGACCTCAAAGATCACCCAGTCCAACCCTCAACCCAGTATTATTTTTCATGTCACCACAACTTAAAAAGGGAGAATGTCTAGGCCCAAAGAGTTGTAAGAGAAGTTAAATCCAATTGGCAGCTGGTCACTAGTGGTGTCCCCCAGAGCTCAGTATTGAGGCCTGTTCTCCTTAATATCTTTATCAGTGATCTGGATGAGGAAATTGAGTGCTCTGTCTGTAAGTCTGCAGATGATACCATGTTAAGCAGGAGTGTTGATCTGCTTGAGAGTAGAGAGGCTTTGCAGAGAGATTTAGACAGGCTAGCTGGCTGGGCTAAGGCCAATGAGATTTAACAAGGCCAAGCGCAAGGCCTTTGGGTCACAACAACCCCATGCAAAGCTCCAGACTTGGGGCAGAGTGACTAGAAAGCTGCCTGGCAGGAAAGGACCTGGAAGTGTTGGTCAACAGCCAACTGACTATGAGCTAGCAGTGTGCTCAAGTGGCAAATAAGGTCAACAGCACCCTGGCCTGTTTCAGCAATAGTGTAGCCAGCAGGACCAGGGAAGTGACCGTGTCCCTGTACTCAGCACTGATAAGGCTGCACCTCAAATACTGTGTTCAGTTTGGCATCCAATAAAGACATTGAATTGCTGAAGCATGTCCAAAGAAGGACAGTGAAGATGGTGAAGGGTCTGGAACAGGCTTTGTGAGGAGTAGCTGAACAAACTGGGGTTGTTCAGCCTGGGAAAAAAAGGCTGAGTGGAGATCTTATTGCTCTCTACAACTACCTGAAAGGAGGTTGGATGGAGGTGGGTGTTGCCCTTTTCTGCAAGTAAGAAGTGATATGGCAGGAGGAAACAGCCCAGAGTTGCATCAGGAGAGGTTTAGATGGAATATTAGGAAAAATTTCATCCCTGGAAGAGTGGTTAAGTTTTAGATTGGCTGCCCAGGTAAGTGATGGAGCCACCATCCCTGAAAGTATTTAAATGACATATAGATGTGGTGCTGAGGGACATGGTTTAGTGGCAAACTGGCAGTGCTGGGTTAACAGCTGGACTTGATGATCTTACAGGTATTTTCCAACCAAAGTGATACTATGATTCTACAAATATTCCACTTTCAAAAAATTAAAACTCCATGGAGATATTTCAGTTAGTATTGACTTTAAAAATAGGCTCCAGAAATGAAGACAAGCGCTCCAATGGTCACAGAACTGAAAAAATACATTCACTGAAAATTTTCACTGAAAAAATACAACACATTTCATACACAGAAGTCAGTAGAGTATTCATAAGATCATGATCTTTTGAAACAGATCTCTAGTTCATCCACTGAGGTGTATACAACGATGTAGCACATAAAATAAAGCTAGAGATTCTGAGATTTACACTTGCAAGGACCAGGCTAAAATAATTTATCCTCTCCTCTTTCTTCTGCATTGTATTTGATTTCCTTTATTAAATAAGCCAACCAAATAGTTAAAACAGTACTGTTCACGTGCCATAAACCTTCAGCTTTATATATCCTCAGTTACAGCCAAAACAGGCCATTGGACTGATGATTTAAAGACCAGTCTGACTCACACTGAAAGCTTAGGGCTTACTGCAAAAGGTCCTATTCTGTTAACAGAACATAAAATGAGACAGGAATTTTTACAGTTACAAGGGACTATTTATGCCTTACTCTTCCTGCAGAATTCTGCAGAATTCCTACAGAATTCTGAAGAGGGCATTCATCTCATTTGCTTTCAAGGTCTAACACACATGCTTTGAATCAGTTTTCAAATCACCCAATTTGCTCTTGCAGAAACAAATTCCTGCTTTGGTCTGCTCATTTACAGTTAACTGGGGGTCAGATTGTCACCTGCTGACTACAACAGGAGTGCTCAGCATGAGTCTTAAAAAAATGAAATCATTCTGCCTGAAGTTATGCATTGAGTACACATGTACATCATCAGTATAACATTCTCTGCCATGATAGTTCCTTCTCAGTTCAACACTGCATACTCTTGAGTGGTTTGCTTTATCTTAATATAGTTTTACTGTCACCTAACTACGTTTCTCATCTCACTTTATTGTATTCAGGCTTAATTTGAGCAACAATAATATTCACTTCCTATCTTCAAATTATTACATCCATTAAAGAACCACTAATTTTAAAACAACCTGATTAAACCATGAATCTACCCCACATTTTCATCAACATGGTCAGGCAGCCCTCATATTTTTGTATGTGATTGGAGTAGACACCTCTCTCTTCACTCATGTAATATAAAAGTGATGCCAATCTGAAACAAATAATAAATACAAAACTAATAATATAGATTAATGTAGAAAGGGTGCTTCACATAGCATCAAAAATACCTACCTCTAAGGACATACAGAGCTTTCTTCTCTTCAATATTTTAGTTGCTTTAAGAGTAATTAAGCTGATATGAAAGTTCTGAAGTGGAAAAATTATAATCACTTACCCCAATATTAAAAGTCCCATTAAAATAGTCCATATTTGCTTGAATGAACCAAATATTGTTTAAACCTAGTTCATCACTTCTGTCTTTAGCATGGATCAGAGACAACTCCTTGTTCTCTATGAGCACCACCTAGATTTCATACACAGAGAACATAAGACAAAAGAGAACTGAGAAATAAAAGTACAGCATTGCCAACAAGCACAAAACATTGTCATTTAGTTGAGAAATCCTCTGTATTATTTGTGGCATAGCCTAAGATTTCAAAAAAATGATTAGCAGGAAAGTCAACCACAGTGAAAGGCATTTAATACTTGTCAATATCAATCAGTTTGCAAATATTTTATCTTTTCCTATAACTTCCCCCCACCTCAGAAAAGCACCACACACATTCTAAAAATTGACGTTTCAAATTTAAGCCCTCTCCTGAGACAACTGTGTCTTGATATTTATTCTCCCTCTGTGCAACATTTTTAAAGGGGATTATCAGAGACCAAAAGCTCATAAAGTCTGTACTTCTTATTCAGAATTTACCTGGCATGATGGCATCATATGAGCAAGAACAATTCCAACATGACCCTGTGAAAACAAAACCAAACAAAAATCTGAGTCACCTCTCAGGTGCCCCCAGTCACTAACTCATAACATAAGCATCTTCTAACCAGTCACAGAACCACTGAAATCAGCTAAAACATTAGTGTTTGTACTTCTGGTTTGGGTAGCGACCACTGAGAACTGAAACTATAACAGCTGAAATAAACTGTACCATGTAAACACAAATATACATTACCCCTCCACTGCAAAAATCCACAATCACATCTCCAGGCTTAGCCAGCTTTGTCACCACTGACACCAAATTATTCAACTGCTGCTGCTTCCTCAGAGCCCGGTCTCTGGACATCTTTCCTGGGGATGGCAGAGAAAACACCAAAAGTAGTCATCACCAACTCTCAATGTTGATAATTTTACATGAGTAACAGCAAAGCATTGCAAAAGATAGTTGTGGCCAAGACTAAAAACTGGCTGGAACACTTGGGAATCTCAATCCACTTTGACCTAAATTCATAAACATTTGGCAGGGCTTCTCTACACCTTTAGCACATCTAAAAAAATCCATTCCAGTACTTGCTGTTAACATCTTCTTATATAAACTTACTATAAATTAATCAAATTGGTATATGCTCTAGGCCGATTATATTCCAAACCTGTGAATCATACCCAGAAAGAGAGCTGAAGTCCACTTACAGCAAGGTTGACAAAATAAATCCTTATTTATTACATCTCTACACTCTCCTTAAATAACTTGCTTTTAAAAGTTGTACTCTTTCTCCTGTCAATTTTCACTTTTCATGATAAGCAGCCTCTGTTTATTTAAATGAGTGTCTGTGCAAGGAGGTAGTTCTCAAAGTGACTACTCCTGTCTGGCTTTCCATCACAACTGTATCACAACCAGAAATGGAAAAAAACTATTAATTTCTTTCTTTCTTGAAGTCCAACATACCATTGCTTCAGATATAATTAGTTTCAGTCAGCACTTACATATTTGTTAAGATGCACTTTGTCTCAGTGGGGCTAACAGAGTGCTGACACATATATTTAATACAGTTCTTGTTTGTCCAAAGAGCAGGGTTTGACAGAGATATTGACAGCACAAATATTTGTCTTTACATGAAAAAAATGTACTGAAACAACTCTCCTGAATGAATTTTTATGAAGGAGGTTTAGGTGTACCAAACAATCCTAATATTTTCTCATGGACAAGCATGTTAACTGCTTGGAGCACCATGGTATAATTGAGTATGGGCACTCTCTGGTTGAATTCATTAACTCTATCTATTAAAAATACACAGATTTTACCAGTACTGAGGAACAGTTCAGAATAAAACCCACAAATCAGTGAAGTTTCCTGGTTACTACAAAAGCAGCAGCAGTCTCATCATCATAAAAAATTAGCATTTCTTATACAGTTTGTTTAAATATCTATCCTGAAAACTTATTCTGTTGTCTATTTTATTTTAAATAATATTTCCCTTTACAAATAATTAATCAACTTGAACAAATATATCAGGTAAAATTATCACTACATTGCTCTACATAGATTAAGAAATCAAAAGAATCACTTTTTAAGATACTACATTCTATACTGCCAGGACAAAGAAAAGAGAAAACTGTGAGCAGAAGGCAGAGGTAGTAAGGTTCATTCTGTGTAGATATTGTACAGGCAGTCACTGGGAAAAAAAAAATCAAAACCAACAGAGAAATGAAGCTTTTAAAAAGTACTCCTTGGTGACTGGACTGTATGGTCACATCCTGGCCTGTATCAGGAACAGTCCAGCCAGCAGAAGCAGGGAGGTCATTCTGCCCCTGTACTCTGCATTGGTTAGCCACACCTTGAGTACTGCGTCCAGTTCTGGGCCCCTCAGTTTAGGAAAGATGTTGAGTTGCTGAAACGTGTCCAAAGAAGGACAACAAAGCTGGTGAGGGGTTTGGAGCACAAGCCCTATGAGAAGAAGCTGAGGGAGCTGGGGTTGCTTAGCCTGGAGAAGAGGGAGGGAGGTTGTAGACAGGCGGGAACTGGTCTCTTCTCAGAGGCAACCAGCATCAGAACAAGAGGACACAGTCTCAAGCTGTGCTAGGGGAGGTTTAGACTGGATATTAGGAAGAAATTCTTCGTAGAGAGAGTGATTGGCCATTGGAATGGGCTGCCCAGGGAGGTGGTGGAGTCACCATCACTGGAAGTGTTTACGAGGAGACTTGATGTGATGCATGGTGCCATGGTTTAGTTGATTAGATGGTGTTGGATGATGGGTTGGACATGATGATCTTGAAGGTCTCTTCCAACCTGGTCTAGTCTGGTCTGGTCTGGTCTATTCTATTCTATTCTATTCTATTCTATTCTATTCTATTCTATTCTATATTAAAGTGTGTACTACTTAGTGAAAATTAAGACATGGAATGAACACACTCTCTTCATTTCTTACCGACTTTGTAAGTATAAAATAATGCATTTTACAAAACTAAAACCTCTGCTACATTTCAAACACTTCTTTACACTTTGTGAAATTTACATCTAGAAGAGTTTCAGGAAATAAAGCTTACCAATGACAAAAATGTGTAGAATGACTGTGGATATGACACCTGTACATTAAGTAAAACGAAAAATGTATTGTAAGGAATCACATCTTTCCCATGAGTAGACCCCAGGCAAAGCCTTCTATAAAAGATTATAGAAGAAATTCTAATTCCTTGCATGCCAAGTATCTATTTCAACTGCTCCATAAATTGCTTGTAATTCTTGCTTCCATTTGATAAACTAATGTTCAAATGTTCTCAACACCTGCGGTTTTAACTGTAGGTAATGGAAGATGCAGTAATTTTACCATGTGAAAAACCAGTCTCTTAGCTAGAAAGTCAGTCAGCTTCTGACATCAAGTAATTTGTTAGGCAGACAGGAATTGTGATATTATTACCTACAGACCCCAATCCCTACAAATCACATGGCTACATCTTCTGTGTACAAGTATATGTATGTATATATGCTTGCCCACATGCAATCACAAGGGTTTGCTTCAGTTTTAAAAAGCAGCTGCTGTCTTTCACATAGCTTTACTGAGGCTGCTGGAGCAATAAATGAAAACAATCCAGCAATCTCAATTGTATTTGTCTGCTGTATCATATGTGTAAAACACAACTGTGGCAAGGGGTACACAGTGAACAGGGATATTTATCCTGATAATGCAGGCTACTACTTGGGTCTGGTTTTATCAATCAACAGATCTTACCAGGTTTGTTTTAATTATTTCAGTTCTACCTGATGAAGTATTTAAAATAGTCATTGCTCTCAAAGCAGCAGCTTCCAGATGCCTTCCCCTGCAGCAAGAAACATTTGACTTCTCTCGCCTGATAAGCACATTAGCAGCCAAGCAAGGCCAGACCTCCCAACAAATACACTTTACTTAGAGCCCACTGAAATCTGCATCTGGCCATGATTACACAACTGTAAGAGGTGTGACTGCAGCTTAGATAGGTGAATCTGAGCTTGCTTTAAACAATCCAGCTTGGACTGGACATAACACTGCTGTGACAGCTCTGTGTTTAAAGCAAGTTAGTCTTACAAGAAAACTTCTTTGGCTCCTATGTTACTAAAACCAAAGCTACGAACTTAAAATTAGCTCAGGTATTGTTCAGAAATTGCAGGCACACATCTAACTGATACTGCAGGTCCAGAACGAGTGGGCAGCAGCAGCAGGCACAAACAGCAAAAATAGATGTAACTCCTGATCAGTACTGGATAAAAATTTTATGTTCAGCTAAAACCAGAAAAGTGGGTTTTCCAAAAGCATGATAAAAAAATAAACAGAGGGGGTTTTGTTTGACAGAATTCAGTAGGGTCTTATCCTTTCAATCTCAAGACAGCGAAAGCACACAGAATTCCTTACTTATAAATACACTGTGAAGATAAAGTCAATTCTGTTCTCAAAAATGGGTTTGAACATAAAATTTGCCTTGTGAGTTTTGGTGTCCTCATGTACACTGTAACTCATTTTTAACAGGGGTTAGCTCTCAGAAGCATTATGTTAAAAACAAACCAAAGCAAAAACAAAACAAAAAACCCCCAACCAACCAAAAAAAAAACCAAACCACATTCAACCAAACCTTTCATCTTCACAAACTGGTATCCTTCCTGTTTGGTGGAAACAAGTAACAAAAGTATTTAAATATCAATTGAGATATAAAATTGCAAGCTCCCTTGGTGGAAAGCCTTCAGAATTCAAGGCTTCCTGAGCTCAAATAACTGCTGTAATTAATTTAATGGGATTTGCTGTAAATGCCTTTTTTTCCCCCCCCAGGTAGCTTTTGTATCACTCTCTCATATCCACTTTCAACTTCAATCTTCCTAATTGCAAGAGGAACCAGGCAGACAATTTTGTTTCCAATTCCTGCCTCTCAACAGGCATTAGCACGAACATTCTGAGCCATTTTCCTGCACGGTGCTGAAGGACAGACCACACCTGCTAGGCCACAAACAGCACACAAAAAAATCTATGCAAGCAAATGCTCTTAGTTTGTTATACAATTTCTCTGTCCTTATCCTCCCCCACTTTTTTTCTGAAAAGCTTGGGATTTATTAATACACCAAGTACACCCCCTGAAAAATGCCATCAAGTTTTCATGGAGAGCAAAGTTGGCCAAATAGATCCTAGGAGTCACTACAAATCAAAAAGCAAGGTTTCATTAGCAACCTCATTACTGCTTATAAATATGTAAAGGGTGAGTGCCAAGAGGATGGAGTCAGGCTCTGCTCAGTGATGCCCAATGACAGGACAAGATGCAGTTACACAAGATGATGGCAAATGTGTTGCCTCTCTGAGCAGTAACAGCCCTGTTAGTGCAGTCTTAAATGAAAAATCCTTCATCTCTACTTTGTCTACCATTCCTTTGTCTCTACTACTTCTTTTTGGGATCCTCAACTTATTTCTCTGCAAGCTGTTACATTGCACCATATGAAGTAAGTCTCACTCTGCTTATTCACATGTGCCCCAGTGCTGCATTTCACATTTACAGTGTCTCCACACAGCTTCCTCCTTGGATTTCTAAAGACACTAGGACACTGCCTCATCTACCAAACCAGCATTTTAGGCCATAGAAACGGAATTGCTTCATACTTAAAAAGACTGCTTGCAATGATTCTTCTAAGTTTTCATGTGCACATGGCCATGACTGAAGCCCTCAAAGTGTAAATCATTTCCAGCTATAAGTTTATAAGTTAGTATGCAAAACTCAACCTAGAAGATAAGCTTTACTACTTGTATCATTTTCCCTAATTGTGGATGTGGCATTCAAAGAACACTAAGGTACAAAAGGAGCTGGCAGGTGAGCTGAAAAACATCAAAAGGAAACATAGGTAATGTAGAACAGCATTTACAGTGAGCAATCTCTGCTTCCTAACTCTCCCACACAGGTGATTCAAGACAATCTACCATGATTTTTTCATTCTCTGAGAAACAGGAGCTTGCCCTAGGTGATCCTGCTTTTGGCAGGTGGGTTGGACTCATTGATCTCTGGAGATCCCTTCCAACCCCCTAACATTGTGTGAATGTTCCTGAGAGCTAGTAACATTCATGAAGTTACTTCTGTGCACACATGTAAACCAATGGCCTTAGCATTTGGGTGGGTGGAAACAAAAAAAACCCACCCATAACATGCCAAATAAAGCCTATGAACTATCTCTCTGGAGAATGTATAGTCTGCACTTTCAGTCAACAGATAGGGTCAGAAAAGAAATCTCACAGTACACATTCTTTACTACATAAAGCCTTTTATGATCAAATGTAGTGATATTTTAGCTGCAGTTAAGGGAGTAGGAGGAGAGAATGCTACAGCGCATGGTTTAAAACATATAGATATAGGGCAATAACAAAAAGGACAGGAAAGACAACTACCTCCATGAGGCTATTTTATTGGGTTTTTTCCAGATAGGAGTCTCTCCTGATCTTACTATCCAATCTGCTCTTTCTTAAGGCAAGCACTGCAAAACAGCTTTATCACTTAAGGCATAAACCCCTCTGTTCATCTCATATACACTATCTTGGTAGAGTCTCAAAAGGTCAGACAGCTATAGAAGCTAACCTTTGACAACCTAAGCAGGAATTTGGCCTGCTTCATTTTTTGTATTAAGGATTTCAAGCAGCAAAAGAATGTCACCTTAAAAAAAAAAAAAAAGAGATCAACAAATGCCAGTAGAAATAAATAAAAACAAAAATAAAGTTGGGCTCCCCTAAATGTAACTATGTCCTACTTACAGAAGTTTTTGGTTTGGTTTTGCTGTTTAGCTGCTGTTGGCTTTTTTGATCCTCCAAATAAATCTTCTGAATAGCCAGCAGGAAACAATTACACACAGGCATCTAACACTATTTGTGCACATCTAATCTAGTCTTTACTCTATTTTAAAACTTTTTGATACTGGATTATCAAATCTCTGTATGTACTCAAATTAATGAGTGTTGTCCACACTGGTATGTATTTGCTAGAACCATGATTGCTCTTCAAAGTTTTTCACACTGTAATATTGCCAACAGCAAACTTCAGACAAATCATGTATCAGAACCTTTCCTAGAATACTAGCTTAACCCAAAATTGTGAGCTACTACTCCTTTAAGCTGACCATGTTCATACTTCTCATTCTGAAGCCCTTGAGATTCCTATTTTCAAGCTACTGTTCCATAATCACAAAGATTAGGAAGCTCTTTTGTTCTAAAATGAAAGCAGGCAGTAGTATACAATCACAAGAGTGAAAGAAAGATACCAAACAGTCATGACAGAACTGTGAGAAAAAAAATGGCATTGCATTAACCCTTCTTTCATTTATTTTACTCACATTTATTCATACACTGCCTCTCCTGCACTCCTCTTTACCCTTCACCTTTCTCCCTTACTCTCACTTCTTTAGGGTGAAGATGCCATGAAGAGAAATCACTGTGTTCAGAATTCATAAGTAATTACAGGGCCTCACAACTGACCCCACTGGACTATGTGACTGCTTGGAGTCCCTTCCAACCTGAATTACCCTATGATTCTTTGATTGGATTTGTTACAGGTAATACGAGGGCCAAACATCTTGCTCAAAGAGCAGGTGTCAAACAGCACAGCAGACAGATTTCTAACAGCTTTACAGCAATGTTGTTCCTTTAAATTTACTTCTCCTGTCCTCCCTCACCTTAGCTCCTCTGTTTCTGCTACCTGAGCAGTCAGCCCTTACGCCTTTATCTTAATCTCCTGTGCCGAAATCCATCTATCACTTGAGTAAGATGTGAGAAAGAAAGTACATCAATACAAACCATAAGAAGTGAAAGATGATAAAACCTTTTGGGACAGGATAAAGGAAAGGGAAAAGCACGCTCTGCTGCTGTACTAAATGTGGGCAAGGTCTCTCACTGTAAAGGAGAGCCGTGCCATCTAGGTGCAATATTGTACCAAATCTCAGTAACATGCAAGCTTGTGAGGCTGCTCGCTCTCCACAAAAGTTCTTCAGAAGAAGATGTCACTGCCTAGTGAGGAAAAGAAGACTCAAACTATTTCTTTACTAATATAGTGACTGACAGCTACTGTCGTGCTGAGAAACAGCAACAGCTAATTCCTGAAGAATTCAGTGCTCACCAGGGGCTAAGAGAGGCTTACTCTTGCAGAAATGGGAGAGCTCTTTCCCCAGCAGGAACCAGAACCAGCTCCTGCTGAGGTCAGGACAAGGGCCAGAAGCCCTTGCCACCTACATTCACAGCTGTTCATCAGGATCTTGCCTCCAGGGGACCAATTCTCTTAGCTAAGAGGCAAGCTCCTGACGGCGCAGGCAGGAACACAGCAGATTTCCCTTTCTGAGCTCCCTATGCTGAATATCTATAACTGATTGTGAAGGGTAAGAGCTAAATATATCTGTAGAGTCAGGAGTAGTGAATCACAAATAGTCAAAGGAAAGAATGGAAGACACCTTCTGATATACATCTTCTCATTAATTCCTATTGTAAAGTCTAAACAAGCACACACAAAAAATTAAATATTCAATATATTAATAACTTGGAGGATTCCTTTCTCTGATTTATTTATCAATAAGAGACAGAGCCTGAACTAATAATTCAGAAATAGGAAAAGCTGGCTTAGAAGACAGCCATGATTTAGCCCTCCTGTGTCAAGGCAGCTGAACAGCTGGCTGCTGGGCAAACTACAGTGCCTTCGACTTCACTTTATACCTCATGCCTGTTGACTGTACTAAGAGTAATGGCTGGAGGAATCCCTCCAAAACACTTAGCCTGATGAAAAAGAATGTCACCCTTTAAATTTCATCCTGCATTTTAGTCATTACAAAAAGGGCTTGATGACCAATTTATAATTAATTTTAATATGCAAACAACCACATCATTTCACAGTAGCTGGATATGACTTCCAAAGAAAGGAACTCTAGTTCACACAAAAAAGCCAAGGGTAGAGGCTTCTACCTTGTCTGATCTACACTACAATTACCAGAGCACTTGTAGCTTCATCCTATGTAAATCTGCAGTTTATGAAAATTTTATTCTGGTCAATCAACTTTCCTATATTAAATGAGCGTATCTGGTACTCATATGGTTTATGTTAGTTAGAAGGGCTGAAAAAACAGTCAAGAGTTCATAGGAAATATAGGAACTACATGACTCAATCGTAAGGTTTTAATTCAGTAATACTAACTGTTTGACCACTTATTTTCTCTTAGCAAATTTGAGGGGGAAGAACTGACATGACCCAATTTAGGCAATTAACACAATTTATTCCTTTGAATACCTGGCCAACAGGGATATTTTCTATACAGTTTTGAAGTCAGTCACCAGCTTTGGATAAGTGCTCTTTTAATCTCTGACACTGAAACCCAAGTATCTATTTTCTGACAGGTTACGGGTTTACTGCTATAAATGTTGATGGCCAGAACTAAAGTTTGGACTGCTTTCTATAATAAAAAAATCCTTTTGATATAAAAGTACATATGACAGATTTATTTTTTTTTTAATAAATAAATAAAATTATTTTCAATTGTCATTTCTCTTCCCTTAAGTCTTTTCTCTCCAGTGCTTTCTCATCCTATGAGCACAAAAAGAGCAAGCCACAAGTGGCTGAGATAGCACTACTCTGGTCATAATTAAGTTCCTGTTACTGAAGGCTAGCTGTGCAATTTTGCAGGTTGCATACCACAGCCAAGTACAGTTGCTAAGTAGTTCTTTGATGTGTTTAGGCTGCTCTGAGTATCCCGTTTGGGTCAGAACCAACAGATACCTCAGAATTCTCAGATTTGAGGAGTTCTGTAACTGCATAGCACAAGACCACTAGCTAAGTAACTATGACATTTACTATTATGAACGAAACAGGCTTTGATATCCCCATCACCTTCAGAGCTACTAGAATCAGGGCATTTTGCAGAATGCTTGTCTTTAAACTCCTCCTCTTCAATAATCTAAACCACCTATTCAAATCCTTCTAAATTAGGTAAAGCACAAATTCACTATAACCAGCACAAGCTAATTATAATGCAGTGGACAACAAACCTCTGAAATTCATGGAATAAATATCTACTTTTTTCCTTTAAACAAACAGAAATAATGGTGTGATCATCTGGATCACACTTCACAGCAACAGTCATCCACTACAAATAAAAGCTACTTCACAGAATCACCAAGGTTGGAAGAGACCTCAAAGATCATCAAGTCCAACCTGTCACCACAGACCTCATGACTAAACAATGGCACCAAGTGCCACATCCAATCCCCTCTTGAACACCCGCAGGGATGGTGACTCCACCACCTCCCTGGGCAGCCCATTCCAATGGCAAATAACAGAAAGATTATGTAAAGTTAAACAATCTGGCCACCAACAGAAATTTTTCTCAGCAGATCAAAAACATGCAGACAATAACATTTTACATCAAGTTTATAAAGGGAAAATGTAATAAAATCTCAACCTGTTTTAATATGTTTCTAAAGGACTACACATATGGAGCAGCACGGAAGCATCAGCTTATGTTAGACAGCACTTATCCACAAATATGTTCCTAGCAGATTTTCAGAACAAGCATAAAATATCATTTAGAGACAATTTGGATGTATCAATCCAGAAAGCTGCCTAAAGATAGAAAATATTTTAATTTTAGTTAGTCCAATGTATGGCTATTTCAGAAACTCTGGTGAAAAACTAATCATGCATTCAGGTTTCCACTACAAACACACATGCCTGTGAGAAAAGAGCAAGAGTCTTTCCTTACCAACATTATCAAGAACAAAAGTACTCTAGCATGCAAAGACTGTCCCAGGTTAACTCATTCTTATGAAATCCAAAAGAAAGGCAAAAATTTTGTTTCCAAGACAATGAATAGATACAACTGGCACTTGTTGCCTAATCAACAGTTCTAATAAGAAAAAGCTCCTTTTAGTTGTGTCTTAAGCAGCTTTTCACAGCGTGGCCTTTTGTATTATTCTTACATTGTTTATGAAAGCAAATAGCCAGGAAAATCCCTTCAGATACCTTTGAGACAGAAACCAGGATTTAATGAAACTGTGGGCACCAGCCCAGCCTTGTACTCCAGTCTCCCAGGCTTTACATACGAAGAACATCAGGAAACAAAGGCACAATTTCATCTGGCCCTTCTGTAGCAAGCAACTCTGAACAGCTGGCTGCTGGACAAACAGCAGCGCTTCCAGTTTAGCTTTGCATGGCACTTCTGTTCCCTGTGCAAACTATCAGCATTCTTAAGCCCAACTAACTAAACATTAATGTCACCCATAAACTTAGTTCTAGCATAAAAATTCTGTACTAAGTAATTTAGAGAAGGAAATGGACAATAGCATCTTCCTGCTCTTTATGTTCTCCCTTTGCAGAAGGCAAAACAGTAGCACATTTCTCTCCCTCATCTCCACCGTATATTTTAGTTACTTATTACTCATGAACAAAACTAAGCTAGCAGTGTTGAGGGGATGGAGGGAGACAGCAAAACCAGACAGCACAGACTGATGTCATTCAATCAGCTTGCTGAATTCCCATAAATATTTGAGAAATTGATCTGAAGCCAACAGAAATGAAACATTATGAACTCTTTTCCAATATAAATTAATCAGCTCTGTCATCTAAACTGCCTTCAAAACAGCCATCTGCCTTCAAAAACTTTAAGATATATATAATACATACATACAATCTACTAATCACCAGAAAGTAGGTTCATCAAAGATCTGCCTGAATAAAAATGCACCACTAAACACAGTAAAATCATGAAGTAGTTAAAAAATAGTATAGAACATATACCTAAGGTGTTTAAACAACAGGCAAATATTCATAGGGCATTGTGTAGAAAAGGGTCTCTGACACAACCTTTAGGTGCCAGTATGATGACAAAGGAGCCAAAAGCTGGAAAATACACCAAGAAAACAGCACAGCAAACCATCACAGCAATGATTTTTTTTTTTACATGAGGCCTCTGGAATTATTCTGATACGACCTCCTGATCCAGTTTGAGCTACCAGTATGACTTGATCAAATCTAGCCAGGTCCTAAAAAACACCAGGCATGCAAAATTTCTTCCTTCATAGATAATGTAAAATTTTGAACTTTTTGTTTTCTCAAGCAAGAAATCACAGAATTTACATATTGATAAAAAGCTAGTAATTACTGCACTGCTCTTTACTATTCTAACCAGGGAAATCAAGCAATGCTTCTGCTAGAAAGACGACAACAAACTGCTAGACATACTCAAATGTAGCACTGTCTGCAGTGTTCCAGCAAGGACTAATGAATACCACCAAGCAAGAGCAACATAAGATACATAAAAGCTCCGTACTGCATGGATTGTTTGGTACATGTGAACGAAGTTTGTCACACGTGTGCACTGACACATTTGGCTTAAGCAAATACATATGAAACTCAGAAAGCAACACAGTCACCTATTTCAGGGCCACTTCAATTGGGTTCATAGTTTGTCTTATTTCTTCTCCTATTTTTTCTAATTTTTCCTATTCACTATCTCCACACAGAAAACCCTGCAAGATTCCTACTGAATCTCACTCTACCTACACTAAAAATACTGACAGGCAGAATTATTTCTCTGGACCTTAAACTGTATGGCAAATTGAGAATGAAAGATCCCCATAAAGCAGGTCACAAGGAAATCGAAGCTCCTTAGAGTAGCTGAAAGAAATTGAGAAACATGGACATCCTTCACCTTGGCATGGACACCACCTGTGAGAGCAAGGCACATACTCCTGTGGTATTTCTGAGACACAAGTTCTGCAGATGACTGAGCCCTTAGCGCAGCACGAGCATTCAGAGAAGTGTGAGCCAAAGGGGTATTGTCATTGCAAGCAAATTCTGCTCAAGGCCAAAGACAGAAAACTGTTTTGACAGTAATTTGAGACAGACAGCAGAGCACAAAGCCTAACCTACAAAGAAGAGTCATCAGTCAGTACTGCTATATACAAGTATAATACTTAAAACGGGCATTTCTGGTGTAAGAGTGGGATTATTTCGAGGCTATTTTATGGGATTATTTTATTTAGATTAAGCCACTTCTTGAGTAAACCAAACTGAAAAGAAACAAAGTCAGAGCAAGCATCTCTTATCATACCAGAACTATATTGTAGAGGAATTCTTTTTCAAAGGATAAGTGTTTCTTACAATACAACAAAGAAGATTATATGTGACCACAGGAGTATCCATAACTGAGCATCCAGTGATTTTAAGGAGTATTTTTAATTGCAAAATCCAAGAACCTGAGATAGTAACCACAGCATCCACCATGTACCCAGTGCAACAGTGAGTGCTGGCAGGGAAGTGCAATACAGTCTTCAGCCTCTAAAATCTGAGGAAGGAAGACAAAGCAATCGATGGCTCTCAATCAGTTTCCCCCCTTAAGTACAAAGTAGTCTGATAATCAATGGCTGTTGTAAAGCCTGTTTCTTCTCTTTTATTGCAGCTTTATATAAAATTAGAATAACAAAGTATGCTTCTAATTTTACTCATGCTACAGCTGCTAGATGCCTTAAGAATAGACCACATTCCACCAGGTTTGTTTTTCCCATAAAGCTATTTTGATCTAATGACTAAAAAAATACAAAGTTAGTTTTGTGGGAGGTTTTTTTAATGAATTAATTATTACTAAGTTGAAAACACTTCAGAAAAGTAACAATAAAACTGAGTCGAGGACTATGCTCTGCCCCTCTCTGACACACAACAAAACCAAATCAAATGAGAAATTAATGGATTATGAAACATTTGACCATGCAGCATATTTGTGATACAAAACTGAAGGAATACACTAAATGGAGTCTTTTAAAATTTATTTCTTTGGCTTTCTCTATATTGCACAGTAGCAAATCTAATTGTACTACCTTAAAAAACAACGAAATTAAAGCTGTGATTCTACTGAAGCTCTTGTTGCTCAGTTCTCACACACAACCTCAAGAGGACTGCTCCTACATTTACACAGTCTTTGCTTGCTTGTAATAGGGAATAATAACCTCTACAAGTCACTGTAAAAGTTAAATTTACTAAATAAATGCCCAAACCAAAAATATGTTTCCTTATATCTTTTTAACCAACATAAAACCACTGGGTTTTAAGCAAGTATTTCCCTATGGTATTTATTAAAATGATGAACAACTGGAATTAGGTAAGAAAAATTACCTAATTATTAAAGATTAACTTATACTTGCAGGACCTTCAGGAAAAATTACAGCACAAAACTTGCACATCTCCCTGATAACAAAATCATAAACATCTGTATTTGTAGAGATCTGCATGTTTTGAATTTGCCAGAAAAACAGATGAAGCTAGATCTACAAACAACCAGTGTCCTGCAGAAAGTCACCTACAGTGATTTTCAGCCCTACTGTTTGCCCTTTCACAAGCTTACAAACCAATCTTTAAACAAAATTTCTGATCTTATGGCTCAAATGGAGCTCAACATTCATAATCTTGGCCATGTGCTCTACTTGCTCCCTACCAGCAGAATCAGCTGTGGCTGTACTCTTTATGTCACAGTTCAGAACACAGAGAGATGTACAATACATGCACTAACCATAAAACAAGAAAAGAAAACCCAAAACAAGACAAAAAACACAGAAAGAACAATCTAACCTTTGTTTACAAAGCAATTAAGAACCAAAATGTCAAGAAAGCTTGACTGAAGCCATGATTTATTCTCTACATCACATCTTACTTAAAGTCATATAAAATAAGTTACAGACAATTTATAGTTCCAACGTACATCAGCTAGGCTAAAGCATCCACTAACAAGCACAAGCAGAGGAATGTCAAATACGTGCTGCAGATAAGATGGAAAGTAATCCATTTGGCAGATGTTTTTTTGAATAGCATAGAACATAGGATTAAGAACTGTTCTGTGTCAGCTCAAACTGGTTTTTGGGGGCTGGTTTTGGAAGGACAGATTATTTTAATTAAGAAATCATTTCCAGTCTTTTGCAAAACCAGATGAGAGTACAGTGAAGAAATTATAGTAATGTTTCATAGAAGTGGTACAGCACAGACTGTGCCCAAAAAGATGCATTAGAGAATATAGGGACACTGACAATTCTTAAAGATCACTGTATACCTGTATGTGTTGGCTGTCATATTTTAGATCAGGTAAACTAAAAAGGAACCACATGGAAAAAATATTTCTATTGTCAATATTCCTCAAAAGTGATACCTGCCCAGCAGGCTATGGTTACAGAATCACAGAATCACCAAGATTGGAAGAGACCTCAAAGATCATCAAGTCCAACCTGTCACCACAGACCTTATGACTACTAAACCATGGCACCTAGTGCCACATCCAATCCCCTCTTGAACATTTCCAGGACGGTGACTCCACCACCTCCCTGGGCAGCCCATTCCAATGGTTAACAACTCTCTCAGTGAAGAACTTTCTCCTCAACTCCAGCCTAAACTTACCCTAGTGCAGCTTGAGACTGTGTCCTCTTGTTCTGAGTTACATCACAGAAATAGGAACTTCATTTTGAGGATGACAAATCTGAATTGCAAAGAGAGAGCCTAGCAATGAGAAAGCCACGGAGAGCTCAAATAAAGAATTCTACTACTTACACTTTAAACAACAAAAAACCCCAAACAAATTAATACAATTAACAATGGCTGTATCAAGAAAGCATAAAACATTTACTTGCTTTATTTATTGTTTCAAAATGTATCTGCCTCACTCAAAAACTAGCACGAATGTTTTATGAAGGCATCCAAAACTATCTGACCCGCCATCTATTACAAGAATAAAAGCTTCTGCAAACCTGGGGAAAAAAAAATATTAAACAAAAAAGTTATCAGAATTTCAGATGTCAGACATTTTCAGAGATGTTTTGGTGAATAGTGTGCCAGAGAAAAGAAAATTCTAAGTTTAAAGTGACAAACAAATGAAATTTATTTGGAAAGTTACAGGATCTTCATGTAAAATGTGGGACTTGTTTTCATATTTCCCTCACTTAAAGCACAGTAACATTTATTTTTGCTTACTTCCAGTTTGCTACATAAACCACCAAAGAATGTAAACAACTTCAGGATTAGCACATACAGAAAAGATGTACAGCTACTTTACGGTTCAAGGGCCAAATCAACTACAATAGCAAATTCAGAAGCTGTTCAAGAGTCCTTGAGTCCTTAGAAGCCTTGGTTCTAAAAGCGATGTAAAAAACACCAACTCCAACTTCTGACTCCAGGACTTTTCATGGTACATGCTTACAGTCTTGTATTTCCATTATCAATCGGAATGAAATATATCCATATACACTGATCCATAAACATAATTATTTTACAGGAGGTCATAAATATCTCACTATAAACTTCCATACTAAAAATAAGTTTTTGCTACTACCTAAATGTAACACCACTCTGGACACTATCAAATTTCTGGAATACAGGTAAATTTGGCCTGGAAATCCCAAGTCATAGTATCATAGTATCAGTCAGGGTTGGAAGGGACCACAAGGATCATCTAGTTCCAACCCCCTGCCATGGGCAGGGATACCCCACACTAGATCAGGCTGGCCAGAGCCTCATCCAGCCTGGTCTTAAACACCTCCAGGGACAGGGCCTCAACCACCTCCCTGGACAACCCATTCCAGGGCTTCACCACTCTCATGGGGAAGAACTTCCTCCTCACATCTAGCCTGAATCTTCCCACCTCCAGCTTCATTCCATTCCCCCTAGTCCTATCACTACCTGATAGCCTGAGAAGTCCCTCCCCAGCCTTCTTGTAGGCCCCCTTCAGATACTGGAAGGCCACAATGAGGTCACCTCGGAGCCTTCTCTTCTCCAGACTGAACAGCCCCAACTCCTTCAGTCTGTCCTCATAGGAGAGGTGCTCCAGCCCTCTGATCATCCTTGTGGCCCTTCTCTGGACACGTTACAGCATGTCCATATCCCTCTTGTAACAGGGGCTCCAGAAGTCATTATTTTTGAAACCACTGAAGTTACTATCAGTATTCCACAGAATCTTCAACAAGCAAGACTTAAATTCTTAGGCTATGAGTTCTTGTTGAGATGAATCTATAAATGCCAGTATTAAGCAGGTGTGCATTTCATATTTAGACTACTAAAGAATTTGCTAGGACTGTCAACGTTTTCCTGGATCCTCCTTCTTCCCCTAAACTTCAAAGGTGAAATAATGGGAGAGGAAAAATTATTTTACAAACAGTTAATGCAGCCCAGCCACAATATTCAGAGTCCATCATGATCAAAACATATTCATTTTTACATTATTACAAATTATACCAAGTTTATCTTTTGTCTGAGGAGAATGAGAAGGGTCATTGGCTAGTATACAATACAATACACCAGGTTGAAAGAGACCTTCAAGATCATCGTGTCCAACCTATCAACCAATCCAACCCACCTAAACAACTAAACGATGGCACCAAGCACCCCATCAAGCCTCCTCCTGAACACCTCCAATGAAGGTGACTCCACCACCTCCACAGGCAGCCGATTCCAATGGGCAATCACTCTCTCTGTATAGAACTTCTTCCTATAGTAACATAGCAGCAGAGTGCAGGTTCCAGCTATTTCATATTTCTCTTGTGCACCTCTTCAGCAAGGCTAGCTAAGCCTGGTGGCTCAATGTTATGTGGGTATTACTGTAGCCCCATGTCACAGGTCAGCTCTGAATTTTAACAGCAGCGATATAAACATCTCCAATATACAAGGATACAATTAAAGTCTCCCTGCTTGGGAAGAAACTTGTGGAAGACCTGGGTTGGAAAACAACCAACACGCAATTACACTACAACCACCAGTTCATTAGAAGAGATTTTAAAGCTACAGACAGGGTATTTCAGAGGCTCCACAAACAAGGGGGAAAAACCAAACAATTCAATTCTAAAAAGCAAAGAGGAAAAGAGATTAAGATGAACATTACAAATGCTTTCCTGTGGTTTTCTAGTTTCAACATATGCTAAAAAACCAAGCACAAAATAATCCACCTCCTCCTGTTCTGCAACCTCTTCCTCCTCTTTCCATTACAAAAATTCACTAACCAGTCCTAGGCCAAATTCAATCACAACTATCTGGGAAAACACAAGTAATGAGAAATGTTAAAAGTGATTATATGAATTGCATCTGTACAGTCATGTATACTTGTCTAAAACAATTGCAACTACTTGAGAAAAGACAGAATGAAGACTTGACATAATGCATACACTTTGTTAAAACAAACAAAACCACAAAACAAACAAAACCCCAACAACAAAAAATAAAACCACACACACACATAAACCCCCCCAAACAACACAACAACTCCTTAGTATTACCTTGGGTTTTTTCATTGACTGATTTACAGTGATTAGAGATGCAGTGATCTCAGCCAAATTGTTTTGAAACAAGTCATAATGCTAAATTGTTGTCCAAAGAATCAAAACACTGCCTTGTTTCCATGTTAGTCTAGAGTTGGGCTCAAAATATTTTCATAGGGTTTATGAGAAACCAATTTGACAGTAATGCGATGGTGAAATGAGTAGACTGGTGATCAGCCTTTCAGATGGTCAACACTGGAAATGAAGAACAACTTGGTATTAGATCTAAGATACCCGTAACTCTCTGGTGAGCTCTACATCCTTATCTTTTATTCCTTAGGAAATTACTCTGGAAATGAACCAAGTGAAATCAAAGTACAATTTGATATATGGAGGAAGTGGCAGAATCAGGCTCTTGTTAAGAGGAACAAAGGACAGATTCCCGAGGCAGCAAGCTCCTCTGGGATAAGGACTTTAATTATGGGTACATCCAGTATTAAGCCCAAGAAACAGATTCTAGGTCTGGTGGAAGCCTAAAGTTATTAAATCATGCCTGAGTACTGTTCTGTTAGACAAAAATGCAGTGTCCTCATATTGCAAAGCATTGATTTAATATCATCCTCAGGGCTCAAAACAACACTTCTAAGTCCAGCCCCCTCCCTTTTTTCTTTTTTTTTTTTTTTCATTTGACTAGTATGGAAATGCTTTAATTTGGATAACATTCTCTCTCTCTGTAGCACGGTTTTCAAGCCAGGTCAGGCAGGTCTCAGGTGTCCTTTCACAGCTAGCATAGCATTATCTAGGCACAAGTTCCAAACTGTGTGCTAATTCATCACAGATACAGAGGAGCATGCCAGTGTTTAATTCAGATCAGACTTGTAGTGCAATGAGATTTGGCAGTGAAACCACTGCTTCTGTTGAGAAACTGAAATACTACAGGAGTACAAACAACAGAAAAGTCCCTGACCTCAGAACTCAGTAAATTAACAGAAGCCTACTACAAATAGAGAACTCAAACCAAGCAAATATGCACAAACTGGAAGTGAAGGAAGTGACACTGAAGCCACCAATGACTATAAGCATGGTGCAGGACTCAGGTAGTCTCTCTTATTACCTGGATTGTTCTGCGGCACCATACTGCAGAACTACATTTCAGGACTCTGTTCAACAGAGAATGCTTTCAAGTGCATAGTAGAAGAACATAGAGAATACAGCACTAAATTAATGTAAACAAATGTTTTTCAGTGTGAGTATTGTTGCCTTATCTCTTTTTCCATTTTGCTAAATGTAAAAGCAAGCTGTTTTTAAGGTCTGGGGGATACTCTTCACAGTAGACTACTAACAAAAAAACCAGTTTAACTTCTCAGTGCAAAACAATAATGCTTTACCTCCCAATTAAGAAGACAAAGTTCATTGATTTCAGAATGAAATTCATTAACTTCCATTAAACAAGCAACATCGACACGTGAAAAGCCATCTTTCAACAGCTTTCAGGTAACCTGTTAACCTCTACATCTGAAAATAAAAATGTTCCATTCTTCACACTACCAAGTATACTTTTTTTTAAAAAATATCCACCAAAACATCTAGCTAGAGGATTTGAAAGTGTACTCATCAAAAAGAAACAAACACATTGAGTGAATTTAGAGGAATATAGACACTGAAACCCCTTAAAGGCATTAAAGCCCCAATAAATTCCCTGACACTTAGATTTTTAACAATAATGCTAATCTTGTTACAGGTAAGGACAATGCTTTTGTTTAATACAGTTAACAAGGGCTAATGAAAGCACAAATTGATTTTAAATGTGAGAAAAACACTAGAAATGTATCCACATTAATATCAAATTTGTCATTAAAGTCCACCAAATTTATCTTGTGCAGCAAGTCTAGGCTGGAGGTGAGGAGAAAGTTCTTCACTGAGAGAGTCGTTCACCATTGAAATGGGCTGCCCAGGGAGGTGGTGGAGTCACCATCCCTGGAGGTGCCCAAGAGGGGACTGAACATGGCACTTGGTGCCACGGTTTAGTAGTCATGAGGTCTGTGGTGACAGGTTGGACGTGATGATCTTTGAGGTCTTTTCCAACTTTATTGATTCTATGATTCTAAGTCTGCTTTCTCAAGCTTACCTATGCATATCTGACACCCTGGTTCATATCTCAAGTTACTACTTCTGAACAGAGATTTCATCGCATGTTTTTCCCCTGTATGGGGAAAATGAGCTACAAATATAAAATCCCTATCAAATCCCCATCATTGAAGCATGCACTGTGAGAGTGGACAACACATACACAAGTAACTTGTGTTGATGAGATGGAAACATAAGAATGATACAGACACATAAAATGTCAAGCAAAATATACCAAATATCATGATAAAACACAATTCAAGTTGGAGGCATAGTTTAAGGTTTTATACCTACAAACTGCCTTATTTCTTGCACAATGCAGTCCTGCTATACCATGAGCAAGCACCATGTACCTTACTAACTGCATCGGCTGAACTTGCACCCATCCAAGATGCAGCAGGAAATGTTGCCTCATGAAGGTCTGGGACATAAACCAGTGTTTCCCAACATCTCTAACTGATGAAGGACAAGGCAAGGAAGCTGCTTTCCATAGGCAGTCATGAATACCACATACATAGTCTAGAACCAATTACAACCTGATATACCTTTCAGTGCAAGCTTGAAAATTTCAAGTAGAAAGTCTAGAACAGCAAGGGAGTTTGGCATAAAAATTAGAAGTTTAGGAGTGCATTTACAATTTTTTCCTGCATGCTCTTGCTAACAAATAAGTAAATGCAGAACACATGCAATGCAATTGAGAGCCAAGGTAAGAACTGTCTGTTTCACCATTTCTTCATGGAAGCACTCAATAATAGTTTATACTAAGAGACAGCTCAGTCTTTGGAGGCGAGGATCACAGAATCACAGTATTTCAGGAGCTCGAAGGGACCTCAGAAGATCATCTAGTCCAACCCCCATGCCAGAGCAGGATCACCTACACCAGATTACATAGTATCATAGTATCAGTCAGGGTTGGAAGGGACCACAAGGATCATCTAGTTCCAACCCCCTGCCATGGGCAGGGACACACATAGGAATGCATCCAGGTGAGTTCTGAGTATCTCCAGAGAGGAGACTCCACAGCCTCCCTGGGCAGCCTGTTCCAGTGCTCCATCACCCCCACAGAGAAAAAATTTTTCCTCATGCTTCCTTGGAACTTCCTATGCCACAACTTCCACCCACTGCCCCTTGTCTTGTCACTGGGCACCACTGAGAAGAGCCTGGCTCCATCCTCTTGGGACTCAGCCTTTACATATTTATAAGCATTGATGAGGTCACCTCTCAGTCCCCTCTACTCTAAGCTAAAGAGCTCCAGCTCCCTCAGTCTCTCCTCGTACAGGAGATGTTCCATTCCCTTAATCATCCTCATGGCTCTGTGCTTGCTTTATTTCCTGTTTCCTGTCACTAAAGTGCAAGAATGCAGGAAAGATTTGCAAACGGGATATTCAAATGCATTTAAGCAGGTTTCAGAGCACTTTACCAATCAGACACATTAAGCAATACCAGGTAAAGTGTGCTGATGGAACTACTACATAAACACTATCTCAACTTGCCTACTCACTATACTTACACAAGTGATTTAAACCTCAACACAATGTCCAACAGGTCTCTGACAGATCTGCAACAGTTTTAAAGTAACCTCCTGGAACAAATGGAAATAAAAAGAGTCTTATCTCTGGATTTTTAGATTAATGTTCCACAACAAGAGGGGACACATTGTATTGCTTCAGATTAGATTTTACTGATTTTAATTCTGGGATTATTCTCCAATTCTTCTCCACTCAAAAAATAAATCTACAAAGAGCCAAGTTTTCTTCTTGCCTTTGCTCTTCAATACTTCAGAAGTTTTTTAAGGATGTGAATTTCCTTTGATATTGCTATGGTAAGATGCCAGAAATTTGACATGAGGCATGCGTCAAAAATTAGCTTTTCAGAAGCTATTCCAGACCATCTGGAGATGATGCAACTCAAGTACAAAATAATGAATACCACCTTCACTGCAACACCAAACACAGTAGCCTGGCCTTTCCTTCATGCAATTAAAAGCTTTGAAAGTATCAGATTACTCAGATTACGAATCACTTGTCACAAAACAATTTTACTTTTTGTTGTTGTTTGGTAACACTATTAGCTCTGGGGTTTTTTGCTTTGTTTTTAAACATAGCCATGCTGTCTTCCTTGAAATTGCTGATTAGAACCTTAAATACACAACTGCAGCCTAAGAACTCACTTCCAGGAAGAGCTAACATGAAACACCTGACCTTATCCCATGTGGAATTGTATCAGAATAAAGTAATACATTCACAGTTTTAACATGGAAATCTACAAACACTGAAAGTGCAAATGGAAACCATTAAGTAACTTCAATAGACAGAAAAATTCTGCCTCATCTTGTGTTTTGTCACAAATTGTTTATGGATTGGAAACAAAATCTGTACCTCAAATCTGCAACAGATAAAGATTGGGGGATGGAAGAAGGAGGAATACGCAGCCACTTGTACAATGCTTACCTTTAAGAGTAAGCACAACACCTGTGTTTCAAAAGCATATTTTATACACTCAAGCCTGTCGTCTTGCCCCCATAAAATGCCACAAATTCATCAATTTCTTATCAAATATCCATAAAGAGCTTACAGAAGTTCACTAGTGATGCACAGAACTTGACAGTACCTCAGGGGCGCTGTGCTTTTTTCATTGCGATGAGGCAGTCTCATCCTCCTAACGGACAAAACACTGACACTGCAAAATAAGGTTGCTCAAAATTTGTTTACTTACAGTTCTGAAGGAAACTATCTAGTTTCATGAGCAAAAAATGAGAGTCCACTTTATTTTCATTTACAAATTGACATAAAATCTGGGCAATCACAAATTCCAGAAACAACCAGTAGCCTTAAAAATAACTCCTTAAGGTTATTAAATATTAAGTAGGAGAGATTAATAGAAACCCAGTAATCCAGTAAAACAAGAAACTGTGAACTATGAACACAGGCTGAATTATTTTTCATGACTAAATAATCTAATGGGTTATCCCAAAACCATTACAAAAAAGGTAATGTAAATCATCTGTGAAGTATTTCAACTTCCAACAAACTTCTCCCCTCCAAAACCAATAAGAATCATGTTTTTAAAGAAACCTTCCCAGAATACCATGTGAGTGAATGTCAATAAACTTGAGTGAAAACACCATATAAATTCTTTCAATATGTCTGCAGTATTTTGTTACCAAGGAAGAGGAGAAAGAGACACACTCAGGCTGAGTTTCAGTCATTCCCTGGAAGTCTTTTCTTTGTCCTTCTCATACTTAGTTACCTTTCTGATCCTAACCTCTGTATCATTTCCCATTGCTTATAATTCCTTTCTCAAAAGCAAGATTATAGCAGGAAGCGAAGTTGTGAAAGGTTCAGTTAAGAGAGAGAATCTTTTTGACTTCTTTCTGGAGAAGGTTTGAAAATGTCTGCATAGGCTAGACAGCTCTTCCACATTCTGATTATTTCCCTCTCCTCCTAGTGAAGGAGGACATATTTTTATGTGCTCAGAGTACTGCTACAAAAAATATTAGTGATTAGCTGCTTAAAATTCACTTCTTTACATCCTTCCAGTTGCCTACTTTTTTGTTTTGCCACATCAAACAAGTTATTTCCCTTTACTCTGAATCCCAGCCATAACCTAGCTTTCAATGGTACCATCTTTTTCAATTACCAAAACGTTGGCCCTTGAACTATGCCAGCATGTATTGATCAATTAAAAAAGATAATTTTAAATTACTTGTACAAATCTTCATGTTGTCATGTTGGGGGGAAAAAAAAAATCCCAGAATTTTTCCTCATTCTTCTAGAAATATCTTCCCAGCACTCTCTTTTATACTAAAGAACACAAACATCTCAGAAGTTTTTGAGCTGATTAGCTTTCCTTCTCCTTCACTCCCTGCTCAGCTATTATCTCGTTTCTTATACTTGAAAACATACAAGTCAGCAAGCATCACTCTGCTTGGTAT
The DNA here is from genome assembly GCA_033816785.1 of Picus viridis. Taxonomy (NCBI): domain Eukaryota; kingdom Metazoa; phylum Chordata; class Aves; order Piciformes; family Picidae; genus Picus; species Picus viridis. The sequence continues at coordinate 8,337,727 of CM066582.1, read as the reverse complement.
TTATTCAGCACCTAGCACAAGAGACTGCTGATAGGTCCTACTCCAACACAATGAATATGTTAACTGTTAATCCAACAGTTCTAATTTTAAGGGGGGAAAAGTGGTTTAAATCACTTTTTCCAACAGGTGGTTCCACATTTCGGGATTAGAGGTTACAGAGGTGAGACCTGCCACATTGAAACATTCTCTTAGTTGCGGGGTACAGCTCCAGCCAGCCAGTTTCTTCTTTCTTATCCAAACAGATTTTGCTGCCCTCCTGTGGCCTGTGAGGATTTTAAGCTTCTAAGTCACAAACCAGCACACCGGTGAAACAGCCATGACTAACTTGATTCCTCTAGACCAGCTCACACTTTCCTCTTGAAAGACAGATTGTACAGCTCCACATCAGGCTTTAAAGAAAGTAAAAAAGGCAAAATGCTGTTGGAGAGGTAATAAAGGTCTCCTGATGCCTCTAATTGAAAGGACTGCTTAGGCTTTGTAGCAGAAACAGAGATCAGTCATGCTCAATAGTTGAGCTGATGAATTTAAAACTCAGCTGTCCCTCTGTTAGAATGGGGAGAAAACTATACAAGCAACTTAAATACTTTAAAGAAAGAAAAAACCACCAACTTTAAATCATGGTGTTGATTATGCTACACAGCTCTATGAATTATGAATCCCCAAACTCTCAGGTATGGCCAACAGAGGACACATGAAAACAGCTGAAAGACACAAGCTCTACAGTGATTACACTCTATCATTGATGGAGTTGAGATTTAAATCTAACCTAATGCAAAAACTGATGGAACAATCTTCAAATAAGCAGGGAAGGCATTTTACAAGAAGAAATATCAGAATACTGTAGCAGATAAAATACTTCTTTTGAAAAAAAATGCTGGGGCTGTAGAAGATAATTAACTGAACTTTATACACTGCATTCTGGAAAACAAGTCCCTCAGAAGCCTAATATACTCACATTTAACAAGGACTTGTAAATTGTAAGCCTCTAGGGATATACCTCTAGGTATACCTCTAGGGATGAAGTTTCATCAAAAACTCAACTCCAGTTCTTGGGATACTCAATATTAAGGGCTAAGGCTTCAGCACTTCCCTGAACTTGGTCCCTAAAGCAAAGTATGAAAACAAAGGTGACACTTTTCAGCATGAAAAGTCCATTAATCACACACACTATATAATAACTTCTTACAGAACAGGCCAAGCACCAGTGAGAATGTGTCCTAAATGAATCAAAATGCAGCTGTTAAAACTCAGTAGTCCTTCTAACATCATTTTCAGTGAGGTAATTAGCAACTGCTGATTTTGCTCTACAGATCTAGAATATTTCAGTGGCTGCTAAGCATATCACTTAGATGAAAATATCACTTTAAAAAAAAAAAGGCAACAGACTTCAAGCAAACATTAAGGATCTTGCATCCCTCCTAATGCAGAAACACTATTTTCATGAGGCATACAAAACTTCCATGTTTCCAAAAAGTATCTGATTCAGCAAAACACTGTACTTAAAAATCACTATTGCATACTAGTTTAACTTCTCATTTAATAGCTTTGACTCCTGTCTCCAAATAGGCATCTAAAAATACAAAACAATGAATTCCCTTCTTTAGCTTGGTAACCAAGACAATCACAAAGAAAAATAAAGGGAGTACAGAAATAGTAGGAGCCATATCTAGTACTACAGATGAGTTATCTGGTTTGATGGCATGCATGATTTATTATTTCCAGCTACACACAGGCAATTTTGTATCTGAACATTTATAATTACATTCAAATTCCCATCAAAATTGTCTTCAAGCCAACTATGCAATGCTATACCCTAGAACAGTCAAAAGAGCCAAAGAAGTCACCTATGAAATCTAAAATTTTGTCTTTTTTAAGATAAGCCACATAAGAGTGAAACTAGAGTCATAAGCTTCCATTTTCTTATGCTTACCACCTCAAATACCAATGCTGCCTATATTAATTCCATTTTCCTTTCTCTTTGTTACTGAAAATAATTTAGTATTTAGTGTAAGAATACAGGGCAACCTGGCTCCTTTGCCATCACAGCTTTTCTAGATCTTTAACTGTAAAATACAACACAAATATGTTTTAAGCAAGCACAGCAAACCCATAACTTCAAGGAGAGGTTAATGAGAAGCAGCTTCAGCTGAATTTCCCTTCAGTTATTACCCATGTGGTGTGCAGGCAAAGAGCTGTCTGATTTGGAATAATCGGTTGAAGAAGAAGGATGAGTTCCTGCTTCAGGATCCTCAAGACACTGAAATAGGCTACAAAACTATTGAAAAAAAACAACCACCTTCAAAGTGTTTCAAGAAGTTCTGACAGGCTTGGAAGGAAAATAGAAAACTTTAAAGTGTTTCTTTTAACCCTGTTTGGTTTATAGAATCAATGACTGCCTGGATCTCATTTTAGAAACGCTGTTGCTTTGAACATTTAAAGTAAAAATTAATTTCTCTTGCTTATCAAAATTTTTAATATAGTAATAGATTCCCTATGACACCTTTGATTCTTAATCATCATCTATTCTTGCCTCGGAAAGCATCTCTCAAGTTTAAAACACTCCAAATATAGCAACATTGTAATAGAGAAAAAGACAAAACTAACTAAAAAACAACACCCACAAACAAAACAACAAAAATCCCAAAGCACACCAAACAAAAAACACACAAAGAACATCAAAACAAACAAAAAATCTCACAACAAAACCCAACAAACTATGTCCTGTCTTTACAAAATAATTCTAGAAGGAACTCAAGCGACACTGAATCAATCTTGACAACAATTCCAAATCAAGTAACTCTGCATCTTACAGAGCATTTATGCCACAGTTAGTATGTTAGTCAGCTTTGTCAGCAAGTACAAAGAGCTTTAATATGGATCAGAACTCACAAACTTTTAAAATGGTTAAAGGACAATGACATCATTCAATGCTGGTTTCCACCAGCGCTGTAAAAACCAATAAAATACAGCAACCAGTAAAACATCAGTGATCAGTGATGTGAAGTTAGAAATTGGTTGATAACCATATGGTATAGGGGGTAATACCTAAGATATTAATGTTATGTCCAAACACCTCTGTCAGAAGCCATGCTTTGCAATGGTTGATAGATCAAACCAAGGCTCTTAACCACTATTTCAAACACACATGTGGCACAGTGGGAAGAGCTTCATCCTCGTGTCATTATTCTTTCAGTACTACAGGCAAGCTCTCCCATGTGAACGTTCTGTACTTGGTATGTACATAAATAACTGCATATGGCACCTCCAGTAAATTTTATATTCAAGCATGTATTAAAGCACTCCTATTAAAGAAAGTAGGCCTTTCAAAAAATAAAAATTACCTGACAATTAGTCATATTTCATCCAAGGAGCTCTTTTCTGACCTACTGCAATTCCTTCATTTAAGAAAAAAATATTCTTTATGAGGAAGAGAGAGCATTACTCACAAGACCACAGACTGTAGTTTACTACTTGCCATGTTCATGCTGTGAGCAGTTTCACACCTTGGAAAGAACAGCATAAATTCATTCACAGCTAACCACTACCTTTGTAAGTAAATACCATCACATGCACACTCTGTCAGTCTAGCTGGTAATTTCAGAATGAAATACCATGAAGAAAGCACTTTTCTTCTTTTAAGCACTTCCTACTTAACAAGTATTTTGAGCTAGGAGAAAAGAAGCAAGAGTTTGAAAGACCATTATTTCTCATTCTTGAATGTCACAGTTGAAAAAGTTGTTTCAAAGAAAAAAACAATATATAACCTTTCTTCTTCTTTCGTCTCACACTGAACACAATGCTTGATGAAAAGATGATGGTATCAAAGACTTATATCCCTATGTATCATCAGAACAATAAAGCAGCAAACAAAGGTTATCACCCTCCACTGCCACATACTCTCCCTCTACTCTTAATGGACTTTGGGTGAACTTAAAGGAATCATCTCTAATAATAACCAAACTGATCTTGATATCCACAAAGCTTTTGCAGTTAATACAAAATTAACCTGAAGGCAAGGAATAGTTTCATGCACAGAGGGGACCAGGAACACAACAAAGGCTCCAGGGTTGACTGAAGCTCCCAAAAACGTAAATAATCCTTTCTACTGCTGCTTAGTATGAACTGTGAAACCACAGAAATGATGCTCCATTTCTTTGTTGGTCACAAATCAAATTAAATATAACCTCCTCTTTCCCAGACATCACATAGAATCATAGAATCAATAAGGCTGGGCGAGACCTCAAGGATCATCAAAAGTCCAACCTGTCACCCCAGACCTCATGACTACTAAACCATGGCACCAAGTGCCACATCCAGTCCCCTCTTGAACACCTCCAGGGATGGTGACTCTACCACCTTCATGGGCAGCACATTCCAATGGCTAACAACTCTCTCTGTGAAGAACTTTCTCCTCACCTCCAGCCTAAACCTCCCCTGACACAGCTTGAGACTGTGTCCTATTTTTCTGGTGCTGGTTGCCTGGGAGAAAAGACCAACCCCCTCCTGGCTACAACCACCCTTCAGGTAGTTGTAGACAGCAATAAGGTCTCCCCTGAGCCTCCTCTTCTCCAGGCTAAACAACCTCAGCTCCCACAGCCTCTTCTCATAGGGCATGTGCTTGAGGCCTCTCACCAGCCTCGTTGCCCTTCTCTGGGTGACAGATTGGACTTGATCTTTGAGGTCTTTTCCAACCTTATTGATTCTATGATTCTATAAATAGTCTATTCTATTTCATTATGCTTCAGAAATTTGATTGGAAATGAAAATTAAGATAATCATTTGATCATGAATGTTGCAAGCTTTAGCTTTGCAACAGTAAATAATCCCTAACACAAAAAATTAATAAATTTAAATGTATAATCTAAGTAACATGTTAAAACTGTAATCATCAGTAATTCTTTTCTGTAGTAAACAGATGTGACAGCAAGGTGCTTCCAGACAGAACAATTCAATCCCAGAACTTCCACATACATGTAAAAAGCTGAGACAGAGCAAAGGTGTTTGTCACATATGCTATTAAGATTTGTCAACAAATTACATTTACTGGGGCTAAAAACCAAAGTGAGTTTTAACTGAAACACTCAGTACTTTGTGCCAATTGCTATTAACACCATTAAGAAAAAAAAAATTTACTAGTTATAATCTGTTTGAAGGGGGCCTACAAGAAAGCCAGGGAGAGACTTTTTAGGGTGTCAGGTAGTGACAGAACTGGGGGAATGGATCCAAGCTAGAGGAGGAGGGTAGAATTAGATTAGGAAGAAGTTCTTCACCATGAGGGTGGTGAGACACCAGCTTGCCCAAAGAACTGGTGTAAGGCCCATCCCTGGATGTTTTTAAGGTCAGGCTGGATGTGGCTCTGGGCAGCTTCATCTAGTGGAAAATATCCCTACCCATGGCAGGAGGGTTTGAACTAGATGATCCTTGAGGTCCCTTCCAAGGCTCACAATTCTGTGTGCTCCAGAACTAAAAGCACAACCATGTGGACTTGGCCTAAATCAGAAAACAGCAGCATCACCACTGTGATCTTGGTTGGAAGGAGGTAAAATGTCTCCCTTGGCACCCTGTGGCGTTAGCAAATCTTCCCCAAAAACTTGAACTGAAAATCAATTTCAGAAACTGGTATCATCAGAATTCATTCATCAAAGTTGACAAAGAGAGCAATCAAGCATGCAAGAAGCAGCAGGACTTGGTTTTTCCACCAGTCAAATGGTGATCCAGCACACAATGTCCAAATACAGATTCAGTATGTGTCCCTGTATGTCATGTACCTTTTTCGAATTCTCTTTCAAAGAGAAGAGACACCTTGGCAAAACGATGAACTAAACTTTACAGCCCAAACCCTGAGCATTGGAAATAAGCAAAACTGTTCATTCACTTTCCAAAGAAAATAGTGAAACTTGGACACCCAAATTCAACACACACAGTCCACCCTCAGCATTTCAGCAGTCGGGTTACAAAGCTATTTTAACAGAAGTATACCCAAAACATCCACTAAGCCTGAAGAAGTACAATGACGGATACAAACCAAGTTTCGGGGTTTGTTTTTTTTCTCTTCCAAGCTAAAGGAAAAAAAGAATCAAAAATTGAAGCAGCATGTACAGCTTCCCAGTAAAGACTTCTCTCAGGACAAAACCAGAGGAAAATAGTTCATGTTAAAAGGATGGACGCTTTATATAAAACCATACGTCTGTTTGTGGTACACATGAGGCTTTTGTCATGGCTTTGTGAAATACACACAGATCCAAGCCAGAGGAAAACAAGTTCAAATTTGACCTTATTTTTATAGCCTGCCTGCTGTAGATGGGAATACATGCTTGTATTCATACCTAGATATTTTAAGAAGCATATTATTTGTAAGTGGCTATAGCTCCTCAGTGATTCCTAACATATTCTCTGATGAATTTCACGTATTATCATTGAAGACCTTCTTCATGTTGCATATATCACAGTATCACAGTATGACTAAGGTTGGAAAAGACCTCGAAGATCGAGTCCAACCTGTAACCACAGACCTCACGACTAGACCATGTGTTCTTTAAATCAGGAGTTCTAGGCCACTGAGGCTAGGACTCCACTATCCAAGCTATCTTGTTTACACAACAGAACACAAACCTTTTTCTTTCCCTGTAGAAAGGGGTTACCCTCCACTAACTTCTTACTGATACACATAACACCTACTGTGCAACAGAAAAGGTATTCAATATTCATGACACTCATTAAAAAAGCAAACCCTGTGATAAACCAGTTTCCTTGTAAAACTATAGCCACTGGGCAGCAGACTGTCCTGCAATGAAGCAAAGCAAACAAACCCTACATGGCGTGAGACACTGTCACAAAAGGGAAGACTCACACACGTAGCTACCAAACTTTGCTAATGAACATTATTTTTATCAGAATAAAATCAGCTGTTGGGAGAAACAATCCACATACAACACTCATGTTGACTCTATTAACATCATGCAGTCAGAATTTACTGTTCTGGATAAGAAGAAAAATTTAGGAAAACAAGACACAGTGGGGAAAAAAATACAGTTCAGGAATCAAGTTTTATTTCCAGTTTGATCATCAGCTGTTGATGACCTGAGGGAAGGCGTCTCACCATGTGTCCCAGATTGAATTCTAAAACAGATTTAGAACTGCTAGATAGTTTTACAGCACTCCAAACCACATTGAGAAGTGACATATTTTCCTACAAAACAGTTAACTATCTTCACCAGAAGAAGGCACTGTTAAATACAGAAATAAAACCTTACCTTCTCCAGGATTGACTGCAGATGGTAGATTGGACCAATCTAGGGTCCACTTGGGGCATGGATGAGGAGAAAACTTTGCTTCAATACCATTTTCCTATATGAATGGGGATTAAAAAAAAATAAAATTAAGACATCCTTTACCTCATCCTTTACCCACTGAAGTTGGTAACAATACTCCCAATGACTTTAATAATGGCATCAGATCAAACTGTGCAACACTTCCAACTAAACTGAAACTGACCAGGCAGTTTACATTATTATATGGAATGCAAATTATGTATTTCTCTCATTTTCTCAAGAAAGTCCTGTTAATTTTCTTCAGAAAATACTGTCAGCATCTATGCAAAAAATATTGAGAGTTGTGAAACATGATGGAAAGTTTTCTGCAACAAAATTCATTAGAGTTCCCAGAAATTCAAAGCTCTAATCAAATAGCAAGAAGTAGAAGGTAATAATGAAGCCAAAGATAAAAGCAGTGTTTTTTGTCATCCCTTATATAAGTATTTTTTAAAGAGGAATTGTCCTGAAGGGACAAAAGCCTCAAAAATTCCTGAATCAGAGAATGGGGCAGGAGCCAGGAGGTCTGATTTTTTCAGATTGCCCACATTGCCCAGGCTTGTCTGAACATGGCCTGGTGTCCAAGTGGGCCAGGTGTGTGCCCCTTTGGCCACACTTGGAGAAAACTGATTCTACAGGTTAAAGTATCAGGTTTTTATCTCTTAATCTTTGTTGTCATTGGTCATCATTGTCTCAGGAGATCTATAAATAGTAGCCCAAAGAGCCGGTGCCGTGCCTTGCCTTGCCTAAGCTCTGTGAGAAGTCACAAGCCTTGCTTGCTTGCCTTGCAATTTGGAATCCAAGCTGCACTTCAGTTTACCCAGAAAAACTGCAAGACCCCTCACTGAGGAGTGTTGTAAAGCCCAGGAGCAGACAGATGTGTTTTGCCACACCAAGAAATGAACCTCAGAGGAGTCAAGACCCCAGGACACTTTCATTTTATTGGAAGAAGCAACAAAAACCGTTGAGAAGATTGCAGCAGAAGAACCTCTCCAAAACAGGCAAAGCTGCAAAGCCAACAAGCCCTGCAAGCCTCGGCAGCAACCTCTTTGGTACAAAGCTTTCAGATATAAAGCCTTTGGAGATAAACCCTCTATGTGCTACAGCAAAAAGCTGCAGACGCCAACAGAAAGTGAAACTGTATTCCTGCAGCTTTCACCTGTTCAAAGCCATTTCGGTTCTGTTTAAATCCCCACGCACGCAGCGTGGGACCACGGTCGGTGGATTATAAACGTTGCCACTGAATGTACTGAACTAAAGTGATTTGCAGTAAGTAATTGAGAAATTTGATTTTTATAAGCATCTGTTAACAGGTCTGTTGCCCTAGAGAATTCTAGAGTTTCCCCCTGCCCCTTTGTGGGCAAAGTCGGCATGTTGCCAATATTCTTCTCTTTTTTCTTTACAATTTAAATTAACGTTTGTTGTTTCTGGATTTTTGCTAATATTGTTTAAATTGCTACAAGTTCCTGCTGGTGAGGTATCTGTTCCACAACAGAGTATTTTGAACCACTAAATAGATTTTATTAATATTTTCTGCAGGATTTTTTTATTAATGAAGTCATTAATATTTTTATTACTCTTTCTGCCTATTAAATATTAATAACCACCACACAACTGTAACAGGAATACAATATTAAGATTCAAACAAAAAGTGACTTTGATTATTCAGAGCTTTCCAGCAGTCCTATCTTTGCTCAATTCCTGAACTGGTCCAACATCATAACAGTCAAATCAAACCTGCGTCAATGCATATTACAAGAGGGATATGGAGGTGCTGGAAAATGTCCAGAGAAGGGCCACGAGGATGATCAGAGGGCTGGAGCTCCTCTCCTATGAGGACAGACTGAAGGAGTTGGGGCTGTTCAGTCTGGAGAAGAGAAGGCTCTGAGGTGACCTACTAGTGGCCTTCCAGTATCTGAAGGGGGCCTACAGGAAGGCTGGGGAGGGACTTCTCAGTCTGTCAGGTAGTGATAGGACTAGGGGGAATGGAATGAAGCTTGGAGGTGGGGAGATTCAGGCTGGACATGAGGAGGAAGTTGCTCACCATGAGAGTGGTGAAGCCCTGGAATGGGTTGTCCAGGGAGGTGGTTTGAGGCCCCGTCCCTGGAGGTGTTGAAGACCAGGCTGGATGAGGCTCTGGCCGGCCTGATCTAGTGTGGGGTGTCCCTGCCCATGGCAGGGGGTTGGAACTAGATGATCCTTGTGGTCCCTTCCAACCCTGACTGATACTATGATATCAGATGGAACACAAGCAAAAGACTGTTCAAGGCTGTCAGACTTAACTTCTGCACTTCTAGGGAATTTGGAATTTTACCTATTCCAAATCAAGCAAATTATTACTATTAAAAACACCTCATTTAAAAGTTTACATTACCATTAACTTAGTCATAGTTGGCCTTGGACCACCTATAAAATGACAGTCTTGGTTCTCCTCTTCCAATTCATCAGAAACTGAAGAGTCTTGTGGCTGTTCCTCTGGAGCAGACATCACCTCTGGGAGCTGGAGAAGCTCCATATTGCATTTGGCAGCAGCTCTTTTTACTCCAGGTACTTCCTGAACTCTTTGATACCAACCGGATATCAGGGGCAAATTTACCAGATTTTTGCCTTGTTTTCTGCTGGAAGCCTAGGGAAAAAAAATAAATGGAAAGGTTACTTCTTACCATAAATTTCTTCCTACAAGCCTCAAAAAAGCATAAGCTCATGAAGTGAGCTGTTTCCATGCCAAGCATGCTTACTCAAAGCCTGGGTAATACAAAAAACTAGCTAGCTAAGAGCTCATGAGGGCCTGCAGGTGGAATTGCCAGCTGGTCATTCAGATTTTATCTGAAATCCCCACTTGCTTAACAGAATGCCAAGTCTACACCAACCAATTTTAATCGTAATTTCAGTCAGTCATAGGAAAACACAATTTACATAATATTCTTGTTTATCTGCTGCTTCGTAACAAGGGAATGATTTATTTTTGTTCCTAATCACAGAAAAAAAGGAAAAAAACCAACTTGCAACAAATACTGAGCTTGAGGCAAGACATTACAGTATCTGAATGCTGCTCTTGCTCACAGACACCCTGCACCCCTTTAAAGCTCAGCCACTGACAGCCGTTTGTTGCTGGCAACTGCAAGCCAGACGCATGTGAGGTCCCTGAGCTTTAGTCAAGTCTTTGTACCATATCTGTGACTTTTACCTACACCAAATCCAAACCTCTTTTTGTTTAGAATTATATGATGATGAGATGAAGTGGCCTTCAATAGAAATTAGAATTGTAAGTGTAGAAAAGAAAGAAAAAAACCAAAATACATTCTTCAGTAAGAATGCACTGCAAGTATTACCAAAAAAAGATACCCAAATCACATTTTTAGATGAAGACCAACTAATTTTATAAAGGATGCATTGGATCTTAACTAATTATTGTTCAGGTAACCAAACAGTGAAGATCAGTCTCTTACAGGGGAGGCTGTGAAGTCGCCATTCCTAGAGACACTCAAAACCTAACTAGACACAACCCCAGGCAACCAGCTCCAGGTAACCCAGCTCTGAGTAGAGGGATTAGACAAGCTGATCTCCAGATGTGCCCTCCAACCTCAACTATTCTGTGATGCTGTGCCTGCTTTAAGCAGAAAATTAAATATCATGATTGCAGGAAAAGGCAGAAATGGCCATGCAAAAATGGTGCTCCTCCACACATCTATCCTGGAAGCAGAAACTGATAAATAACACTTGAAATGACAACATTTCAAGCAGCTTTCTTGCATGCTATGTTTGTACTGCTCTTTAGCATAATCACAAGTCATGAGTAAGAGCAAAAGGAGGGTAACTGTGTGATTTCAGTATCTAATTCAACATCCTACTAGTAACACAGGCATAAATACATTAATTTAGTTAAAGAAGGAAGTTATTTTGGAAAGCAATTCTAGGAGGCAGTGTTACACTTGATAGCAAGTGTTCTAAATTGTATTTTTAAACATGACTTCTCATGGATGGAAACTCTTCTCCCAGATGGAGACCAGAGCTTCTTGTTCTATTAATTTTAAACAGTTCCAACTAATAGAAAGCCTAACAAAGCAAACTTCATAAAGATTACAGAAATGGAATAAGGTAATGAAAAACAACTCCTCAGATTCATTAGCTTACTTTTGGTAATTACAATTACAATCAGTTAATCAGGTCTCCTCCTATGTACTGTATACTTCCCAGACATACCCACTGAAGACTTCATTATTATTCACACCCTTAAAGCAAAGTGGAAGTGCAACTGTAATGATTTTTTGCAAACACATTCCAGAAAGTCCAGTTGTAATTGGTAAATAATGGAAGTACCAGAATTTAATTCTGTAATAAAACATCTATAAAGAATGGTTTCAGCCTACTGCCTGCAAGAAGCTTTCAGATCCAACTTACTCAATTTTGCTGATAACTGTAGGGATCAAGATAGAGAAAATGATCACCCATCAGAGAACAAAAAGAGGGCAACATAATCCCAGAGCTTTTCTAATTTAGGTTTAAAAAGGAAACTGAAAGCCGTTTTTTTTTAGGAAAATCCTTGGTGCAAGTTAACACAGATCTATCATACAATATATGGTCTGTAAGCTGCTAATCACCAGGCCTCAAGGGTCACATAGGAAAAGCAAATAGATACAGCAATCTCAGCTGTATCTCCAAATGTACCACAAGACACAAAATAGCCCTACCCTCAGAAGGAAATGCTGCATATACCCGCTATAGTGTCCATACTACTTTGCTACCAGAGTGGTTTTCCTCATAGTGCTGTGAAAATCTCTTGATGTGAAGAAAAAGACAAGAATTAAGACAATTCAAAACCACTCATTGGTGTTTGCCCAGCATTGGGAACATGCTAGGTTGACTGCAGAGGAGAAGAGGAGGCAAAGGCATCTTTGAATGGAGCACGCTCCTGGCGTTTCCAAAACGCACAACCCAATAGAAAAATGTTCAGCTCCCCTAAAGGAAAGTGTGAGCTTTCTCTCAGTACACTATTGGACCTTACAGGTAACATGTCTACTGGAAAAATTAATGAAGTGGTCCCAGTGTCACAAGACTGAAAGGATAACAACAACTTTCCAGCTGTAAACTTCACTCAAAGAGCTTCCAGCAACCTAACCTTTCACAGGGAGCTGCTCCTTTCACTGCAGTGAACAACGGACTGTAGTAATATGGCGAAGGCGTTCGATCACCCCAAAGGCACTACAAGCACAGCTTCCAGGCCAAGATGTTACCAGGCAGAGACGTTTATTACGTTATACAGCAAGGTTATATGCTCTTTTAGAAAGCATGTGTGTCACATCTGAATTGGCTGTTTTCTACTGGCATGCATGTAATTGAGGCATACAATAGGTTAAAATAACAAAAACTTTTCAACGCATCCAACCAAATTTTGCCAAGTCTTTCTCTCAGTTACAAGATGTTTACATTCTTTTCTAAGCCAGAGATTAAACATAACCTTCCCTAACTCAAGAAAGGGCAAATCTTCCCCTACATTTCCCCTTTTCTTTCTTTCAGTTACCGATAAGGTGTGCACTCCTAAATCAAGGGCAAAGCATGGCTGTTCCAAAGCTATCTGAAAACAACCCTTCTCCCACAAAGACCTCCCACGAACACTGCAGAACAGTTTAATAGCAGCAATACTACAAATGACAAAACTACACACCACTGAAGTTTCCGGGGCTGAAGTGCACCCCAAGGAAGTTGGCTGCCTAGACACAACCCCATTTCTGAACAAGGTCACAGTGCTCAGTCCTTGCTTGAAGAAGAACACAAACTAAGTTTTGTAATAACAAAACTGTGCAGAAGAATAAGAGAGTTGCTGATAAGTAGTTGTTATGCTGTCTCCTAAGCACCCTTCTTTCTTTAGAGATGTGCAATGAAACTGGTTTATTTTGTTGGAGGGCTTGATAAACAGCTGGGTTTCCTCCCAGACAAGTAAATCATTCCTAGGAACTAGAAGGAAACAGCAGAGATTAACAGTAATTAACCTGTTTCATGGAGAAAACCAAATCAGAAGTCACAGCACACTGCATTTTAAAAATACTGGTAGACAAAACAAGAAGAAAATATTTTCAAATGAATCTCAAGAAATTACATACCAGTAGCATGAACAAAGGAGCCTTTCCTAGTCAACAAGTGTTTCCCTAGTCAATTCCAGAGTACCTCTTCAGCTCTAGTATGAGTATGGGAAGCCAAGGATGAACATCTGTAGTTTACATCTCTAGAAGGCCACCATAGTTCCTGAACCTTTCCACCTCCCTAAAAGGCACTGTTCATTTTTGAGAAGGTACTTGCTCTCTTTTAGGCCCATCTATCCACATCAGGATAAAGTCACATAAATTTGTACGTCTTTGCTGAGAAGAGTTCCAATTCAGATAATAGCCAGACAGTACAAACATAACAAACTGAATAGGAATTAATTTTGCTTTGCCCTCCAGTACACTGAAGCCAAAGTTAAAATTGGTTCATGCTTACCTACTTTTTCCTACACATATTACAATATAAATCTCTCATGAGAGACACCCCTTCCAGTATTTTAAGATTATTATACCATTCTCAACCCTCCCTCCTTTTTAAATTTGAAATTTATGATGGAATCAAAATTCCAAATCACAAAAACTTCCTCACAGATAAATTGGTCTCATTTAGTAAATACCCATCAAGTCACATATGAATCTAGTACACTAAATTCTAGCAAGAAAATCCGTTCATGCTTACCTATTTCTGCTTTATGCACACTAGAATGTACTTGAAGTGTCCATTTTAAGTGTTTTCATGGTGGAATTTTCTAGGCAACTTGCTGACAAATTATTTCAGCATAGTATTTTAGCAATTTGAATACTGTTTACTAAGTATTGATATGCTATGCATTTAAGAGTGATCACACAATCACAGAATGTTAGGGGTTGGAAGGGACTTCCAGAGATCACAGTATCACCAAGGCTGGAAGAGACCTCAAAGATCATTGAGTCCAACCTGTCACCATAGACCTCATGCCTAGGTGCCATGGCACCAAGTGCCACGGCACCAAGTGCCACATCCAGTCCCCTCTTGAACACCTCCAGGGATGGTGACTCCACCACCTCCCTGGGCAGCCCATTCCAATGACGAATGACTCGCTCAGTGAAGAACTTCCTCCTCACCTCGAGCCTAAACTTCCCCTGGCACAGCTTAAGACTGTCCCCTTGTTCTGGTGCTGGTTGCTAGAGAGAAGAGACCAACCTCTTCCTGGCTACAACCACCTTTCAGGTAGTTGTAGAGAGCAATGAGGTCACCCCTGAGCCTCCTCTTCTCCAGGCTAAACAATACCAGCTCCCTCAGCCTCTCCTCATAGGGTTTGTGCTCAAGGCCTCTCCCCAGCCTTGTTGCCCTTCTCTGGGCATGTTCAAGTGTCTCAATGTCATCAGGTCTGACTCCCCTGCCAAAGCAGCATCACCTAGGGCAGGCCACACAGGAGGCTCCACAAACTCCCTGGGCAGCCTGTTCCAGTGATTTTGCCTATCTCCCTTTTTTTGTACAAAACCAAAGACAAATCCTCTGTTTCCAGTTCAGTTCGTATTGCAAATGCCACAATACATTTCAAATGAGCACATTGCACAGTTTTCCAGTTCTTAGAAAAAAATACATACATGCTACTTAATATTTGCAGAGGTTGTTGTCTTACCAAGAACTGATGGATGCAAGGCAAAAGCACTACATCTGCCAAGGTAAAATAAAGCCCTTCTGCAAAAATGTGGTCCAAAGGTGGAAGGTCAGAGGTTTTTGTTCTCCTGATGTGAGAGGCCTCCCTGTTGCCTACATCTGATCTTTCCTGGACAAGTAGCTTGGAGAAAGCTATGCTCAGTTCCAAACTTGGGAGTGGGTGTTCCTGCATTTCCACTGTTTTTGCTTCCTCTGTTGCTTCTTTACCAACCGCAGGCATCGTAGACTTGGCACCTGCCTTCTGTTGTTGAAGTTTCTGCCTTCGAATTTTGTCATCATTATGTACTCGGACAGGTTCTCCAAGCTTCTTTTCAAGTTGTAAAATATCAGGAGGAATAGTAAGACATTGCTCAGGAGATGCCTTCAAAAAGCCTTCAACAGCCAGAGGTATGCTGATCTCACAAAGTCTGGTCCACTGGCTAACCTGTCAGATAAATTTATGTAATTAATGTTCACACAGAAGGAAAAGCAAAATCCAGGATACCATTTTTTGCCCACTTTAAGCAAAGAAATTCGAGTTTTAAATATATGCCCTGATAATCTTAGAAACTCAGATTTTGCATTGCTTTTGCAACAGCAGACTCAGGAAGCTAAATCTTCTATATGGAACAGAATGAGCAGTTATCCAGTATAGCATATTTTTATTCCCTATTATTTTCATAAGATTAGGGTGGCTGCAGAACTCATGAAAAGCAATGCCGTTATCTATACATATATATACATATACACACACACACGCATATATATATGTGCCATTTTTACCAAGTACTGGTACAAAAAACAGATGACACCAAGCAGTTTTTGAGTGTACTTATTACACAGAAATGCCTTATATTAGTAATTTTTTCTTAGCAATCAATATAAGAAGAAAAATTAAGTCTAACCAAACACCACCTTAAAAAGTCACTTGATTCTTATGTTCTTGTCCTCTTGTTCTGTAAAGGTTGTCTTTTCTTATTCAGTTAACTCACTTTGCAGACATCTGAAATACTGAATCAAGTTTTCCAGCAGTTCCAAGAAGTGATTAGAACCAGAGGTTTAGGTAGTATGTCACAGAATTTGTTTATGCTAGTGCTAAATGGACTAACACAGGGATATGCTTCCCCAGATCAGTTATCACCAAGAGGGATGAACTGGGTTAGAGGCATAGCAATAAATAGCAACCATGGATGTAGTGACCATGAAAGAGTGGGGTTCAGCCTCCTAAGAGGAGTGAGGAGAGTAAATCTGGAGATGGATGAGCTGCCAGATGAATAAACCACTGTGCAACAAACAGGCTTAAGTATCAACCCAGAGGGCAGCAAATGGAGCTCTTTAGAGGGCTGTGCTGAGGCCTATTCTATTTAAGTAGCTTAACCAATGACCTGGAGGTGGAGATGGAATACAGTCAACATCAAAGATGATGGTGATTTGAGCAGGGCAGTCAAACTCCAATAAAGAGCTGCCATTCACAGGAGCCTGCACAGGCTAGAGAAAGGTCCAACAAGAATAAATATGAAACTCAATAAAGCACTCTGCACCAAAGATGGACTAAATCCCTGTTATGGTACAGATGAGGGACTGGTTATCTGGCCAGTAGCAGCTCTGCTGGAAAGACCCTGGACATCCAGTTTATCCTGCTGAGTATAAACTAAACCTAAGCAAGCAGGGCACCTTGGCAGTGATGAAGGCTAATAGTATATGGTGTTCTTAAAATCAACATTTATAAATTGGGTGTTTCTTACCTATTTTTTGAATCTTAAGATTTTTGTGCTGTTAAAAAGTAAGGTGCTTAAAAATTTATTTTTTTATATTTATGCCAAAATAAGAGACATTTCTCCAATGATGAAATTTCATTTTCTAAGTAAATAAAGTTTCTTTCTAGAAGAACTCAGTTTACATCAATATTAAGAGTCTACTTCAGAGTATTTAACACTTAGAACACCCCACCCTATTAAGGTATCTAAGACAAAGAGATTCACTCACTTCAGCACAGGCTTTTAAGCAGGTCTTCTTAAAGCCTAAGAGTTCCACAACATCTGTTTTAGATGGATCTGCCTCATATGTTTTCTGTATTATATGCCTTAAGACAACAGAAAGCCCAGCTCGGCAGAACTTGCCATCTTTCACAACAACAGCAGGTAAACAGCAGCTCTGCACAACCGCTGGAAGCTGATATCTGGAGATTAAATGGACCTCAAGATCACCAAGGACATTCATCACAGACTGATCATCCACATCTTCACCGGTTGGCACTAAGAAAACTTTGAATAATTTGCAGTCACAGTAGGATAGCAAAAACAGTGAAATAGATGTATGAAGAGGAAAGATGCCATCTCTGTACTGATGAGAAAAATCCAAATATAAATGCTCTTCAGCAAAGCTATCTTTCATCTTCCCCAAGCCGAAGTTCCTGAAATAGAAATCAGAACACAACATCCACTAAATACAGAATTTAGACCCAAAAAATGGTTTGAAACGGTGGTCCCTTCACCATTTGCTAAAACTGCTTTTAATGCGAATTCACTATTAAAGACATCCTGCCTGAATAAATGGACTGCCAGTTCCATATATACACTGTCTCTTCACATCCAAAGCATTGATAGGGAAATGATTCATGTAATTGTTAACTTCTTTTAAACATGTTAATGTATTTCTGACATTAAAAATGTATTTTTCACTTTAATTTTTTTTTTAGTATACAAACATCTTATAGAAAGGCTTTCTTCCCCCATGAATAATCTCCCACAACATTAACCATATGCCATAGAAAAAAGTTCCTGAGTACATAGCTACAACAGTCAGCTTCCTAATGCACACAAACGTCTTTCTGTAACTGTTAGAAAGCAATATATAGGATATATAAGCCACAGGAAAGAATATTGGCTTAGTTATTAAAAACTAATCTAGAGCCTGGCAAGATACTAACTGAAGGTCAGGAGGATACAGAACAATGGAAAAAAAGCTTTCAAGAATACCACATTAATATCTCAAATACACAACTACTTAAAACTGTTAAATACCACAGTAGCATAGCTGAAATCAGTCTTCTCATTATATTAAAAACTTAAATTAATTTTCCTCATGCTTGGTTGAAAATTACATTTCTTTCCTATTAAACTATTCCCTAACAATCTAATATAAAACAATGATGAAATATTTTTTTTCTGCTTGATCACTCAGTAAGCTGTTCATTAACTTGTAATTCACAACTCATACTGAAAAGTTGAGGACACTAGATGGCACTCTTAAAACAACCATTATAGGAGAAAGCTTTATTGTAGCAAGAAAATGAAATCAGAATGCTGTTAAGAAGGCCAAAATATCTCTATATGAAGCACAAGTGAAACAGCATCAGTCTTTCAAATAACTGTCTAGATTAATAAGTACAGTTACATGAGTATGATGTAACTATTTTAAAAGAAAGGAAAAAAGGGTTTATTTATCTACATTATTGGATTTTGTCTTTTTTTTTTTTCCATGTAGAGTTGTACATTAAATTTCCTATTTTCTATAAAACTATCACTGGACCAAATCAATTGTCCAAAAAGAAGCAGAGGAAGACTAAAACCAAGTCCACTTGATATTAAGAGCATAATAATGATTGTTATAGTATTTTTAAACCATTACGTGGCTTTGTCTCAGAACAACAGTGGCTCACCATAGCTGTTTTTCTGCAGTTAATACACCTGCCACACAAAGAACAGTGAAATAAATAATGAAATACCTACTTTCCTAAAAGCTATTTTATTTGGATGATTCTTGACAGCATATAAGTTGAGACAAAATCAATACTCATAAGTATAAATTTGTGGAAGAAATTCTATAGTAAAGATACCGTTGAGAAGTTGAGTCAAGAACAGTTAGTCTCACCTGCTAAACCCATGGTTAGTAGCACTTAAACTCACATCCTCACTACAGCACTTCCTTCAATACTGAATAGTAGCCTCACATGCATTTGGTTGGTTTTATTTTCCATGGGAACCTGTAAAGCATACAGCCCTATCCTTCCCTGGCCACTTCAGACACACAGACACATTCACCTTACAAATCACTTCACCACTGAGTTTTTTCTTCTGATTCACCTTACTGGAGATGAGTAGCTTTTTTGGTCATTTTTGGCCATTATGATGTATGCAGCTACTAAACATTCTGGTAAATTCTAAAGAGCTTTCTATTTCCAAACTACCTTATTCTGTAGTTTCCAACTGTTCTTACAAATTTTTCCTAATCCATCACTCAGGACTGCACAAGTGAAACATGAATCTCTTTACCACACAGGAATTCTTCATAAGTACACTGGCCCTTGCCCATTTTCATCCAGAACTGCAGCTCTGAAGCTCTGTTTCCCAACAGAGCACAGTATCCTTAGACTAAAAATAAAAATTAAATACTTACAAGATGCCTAAACAGAGGTACTTAATCATGCTACTGATTAAATGTCCTGCTCTGAAAACTGGTAGATGAAAGAGTGGACATTAACAATGTCAATTGTCCTCCAATTCACTGAACGAAATTACTTCCATCCAGCAGCAATGAGTAATAGATAGCAACTGTCAGTCAGTCCTAGAGACAATAGCTGACTGGAAAGAATTGCACTTGTTGGTTACTGGTCTGCTCTGTATTCAACCTAGTAAATGCCACAACTGACATTATCCAGTTAATACACCTGTCACCTTGAAATTTGTCTGGCCAAATTCAACTCCTCTTACCTTCAACTCTACAGCTATCACATATGTAAGTCACTCAAACCAGGTAAACTAAGATGAGGATCTTGCTGAGGCAAAAAGAGGCAGATGTTACCCAGAGCTACCCACTCCATCCTCTTAAACAAGAGCCAACAAATGGGAATATGCATGTAGAACACTTCATTTAATCCACAATATTTTAGCTTCAAGTCACTTCTCTGCAGCATTTTAGGTAAGATTCTGGATTTTGCACTGAAGCAAAGGCACATCCAAGAAAGGTCTGTTCTTCTAAATGCCTCGAAGAGAGCCTCCAGGAGACAGCTGGTCTTGAGACTGATTAATCAATTCTTCAAGTTTTTGCAAAGATACACAGTAATTTACCACTACTCATCTGCAACATGGTGAGCTATGCCAGTGAGACTGAGATATTTTTCTGAACCTAAATGAACTTCTACAAAGATAGAAAGAACACAGTAACAGTCACAATATACCTACACAGCAGTGCTGTGCTCATGCTATACAATCAGAACAGTTTGCAGAACTGATTGAGAATAAATTATTCTGGGGAAGTGAAGATGGAAGGTCCAGGACTTTTCTTCCCTCTCAGCCAGAGCAGTAAATGAATGTCATTCAGCATGGAGTTGCAGCAACTGCAGGTGACACAGAACTCAGTAAATTACTTGTTTTGACAGTGGCTCAGACCTAGGTATTGTTAACTGGTCTTGGTACACTGGATCATTGTAGTACCCTGTAGTTCTAGGACTTCTCCACAGTCAGTTCAGACTCCAATTTGGTTCGCTCTTATATTCTCCTTCCTCAGGTAAAGCCACCTAACATAGGCTTGGTTAGTACTCAAAATAAGCTTAGATAGCCTATGACAGAGGTTCTCAGTTACTGCCCAGACAGCACAAGTCATTGCACTCAGTGGCAAACAGATCTCCAGTAACCCTCCATGGAACTGTACAATTCAGCCCCAGGAAGCACACAGAACCAGCAAACAGGTCTACAGAGCTAAACATAATGCTTAGTACAATTTTAGCTGCTCAAACAAAGGTAGATGTATTAACCCCAAATAAAACCAGAGTTTTCATCACTCATTAACAAGAATTTTAGGGCTCTTAGTGAAGCTGCAGTACCTGCTGCTGAATTTTCTGACATCTTTTAAAAAAAAAGTAATCTCTACATTTTCTTCTAGCTGAATAGGCAGTTAGTAATTTTTAGTAAGTATTCCAATAGTCAGATTCTCCCTTAGCTAGGTTTTATGCACATAGAACTTATTCATATACCATGCATTAGCAACACAGTTTTTTGTGTTTGTTTTTAAAGTACTCATAAGAAAAAAAAATAGAGACAGATTATGGTATCAAGGAGAGGGGGCAGAAAAAGGGCTAAGATAAGGCAGGTGTTTTAGTTAGACTCACCCCAAATAGGACCAAAAAAGTGCAAGTACTCCTGGTACCTGACCTGAAGGTCTTTGCAATATACAATCCTCTTAGTTACCAACACAGTCCTAAACTCTTATCATATACTGTACTACTCTATTCCTACCACAATCCCTTTCTCTTCTCAAATCTGCAGTGCTACAACACTGAAATTGTTTTCTCAGAAACATACTCCCTGTTCTGCTACTGAAATGGTCTATTTAGATTTGTTATTAAACTTACTGCCGGGAGTGGAAGAAATTCCATTCTTAATTGGAGTCCATTTGGGACAATACGAGTTTTTTATTTCTGCTGCTAACCTCAAGGGATGAGAAGATGAACTTCACTCATTAGGAAAACAAAAGAAATGTTGCACTGTTCCTGTTTCCATCTTCACAGAATTGTCAGGATTGGAAGGGATCACCTCAAGGATCACCTAGTTCCAACCCCCTTGCCATGAGCAGGGATACCTCACACTAGATCAGGTTGCCCAGAGCCACATCCAGCCTGGTCCTAAAAGAGTCCAGGGATGGGGCTTCCACCATCTCTTCTAGCTGTTTCTCCCCACCTTTGCTATGTCCAGTGTAGGTCCAGGGATATGTCTCCTTTACACTTGCATCTAAATTCCAACGAAGCCCAAATATTAAATTATGTTTAAACTAATGCAGTCTTAAATATCCAACTAAGTATATTTAAGGCTTTTAACTATTGATGTAATGAAGGTTAAGATTCACTTGTTAATTTGCTTCAAGTTTACTCCTCCCTCCTTGTCCAAACCCACCTTTAATTCTTTATTTCACCCAACTGAATATATAAATTCAGATCCTCAGACAAGAACAGGTAAGCTTGTAAGTGATAATTCTGTCGGTGAACAACAGTTAGGTAACTGACAGTGCTCATGTTAAAATCAGCTACCAAGTGAACACCTTTAAGAGGAAGCAGTAGAAGACATTTTTCAGAATTCTAAGGGAATGAAGGCCACTATTTGGGTTTATACTTGGAAGTTCCTTTTTTGTAGCTAGATTGGCTATAAATTGTTTCTAAACTAATTGTTACAGATCCACAGATTACATCAAGTTGGAAGGGACCCTAAAAAATCATCTTGCCCAACCCCCTGCTGTCAACACCTCCATCTAGACCAGGCTGCCCAGGACCACGTCAACTCTGATCTTGAATGTCTCCAGGGACAGGGCTTCAACCACATCCCTATGCAACCTGTTTCAGTATTTTACCACTCTCATTGTAAACAACTTCTTCCTTATGTCCAACCTAAATCTCCCTTGCTCCAGTTTAAAACCATTGTCCCTTGTCCTATCACTACAATCCCCTCTAAACAGTCTTTCCTCAAACTTCCTGTGGATCCCCTTCAGATATTGAAATACAGCTCTAAGGTCTCCCCAAAGCCTTCTGTTCTCAAGGCTGAACAGATTAAATGCTTTCATCTTGACATCATGTGAGAGGTGCTCCAGCCCTCTGATATCTTCATGACCATCTTTTGGACCCACTCCCGCAGGCCCATGTCCTACTGAGGCTGGGGGCCCCAAAAATCTGGACACAGTACTCCAGGTGAGATCTCACCAGAGCACAGGGGCAGAATCACCTCTCTCAACCTGCTGGCTACACAGCTGGCAACATACAAGATTCTCAGGGAGCAAATGACTTTTCTTTCTGTCTCCCTTAAAAGTGACAAAAGCTTAAAGGTTTGGGGTTTTTTTGCCAAAACATAGCAACTGCAGTATTGTAAGAGAATTCCTCCTACCACCTTGTCTCTAAGCACAGCTATTTATAGAGTCTTGTTCCCTGCATAGTTTGTTTGTTTCTAAGGTAGGTGTTTCCCTGCACTATCTTGACTCTGCAGGGTGCATCTTCCTTGTGGATTTATGAACACCCTTTCCTTTGAAAGGCTTAACAGCCTACCTGGTTGCCCATTCTCACTGAAGTATTTTAATATAACTACTACCCTTCCATTAAACTGGATACATTCATGAATCCCCTGGCAGCTTCAAAAGTAGCCATAGACATGCATAATAAAAACACGAGCACAGAACCACCAAAACCTGTAAGATCTTACATGACACACAATATTTTGCCCAGAACATTTTTCTCCCCTCAAATCAGACTAAATTTTGGGGTAAGAGGTGGGGGTTTTATTCTGTACTGGCCTTATTTACAGTAGCCACTGCTGAAAGAGGCAAAGGGAGAAGTAACAAACATCACACGATTTGCAGTATAACATAAATAATGCTGTTTACCTTTGGTGTATATATAAACAAAAATCACTTTGGCTATTTAAAAATAATAATAAACATTAAGTATACTTCTCATTAACTGAACCATTTATTACCATTTTCTTTTCCCTTTCAACATAAACAACAGTTACATTAATTTCACAAAAAATGTTGCTTTAAAAGAACAAGTGTTCCCTAAAACAATTTAGAGGATTAAAAATAAGGACATAAACATCCTTCTTCTTTTAGTTCCTGGCAAAGACCTCATGTATTTGTTGATTACTACATGGTAAAGCAGAACTTTTGTGAAACATACTAACACTGGAGAAAGGTTTAACTCAACTAACTTACAAACATGGGTTTCCTCCAGGAGATACTGAACTTGATTGCACACTAATATTTGTGCTTTAAGGTTTTGGAGGTTGAATTAATATTTGTATCTGGATGATGAATTTACTAATAGAGTTTAGAGCCACCAATGAACCCTCAAATGAACGCAAAGAGAAGCATACCAGCTTTTCATCAAGTGCTTCAAGCCAGAATACCAGGCAGGTGTATCAACAAGGTAAAAGTTGTTAATGGCTCAAAAAAGTAAGACGCAGGCTATGAAGAACAGAAGTCAAACTTTAGAAAGACAGGACACTAAAACTCAAGTTACTGCAGAAACAATTTATGACTGATTTTAAATGTTTTTGAAGATCTACTCTGTCAGGCCTTCACCCCAAGCTTCTCTCAGTTTTTCAGCCCAGGAAAGTCAGACCCAGTGGTGACCGCTGCCACATTTTCTTATCCAAAAAAACTTAACCATAAAACACCGAGTGTCAGATAATCGACACGAAAACTGTATCTTTCCTGCTCTCGACTATTACTGGTCCTCATCGATGAGCACCTCAACCAGAAGCTACCAGCCAAGCCTCCGTCAGATACCGGTAGGCAAAGCGAGGCAGAAGCGGCCACTCAGGCTACAGATAGGGCGGGAAAGGAGCAGAGGGCTGGGACTACCCAGGGCTGCGCAAAGGGCGCCTCGCCCGCGGTGGACCTCTTGGGCTACCCCGTGAGCCGCCGCACACCCGCCGGTTGCTCTCAGGGAGCTGCAGCTGCCGTCACCGCGCGGTAACAGCTGCAGAGACCCTGTCCCCTCTAGCAGGACCCGTCCCCACGCGCGGAAAACGAGCGCCAATTACGGCTTACCCACCCCTCCCGCAGCGGTCCCTCGCCCGCCTCGCTTCCGCTCGTCTGCTCCCGACCCTGCCCCTTCCTGTGCCTCAAGTCCGCACGCTTCGTCCCGCCCACAGCATGGAACTGCTGTCTCACAGTGCTGGTTGTGTGGGGGAACCATCGCGGCAGCGGACTCGCCTCTAAGTGGTGAGGGGAAGCTGTCCGCATCCCCTCGCACATTCTCCTTTTTCCTCTTCTCTTCTCCGATTAGAGAGCAGCTCTGTGGGGGCAGAGCCGGGCCCTGGGAAGAGACATTTTGGGAGGAAGCAGAAGAGAGCCCACAGATACGCACACGCTCGGCGATCTTTGTCCCCTGTCCCAGGGTGAGGCGAGAGTTGAATCTCCTTGTGGTGCGGGAAGGGCCCGCGCAGGGCGGGGCGGTGGCCGCCTTGGCCCTGTGGGTGCCGGCGACCCTCTGGAGGGACAGGCTCCTCCTGGGCACACGGGCACACACAGTGCTGTAGCTTTGAGGAAATCAGGACAGTAACGGGTGGGAGAAGGTTTCTAGCACCGTTTTGGGCTCTGTCAGAGTGGAGCCTTTGGCACCGCTCTGCGGCACTTCAGGGCAGCGTGTCCGGCGGGTCTCACCTCGGGGCACTCTCGGCCGGGCTGAGCTGGGATTTCGCGTTCCAGTTGGGTGCAGGCGGACTCGGTTGTTAGCGCTGGAAAGAAGCGCAGTGGTTCAGTTCCTTTTTGGCCACAGGAGCTGGCAGCGGGCGCGGTTCCGTAAAGAAGGCGGCAACTGGCCCGCGGGTGAGCACAGCAATTGGGAATAAACAGACCGAGTAAATAGGGAAGATGTCTGCGTAAGACAGGGCTTATACCTTTAAACCACAGCATAGGCTCTGGATGGTGGCGGTTTATTCTCTAAAGGATTTTATTTTAAAAGACTTTCAGATGAGGTGCCCTTTTCACATTCTTAAAGGAAATGGCAGGGAGACATTGGCAGTAAGTATGTTGTAAGTAAGTAAGTATGTTGCAAAGGATCAGGTTGTGGCTTTCATCTGACTAATTTAGGAGTTCAGGTTTGAGTAAAGTTTGATTCTTCAACCGAGAAATTGCCAACAGGATGATATCCAGGGAATTTTGTAAACCTGGTAATGTTTGGTACACACTGAATTAGGGAAAGACAACAGTAATAGCAATATATTAAATTTCTGGTGACCTAAACCAGTGTCAGTGTCATCTGTTTAAACAACATCTGTGGGTCCATTTTTGCAGGATATTGAAGCTTGGTGGTGGTAAAGATTAATAGATTTCTATTCCATAATTATGATTTTTGCATTTACTTGAATAAATGTTTTCATGAAACTGATTTTTGTGGCAGCACATCTATGCATGAGAACAAAAACATTCTGTAGAAAGGTAAGGCAGATATAGCGGGAACTTACAACAGAGCTCCAGTGGAGAGACAGGTTGCAAAAGAGGAATGTAGAAATAATGCCCAGGAAAGTGGGGATGGTGTTAGGAAAGCCAAAGCTAAGATAGAATTGAAGCTACCAGGTGATGTCAGTGTAATGAGGGGCTGTTTAGCAGGAAAAGGATTTACAAGGAAAATATGGTGGTGCTGCTGCTGGGTGGGACAAGTATTTTAAGGGCAGCAGGCTCAAAGAATTCTTGGATGTTTTAAGAATAACAACTTGTTAATTAACTTTCCTTCCTCCCCACAGAATTAAACCACTTCAAATAGTCTCTATTAGGAGGTTATTCCATGATTGTTGGACTAGATGACTTTTAAAGATCCCTTCCAACCCAAAGTATTCTCTGGATCATATGATTGTACCTTGTAGGATTTTTAATCCTATCTCAGATACTTTGGAGAGTTTTGTTACCTTGGTCTTGTCTGTCTGTCACAAGTCAGTTCTCAGTAGTGAAGAGGTGTCAAACAGAAACCTAAGATGAGGAAGGTGCTTTTAGATGGAGGCTAATGGGTTAATGATTAGTTGCAAAAAGGTGCTCCTGAGTTCCTGTCCCTGCTCCACAAGTAGTCTGCTTGTTCCCTTCAGTTACTGCTTTGTGCAAAACCAGTTCTGCTCTGTGTTCGAGACTGTAACACAGCCTTCTAATCTTACAGCTGTGTTAGCAAACTGCTACACAAAAGATAGTATCAGTCTCTCTCATTTCCTATTTCTTTTTCCTAAAGAACTTCTGAATTATTTTCTGTACAGAGATTTGGCTTCACCAAGGAAGTCAAGGAGTGCTCTTGTGTAGGAAAACCTATGACATCATAGGTTCGTCATTGGAATGTGCTGCCCAGGGAGGTGGTGGAGTCACCATCCCTGGAGGTGTTCAAGAGGGGATTGGACGTGGCACTTGGTGCCATGGTCTAGTCATGAGGTCTGTGGTGACAGGTTGGACTCAAAGATCTTTGAGTTCTCTTCCAACCTTGGTGATATTGTGATCATCCTTAAAATGCTGCTGTTCTTGCTCTAAGGCTGTCAAGTTGTCACACAGTGAATTCACCACCAGAGGAGCAGTTTATAAATGAGGCTATGAATTAATATAGTTGCAGCTTAGGTTTATAAGTATCAAACTACTGTTCTGATCTATAAACATCTGAAAAAGGACACTACAAAAAGCAATAATTTGCCTTTTGGATCAGGCCAGTTGCCAGTAAGGAGAGCATGCTTATCAATTTACTTTTTTCAGCTGATGCTGGTTTTTAAGGCAGCTATTGATGTGTTTATCTTTCCATTAAATGTAGTTACTTTTTTTAATTCACAGACTTCAAACATTTGAAAATAAATGCCTAAATTGATCATACCTCATCTGTTTCATAAGCCTAGTTCCCTGCTTTCTCATGAGAAGTTTACTGTGATATGTTAGCTATACCTGCAGTAGCCTATGACATGATTTACAAATGAGAATAAAGAATTGCTGCAGTTTCATATGCTACTAAAGGAATAAATGCAGAAATTTGTATTTTAACAGTTCTTTTACAATAGAGATCTTTAAAAAGCTAGAGTTAGAAACACATCTGGGAAGTGTTACCTTCACAAAGACAAAACTGCAGTTGATGTGCTTACGCATGATCTCTAACTACTACAGGCATCCTGAACTGGCTACTAATGACTGTTGAGGCTACCTGTTCATTATATACACTAGTTTGTATTTCTAGAATAAGCCTCAGAAAAGAACTTCAAAGATTTTCTTTAACAGGGAATTATTCCAAATTTCCAAAGTTAGTGTTTCAGTTCCAGTGCTTTCATTCAACAGAGTTTAGCAGAGTACTAATTTAAGATTATATTATGGCACTGAAACTTGGAAGACATATTCACATAAAAAAAACCAAATGGGAGAATTAGTCTACCTACAGACCTCAAGAGCAGCCTGAAAATGCATGAGGTAGACGCATAAAAAAAGGGTATATGCTTTACACATGCATTGAATTCACTTTCTGTAAACATCAGAGAGAGATTGAATTGTCTGGAGGGGGCTTGCACTGCAGTCTCTGCATGATCAGTCAAAAAGCAGAGTAACTGGTGTGTAGTACTTACTTGCAGAAGTTCTGTGACCACCAGAAAATTATTTGACAAGTAGCAAAGATTAAGGAAGAGAGAGAAGAGGCTCTTGAAGAGGATTGTTAACTCTCTGCTGGGTCCATTGATAAAATCCCTATGAAGTCTGCTGTGTGTCAAACTCCTTGATGATCTCAGTAGAGTGATTCTCTGGTGTCTTGTGAAAGCTCAGCATGAGATAAAGGTTCCTGGAGACTTCTAGGCAAGTTTTGAGGGAGCAGGCTGCTACTGCTGGTGTTTTGGCCAGAGAGGTAAAAGTTCACTGCCTTGAATATCAAAAGGGAATTCATCAGACAAAACCTTGGAAGCTCCAGCTGCAAAAGCTGTCTAGGCGGTGCATTTGAGCAGAACTGATGAAAACCTTTTCAAGAATGTCTTCTAGATTACTGTGTGAAAAAAAAAGTGTCTCAATGTGTTTCAAATTAGACTCGACAAGATTATTAACAATAGTACTTCTCATAGAGTTTTGGAAAAGAGGAGGAAGCTTTGCTTCCTGTGTGTTTTGTTTTTTTCCTTAAATTGTTAACTGTCAATTACTGATGAAGTTACAGAGCTATCTGTCTTTGCAGGGAACATTTTTGATGTAAATATTGTTACAGCTTTTGTTAAAGAAATCAACAGAAGGCTCTAGAGTGCAGGAATCTATTGCTACGAAGTAAACATCAATTTTATTTCATGTTTCATTCATTCTATTTTTTTCCTCACTTTATTCCACTTACATTGAATCTGTGGCACCTTGGAACTCTGGATAGTCATTACTTGACACAAAAACCTAGGCTGTCACAAGAGAACTTGGATAAACTAGTCTGAGTTATAAATTTTCTCACTGTCTCAACTAAATTTAAAAATGGACAATAAATTCTGTTTGTATATGTATGAAATAATGTTATTTGTTTTATATCTCTTACATTGCATGTTGTGATGAGCTGTTCTTTTCAGAAGTTTCAAAAGCTAATTTTGCTACAAGTAAGATAATTTTTTTTTGTTGCTGGTCTTAAACAGAAATTACTGTGTGTGCAGATGATGTTAAGGGGAAGGGTTGTGATTGCTTTCCTTGCAGTTTACAGTTATTTTGCATAGTTTTTAAATGATCTGTATGTATGGAATTTCAAGAATATGGAACATTTGTTTCTTTCATGTAAGTATGGTGAGTGTAGCTTCTGAACATCAGATTATGGGAAAGAATAAATTTGATACCATTTCAGATGTTAAGCTGAATTTAAGTTCTGTAGCTCCAGGTTTCACAATCAATTGTCTTCTAATGGTGATAATTAATTCATGTATCATCATTGCTGTGATGTAATACAATTTCATTTTACACAGAAAAATATTCTGTGGGATGAGTAGCCACATGCTGTTTGACTTATGCTCAATATGAACAAAGTTGTCATGGGTACTTTATTTTCTTCTCCCCTTCCTCCAAGGACTTCACTATGGCTGCTACAGTGAACTTGGAGCTTGACCCCATTTTCCTGAAAGCCTTGGGCTTCTTGCATTCAAAGAGTAAGGACTCTGCTGAAAAGCTGAAAGCACTTCTGGATGAGTCTTTGGCCAGAGGAACTGACTCGAGCTACCGTCCATCTCAGAAGGTACTGATATTAGAGAACATTGATCATTTACATGCCTTTTTGAAGCTCCTGCTATTCCTGCTTTGACTTTTATAGATGAAAAGTGAAAAGAGAATCAGAAACTGAGGGAAAAGTAATTAATAGAACGATCTTATTCAATATTGCCCTTCTATGCAACATAATCTGTACAACAGTTGAAGTTAATGGGGGAAATCTCTTTACCTTCTTGGTATACCAAGACCTGTAAAAGAGATACTCAACACTATTGCAAGTGTTTTGACTTTGTACTGGTACTTCCTGTATTCACTTTTATGCTGGTTTTGGCATTTTTGTTTGTAAGCTGTCATACATGCTGTCTAGGGTTAGCCCAACATTATGTATTTCCCCAGTTATAGTCACAGGTAAAAGATCTTTAAAATGCAGATTATTTTTGCCACAGATAAATATTGAACAAAAGAAGCTATTTATTCACAAAGCTGGATCTCTTTTCTTGTAATTCTGTTGGTGAAGTCATATGAGAATGAAAAGCACCAAATATTTCAATGGTTTGCAGGCTGAAACCACTGCCACCCAATGGACAATCTTGATTTTTTCATCTGCTGAATATCACTAGGCACCTAGTGGAGGGATTATTTGAATCTGAGATTAGCATATGTAAGTGACTAACTGAGGACATCCTCATATTGCTGCATATTGCCATATGGATAATGAGGTAGTGTTCTCCTCCAGGATACCTAGAAGTTGGTCTGGTATGTTCTATTGATGATCTGTATGATGGTACATTAGTGTTATTTCATTTCTACGTGTATGTGTTTCTGAGTAACTAAAAGGCACTACTACAGCTGCAGTATATGTCATGCTTGTACTGTGTGGTCTAACTTCTTTCTATTCAAATGGTTAACTCCCTGAAACATACACTGCAGTTCTCTCTAAGACAAATCTCAAAAGTCTCAGGTGCACTCTGTCAAACCTCAAAGAAGTGTTAGTTTGTGGTTTACAGAGGAAGCAAGAAGCTGAAGAGTAGTGCAAAGAGGCTTGGGAAGCCAAACAAGTAACAGCTTGATTGGTAGTCCACTGCCCTTGGGTGAAACTGAGGCTTACCCCAGAGGAAGAAATATTTTGTTCTGCTCTTTCCAGTGTGTCTCCGGTATCAGCTGGACTGCAAAGCTCAGAAATGGAGCTCAGGCTGCAGGCTTAATTTGTGGTTGACCATGAAATCCAAGAAGAGAGTAAGGAGCATAGGATTACCAGAGTCAGGTAGATGAGGAAATCAGTTTCTGAGTG
Organism: Picus viridis; assembly: GCA_033816785.1. Classification (NCBI taxonomy): domain Eukaryota; kingdom Metazoa; phylum Chordata; class Aves; order Piciformes; family Picidae; genus Picus; species Picus viridis. Next base: position 8,306,809 of record CM066582.1, on the reverse strand, counting down.
GATGCAATAGAAAGTCAACAAACCTGTGGGAAGAGGGCGAAGCTCAGGGCTCAGGATTGTCTGCATTATGCAGCAGAGAATTATTCCCTTAGCAAGCTGGGATGCATGTTGGGGTAATTAATCACTCATTTCCAGACTCACTTGCTTATTTTCTGTTGCTGATACTAATACATCATTAACAAGAACTATTGATTTCTGTTGATCTAAATGTATTAATTTGCTAGGTGAATATGGGCTGAAATTAAGTGGAGGTCAATATTTTTCTCCATGAGAGAATGAATTATTGATGTTTGGTGACATCAGATGTCAACTTATGTTTTCAGCTTGCACTGAATTTTGTTCTCGGAACCATCTGAAAATTTGTCTTCATTATCTCTTTGAATTTTAAAAGCAGAAAAGTTTTCTTTTTTAATTAATGTTTCAAAGAGGGTCTGACTTTGAGAGAAAAGAGCACCTTTTCCTCTGGTAGGTGAGTGATAAGGGGAGGTTTTGATAATTGACTGCAGCTTGAATGCACTAACTTGACAATGTGGAAATCAATTCTTTAACAATAAAAGGTTTCTGTGTGTGTATATGTAGATGATCAATGGTGTATGGTATGTTATTTGCCTATTAGTTGTATAACTAGTTGCAAACTAGGAAGTAACTGAAGTTATTAATTAAGTGGGGATTGTCTTAAATTTTTGTTTCTTTTTTTCAGGAAGTAGAGCAACCAAAAGTATCTGTTACCAAACCGATTTCCAGTAAGCAAGAGCCTAAAGCTTCCTCAAGTTTGCCTTCTGGCAACAACAATGGCAAGCCCACTGCATCAGAAAAGGTGAAAAAAGAAACAGAAAAGAGGTCTGATAAAGTAAGTCTTTTTTGTTCTCTAATGAAATAATTTGGGTTTAAAAAATTGATGATGTTTTTCGGTCAAAGTTCTTGGGTTTAACCTCTGTAAGTCAACTCATCAGATTGTGCATAGCCTATGAGCTGCATTATCCAATCCTGTTGCCACTTAAACAATTCAAGAAAAATCTTGTTGTAATTATTCTGCAACTGTTTTCCCTGCTCACTGCAGGGGAGTTGGACTAGATGACCTTTAAAGGTTGCTTTCAACTCAAACCATTATGTGAGTGTGCTAAATATCCTCAAAGTAAGAAGTTACTCAAATGTGATAAGCTGACATGTGGGATTTCCAAAGCTTTTTCCAGGATGAAGCACAAAAAGTGGACTTGAACTTCTAGTTCTTAAATATTTTGAAGAAAATCTGTATCTAAGGAAAAAATGTTGTGTGTATGCAAAGTGCACCTTCTAACACTGCTAACCTAATTGTTCCAGTCATTTTCTCATTTTAATAATACCCATTAGGTTTCTGCATTTTCACATTCTCTGTGTCTGTCTGTATATAATAGATGAAAGGGGATACTGCTGAAGGAGCTGATACAACAAAGAAGGCCAGAGTAGAGAAGCAAGAGGCTCGTTCCTCTCCTATTACGGTTCAGACAAGCAAGGATTTATCCATGCCTGATTTATCCAGCTTTGAGGAAACCAGTGCTGATGACTTTGCTATGGAAATGGGATTAGCCTGTGTTGTTTGCAGGTAAGTCAACATGGTTTTGTTGCAATTGTGTGGTCACCTTTCTTTTTGAGTCTTCTGTTGAGTTAATGCTTCCTGTAGTTTTTATTCTGGAAATCACTTAAGCACATACCCCAGATTAATAATACATTTGAGCCTCCTTCGTGAATATGAATGGTCTCTTGAACATGGAATGTGTAATGAGAAAACCAACTGTTCTCCTTCAGGAAAGGGCAACTGGATAATAATGAAAGTAGATATGTTGCAAAACTTACCATGACAAATACAGACTTTTAATTATCAGAAAACAAGTTAAAATATTAATGGCTAATGATAAATATTTCTTTGAAAATCAGTTCTCTTCTGAAAACATTTCTGAGTGGCATTATGATGGCTTCTGCATGTGTTGCTCCTAGTTTCATAATCATTGGACATTAATTTAACATGTAAACGTGTTTTTTCGGTTAAACTCTTGATGTGTGATATATTTACTGTTATTTTTTTTTACTTTTCAGTAAGAACTCTAAAATTAGATCTTGGTAACATTCCACTAACAGTACATTTAGTGTTAACAGACATAAAAATTGTGCTTTAAAATATCCACCCTGGGATCAAATCACTTGAATTGAGATTTGCTTTTACAGGTGATTTGTATCACTGTAAGTGCCCACTGCTGCCAAAAGACATAGTTTGACTATGCCAGTTGTACCTCCTTCCCTGTGTTGTTTTGGGGGTTGTATCAACCACACAAGTTTGTGATCTGAATCAGCTTCTTGATCAGCTCCCATTTGGGTTTTTTGGTAGGTTTAGGTTTCAGTCAGTTTAGTGAGTGTAAATGCTTTCACTGGCATATGTGTGGGTGCAGGAATACAGAACCAGGACAGAGAGGAGGTGTTTTTTTCTAGGTTTTTCTCTTGGAAGGTTTTAGGTGCAGTATGAGTTTTATCTCATTTGGGAAATTTCCCTCAGTTATTCCCATGGTCGTCATTCTTGTGCTGATAAGGAGGTGCCTCCAGTCCATGGAGGATAAATTCTCATTGTTACATCTAACTATACTGTTAACCCATTGTGGACTGAGGAGATTGTGTCACATCATTCCCCTGTGCTAGCTCAAATGTTTAATTTCTTATTATAGACATTGAAAGAAAGAAGAAAGGTGAAAGTACAAAATATTTATTTTGGTTTTACCTTTCTTCCTGCAAATCCTATTCTTTGCTGTCTCTAAAGGGGCAGTGCCTTTTTCAACAGCATGTTAAAAAACTACTAAAACTAGTATGGCATTAATTTATTTGTAGGAGAGAATAAATTAAAGTGGCTTTTTTTGTTTAGACAGCCTTGGGCTGCTGTGGATTGGAAATTCTGCATCTTCCCAGGAAAACAAACAAACAGCAACAATAAAAAACACATCCAAACACATGCAGGCACAAGGAGAAATGCCTGTGTCCAGCATGGCCAAGACTTTGCTTGGAAAAGCAAGGCCAGATATGTGGTTCCATTTGCTGTTCCACAACCAGTGTTCCACCTGGCTGCTGAAGCTAATCATGGTCCTAAATTCATAGTGCTCCTGCAAAAGATGCATCTATCCCTGCTAACTGAAATAGCTGTCATTAAGCCAATGCCAGAGGGAGGAAAAAGAACAGCAGGGAGAGAAGTAGCCTGTTAGAGTTAGGATGGCAGGTTGACCGATGCTCAGTATTTGTTTTCATTCTACATAAAACCTGCTGCAGCTGATGGCCCTGTGGTTCTCAGTCTCCAGCTCACACTGGATAGGATGTTTTTTGAGAGTACTCATGCTTCAGACTTTCTGAATCCAACCCATTGGTTAGACAGAATTCCATCATCTGCTGTTCATCTTTCAAGATGTGACCCTTTTGGGGTAGCTATCATGAGCCAAAACAATGATATGCCAGTACATATAAAGTGTCAAAGCACTGGATACTCTGTAAAGTAACTCAAATATGAATAGTGTTTATAAAATGATGTCTTTTAATACCTCAAAGCAATTATTCAATCAATTGTGAATGAAAACTTTATATCCACTTGCAGAATAGAAGGGATTTATAGCCAAAGGGTTTGTTTTTTTTGCTTAACAAGGCAAACTAACAAGAACCCAGCTGTGGATTCACAAACTGAGTATGAACTATTCCTCTTTTATAGATGTAAAACCTAAACCAGAGAAATTAAATGTTTCTTTTAAGATTTGCCAGGTGTCAAAAGTATTTTGTAGTGATTAGGAGTATTGAGCATTGATGCCTGTGGTGTTTTTCTTCTTGTTCCTCTATAGCAAATTAGGCATAAAGAAAGAGTGTATTAAAATAATTTCATCCTCTCCAATACCTGCAGGTCTTGCAAAACCAAAACCCACTGGTTACATGTCTTTCAGTTATGGGGAAGAAACACTAGATGCAGTTTGCAGATGATAGTGAACTCTCTCTCAAAACAAAAAGGAATTAAAAGCCTAGTTTTGAAAGAACAACCTGTGTTTTTTTCTTTGAGTACTTTGAAATCTGTTTTGCGAAGGTAAAAAATCGCCAGGTTTGTTTTTCAGTTATATCATTTAAAAATAACTGGTTTAACTTGTTTCTAAGCATGAAGAGTTCATGTTTTTTTAATCAGTCTGGGATTGGGTTTTTTTGTCATTTTGAAATAGGGTGAATCCTCTCCCTTGAGACATGGAGTTGAGACATCACTGCTTTGTTCTGACCCAGTTTATTTAGGAATAACAAACAAACAGAGCAGCTTTTTTAAAATCCTGCATCTAAAATAATGGGCCCTGGAATTTTAGAAAGCTTTCTTTCTCTGGTTTTAAATATCCAATTGAAAAGAAAAATATTTCTTAGAAAATGTTCTGGTATCCTTATGGACAATACCTTCAGACTTCATTTTCCTGTTATATAAAGAAATAAGGTATTACCTTTCCCCACCCATCTACAAATAGAGTTTCCATGGTTACCTAGGTACCTGCTTCTTGGGGATATGAGCAAAAGCAGCTTAGCAATTAAATAGCCTGATTTGTCATCTGAAAGAAGAAATCATTAGGAAAATGGTATTTGGCTAATTCACAGACATCCTCCCAGTCATGTATATATCACTAATTTGTCATTTATACAGCACGATTACTTTCACCAGAGGCCCACACAATATTATGTCCTCATCACCAGCTTACATGTTTGCTTCAAGGCAGGACTGCACAGTTAATCCTTCCTATTCCATCTTTCAATGATTCTGGTAATATCTCAGATTCCAAATGTCTTTGTGTAGTAGGGACCAAAACGATAGCTAGTAAAACGTCTCCAAAGTTGCATACAGCTTGGATGATGATGCTTTTAAATCATGTAGCAGGGTTCTCTCGTGTCCTTCAGAAGTTATTTGTTCTTGAGCTGTATTGCTCTGCAGCTTACAGCAAAATTATCCAAATGTGGACTAGGTCCTCGTATGCTAACATAATGGTGAAATCCTAATCGGTACACACTGAGGTACCCATAACATAAAATGCCCAAGTGAAGCACGTCAGGTAAGACTTGCTTTTCTAATACAAAAGTCAAACAGGGAAATCAAGTGACATACACAGAAGTTTTAGATTTTTTTTTTTTTTAACATAAATTGCCTTGAGGGAAAAAAAAAAAATCTGAAATATTTGTCAGGGGGAGCTTGTACAGAAAGAAAAGGAATGGAGTTTGTGTGCTACAGGTAGAAAATACATGTGGAAGCAAAAAAATTTTCTATTTTTTATCTCAAGCCTCGCAAAATTTGCAACAATTGGGTAATCCTTTAAATACCTTCTCCCATAATCTCTTCTTAACTATCTGCTCTGCAGGCAAATGACAGTTATTTCTGGGAATCAGCTAGTGGAGTGTCAGGAGTGCCATAATCTCTACCACCAGGACTGCCATAAACCTCAGGTGACAGACAAGGAAGTGAATGATCCTCGGCTTGTGTGGTATTGTGCCCGCTGTACCAGGCAGATGAAGAGAATGGTAGGAGTCATTTTTTTTGTCTTGTATGAGCACTGTTTGAATACAGCAGGCTATTGCTAATGCATGAGAGTATTTTGTGGGTTGCAGAAATCTCTGGAAGCATATTGGAGACCCATTTTTCTCAGCAGTGCTTCCCTTGCTGCTGCATTCATTTGTTGTTTTTTTTTCTAGTGTAGCATGTCAAATAGTATTTCAAAATGTGCTTCTTAAACAAAGCTTTTCAAAAAGCAGAAGCTGAGTGAAGAAGAGGGAAATAGGATTATTTTCCTTCCTGGTAAGCATCAGTCACTTATTTCAGGTGATACCCAGTTTTTAGTACAAAATAGCCCTACAGTTTTAGTTTTCTTCTCATGAATGGAGATTGGACATAAATGGTTGTTTTCCTGTGAAACAAGACTGCAAATTCCAGTTCAGATCTTAAGTGCTGAGTGTTCTCAGGCTTCACAATAAGCAGAGGGTAGCACATTCCAGGGGGGAAAAAAAAATCTCTTTATTTTGATTGATCTGCGTGTTAATTTCTTCACTAAACTGACTAATCATTCCTGATCCCACTCATCTTATTAAAAGAAACAAATATCAGAGTTACAAAGCATCTCAGAGTGCATTAAACATTAACCATTACTATTCAGGACTCTAGTTCAAAGCCTTTTATACAGGAGAAAATACGTGATGTTTTTGCACTAAGTTCTGTAACTTAGCACATTGTTATCTGTTGAAATGGCTCTACTAAGATACAAGAAAAGAAGGCAATGTAAGATCCTGGCCTAGGAGTTTTCACCACTGATTGAAATACGTGATTATTCTGATGATCATTTGGCCTCTGGAACTCAGAAGTGTTTGGCTGATATCAGTTACTACCTAGGACAGGCATTGCAGGCATTCAACATTTGCCTTCAATATGCCCTTTCCTGATTTTGTTTTAGCACAAATTCTACCATTTTACCTGCCACTTCCTAGGTCTTGCAAAACAAGACTCACCCGTTACATGTCTTTTGATTATGGAGAAGAAACACTACATGCAGTTTGCAGATGATAGTGAACTCTTGCAGCCTGCAGCCCAGTACTACTGCATTGTGTCCTGTCTACCTCAAGTTCACCTGTTCTTGCCGTATTTCTGCGAAGACCTGGTGCTTTCCTGTTCCCCAAGTGGCAACACTTCTGCTCTTTCCAAGCTGACATAGAAAATCCTATTCAGTATGTTTTTTGGCTGGACCTTGTTCCCAGTACCATACTCAGCACTATCTCCACATCCCCCAATACTTTTTTTGTTAGGCAGCATACAGCTTGAAATGATAAAGGCTTGATTTGCAAACTGTTTGCTCATGCTTCTCTTTTAGTAGTCAAAATGATAAATAATATGTGACTCATAACTAATTGGCATTTTTTTTTCCCTTCCACATCTACAGGCTCAGAAAACACAAAAACCACCTCAAAAAACAGCTCCTGCAGTGGTTTCAGTTGTACCAGCTGTGAAGGATCCATTGGTCAAGAAGCCAGAAATTAAGTTAAAACCTGAGACCCCACCAACTTTTCTAGCATTCAAGAGAACAGAAGTCAAGGTAATGCAGCTCAGGTTTTTCCAGAGGAAGAGTTTACTTTTTCCTGTATAGATTTCCATTTTTCATTTAGAGCAATCTTTTCTCAAAAGAGCCACAAATGGAACAGGCAGCTCTGCTATGTGTATTGAGGACTGCCACAGCTTAGTGATTTTGCAGTAACCACTAAAAGGTTAGCAGAGGGGTTGGGGGAATCGATTACACTGTAAGTCTTTAAACCACCCAATTCTTGGCCGTTGTTTTTATGTTGCAAGGGAGAGAACAGAATTTACTTTATAGATATTTTTCAGTTACGTTCTGTACAAGTATAAATCCTCATAAATATCATTTGCAGCCTGTAAAGCCAGTTGCATCGTGGGCTGCATCAAAAGAAGCATGACCAGCAGGTCAAGAGAGGTGGTCCTTCTCCTCTGCTCTCGTGAGACCCCCATCTGAAACTGTGTTCAGCTCAGGGGCCCTCAGTGTAAGAAGGACACGGACCTTCTTGAACAGGTCCACAGGAGAACCATGAAGATGATCAGAGGGCTGAAGCACCTGTCCTATAGAGACAGACTGAGAGAGTTGGGATTATTTTGCCTGGAGAAGAGAAGGCTCTAGGAAGATCTTATAGTGACCTTTCAGTACTTAAATGGGGCCTATAGGAAAGATGAGGAGGGAGGGACTCTTATCAGGGAGTAGAGTGATAGGGTATGGGGTAACAGTTTTAAACTGAAAGAGTGTCGATTTAGATTAGGTATTATTAAGAAGTTCTTTACTGTGACAATGATGGCACACTGGAACAGGTTGTTCAGAGAAGTTGTGGATGCCCTCACTCTGGAGGGCATCAAGCCAAGTTGGATGTGGCTTAGAGCAACCTGATCTAGTGGAAGGTGTCCCTGCCCACAACAAGGGGGTTTGGAAGCAGATGATCTTTAAGGTCTTTTCCAACCCAAACCATTCTGTAATTGTAGGAATTGTATAACAGATAGGACTTGTGCACTGTGGTCAAGTAACATGTGTATTTTGATAGAAGGCTTTTCCTTGAGGTAATAGTGGATTTGGCTGTGCTGGGTTAATAGTTGCACTCCATGATCGTGGGCATCGTTTGCAGCCGAGACAGTTCTACATAGCTCTGATTGTATAGTAGGGAAACTTGAGCTGATTTCATGAGATCTAGTTTATGAGGCTGCTGCTTATACACATTGCTTGTCTTTCTGTTTCTCAAAGGTATTTATAAATATTGTCACTAGTTGGTCAAAGGTGGTAAACCAGAAGCAGTGTAGTAAATAACATAGTAGGCTAACAAAACATGACCCTTATCTTGGAAAACACATCCTAACTCAGAAGCAAAGCAATTATCTGTGCGCTCAAAGTTATGTTTGCCATTGCTCTGCCAGGATGCAAACCATCATGAATAATAATGATGGCTATTGCTCAAGCTTTTACACTTAGGAATAGTTTTCTTCACCTCAGCAGTTATTTATGTGCCTAAACAGGTTGTAAGAGTGAGGTTCAATTTTGTCAGTCATCTGCACTGTTTAGAAACTGCCCAGTTATATTATAGAAGGGATATTACTTGAATAGAGACTTAATTTCTGTTCTGCCTTTGGGTATAGATCTGGTTTAATGATTCAGTGCGTGTATTAACCCCATCTGCAAACAGGATAGAATAGGGTTAAGGTCTGGGAGCTGCTGCTAATGTATATAGTACTTTGCAGGCAGAGAGAACTTGCTTTGCAGGAGGTTTGTACTCAAATGGGAAGACTACAGGAAAGCGGAAGAGTGACCTTTTTTCTTTGTCGTCGTCTTGTTTTTTTCCCCTCTTCTTTTTCTTTTTCAAATCGTATCTATGAACCAAGAGGTTCATAGCTAACCAAGCTAAGAACCAAGAGGGAGGGAAGGAAAGGGAAAAAGTTTAGACACTGCTACTCTGACCAAAAGACCGCAATGAAATGCGGTACTTACTTGTTTAGTGTCTGATTTGTGGCTGAGGATCTGTCCTCGTGTTTAAAAAGTGGCAGCAGGTAACTACAGTGAACAAAAAAAAAAAAAAAAAAAAAAAAGGTGGTGGCTTGCCACCCTTTTTTATACTTCACAAATTTGAGCTATTTGTGGTTACTTCAGTTAACCATCTTTCCAAGTTTACCATGCCATGTGGTAGCCTGTTAGCTGTATAGAAAAATGGAAGAAAAGGTAATACTGCTTTTCTGTGGCCAGGAAACTCAAAGTTAGCTGCACCTGGTGTCCTTGTTAACATTTTCTTGTTCACATTTTTAGCTGTAGTGACTAGTGATAAAATACTGTCCACTGGGTGTTGCTGGGGAAAGCCCTGAAACAGGGGTTCAGTCTATTTCTGCTTTGCCATGTTACACAAACGGATGCTACTATAATAAGAATGCTTTATTTATTGTAGACTTCAGCAGCAATTTCGGGGAACTCAGCCAGTACAAGTGTTTCCTCTTCAGCAACCAGTGGCCTTACAGGATGGGCTGCTTTTGCAGCCAAAACCTCCTCTGCCAATCCATCAACTGCCAAACTGGGATCAGCAGCACAGAATGCCAGTGGGAAACCTGCAGCTTCTTCAAATAACCAGAAACCTGTGGGTTTGTCAGGGCTGGCAACTTCCAAAACAGGACTAGGATCAAAAATAGCTTCTGCCAACAACACCACAAACCCTGTTCAGCTGAAGCCTCCTCCACCTCTGACACTGGGGAAGACTACTCTCAGCCGTTCAGTGAGCAGTGACAATGTCAGCAAAGTTGGGCTTCCTAGTCCCAGCAGCGCTGCCCCAAGCACCAGCAGCCAGGTGAGCAGTGGGAATGGCAACAGTGGGACTGTGGGTAGCAGCGGGGGCAGCGCAAGCAAAACCACATCAGATACTGGTAATCAGTCAGCTTCCCTAAAAGGTCCAACTTCTCAGGAATCTCAGCTCAATGCCATGAAAAGGTTACAAATGGTCAAGAAGAAGGCTGCTCAAAAGAAGCTCAAGAAATAGTATGGCTGTTGGTTGTGTTCTGTGAAACAGCAACATTGGTCTTTTTCTTAAAGAAAGTCCCCCAGTTACTGGACTAAAGCAGCCATTAAATCAGGGCAGCCCAAAACCTGTGTTACAAAGGTCAACCTTTGATAATCTTAGCATTCCTTCAGACTTTGGAAATCTATCAATTGAATATGTTGGAGGAATTCACTATTACATGCTCTTGAATTTTAGCTCAAAGGACCGAAACTTGAAATTGTAGAAGTTGGGTATTTTGGAGTATATAAAACCCAACAGATTTATGTGGACACTTAATAAATTGGAGTTACTGAAACTGTCATTCTTAAATGTTATTAATAAAAATATTATGAACCTGGGAAATCATTGATGCTTTTCTTTTACCCAATTTTCCAATACTTAAAATGCTTCAGCTGTTCAGAGTTGTCTATATTGTGCAGAGGTAACAATTGTTATCCCCTATTCATACAGTTGCCTAGGTTAAAAAAAAGCTGGTCTTTTAAACAGTTAGGAAAATTAACAGTTAAACAACACACTCTATTTAAAGTGAGAATTTTAGGTGGTCTATTTTGGTTTTATGCAGACAACCAATGGATAATTTGTTGTCATTCTCTGAGGGAGAACAAAAGAGCATTGGCAGAAGATAAATTGCCCCTGGGGAACACCTCTGGGTACAGACCTCCAATTAGTCTCTGCATCCCTCATCACAACCTTCTGAGCTCTTTTGTTCAGACAGTTCTCAGTCCACCTCATTGTCCACTCATGTCACAGTTCCTTAAGCTTACCTTTGAGGATGGTGTGGGGAGACTGTCAAAAGCCTTGCTGAAGTTGAGGTAGACAGCACCCACTGCTCTCATCTACACAGCCAGTCATACCCTTATAGAAGTCTATTGGATTAGTCAAGTGTGATTTCATCTTCGTGAATCCATGGTGATTCATGCTGATGGCGAGGTTGGCTGTCGTGTAATTTCCTGGGTCCTTCTTGCCCCTTTTTCAAGACTGGAGTGACACTGGCTTTCCTCCAGTCTTCAGGCACCTCTCCTGTTCTCTATGGCCTTTCAAAGATGATGAAGAGTGGCTTAGCAATAACATCAGCCAACTCCCTCAGCACTTGTGGGTGGCACCCATGGATTTCTGGATGTTCAACTTGCCTATGATCTCTAAACTAATCCTGCTTGACCAAGAGAGTCTGTCTTTCTCCAGGCCTTCTCTTAACTCCAGGGACTGGGATTCCTGAGGGCTGGTTTTAGCAGCGAAGACTGAAGGAAAGGAGGCACTCAGTAACTCCCTCTTCTCTGTATTCTCCACCACCAGGGCATCCACCCCATTTAGCAGCAAGCTGATGTTTTCCCTAGTCTTCCTTTTGCTACCGATGTACTTGAAAAAGCCCTTGTTGTGTTTAACATCCTTTGCCAGGTGTCCTTAACCTTCTAATTTAAGTGTTGACTCTAGTAAAACCTATCCCTGCAGGAAGGTTCCAGGTGCTAACTGCCTCTGTCTTTCCTCTGAGTACACATCTAGTTTTGCTTTCAAGAGTTCAAGTACCATATCGGGGGTGAACAAAGGCAGGAAAAATTGACCTTTGTTTATAAATTGTGATCACTAGGGCCACTTAAAGTACCCCTGAGACATTAAAGTGTATCCTGATGTTTTAACATCTGTAACTGGCATGGACTGACTGTAGGTTATCTCCTATTCATTTAGAGTAACTGATGCAGTACCATTTAGGCACATCTGTCTCTTCCCTCCAATAAGGCCAAGTCTAGCTGTATTTGCTGACATCACTGTGTTTGCAATATCTGAAATATAGCTGTAATTTGTATTGTCATGACTATTCCACTGTAACTTTCCCAGCATCCTAAATGAATTTTAAAGTCCTCTCCAGTTGGTATAAAAATGTCAGTTAGGATTGTGATTCTTGCAAGTATTATTTCAGGAAGGATTTATAGCATAGACCTGGTCTTTTAAATCAAGTGTTTAGCATGAATATGTAAGAAAGGCAGTGCTTTCTGCTTTGAAGTTAGGGTTAGGATGGAAATAACAATTGTGTTTTCAGGAGGGGAGCCTGTTCTACAGGATTGTTTGACTGGATTTGCATGTCAGGTTGGGGAGTCTAGTACAAGGCAGGAAGGAGAAAGGCCCTTGAATTTTGAGAAGTGTACCTCATATTTAGAAAAAAAATAACTGGAAAATAGTACTATGGGTTTGGGTGTTTTTTCCTATCCCCAAGCCAAATTGCTCTGCAACTTGCTATAAAAATAGCTACTTGACTTCCCTTATCCATTTTCTGAACTGGTATGGGAATATTTTGCTTCCACTTAAATGTGATGTTATTTTATAGATGCCCAAATTCTGATACCCTTAATAAAGTGAAATTATAGGTTGCTACAGGTCTAGGGGTGCTCCTTCTGGCCACACTAGGGGATACTAGTGATATCTGGGTCTTAAGAGGAAAGATCTAACACAAAGTTCTCTACTTCTAGTAACACAAGCTTTTATCTGTAACAACGCATGACAGACCTCTGACTGGACACAGCAGTAATAATGGTAATGGCCTCAGGAGCAACTAGAAAAGAGCAGAAGTAAGCTGACGTTCGGGAACTTGGAAGTGTCATTTGAAATTTTCTCAGTATTTTTATAGCATGTGATGTGGTCTGATATATTGATAAAGTGGGATTCATACTAAGAATGCAGCACTTTATCTGAAGCAGCTGTTTGCTCTACTACTAATTCTGCAGTGATGCCTTCTGTCATTCACAACAGAAGGCAGATCTTGGATAACATATAAAGCTCTTTGCTTCTTGGAAAAAAAAGTTGAAGGGAAAAAAAGAAGAAACATCTTTGCAAAAGTAGATTTTTATTATTGCAATAATTTAAAAGAATTTTTTTTTCACCATTTCTGAACAAACAATATTGTAAGAGGAATTATCAGTAATCTACAGGCACAGTGATTGTCACGGTTATTTCCTATTGCAGGTGTTAGGTCTGCTTCATGTATCTGCATTTTTTGTAAGCTATTTTAAAATGACAGCAAAAGTACACGGTAGTGTTTGAAGGACGCAATTACTCAGAGAAGCTTTCTAAGATGAAAAATAAGAAGGACTAATTCTTCAATCTGTTGGCATTTGAAAGGTGAGTCTTTAAAGTTGACAAGCACTGTCCAAGCACAGGCGAGACAGGGAAGCACGCTATCTGGCACACGCCAGAGGTCACAGCCAGAGACTCCACGCTGTTCTGAGGCTTGGACATTTTTCTAGGTTGCAGGTTATCGATGGCAACCCTTAAAAATATTCTCTGAATGGAGAAACCTAGTCTTGGAAGAATTTGTACCTGCCTCCTGTCACAAGGGTTCAGGTAAGCAAAAGGCACATTTGAATAAATGCAAGATCAGTCCATTAAACTGCAGCTTGTACCTGCTTCAATCAAAAGTAATTCATTTTGTAATTAATCAGAATAAGGAAGCTCTTAGAATGCTGTAACTTTCTCTACATTAAAGAGCTGCAAAAACATTCTGTATTCTTAGGAATTTCTGGAGCCCTGATGTAGCTCAGTTTCAAGTATTTAAAGCACTGCCTTAACCAAAGCATGTCTGAGCTAGCATGAGTTGTTGTAGATCTCCTTAATGTAGGAAGGCTTTGGATTGAAAAAGACTCTCTTAATTATTTGCAGTTGTAGTTTGTATTAATCTGTTTTAAAGAAAAATAAAAGTTTGCACTGCATCTGAATTACCAGATGCCAACAGCTAAAACTTTTGACTTTCTGCAATAAGGTCAACCAATCTACCGGGTATACAGCACTTTATTAGGAATAAAGTACTGTTTCTATATCCCCAGTTACGAGCCTATAATGAAGTCATATAAATTATCCCACAATGTGAAAGTTATTTCACAATATGAAAGTTAACCCCCTACACTGGGGTTTTGTATGACCTCCTCAGTGTCTTCAAGTCTTACAGAAGTTCAGTGACACTGAGGTGGCCAGCTCCAGTGTATTTGATCCTTCATTCCTTGTTACGTCAGGATACCTAGTGAATAGTCTGGAGAGTAGTATCTGAGTACACTTTGAGACACCTTCACAGAGCCTGATTTTTCATAGCGAATGTACCCAACACTCAAAATAGAAGCTCTCCCTATGTCTCAAGCTGAGTTTTGGGGAATCTTTTTTTTTTTTCCCTGACTCTTGCCCTTCATTAATTTCACTCTCTGAAATAAACAACACTTCATCATTGTGCTTACATGACTGCATTAAGTCTGCTAAGTACAATTCAGCCATTTCTAAATCTGTTTCAACTATTGCAAAATATAGATCATCTCTAGATAAAATATTCTGAACTGTAAGAGATGCTGAAAAGTTTCTTGAGTGCATCTTCTTCCCTATAATCTTAAAATATAAGCACCAAAGCAGTGCAGGCTTACTAGGGGAGAGTCTTCTGAGCTGCTACTCCCTCTCCAAAGCTTTGTTTTCTTCATGTAGTTAAAGTAAAATCTCATAAAAACATCTGCATCCATTAATAAAATGAATGAGAACCTTTTTTTTTTTTGGCTTGCTATGGTAACATCAAGATTTAAGTGCATGAGGTGATACACAGGCAAAACATGTTCTCTATTATTACCACTCAGTTGGATTGCAGTAGTTCACAGAGTTTCATGTACCAGCTTCTGGACATCTGTCTCAGAGAACTTGAAAAGTTTCTCTGTCATGTGGTTCTCATCTCTGATCCACTATATTCATCTTCAAAGCAAAACTGAGAACTTTCTTTATACTTACAGGAAAATAATATGAACATTTGGGACACAAAAGAAGAGGAGAATAGGTTCATTAGTGTAGCAGAAACTATTGTTTGCATCAACTCTCCTAACTTTTGTCATCCCATTACATCTCAATAAGGGTTTTGAATCATTTCATCTTCATACCCCACACTTCAACTGCAGGAAGTAGAAACTTACATAAAGGCTTTAGAACAATTCCTGTATACCCTTGATCAGCCACACACACACACCCCCCAACACCCCACACCCCCTTAATTTTAACAGCATTGTCATTTTGTCAGTAATAAGCGATTCTACAGAAAACATCTCAGCGTCGTTTACCTTCAATTACTCTGTCTACTGCAGGGACGGTAACTTCTTTGTTTCATTTCGAAATGCTCAGCACAAGGAGGTACTCACCACTTGAGGACCTAGTAGTCAATGAACCTAAAGAAGTACTACTTGACATTCAGATCCTTCCTTGGGATTTGCAGTTTTCTGAGCTCATTGAAGATGCAATGTGAGCTGTGTTAACCCTCAGCTGTTCTGAACATAGTTTGGCAAAATACAGGGCTTTTGACTTTGAATTCTGCAGTGAAGCAGTTCATGGATACATTCTTCACTGTTCAGCAGCCATATTTAGAATTACTTTTTATTTACCCCCCTGGAAATTTTGATGCCTCTTAAATCCTAGCTTATTCACTAGACGTGATGATCCCTGTATCTAACCTAAGTAATCAGATAGTAAATATTCATTGAAAGGCACTGCTTGACTTCTTAAAAAGTAAAATAATAATTAAAAATACAATAAATTTCACAATTCTAGTAACAAAGGTTTTGTTTGACTACACAGATCTTGCATTATGAAGCAGTTAGTGTGGAGACCCGGACTTCAAACCTGGGACAGCTTCATATTGCTGCTTATTTCTATCATATGAAGTAGTTGTGTAATACTTTTGAGAATCATAACCTTTTTGATTTCACAGTACCTGTTTCTTGTGCCTTATCTTTCCTTCCCCCAGTTTCCATACCTAACTAAACATGCCTTCTTCCCTGGGATCAACCATTGGTGCCACTGCCTTTGGTATGTTTTAAGTTGAAACATTTCCTAAAAAACAAAAAGAACCCCTTTTTCTTTTCCCACCCCAGTAATCTCCACTGAGAAAAAAGGTTCATTGCAAAAGTGATAGAAGGTAAAAATAGATGACCAAAAAGCTCAAGTTTTAAGGCATGTTTATGTTCATTGAGATCGCACTTCAGCCTGAACTACAGCATCCCTGAAGGCTGAATTTGTCCTTTTCCAAGGCTAATTCTCTTCATCTTGAATATTATTTGCTAAATATCATGGAAGAAAAACATCATTTTAGCTGTGATTTGTGCTTGTAGGTTGACTAGATGTAGGACACTTTGACAGAAGAGAAAATTATGGGGTAATAGAAAAGCAAGCTCTTCAGGCTGTTAATCAGAATCAGTCTTCCTGTTAAATGTTTCCTCTCTTTAGGTCTTGACAAGGTGATGGCCTTTGCAGGATAGAGGTTCTCAGTATCATCTGTGCGCTGTACCAGATACCATGGCTTCTGTCAGTCACTTGTGAGTTGTCTGGCTCGCTGCAAACCACAATAGCTGATTATTTTGTCTGCTTCAGAGGAACTGGCTCAATGGGCCTTTCTGTTCCTAGGCGTATGTCATCTTCCCGAGATAATTAGATGGTACATATCCTTTCTGACCTTTTGCTTCTGCTAGCCACCATTCTTTATTGCCACTCAGGTCAGAAAACCGAAGTATCCTAACCCTCTGGTACTCCTGAAGACTGAGTTCCTGATCATTTCTTGCTTGAAATGCATAAACAGCATAGAAAGTCTGTAAAAGGAAAGCCACAAAAACCAAAATCTGAATTTAGAAATGCAGCCACATCTTACCCTGTCATTGTGTTATTAGTATGAGTTCTGTATACAGAAAGTATGTAGTAACTACATGGTCTGCAATCTCTAGACAGACTGCAATGAACAGGGCCCACAGTGAAAAGTAAAATTGAAGGATCTGGGGAATTCCAAATGGGGAGGAACAAAGCAGGCTCTGATACAGAATCACTCAATCAACCAGGTTGGAAAAGACCTCAGAGATCATCAAGTCCAACCCAATACCTAACACCTCCCAACAACCATGGCTCCAAGTGCCACATCCAATCTTTTTTTGAACACCTCCAGGGATGGTGACTCTACCACCTCCTTGGGCAGCCCATTCTGCTGGCCAATTACTCTTTCTGTGAAGTACTTTCTCCTCACTTCAAGCCTAAACTTCCCCTGGTGCAGCTTAAGACTGTGTCCTCTTGTTCTGCCACTGGTTGCCTGGGAGAAGAGACCAACCCCCACTTGTCTACAGCTTCCTTTCAGGTAGTTATAGAAAGCAGTAAGTTCTCCCCTGAGCCTTCTCTTCTCCTCATTGCCTTACTGGTAAAGTTTCCAGCTCACACCAAGTGCCTGTTTCTGTCACATGAAGCAGCTTTGGGTTGGATGGAGAATTTTCCAGCAAGGTTTCCTCAGGGAGAATCACCTTTCTTAAAGCTGTATTCAAATGTGGCACATGAATCACTTCTGTGCCTTGCTGATCAGCATTGCCACAGCTTTCTTGTCAATAGTAAGTGGGAAAATCCCCCAAACTGAGCTATTTTGCTGGTTCCTGCTCCACAGGAGAACCTTGATGTATTCTGTGTGGGGTGGGGTGCTTTCTGTAAGACAGGGCTGAGAATCAGTTTAACTGATTATCTTTTTGTACCTCATAGCTGAGATTCAGTTCAACTGATTATCTTTTTGTACCTCACAGCTATTTAAGAGAGGCAAAGAACCAAGGATAATGAATTCCTGTGTCATACTGACAGATTAGTGTCAGTCTTTTGCAGTCTAAAAGGAAACCATTAAAATTATAAGTGGTGTAATTCTAGATTTGAAATAGGAACAAGAAGAGAGGCATAGCATGTATCGTACATACCTGGAGATCATCCATATCCTGAAAAGCATCAGTCCTTGTGCCACTAAGTGTGGGATTTTCACAGAAGTCAAGAGATGAGCCGCTGTCAGTCCTCTTGTGCCCTGGACTTCTTGTGCTGCTGTCAGCAGAGGGCCGTGAAGAGACAAAGAGACTGATGTTATCAAAATCATCATCACCAAAGCTGTTTTCTGTTACATCCTTCTGTGCTTTGGCTGGATTGTAAGGCCTCAGGAAGGAGGAATATACATAGCCTTTAAGGACTAGACACCAGAATAAAAACAGAGAAAATACTGTTAAAACCATTTCAAAACCAACTGTTTTATGCAGCTGACAGTATGACAGAACCAAGCATATGGGGCCAGAATGAAAATAAATCAGTATCCCAAAGGGAGGCTGTTATTGGGATGTTTATGCAGTGAACTTACTTCCTGTGTCAACAAGCCATCTGCTTGTACTTCCAAAGGGGTCCTTCTGCTCCACAACAGCCACCAGTTCACCTTCATACAAATCAATATCAAATTCCTGCGTAGCATTGCACTTGCGCTTAGCTTGGTATAGCAGCTCTGTGCTGTAGGTAGAGAGCAGCTTGGACCTGTGATCTTCTGTTTGACGTGGGGGTTCAGGCTGAAAAGCAAAAACTTTATTCACTGGGAATAATGCTGAAGCCATTTCTAGAGCAGCATGGATTCATAAAGCCCAGTGTATGCTGCACATGGCAGCTGCTCTTACATTTTCACATGCAGTTCAAGGAGTTACACAGCTGTATGTAACCACATCTCCCTTTCATGTGCAGCAAGGACCTGTCCAACTGCTGTATTAATAGATGAGCAATAAAGGGCACCTTTTAAAGAAATGTAGGAATGTCATTAATTAAACAGCTCTTAGTCTGTCTTCTGTGCTCTAGGAGCCAGCATTCTGCATGTGAACTGTCACCTGCTTAATTGTTTTTCTGTGGCAATGATCTTTGAGGCCTTATGTAATATCTCAAAAATAGCATAATCCAAAACTCATCTGAGGTGTGCTAAGGTCACATAACAACTTTCATGATAAGACATTAGATGAAAGAATCAGTGGTACCCAAATGGGCTGCTTTTTGTGTGCCATTACCTCACTAAACGAGGGCAAGGTGCTATTAACTGCTGCAAGCATATTCACTCAGAGTGTGGTTAGAGGGCAGGGATGCTGCACATCAGTGTGATCTTAACAAAACACAGATCCAGGAGCATGTGTGCCTTACTGATGCTGAAAGGAATCCTACAGCTTCCTCAGTGTCTGGTGGATTTTCTAGATCTTCTTCTGTGGGGGCTGTACATGTGTGCACATGTGTGTAAACACCAGTACGCATAACCAGAGCTGAAGATGAGGGAGAAAAATGTTCTGAATTAGAAGGCTAAGACAGACTGATAGAGTATTTAACAGAATAAGTAATCAAAATTTATGTATACAACCTTAGACTGAACATGTGCTTAAAGACCTAAGAGTGTCAAGTGGATTTTCAAGATAATAACATGAAAACAGTGAAAAATCTTAAGTCACTGTTCAATGGAGCAACTTCATTGCAGACCATCTAGATATCATAAAAATGGATTTGTTGCAAAAGTGATCAGAAGAAGATGCTTCATACACAATTGGGATGTATGGTACTCACCGGAGAAGGGACAGGTTTCTTTTTTTCCAAGCTCAGTTTTCTCTCAATAAAGGTTGCACTGCTGTTCTCTTTTACAAAATTCAGCTTGTGAACCTCTTCCATCAACTGATTCTGCACTTCACAGATGCTTGAGGAAGACAGCTGCACACACAAAGGTGGGTTAGATTTCATGAACAAAATGGCAGGGAGATTCGAGAGAGCAGATTTGGTTTAAAGGGCTGAATGGTAGGAATCAGGAAATCTGAGAAGTTACTGTCATTTTCTGCAAAGCCCAGAGTGTGCTAGGTAGGAGATGAAAAGAAAAGAAAGGTCCTTGTTTAAAGGAAGCTTCTAATGACTGCTCTTAGATTTAAAAGACACACTAATTTCAGTTAAATCATTAAAAAATACTCTAAACAGGGATGAAAATGAGCAGCCTTGCACTAATGCTACTGAGCCACCTGCTTTCAGATGCAAATGTGCATCTAAGCAGCTATCAAGAGTGGCCAACTGTAAGGTTTGGAGTAATTTACAGCTGTGTGTTTGTGCAACTGGGTGATGCCACCAGATTAAAAATCACTGGGTAGGCTGAAGCTCTGTGGCACTGGATAAGTGCTTTCGGTCTGTGCCTAGCCCCAAATGCATTTGCTGATGTAAACAGAAAAAAGATAAATAAGGTAATTTTGTAGGCAGAGCCTCACAGAGAACAATGCTCAATACAACAGCTTTTAAAACATGAAATGGTTGAATTACAGGGATGCAATTTCTTCCTGTGGGAAAAGCATTCATTTTCCCATTAGACAGCACAGCTCCTGACCTTGCTTTCTTAATTTTTCAGCTCGCCCTGACTATAAAGTGCTGTGTCTAAGCCTTGGTGGAAAGGAATACTGCAGAACTGCCTCACTACAATGTGTTTCCTATCTCGAGTTTTGGTCCAGTTCAGGTGAGTGGATTGGGATGTGTGGAAGGCACTGTTGCAGCTGTCTTTCTCAAGGGGATCAAGCCCTCTAGGCAAAAGTACAGCAAAACTGAAACCCTAGGATTTTTACACAAATTAAGAAAATTTTCTCAACTTCAAGCTTCAAGTAATGATCACAGTGCCTAGAAATAGTAGGGTGGGCTGGAGGTGCTGATGCCGTTCTGTGTAGTTCAGACAGGCAACTTTGGTACTTCTGCCTACATAAGTGAAATGATTTGAACCTTCTGTAAATGCCAACAAAGACAAAGGTATTCCTCACTCCCTAGAGATGTCTGCAGGAGCTTCTGTAGCATTTTTAGGTTTAAAATCAACTTGCTTTTCATAGAAGTCCTAACCTGCATCTCTTCTGCTGTTACCTGTGACTCTTCAGGCCTAGCAGCCACGGGAGTGCTCACCCACATTCTTAGAATTTCTCTTCATGTGTTTTCTGGGCTACACAGGGTAGATGCTAAGAAACAAAGGCAGAAGTGCTAGCAGCTGCTTTGTTTTTGCCTTACTGTAATGTTCTTGCCCCATTACTATCACTGTAACAACTGGAACAACTGCATTAGAATAATTCTCAAGGAGAAGCCGAGGCCAGACAAAACTTTAGCTCAAAACTTAACCTTTGCTGAGCTTGTAAGGAAAAAGAAAAAGCCAAACCTGACTGTATGTAGCAGAACAAATGAAATCAGTGTAGCTTGTAGGTATGTGTTCTACATAACTCCAGGCAAATCCCACAGAAAGAAAAAAACAAAGAAACAAAGGCCGAGCTACACCTGTTTCTAATGTACTCACTGGAACAGGCACTACCACAGCAGAATTTGACTGAAGTGCTGCAGATATAATCTTCCTGAGGAGGGTCATGAAGCAATGCAGGCAGTTCAACACAATCGTTTTGGCTGCTCTATTGAAGACCTGAAGTTCTTCCACTAATGGTGCATTTAGAGCCTCATAGTCTTTCTTTGCCAGGTCCAGCTCTTCACCTGTTGACTTCTGAAGGTAGCTGTTGTAGTCCAACAACTTGTCGTAGCGCTTCTGGATGAGCTTCTGTGGGCCCGAAAACAAGGCTTGTAGTGCCGAGAGAGGAGTCAAAACAAGCTTGTCCAGCTCAGCCATCTGGAAGGGTATAAAACAGACCTGCTTACTACTTTATTCATACAGTCCTTCAGACCCAGTAGCAGTTAAGCCTGATGGCAGCCGATCAAGCAGTCTGTTAATTACTCTTCACAAGGTGCTGCTGTCAAAGGCAGCTTCAAGCAGGTTCTAGCATGAGTTAGAATCTCCTTCATAACACTGCAAAGGAGAGGCAACAGCTCTGCAGCTTAAGGTGTCTGCTAATGGTAATGGTCCCTTGGAGCATGCAGCCTGCAGTAATGCCCTTAGTGTGATACTGCTGTGAGGAAACTGGGCAAGGATGGGTGAACTGATCCAATA
The DNA here is from genome assembly GCA_033816785.1 of Picus viridis. Classification (NCBI taxonomy): domain Eukaryota; kingdom Metazoa; phylum Chordata; class Aves; order Piciformes; family Picidae; genus Picus; species Picus viridis. The sequence goes on along the minus strand of CM066582.1, from coordinate 8,284,986 downwards.
CAACTGGAATTTCCATAAATGAAAGGCCCATGCCAATATGCAGTCTAGAGGCAATGAGGTCTAGTTAAATGGCAGTCTCACAGCCTTGAACACCATCAAAGCTTTTTTCTTCCTTTTTTTTTTTCCCCCCTAGAAACAGCTGTAACTCAATTCCTGTTTAAGCAAACACATACAATCACTTGATTGGATTAAATTATGTTATGCTTGTTGGTTTTATCTCTAGTAATCAACAAAATTAGACACCTGGTAAAAAAACCAAAGTCTTATTCAGAATTTTTCATTAGTCTCTAATTTTCTCAAGGGATTAATATTGCATGAAATAAAAATTTATTTTTTGTAAGTCACTTGTTCAAATACAGCACAAGCTTGTAGTGAGAGAAACTCATCATCATATTAAAGCTCCTGGATGATCTATGTGAATTAAGTTGTTGGGCTGAATGTGAGAATAAAGGAGCAGCTGTTCCTCTACCCTCCATACCTAGTTCCTACTTTATTTCCACCTTAAAACCTGTGAACCAATTTTTGATGCATTAAGGAAAAAAAAAAAAAATCCAAACTGTTGGATCTGATTTCTGGAAGAGGCTATTATGGATTTCTGCCCTAAAGCAGAATGAGAGACGAAGATATTCATTATTGACATATGCACACAGGAGAAAAACCTGAGCTCATTGCTGACATCTTCATTGAAATACCCTTTCAGGATATCATGCGAAGAACGCTATGGGTTGTCCAGTGAGAACAGAGATTCATAGATTTATAGAATGGTTTGGATTATAAAGGACCTTGAAGAAGTTCCAACCCCCCTGCCATGGGCAGGGACACCTTCCACTAGACCAGGTTGCCGAGGCCTCATTCAACCTGGCCTTGAACACCTCCAGGGAGCAGGCATCCATGACCTCTCTGAGCAACCTGTTCTGGTGTCTCACCACCCTCACTGCAAAGAATTTATTTCTAATCTCTGGTCTAAATCTGCCCTCCTCAAGCTTCAGTCCATTCCTTCTTGTCCTATCACAACAAGTCCTTGTAAAAAGTCCATTCCCTTCTTGTAGGCCCCCTTCAGGGACTGGAAGGCTGCTCTAAGGTCTCTCTTATATCTTCTATATAACATCCACTCATCAGCCAATGTCAGAATACAGGTGTTTTTAGAAAACCCTGATACACAGGAGAGAGAATCCTTGGAACTTTGTAAATCCAAGACACAGAAATAAATAGATATTCAGTAGAGATCACTATGGTTAATAACAATATCCACAGATAGAACAACTAAGTTTATCTTTTTTTTTTTAATTACAATACAATACAATACAATACACCAGGTTGGAAGAGACCTTCAAGATCATCGCGTCCAACCCATCAAACAATCCAACCCACCCAACAACTAAACCATACAGCCAAGCACCCCATCAAGTCTTCTCCTGAACACCTCCAGTGAAGGTGACTCCACCACCTCCATGGGCAGCCGATTCCAATGGCCAATCACTCTCTCCGTGTAGAACTTCTTCCTAACATCCAGCCTAAACCTGCCCTGGCGCAGCCTGAGACTGTGTCCTCTTGTTCTGGTGCTGGCTGCCTGGGAGAAGAGGCCAACCTCTGCCTGGCTACAACCTCCCTTCAGGTAGTTGTAGAGAGCAAGAAGGTCACCCCTCAGTCTCCTCTTCTCCAGGCTAAGCAACCCCAGCTCCCTCAGCCTTTCCTCATAGGGCTTGTGTTCCAAACCCCTCACCAGCTTTGTTGCCCTTCTCTGGACACGTTCCAGCAAGTCAACATCCTTCCTAAACTGAGGGGCCCAGAACTGGACACAGGACTCAAGGTGTGGCCTAACCAGTGCAGTGTACAGGGGGAGAATGACCTCGCTGCTCCTGCTGGCCACACTGTTCCTGATGCAAGCCAGGATGCCATTGGCCTTCTTGGCTGCCTGGGCACACTGCAGGCTCATGTTCAGCCTACAATCAACCAGTACCCCCAGGTCCCTCTCTGCCTGGCCACTCTCCAGCCACTCTGACCCCAGCCTGTAGCACTGCCTGGGGTTGTTGTGGCCAATGTGCAGAATCCGGCACTTGGATGTGTTAAATCTCATGCCATTGGACTCTGCCCATCTGTCCAGCCTGTCGAGGTCCCTCTGCAAAGCCTCTCTGCCCTCCAGCAAATCAACTGCTGCCCCCAGCTTGGTGTCATCTGCAAATTTACTGATGATGGATTCAATGCCCTCATCCAGATCATCAATAAAGATGTTGAAGAGCATGGGGCCCAGTACTGATCCCTGGGGCACACCACTAGTGACAGGCCGCCAGCTGGATGTGGTGCCATTCACCATTACTCTCTGGGCTCGGCCCTCCAGCCAGTTCCTAACCCAACACAGTGTGCTCCTGTCCAAGCCATGGGCTGCCAGCTTGGCCAGGAGTTTGCTGTGGGGGACAGTGTCAAAGGCCTTGCTGAGGTCCAGGTAGACCACATCCACAGGCCTCCCCACATCCACCAGGCGGGTCACCTGATCATAGAAGGAGATCAGGTTGGTCAGGCAGGACCTGCCCCTCCTAAATCCATGCTGGCTAGGCCTGAGCCCCTGGCCATCCTGTAAGTGCTGTGTGATCGCACTCGAGATGACCCGCTCCATAATCTTGCCTGGCACTGAGGTCAGGCTGACAGGCCTATAATTCCCTGGCTCATCCAACCGGCCCTTCTTGTGGATGGGCACCACGTTAGCCAGCTTCCAGTCTTCTGAGACCTCTCCAGTGAGCCAGGACTGCTGAAAAATGATGGAAAGTGGCTTGGACAGCTCATCTGTCAGCAATCTCAGCACCCTAGGATGGATCCCATCCGGTCCCATGGCCTTGTGGGGGTCCAAGCGGCTCAGTAGATCTCTAACTTCCTCTTGGAGCAGTGGGAAACTATGCAGCTCTCTGGCTCCTTCTGCCAGCTCTGCAGGCCAGCTGTCTGGAAGACGTTCTGCCCTGCTAGTGAAGACTGAGGCAAAGAAGGTGTTAAGTACCTCTGCCTTTTCCTCATTCTTTGTTACAACGTTCCCCTCCGTGTCAACAGTAGTTCTTCAGCATAGTAAGGTCATGAGCCAACAGGAGTTACAGATTTTTTTTTTCTGAAAAGAAGTTTTCTGTTCTATTTCTTGTGGAATTGTTTATGCTTTTCTTTGATGTTTCTGCAACTGGAGGCTTCTGGGCACACTCAGCACTGCAATGATAGAGGGGTAGTCTTCTGCACTTGATGCACTCATTCATTGAAAATACATTGAAAATATCCTTCTAATTATTGACATTAATCTTGGAGATTCTTTTCAAATGTGAGGACTTCAAAGGAAAGGAAATCAAACATCTTTCTTCCCTGTTATTATCTGGGAGGATGTGGTCTGTGTCAAAGATCCTTCTGTTTCTTGGCAGATTCTGTTTTCAGTGTTTTGGGAAGGATTGAATGGCTTTATTTTAGTCAGAACAAACCTAGGAAAATATATATAATAACATTTCTACCTCTGAACTTTTCCAGCCTGTGCAGCTGTCTGAAGAAGCAGCCTGCACTATTTTGAAGAAACATTTTAGTCTATCTTAAGAGAGCCAGGCATTAGAGCTCATTTAAACCCTGAAAGCAAGAGACTAGTTGAAAAGCTATTACATTATTTTTCAATTGCTTGGGCTATATTCAGATTTTTCATGGTTTCCCTATATGGAGGATAGTAACTTACTTGGAAAGGTAATAAAGCTGAGATTTTCACAGATCCATGATTCCAGGAGCTAATAGTTTGCTGGCGCAATACAGATCACGAAACTCACTCTGCAACTACAAGTGTTGGTAGTGACAATAGCAAAGCAAAGATCAGCTGCTCTTGCCTGGAGCTCAGTTTAGCAAGTTTAGCACAAAGAGTTTAATTCAAACCCCAGAATTTAGCTTGAGAAGTTTTCTTTAGGTGTTCTAGGGCAATCACAGTGTGCTTACACGTAATTTCATCTTACTTCTTACAGAAACCAAATAAAAAAATCCCAAAAAACCCCAAACAACAAAAAACCACACTCATCTTTCCCAATGGATTCCTCATTTTTTTGCTCTTTCTGTCCTAGTCTTCCTCACATACTCCTGAAAAGGTAGCTATGTACCACTGGACGCTGCGTAAACTTACAAGGTCCTCGCAGAGATTTGCAGTGTTGTTCCATTTTTTCAAACAGTCATTGACTTGGTCATCTTTGTCTTCCAAGATTTCCTGGAGTCCAGCTATGTTCTGTGCAGCCAGGTGTATAGAGTCCTAAATGAGAAGATGGCAGGAAGATGAAACTGTGTTATGATCTGGTTGAATATACTGCGTTTGCTCATGCAGGTACTGCAATAAAACTGAAAGAATCAACTCTTTTCCATCTCTGTGCAGTTTCCAGCCATTCTGGGATGCTTTACTAGCTCTTTTCAACATAAACTATTGAGGAATCAAGCTGTTAATGCCCAGCTGAAAAAATTGTGCCCCAACCTCATGAATATCCCAGTAGAAGTTAGCTACTCCTCAGCAAGAAGCCAGCTCAACACCCATGTACCCTAAAATGCCTCTAGTAGGACTACAGTGGTATTTTTCACTTACTCTGAATTTTAATCTTAAGGAAATGCAAATCTGTTTGGATTAGGAACTGTCAACACCATTCCAGGCAAGCCCTTGTCAGCTTAGCTCACTGACCTTCTACTGGTTGCTGAAACAAACGTTTATAAGCAGCACTGGCCAGCTGGCTATCGATCTTGCCTACCTTTCAGACAAACTGTGTGTACAGTTTGGTCAAACTTACACTGTGAAGGGCCTCATGCCATGTACAGAATTGGCAAACGGTCCATGAGAGGGAAGACTTGCTAAGTTACAAACCAACCCACATCTGTGGAGAGGGGGATTAAAGCAAAGACATTTACAGCACTTGAGCACTCTATGCTAATGCTAGCCCTCAGCACAACCTAGCAACAGGATGAAGGAAGGAGTCCACACACCCAAAAGATGTAATTTTTTTACATTTTATTTTAATGTGGCTGCAAATCAGACCATCTTTTTTGGGTTTTTTTTGAGAACCAGCTGGCATTCCACTGCAGCAGAAGTGCATGACCCACATGACAGCTTCACAGCAGTGACTGGAAGTGGTAACTGTGCCACCAGACAGCACCTTCTTTAGTGTTGCCTAACCAGTGGCAGAACTGCCTGTTAAACTCGTTATGATTTTCAGCCACAGATTTCAGAACAGCCTGTACCCACCTGTAGATGTTGTGAGGAGAGTGAAATGTTCTTCACACACAGTTTCACAGTCTTCTCTAAACTTCGAAACAACCTTTCTTCCTTATTGAAAGTTTGATCTTTCACCTAAAACAGATGTTTGCACTGTTATTTTGGCAGCCCAAAAGAGAAACATCCAGCGTGCTGCTGAAGAAATCTGATTCCTTCCCTGAGCTCCTCCCTTTGAAAACAGAACAGATTTGCCTCTAATTCTTTCAAACCCCAGTTGAAATCCAAGAAAAGGCAAAGGTAGAAGGCAACATAACAGAGAACTTAATTTTTAATCCTTGTGGAAGCAGGGAGATGCTTTACTACAAGCGCACCTATGCATGCCAATAAAACTTCTCGTTTTCTGTATAGCATTGCTCTACTTGAGGAAACAACAGTGGAAATTGTAGGATGTTTTCCTCTCCTGGCTTTACTTGCCTGGGTTACTTAAGCGGTTGATGAGGAAGATTTTCCCCAGGCAGGCTGTAGATGGAGCTGTTACCTCTAGAGCCATGCTCCTCAGCTAGAAAACTCAGCAGCTGGAAACAGGCTTCTACTTATTTTTATGCTAGCTGAAAAAAAAACCCAAAACCAACCAACCCCACCTGAAAATAGGTTTATTTCTGTCTACTTTTTCACACGAGGAATTTGAGAAATCTCAAGTCTCATTTTCAGTGGTCTTGCTGTAAGGGTACCATGGTGCGTTTTAGAGATGTGAATTGGCAACTTTGTTAGACTAATTAAGCAAGAGAAGGTTAAATCTTTAACAGATGTATCCTGATTAAAAAATTCGTCTCAAACGCTTTAAGCATACTTAAAAAAACCAAAACCAAGTAAACATAAAGCAGAAGCTTATACAGAAAGAAAAAAAAAAAAAGAAAGAAAGGGGGGAAAAAAGAAAGACAGAAAAAGCACATCTTCTGTTAATCAAATGTAATTCCCTGTTTTTCTCTGATTTTACAGCCATGCTGGTCACCCATTCTGAATACAAACATTTCCATGGTACAAATAAGCGAGCAGACAAATGTGGGTAGTTTGCATCAAAGAAAGGAGGAAATCCCTGATGACAAAAAAAAAAAAAACAAACCAGGAAAAAAAGTAAAGTCACATCTAGAAAGGCAAGTGGCTTTGTATAATCAACCGTGCCATGCAGTGAGGTGCACTGGATACCATTTTCAAGGTCAGTTGTAATTGATTTTCTTTTAAGTTTAGATTTAAGCTTTCCTGAATATGTTTATCTTGCTAGGGTTTGAATTGCAGCCTCCAAATGATGAAGAACTGGTTTGCTTTTGGCCCCCAACACTCCCCCTTGGATTTATCACAGAGGTCTTTGCCTCTAATAGTTTTGACGGTTTCAGGTCCTTGTACATCTAGAGGCAAAACCCCATGGCCTTTCCTAATCAAAAGTACTGCTCATCTTCCTCAGTGGGTTCAGAACCTGTGGAGCAAGACGAACTGAAGACGTTCTCAGCACCAACAACAACTATTGTCAGTCTATCTGCAAAGCATCTCAGGCTAAGTGTCACAAAACTATCAGTCACTTCCTCTCCGATGAAGATCAGAAACTGGAGGAACTCTCAGATAAAAAGAAAAAGGTGGAGAGCACATTAAGTTGTTTTCTGTTTCCATCACAAAGATCTTTCCTGTCTTCTCTAACAGTCAGAAAATGACTTAATAAATGATGCAGGAAAAAAGCAACACCACAAACCTCATTTCCAGCATGTTTTTAAAAATGCCCAGTGCAAAAGTAGAACTGAAGCTGTCAATGCAAATCTGCAGTTGGATGAGTCAGTACCTGAGGCTCTCCCCTTGTCAGTATTTTCAGATGGCTGGTGACCCTCTTGGATTTCTTGCTAATGGAGTGGATATTCAGCCGGGAAAACTTTTCTTTAAGAGTTTCATCATCATCATTCCTCTTATACTTCAGCACTGCAGAGAGAGAATATCATGACACTAACAATCTGTATTCGCAGGGCTTTTCACAGGGCTGGACACACAAATATGAAACCATTTGAGAGTAGACACTTTGATGTCACTTGCTATAATCTTGTGTGAAAATGCCTGGGATGATGAAAACCCTGTTATCAGTGCCAGCCTCGGGAAGAGTCAAGTTAGGCAAGTCTGTAAGAAATATTGCTATTACTGCATCTTAATTATTATCAATGTTCACAACTGCATTATGGACAACGAACAGGAATAGAACATGACTTCTTTCATCATTCATCAGATTGAGGGAGATTCTCCTCCCCCTCTACTCTGTCCTAGTGAGGCCCCGCCTAGAATATTGCACCCAATTCTGGGATCCCCAGTTCAAGAGGGACAGGAATCTACTTGAAAGAGTCTATTGGAGGGCTACAAAGAAGGTAAAGGGACTGGAGCACTGCCTTATGAGGAAAGGCTGAGGGACCTGAGGCTTTTTAGTCTGGAGAAGACTGAGAGGGGATCTGATAAATGTATATAAATATCTGAGGGCTGGGTATCAGGAAGGAAGGGGACAGCCTCTTCTCACCTGTGCCCTGTGACAGGACAAGGGGCAATGGATGTAGACTACAGCATAGGAAGTTCCACCTCAACATGAGGAAGAACTTCTTTACTGTAAGGGTCACAGAGCACTAGAACAGGCTCCCCAGAGAGGTTGTCAACTCTCCTTCTCTGGTGACTTTCAAGACCCATCCAGATGCATTCCTGTGCAACCTGCACTAGATTATATGGTCTTGTTCTGGCAAGGGGGTTAGACTCAAAGATCTCCAGAGGTGCCTTCCAACCCCTAACATCCTGTGATCATTTTCATATTTCTGGAGTTACCACTCAGATAGCACAGCTGGCTGAGGACAAGTGACATTAAGGCATCTGTTACCCTCCTGAAATCCAGTGTATTACACAAACCAAATCTGCTTAACTGATATGACTAGAGTTGAAACCTCTCTTGTAATTGCCAGCCTAAACCTACAAAGATAGAAGAACTTACTGTGCCTTTTTCTTACCTAAATCTTTCCTTCTTTTAAGTTCATTGATGTTCACATTAATGTTTTTCATAGCAAAAAGGGCATCTTGTAGCACCTTGTAGTCAGGGTGAGAAGCAGGAGTTGAATTCAAGAGTTCACAGAGTAACAAGGGATATTTCATCACCCGTTGGACTGGTTTGATCATCAGGGATCCCATATCCATTAGATTTGGCTTTCCTCTATAATTTATGTATAAAAAAAAAAAAAACATCTCATAGGGAGAAACACCTTGAAGACAAAAACATTATTTTGGTCTAAGCATTGAAGCTGCTGCCTTTTATGTCCTTTACTTGAGCTTTCAACAACAGAAAATATCAAAACCAGAGCAGTTCTTTGCACTGAGTCATAGAAGTGCAATTACCACTCAAGTCAAAAAGTGAAATACATCTGTCAGGGAACAGGAGCCATTGTAAATGAAACCTTCCTCTCACCCCCTCAGTGAGAAATGCACACCAGGACTGAGCTTTCTGTATTTGCAGCAACATACCAGACTATTGCTTAGACATTTCCCTTGAAACTATCCCGCTCAGTCTGGGGGTGCATCTGATACAACTTACACACCACAACACCCAAGAAGGGAGATGTAGGTGGCAGAACAAATAACAGGAAGATTGATAAATGCACATGAGCAGGGCTATTACATCCTGCTGTGGCCCCTCAGGCTTCAAATTGCTACATCTCCCCGCTGCATGCCCATTCAAGCTGCATCCCTTCTCACATCTCTCGATTCACCACAGTGACCCTTAAGTTTCACTTTCTTTTACCTGTGGTTTTTCTTTGCTGGCTGCCAGTAGGTTATTTCTAATGATGCCTGAGCCTCTGAGGGTACTGGATCTGGTCTGTCAAAATGCTCAACATACAAGATGTTCACCCAGACTTGATCCAACCTGCTGGAAGTCACCTTCCAGAAAGGTAAAGCAGACAGCTGCATAGAGTGGCAAAAGGATGAGGGTGGGAAAGCTACAACTTCCAGCAGTGCACAGACATGCTCTGTAGCTCCAAGATCGATTCTCACTGATTTGGCAGCAGAGCAGCTTCCCCAGGCACTCAAGTGGCTCAAGGCATGAAGGCCTCCCAAGCTCTCTGCCCCCCATGCAGTGGGAATAACCATCCAGCGGAATTCACGATCCAGCCCCATGCTTGACAAAAGCCTTTGTTCACACTTTCTAGAATGAAAAAGGGAAAGAGGCTGTGCAGTTTGCAGGCCATCATAGCAGCCTGGGAGGAAACAGGGAAAGGCAGGACTGAGCCATATGTGCCTTCATTGCTTTCCACGCAGCTGGGAGAAACATGAGGTCTTCTCATTGTAGGTAATGCAAGGTGGCCAAGGCCAGCCACTGCTGAGGCTCCATCAGCAGGGCAGACACGTCTATGGCCTCTCCTCTTTAAACCATGCTCCTGAGCAAACCAGGCAATGCTGTAGCACCACTGCTGGCATGAACTACCTGTGACTCACAGACCTCCGCTTTGTGTGAGCTGTTGATAAGAGCATGAAGAGCACTAGGGTAGCGCAAGCTTTCCATTTCCAAGCCCAAAAAGGCTGCTTTGGAGGGGAAAGGGTTGTTTGACATTAACTATGCATGAGTTAATGCTAAGCAAAGATTTCTGAGTGTGGAAAGATGGAATAACACAATGTAGAAGGAAAGTACAAAAACCAGGGAACAGCCACTTGGTTTTGCAGGCTGACATCTATTGTTTTGTGCTGCAGCAAGAGTAAAAGGGAAAAAAAAAAAAAAAGCTTTCATTCCCCCTTTTAGATGTATAAAAAGTACAAGAGCCAATCCCTACTGCTGACTAATTAACTAACAATTTGAATGCCTTTGAGAAGAGACATCTGCATATTTAAACCATCTCTCTCACACAGGCATTATCTGTAAAAAGTTCTGTGTGAAAAAAAATAGTTAACAGTAGATGCCTTTTAAGGCTTCTTGATGTCCTCAAACCTTCTCATCATTTCAATCCCTCTCATTTCCCCTGTATCCAACATTAAGTATAGAGAGCTGTTTTTCCCTTCTTTCAGCTGCTGGCAGCAATAATGGGAAAAAAAAAAAATCTTAAATTGTTATTGTTTTCTCTGAAAAGACCCATGAATGCAAATCTATAAAAGCTGCCTCATGAATGGAAAAAATCTTCAAGTGTCTTCTCTTTATGTAGTTGCACTTTGGACAGCTGCCCAAGTGATAAACAGCCTCTGTTCGCCTATCTGCATGACACAGTCTTGCAGTATGGTTCGAGAGATAGTAGGTTTGTTATAAGATAATGACTCCCTGAGGCACTAAATGCCACAAAGTTCAACTCATCTCATTCTCCCCAGCAAGATTAGCTGATGATAGCCACTCTCCCTGGACGAGTCCCATTTGCAATGCGCCCTCTAAGGACACACCCGGCCGCTGGGCAGGACACGGCCTTGCTGCAACCAAAGGAGATGAGTAACAGCTTGTGACATCCATTATGCAGAAAATTAAGTTGCTAATTCATTTGTGATGCTACTTCAGCCTTGCCCCCCACCTCAGTGTTATTGTGAATTTAGCAAGTATTCTGGGTCAGATGTAGCTGCACTAATCTCATCGCAAATGATTTCCGTAGCTCTGCAGTGCACGCAGCTGGCTGACTACAGCGAGCTTCACAGCATACCCAGCCTCTCTCCCCCCACACAACAGTCACAAATGCAGAAAGATTCCTGCCTGTTTTAAGAACACATGGTGGTGAGCTATGCAAAGATAGGTGATTCAGGATTTAGTTCCATTTGCTCTCAGTGCCCAGCAACGAGGTCCAGTGGCACACATCTATCAGCACAGTACAGCAGGGCTGAGGCCAGTGTCTTACTCAGCTTGGTAGTTTAGAAATGGTGTGCAGGCATTGTAGGCTGCAGTGCGACTTCAGGGCTCAGGCTTCATGGTTTACTGTGCATGAGTTCATTTTAGTACAAGACATGTAGGGCAAATAACTCACTGTGCCATAAGACTCTCATGCAAACCCAGGGAATTCACTGAGGCTGCACAGTTGTTAAGCCAAGCAGAATTTCACCTATCAAGCTGCTAGCAAAGGGCAGCAGTGTCTGGTATTTATGTAATTGTTTTCTTGATCATGCTTGAATGAAAAGCAATCTGGGAGCAGCAACATCAGGAACCATTTGGGGTGTGTTAACTCTGTATTTTCTAGTTCAATGTTAACCAGATTTTTGGGAGTGGTGTTGCTCAGGGGCTGCTGAGGCCACAGTCTCTGAGCTGAGTTGCAGGTGATGGCATTTCTGAAGTGTTCTGCTGGTCAGTGAGGAGTGTAAACAGCATGGCACCTTGAGAGGTAGCCAAGCTCGGGGAGGGTCTGGCAGCTAAACTTGAGTCACCACACTCCACACAGCTTTATAAAAGCCAGTTTAAACCCAGAAAAGGAGCTGTATCCTCCACTGGAAACTGAAGGAGAAAACTGATAGGGCTTATGCAAAGCAGAGCAGCCAGGCTTGTGCTATTTCTATATGTACTGCTGTCTCACATGATCTTAGTGTGACTCTCTGGATATTTCATTCCTCTTGGAGCCCCACTCCCTGGGAGGCAGAAGTAGACAAGAATGTCCCTTATCAGAATATTATGCAGAAAAACTATTTCCTTTCATAGATTAAAGCCTGAAACCCACAACTGTAGAATTTCAACATGCAAATCCTTCAAAGCATGTTTTACACTGATCTTATTTACGTTGTGCAATTGACTGATTGATTAACAAATTCTCTGACTTTACAGATCTTCCTCTCCTACCAATATAGAGCACAATTGGTCTTCTTTTATCTCTTAACATTTCTGTCAGGGGTTGTACTAATTTTCTTCAGTTCAGCTTCCTCTGACCTCTCCCTGCAGGTAGCTTCTGGAGATGCTGCATTTCAATAACCCAAACCTGCTGGATGTCCAGAAACTGCAGCTGAGATAAACTCTCCTTTACAGCTTTTCAAAGATGTCATATCTGGCACACAAGTCCCTTCACCACAAGTTATTGGTGGCTGGGTGAGTAGTCTGGCCAAGTGCTGAAACAAGTTTGTTCTTTTCTGATTTTCTTCCAGTCACTGTCAGAAGAAAGATTCTAAGCTGGATTTCTTATACAGGGCTACCAAAGGAGTCATCACCTTAGAAATAGCTTTGCCTGTGAACCTAACATGTAAAGGTGTACAGAGTCCTATGCAAAATTATTTCAGAGTGTCTGGATTTCAGGTGATAATAAAGGGCTCTGAAGGAATTGGTAACCAAATTAAGCAGCTTCATAAACCACAAGTTTTGAAAGATACTGCAAAGCTAGGACAGTGGTAATTAGAAAACTACACAGGCTTAGAGAAATTAGAATTGAGTCTTTATCACATAAATCCTGGAAAAATCTATGGGTTATAGTGACACAGAAGGCTTGTGCTCTTAGCATTCCCAGTTCTAAGCATCCTGAAGATAAATTAAAGATATTTTAATGATGATTTTACATGTAAGAAAGGCATAATACTTACTCCTCCTCATATATCTTTCTGCAAAAGAGAAGAAAACAAAACATATATTAGATTCCTCCTAAAAGGATTTATACAGAGCAGAGGCCAGATTCTCAGATACACTTCAGTGACACAGAGCAGCTGTAACTGGCCAGTTAACTGAAGTTTATAGCTGCTATGTGTCAGCAGAACTGCACAAAACAGCCAGAGGGTACCTGTGAATCTGGCCCTATATCTTTTTGAAAGGACAGCCTCAAACAGGAAAGGATTGTCAGAAACCTGGATTTGGCTACAAGACCCAGACTTGTCCTAACACAATTAAAGAAGGAAGTTTGGGTCCCTGGGCTGACAACAGTAGCATCAAATTCTAAATACAAAAAGTAAAATTAAACATGAACTCTTACACTTTACCTGCATTCCTGTCTCTTTCTGAATAAGAGTACATTTTAGCCTTTTAGGATATAGAATCAATGAAGCTGTTCAATTCATCAAGTGAAACATCTTCAAAATAGGGTAGTGTTGAAAGATATATATTGAAAGCAGCAGGGGCACACAATTGTAGTTTGGAAATAGAAACAAGCACATAGAGTATTTTCCTTATGGTTTGAGTTCTCTGAAATGCAAGGGATCCAAAATGTCACTCCATCTGGGCATTAGGCTTTCCTGAGATCACATCATTAGCCAGTGCTTTTTGACTGCCTGCACCTTTATCTCCTTGCCCACCAATGCCTAACTGAGCATCTGGAAGCTTTCATTACTTCTGCTCTGTCAGCACTTTGCATGCTTATGACATCCCCCTGTCCCTGTAATAGTTGACCAAGCTACTTCAGGCTGAAAGCAGAGCAGGTAGTTGCCAGCATCCTTTCATTTTTACCAGCTGCATTTCTTTGGCTAAGCCAGTAAACAACATCCTCAGTTTGCATAATCACTGCTGAAACACAGGACTGTACAGAATTTGGATTTGCACATCTCTCCAAGGCAGACACCTACATTTTGGGATGGAATTTCTCCTCTTCACTCAACAGACAGAACAGGAATTTCACCATGGCTAATGAAATTTGATTTGTCTGTACAAATGTGCAGAGTGCCACTCTCAAACTGCTCCTGATACAGAAGCTGTATTTCACTTGGCAAGTATTACTCAGCTGAGTAACGCTACACCATTTACATTTCTGTTTTAATGGAATGATATTATTTCCAAGGGAGAAAAAAATTGTTTAAGAAGTAAACATTCTTCAAGAGTAGTTGTCACCACCCCCCATATTTATTATGTCTCACAATGGAAAACAGCCTATAACTTCTTTGGTAAAAATGCTGCATAATTTTCTTCTTAGTAGTTAACAGGTTTAGGTGACCACAACTCTACATTTGAGTGTGAACTTTCAAGTCTTAATGTTTGAATTGGCTGCAAGCTTTAGGCACTGGGAAAAACACAACGGAGTGTACACGCACCAGTGCTTTTCTCACCGGTTCTCGTTTAAAGGCTAATCAGGAAAGAACAAGACAAAACAAGGCTTCATTGTGTGGAAGGCTTTGTCACTTCCTGCTAGCAAAGGCTACCACGGCTCAGCACAAAATATCCTTTCTCTACACAAATCACAGCTGTGATGTTGGAACAGGAGCTCCTCTTGCTGGCTCTGGAATTCAAGTGGCAGCATCCACCCCACCATGTACATGGATGCTAGCCTTTATTTCCTTCCATGTTCCCTTGCCTCAGCAGCAGGGATGAATGAACAACAGTGTCAGCTTCTCTTAATTAGCCAGAAAAGAATATTGTAGGCATCAGCAACTAAAAAAAAAACCCTTAGGGGAGATAGCTGGCCATCCTTTAGCCCAAAAACCTGAGTCTTTTTCTTTCAACTCCCAGGGTAGCTAAAACCTAAGTACCCTACACATATACTGTGTTATGTATTAAGTAACTGGACATGTTGCACAAAATAAGCCTTATTTTCAACATAACCTCTCTTCCAAGTGAGTATCTCTCTTTTAACGTTGTTAATATTTTCCTTCACCACTCTTTCACCTTGATATAATTCCCATCTCCTGTGTCTCAACACAGACTGCAGACTAATCACTAACTGGGGGTGTTGTTGGAATATCTGAAGATCTGTTGCTGATGTGCGCTCCATTATCTGTGATAGCTGTACATCTCCCTAACAAGAATCTGGTATGGGCCTCTCCTGTGGCTGGACCTAGACCTCTGACCTGAAGGCTATGGTGTCTCTTGACAGCTCTGTGTGATGCTTTGGGGAAAGTGAGGGGGCAAGGACATTTCTAGGTGAGAAGAGAAACACTCTCCATGGAATGGATGAACTGGTTTCTGTGACTGGCTGCAGGAGGAAGCTGAACTGGAGGAAAGATGGATCCATTATTCTGTATAATTCCCAGTTCTCAATACATTTCCCTGAGGGATGGCACTGAAGCCAGTGGCACAAAGCACCTTCTATTGGTGGGACCTGGCAGCTTGCTCCAGTGCCAGTGGTTCTTAAATACCCCCATAGTGAGGGGTCCAGCAACACAGAGCCACTGCAGATCTCTGGACCCTAGTGACAGGAGCCAAACACCAGTGCATGTGAATATCTCCATTACAGGCTATTGTAATTCAAGCACTAAGTTGCTGAAGAGAGGGCAGTGACTCTCCTGGGAGCTGGGCAAGGTGTTTGCAATAGCCCATGATATGATGCAGCACTTTTTTGCCAGTATGGGGCACTGAAGCTAAGGGAAGAGCAACCTTTCTTGCGCTATTTTTGGCCATCTTAGAAAGAAAGAAATCTAATCATGGCTCCTGGCCTGTCATCTTTTCATGAAAGCACCATAAGCCAGAGCTCCCAGCAAGCCTCATGAAACTCCAGATTTACAGGGGACCTTTCATCTACATCCATTTAAAATGTTCCCTGCCAGGCAACTGACTATGGACGGAAATCATCATTTGAAAAGATCTTACTTTAAGGACTGTACACAGTGACTAAATGCTGCTTCAGTTCTTCATCCTTTTCATAGGATTCCAGCATGGTGTGTGCATCATCGTGGCGATAGCAGTAGATTTTATATGTGTCTTCTAGTGGGCCTTTAATCTGCAGGAACACTTCCCCTGTTAAGGAGAAAAACAAAGCGTGTCAAGCCAGACAACAGCATCTCAGAAGGAGTTTTTTATTATTCCACCACATTAGCCGTGAGCTAAAAAGGCTGGCTTCCACTTTACTTCCCTTAGAAACGATCTTGCGTGTTTATGTGCATTATTTATTACATGTATTTCTCAGCTGCTCATCTTTGTCATAGCCAGGCACCATTATATCAGTGTTAATGCACAAAAATTCCCTCAGGAAAAGGCATGAAATCTCTACACCTCGCACCACTTCACCCCCTAATTCACTGCCCCAGCTTAATGCCCCTTCAGCAAAAACCACACAGGAGAGCTGAACTGTTCATGGAGGATCATTTTTGTGTCGTGGGCAGGCAGGAGGGAAGAATGTAAGCCTGTTAATTTTTCTTTTGACTTTTTTTTTTTTTTTCCAACAGAATATGAAGTTAAATAGGTTATAACAGGAATAATGACTCTATTTCCCACTAGCCATTTCACTTTTATCTGTTTTGCAAAATCCTGAAATGGCAGCTGTTACGGCCTAGAACAGAGATTTTTCTTCACATGACAAAGGAATAACTTCCATTCCTCTGCTACTTGCGTAAAAGCTTGTGGATCACAGCCATTTTTATCTAGTATCATAGTATCAGTCAGGGTTGGAAGGGACCACAAAGATCATCTAGTTCCAACCCCCTGCCATGGGCAGGGACACCCCACACTAGATCAGGCTGGCCAGAGCCTCATCCAGCCTGGTCTTAAACACCTCCAGGGACGGGGCCTCAACCACCTCCCTGGACAACCCATTCCAGGGCTTCACCACTCTCATGGGGAAGAACTTCCTCCTCATGTCCAGCCTGAATCTCCTCACCTCCAGCTGCATTCCATTCCCCCTAGTCCTATTACTACCTGAAAGCCTGAGAAGTCCCTCCCCAGCCTTCTTGTAGGCCCCCTTCAGATACTGGAAGGCCACTAGTAGGTCACCTCAGAGCCTTCTCTTCTCCAGACTGAACAGCCCCAACTCCTTCAGTCTGTCCTTGTAGGAGAGGTACTCCAGCCCTCTGATCATCTTGGTTTATACACAACTGAAGGGGGAAAGTAGTTCCATTTCCAGTCCTTGGAACCACCATTTTGCCTCAAAGAACAGTTGGGAATTTTAGAGGCGCTGAAGTAGTCCTGCACCCATTTCCCTTTTAATTCTCATGCCTAATTCTCTCAGCCTAAAACTCCTGTGGTCCCTTTCTGCCTAAGAAATACTATCCAAGCAGAGAAGGCGTGCTTCACCTCTCCTGCTGAGATACTCAGCCTGTTCTCACACCCTTACGTAGCAGCACCCTGATCGGCATCCTTGGAAATGCATATAATAAACAACAGCAACGGTGAAAACTCCTGTGTTGGGCATTTGCTGAAGATTACATCTGTGTGGCAACCAGTCCAATGTTTTATAAACAGTCCCCTCAAGTTATAGCAATGATTATTAAAGTTAGAAGCCAAACACTACATTAATTGAGAGCGCTCTATTCATTCACAGAGCCAGTGCCAAGGCAGTCAGGCATCCTGCATGTTTCATCCTGACCGGAGTGGGCTGTTTCATAACACATTGCACTGAACTGCTCCGTCTTAAGTGAAAAATGATTCAGTTTCCACAGTAACAAAGCTCTGTTTTTTTCCCCTAGCAGCGAAGGTTAACTGGGCTGTCTAATGTTTTAAGGTGCAAATATGGGAACAACAATGATGGAGCTAAGACCACATGAGTTTATGTTAGTTACTGTAAGGCCAATCAGCAAAGCACCAGCATCCCGTAGTTAAATGCTCTTTAGTTGTCTGTCTTCACTGTCTTGTGCTTAATGCTAATGCCAATGGCTACGAACACACACTGCATCTGGACTTTTCCATCAACTCTCTGTACAGGCCTTCATTAGCCAATCATGTAAGGGAAAATGTTAACAAGCTTTCTCTTGATCCTCCCATGACACCTGGTTCTCAGTTTTCACTAACTTTCAGCAGAGTTCCAGGTGCTTAAGCAAGGCCCTTACCATGCTCGGGCCTCAACTGAGGTTGTGTTTTCAGTACAAAAATAGACATACAGCTCATTTCAGAATATACTAGAGGCTGGATATTATCATTCCATTCTCCAGAATGAAAGAGATGAGCAAGATCTGTTAACTGATGCATTGTGTCACAATGACAGATACTTTCACTGATGCTCAATGATGAGAAAAATTATGTGCTGATTTCACAGAGAGGGCCTTTTAAAAGCAGACAGATTTCATAAGTCTAAAATCCTTCATCTTTCTGAGCCATACAGACTAAATCAGATGAGCTTTGGGCATATCAGTGTGGAAGCTTGTTTTATGGACCAAACCCACAGTGTATTGGTGTACAGCTTTAGAAAGAGTCATTTGCACACTGACAAATGCAGATCTGCCCCATGCCTCTCCTTGATTGTGGTGGTCATCAGTCTCAAAGAGAAAGTCCTAGAAGGAAGGCTTGAGCAACAGAAACTTTCTCCCTGTAGCTTTCAGTGGTGCTTCCTGTATGTTCAGCAGGGGGAGAGGGAGAAGAGGTCTAATAGGTAAAGCCAGGGTAAGGCTAAATCTTCATATTCCTTCATACACAGTACCCAGGCTAGGAGAAGGCTTTTGAAGACAATCTCTCAGTAGTCCCCATCTCCTATGCTTTATGCTGAAGCAGACACACACTCACACAAACTTGATCACTTTTAGGATGGTAGTTACCAGAAGATGCACTGCAAGGGCACATCTTATGCAGTCCAACCATCTCTCAATCCACAGAAACAGGCTACAGCCAATCTGAAGCAAGACCTCTGGAAATGTGTAGTATGGATACCAAGTCCTTAGCAGCAACTGTTTAAAGTCTGTTCCTGTTAGACATTACTACTTGTCAATGTGGACACAGCAAAAAGTGTGGAGCACATGACTAAAATAAAACATGAAGATGAGCAGCCACATTGTTTTGGTTTCAAACCACTAGATGAGCAAGTCTCTTCAACCTCACCATGACTGAGTTGCTTTCCAAAGTAAGATATTTCAACTCAAAATGTTTAAATATCATAAACATGGTAGAATATGATGAGTGTGTTAGACATTCTCAGCCTACTTTTTCTATAGACTGGCTTTACACTGATTATGAAGATTCTGAAAACAAAATCATCATCTTGATGTACTTTCAGAGGATGACAAACTCACTAACTTATTGCTTATAGTGATGCAATTATTCTCCCTGACTTTGAAGGAACATCTCACATCCCTGACCTATGGTAGCCAACTCGGTGACCCACATTTCCATGGTTCTTTGATTCTGGAGAAACACACCTGAACAGATGGACAAAATTGTCTGTCTTCTGGATATGGCAGGGAAGGAAAAGAATGATTCTCTTGGCTGTGAGCAAGGCACTTCCTGCTAGAATAGAACATTGCTTATTAAGAATATGACTCATCATGATACACTTTTACTGAAATATGGCCAAGCGACACAGTTGCATCCAGCTACGTCAAGCTGTTGCCTTGGCAAAACAGATTGAAACGTGCTAGGATTAATACTTCTCCCAAGCCTCATATGTTTTAATGTCATGTTTCTTAATCAAAGGGCAGCCAATATTTTTTTTACCCCATTATTTGCATGGAGTCCTTTCTGTAATGTGCAGTATACTGTCAGCTTAGAGAAGAAAGAACCCCTCTGACCTCTGCACCACGGCTGGAAGTTTTTTAAACTGAACTGCCTGACTTTGCATTGTAGCAAATTAAGAATTCTCACCTGATCCTTTCAGGTAGACCACCTACTGCCTCTGCACTGAAAAAGCAGTTACAGGAGAGCTGATGAGTGGTAACTTATTAAATCTCTCCAGCTGTGCAAATACATCAAGCGAATAGATCACAGCCTTAACATTCATGGCCTAGCCTGCAGAACCTCGGACTGTTGTGACACATCCAGGGCAAATCTATTAGCTGGAAATACCCATGATGCCTGCAGACATTCCTGCCCACATTGCCACAAACTTATTATCTGTCACCGCTTTCTTGCATATTAACCATGTTCAGCAGGTCTAGGCAGGTTTTCCTCCCCCTCTACTCTGTCCTGGTGAGACCACACCTGGAATACTGTGTCCAGTTTTGGACTTCCCAATTCCAGATAGACAGGGATCTGCTGGACAGAGCATGATTGTGGGATTTGAGCATGTCTCCTATGAGGAAAGACTGAGAGACCTGGGGCTGTTTAGTCTTGTGAAGAGGAAGCAGAAGGGGCATCTTATTAACATCTATAAATATCTGAATGGTGGGTGTCAAGATGAAGGTGCAAATCACTTTTCAGTGGTACCCAGTGATAGGACAAGGAACAACGGGTACAAGCTAGAACACAGGAGGTCCCACCTCAGCATAAGGAGACACTTCTTTATGGTGAGAGTGACAGATCACTGGAACAGGCTGCCCAGACAGGTTGTGGAGTCTCCTTCTCTGGACACTTTCAAAACTCTCCTGGACACATTTCTGTGCTGCCTGCCCTAGGTGATCCTACTTTGTCAGGAGGTTGGATTCTCTCTAGAGGTCCATTCCAGCCCCTAACATTCTGTGATTCTGTAATTTTGTGTGACTCATTAAGAAAACTTAACCAACCTCTTACACGAATGGTATCACCAGTAGATACAGGTTTACAATGTTTAGGGGGAGTGGTGTGTGTGTTACCTGCTTACTCCAGTTATTTTTAATGCTTTTCTTGGATGGTACCATTAAGAGTATGCAATATAAGAGTTGGTGTAGGTGTGAGCAGAGTTAGGTAGGCAATATCAAAATGGATGAAAAGGATACTATCAATACGTGGCATAACTCAGTACTGTAGTTTTCTCTTGCTAAACTTGCTCTCTCCTTCCTTCCTCCCCCTCCACATCCAGATTCCTCCCCCTCCACATCCAGATCACCTCAGTCCCTGGAGGTGTTTAAGACCAGGCTGGACGAGGCTCTGGCCAGCGTGATCTAGTGTAGGGTGTCCCTGCCCATGGCAGGGGGGTTGGAACTAGATGATCCTTGTGGTCCCTTCCAACCCTGACTGATTCTATGATTCTATGATTCTATGATTCAGATGGATGGAAAAAGAGCACCATGATCACAGGAGGACAGCAGAGCAACTGGACAGGTTTCACATGTCATTTTTCCCAGGTCATTATGGACAGCTTGTAGCACATTAGCCTCTGGGAGTGGTACTAGTTAAGTCTGATGAGGGTAGAGAACAGGAGAGTGTTATGTTTATTCTCTCACATAGCTTTGTAGAACTCAAGAGGACAGTAAACATACCGATTATTTGCATGGGTGGTTCCACATCTGTTGTGGCTTCTTCCAACAATGACAGCAGTTTGGCTGATACTTGATGGACCAATTCAATGTTGCTAAACAAGCCATCCACGTCAAAGCGAGCAATCTAATGGAATACAAATATTAAGCAGCTACTGATGAAGGATAAAGAAGGACACTGAGTATTGCAGACCTTCTCTTGCTATGCCCCAAGTGTTCAGCACTTCAGGAAGTACCACTTCTGCAAAATCTCATATAAACATCCTCCTTGGGACTTCAAAGACACACAGTTTCCAGATTAGTATAATATGGTTGAGGCAGTTAACAAAGGGCATGTTATCAAGTCCTTTCAACCTTATTTTGAACTATTTCTAGTTGAAAGTGTTTACCTAGGAAGGAAATAAATATTATCATCTGAATAAAGAGAAGATCTTTAGCTGATTTAAAAATACTTGTTTACTTTCCCACTGGAGAGAAGAATAGTTGACAGTGGATTGGATTCCCTGATTACAATTGCTAAGGGAGGCCACTACATAAACTGATATCTTGGCCCTTTGGTTCCAGCTATGAGGTACAAACAATTCCAGATGGTGGTACCATTTTAAGTTAGTTGTCTTATAAATCCAAAACCACAATCAAGATTATATAATTTCCACTGAAACAAACACATTTACAATTTTGGGTATTAATATATCCTAAGGAGCTTCCTACAGAGCCTGGGCATGCAGCATTGACTTCAGTTTACACCACAGAAAATTTGGTTCTGTGTCTCCACTTACTATAGAGCAAGTAAAAAGTCCCAGAACACGTAATTCTCATGCAGTAGTTATTTATGTCCTTGCAGAGCAAATTAAGAGTTAATATTTGGGGACAAGTGGAGATAGCCAGTGGCAATATACCAATACTGAGAACAATGGCGAGACTGATTTTGGCATCCATACTGATACCCTCTGAAGAGCATCTCTCCATTGGAAAGGGAATTGCTGACTTACATAGCAGCTCACCACATGCCAGGAGGATCAAATTGCATGCTATTGTAATCGAATCAGAAATACACTTTCAGTACTAATGCTGTTAATTTCTTTATAAGAATTGTAGGAGCTAAAATATGTTCTATCCATTTGGAAATAAGAAAAAGATTCATTGCTAGGTCAATTTTCCAAATGCTGTCCTCATCTAAACACATTACAAACCTTCAATATGGTAGTTTGTCCAAGAACTAGCCTTAAAACCGTGTAAGATTCTTGACAGCCTTTCAGAAATGCAGACATTATAATCTCTAAATGACTCTTCCTGTGTACATCTAGCACAGGACTTCTGACCTCCCATGCAATACAGTACCTACATGGTATTTGGGACTGTGCTGTGCATGGACACTGACAGGTGTTAATACAGTGACAAAGGACAGAATCAAAAGGTATGTTTCTAGCTGTCTGGAAAGGAGCAAAGGAATACGGCATGCTTGGCAAAAAGCTGAGCAAGTTCAACCAAGGAATACCTTTGCTCAGTGCTGACCAGGCTGTGGAGAGAGTCAAGTGGAGATTACATCTAAGCAATGAACAAATGAGGGGGACTAAGTCAAGAACTCCTTAAATTATGCCAGCAGATGCCAGCTCTTCTGCAAATGGCTTGGAACAAACTCAGAGTTCTAAGAAAGAAAAGAGGTCCTGCAGGAGCTTGAACTGCACAGGCTTTAGCTGGCCACAGCGTTCCCTGAAGCAGTGCCAATGTCGTCTGAAGACACTTTGCCCTCTGCACCTGTATTTTGTTATTAATTTCATAAAAGCTCTACATACAGCATACTTGGGTTAAAATTGTTTCTATTCTGTATTAGCAACAGGTAACATTTGTGCAGCCTCTGTGAATGCTAGGTTGCAGGCCCCACCGATACCAATCTTTCTCTGGGCAACCTGTTCTACTCTCAGCCTTGGGCTGCACAATTTTTCTACAAATTGAAATAATGCTGAGGGAAAGGTGCTCTTTGAAGTCTTAGCTGAAAAAGAAAATGGATAACATGGGCCTAATGAGATAATTTTCCTGAAAGATGGTTTATGAGCCTTCCTTTTTAAATGCACCTTTTCTGTGTAAAATGCTAATTTCTGAAACGCTCACCGGTCTGTCAGGAATGGTGGAGAAACTCCACTACAGCTGTCTGAAATGGAACAACTGAATTGAACCACAGCGGGAAGTTCATGCCATTCCAAGTTGTTATCATGGGAAATATTTGGGTGTACTGGGGTTTACTGCTTGTGGAGCTGCCAGTAAAGGCCAGCCAGGGCATGTTCCAGGGTTTATAATTACAGAGGAGAGATGGCAGCTACACAGGATGGGATAGAGCATCCAAGCTGTTCTCTGGGTGTGCACCTTTCAGGCTTCATGCAAGTGCCAGAAGTGACTTCCCACTCTCCTTGCCCTGGGACATGCCTTCCCACAAAGCTAACTACAGACCCGCTCCCAGCACCGCATCACTCTCATGCTGACACTTGTGCTTGCATTAAGATTGTTTGCAAGCAGAATGTGGGCGAGCTGAGATTTTGACGTCATTGCCTCATCCTCCAACCCCAGCACTCACCTGCTTGTTTCTCAGGGGCTGAATCACTTCCTTGATGCAGAGATCCAGGTCGCTGACATAATCTTTCTCTGTCTGCATGAGTTCTGCAATGATTTTCACCCTCTTGGCCATCATGCGTCTGTTGACCTGTTCTTCATCCTCCTGCAGTGAAGTGGCAGGGGTTGAGGACCCCAGCTGTGGGGCCATTTTTTCTGTTTAAAAGAGGGAGATATGTGAGGAGCATTGCAATCCCACATGCTCACCCAATTTGCACTGCACAACCACAGGGAAACAACTGGTGCCTGTTCGAAAATCCCAAATCACCTTGGGGAGCAGAAAAGAAGCATAAGAAATGGCAACCCTCAGATCAGATGGGTTGTCCCATCTCTAAAAGTGGGCATGGGTTCAGTGAAGGAAACTGTCCAATTGGCAGTAAGAGGATAGCCCATCAGTGGCTTCCCTGGCTTTGATGGAGCACAGGAGAGTTTGGCTCTTGTCACACTGAAATTCAAGGATCGCTGACGGCCTTCTATCATTTGAAAATACAGTCTTGGTCTGACATCTGTTATGATTTGGAGGACTGGAGAAAATATGTTCCTGTGAAGAAACAGGCTGTGTTCACTATAAATAATCTTTACTAGAATAACCTCTGTAATGTTGAGTCTGCTCATGGGGACAGCAGGTACTGGAAGACAAACTTTCAAATGAAGACAATGGCACTAGTTGAGTTGTTGGAACGTGTCCAGAGAAAGCCAACAAAGCTGGTGAGGGGTTTGGAGCACAAGCCCTATGAGGAAAGGCTGAGAGAGTTGGGGCTGCTTAGCCTGGAGAGGAGGAGGCTCAGAGGAGACCTTATTGCTCTCTACAACTACCTGAAGGGAGGTTGTAGCCAAGGGGTTGGTCTCTTCTCCCAGGCAACCAGCACCAAAACAAGAGGACACAGTCTCAAGCTGCACCAGGCGAGGTTTAGGCTGGATGTCAGAAAGAAGTTCTTCACAGAAGGAGTGATTTGCCATTGGAATGGGCTGCCCAGGGAGGTGGTGGAATCACCATCCCTGGAGGTGTTTAGGAAGAGACTGGATGGGGTGCTTGGTGCCATGGTTTAGTTGATTAGATGGTGTTTGATGTTAGGTTGGACTTGATGATCTTGAAGGTCTTTTCCAACCTGGTTAATGCTATTCTATTCTATTCTATTCTATTCTATTCTATTCTATTCTATTCTATTCTATTCTATTGATGACAATGAAACCTGTAATTCTGTGTAAAACTATTTCTTTCAAAGAGGCAAAGGAATTACAGAAGAAAATAGGAAAGCCTTTACTAGTCACTAACATTTTGTGGAACAACAGAGATCACTGGGTTCAGGACATTCTAAAATATTTTTATGCACTTAGGACCTAGGATATCTGATTTGTTCCAGATACATGGACAGTTGAACTCAGTGATCTTAGAGGCCTATTCCACCCAAAGCAATTCTCTGATTCTGTGAAATGTGAGTCTTCTACAGTTAGGTAATTTATGTATGCTACAAGGCCTGCACAAGACCTATTTATTTGTAATGATGCTCGTCCCTTTTGTTGGTTGATAAGCCAACCTGCAAACATCTGTGTCAGCTGTACAAAGTGCACCAATTTTTATCTGAAAGTCTGTATTTTTCGTTAGAAAAAATCCACACACACAAATAACAGTGAAAGATTTCAGAGGCTTTTCTGGTGTTTTCTTGATAGCCACAAGATGGTGCAGAGCACCAACAAAGAGGACTTAGCATTACCATACTCATCTCTGCATTACTCAGGTCATGCTTTGACAGCAGAGGCTTTTATTGCTCAGTGGCAAAGGACATGAATCTCTGCTGAGGATCAGACTGCTGCACCTCTGTGTCAGCTTCTGTACAGAGCAGATCTAATAATGAGGCAATAACAAGCAGCCCCTGACGCTTTGTTTGCTGAGAGCCGATACAGTTCTCTGAACTGATTGTCAAGGGTGAGGTCATGAGTGCTCAAGTGGGTGT
This sequence comes from Picus viridis, assembly GCA_033816785.1. Taxonomy (NCBI): domain Eukaryota; kingdom Metazoa; phylum Chordata; class Aves; order Piciformes; family Picidae; genus Picus; species Picus viridis. The sequence goes on along the minus strand of CM066582.1, from coordinate 8,259,348 downwards.
GCAGCTCACCCCTACAACACCGGCCAAGGCCATGGATGATAATCTGGAGCTGGACTTGTGGTAACACCAACCAGCTTTCATGAGCGATGGCTTTGAGCTGTCTTCTGCTGAGAAATGCAAAATACTGCAAGTCCAATGTATCATCATCCCCAAGCCCTTCTACAATTATGCTGGCCACTGACATCCGGAAAGGGCACTTCTGTTGTCAGGGCTGCTTCCATCAGGTTTTCTAGTGAGACTGGTGTGGCCACAGTTACTGCTTTACAGAGCTGCTTTGGGGATCGCAGCTTGACCTCTACCTCTGCACTCCTAATTTTAAACAGTGACGACAAGGAACCCAAACAAACCAGGGAAGGCAGGCTGTTTTTTCAGACTTTTTTTTTATTTAGATGTACTGTCTACCTTTGTTTTTGGCTTTGAAGTCTGTGTATAATATAGACATGAGCATTTTGTCCACAAGTTTGTATATGGACAATAAAAGGGAAATGTGGGGATGTCTCCTTTCTGTAAGGCTGGGTCTATCGAAAGAATTAAAAGCCAGATCTTGCACTAGTGATTCCATGCTGGTATGAGCACATGGCCTGTACAGGAGCTCACACTGCTGCAGAGTTCATCCACCAAGGCTGCCAACCAAAGCCTCTATCACTCTTTCTCCTCAACTGCACAAAACAGACTCTGCCCTGTTTTAGTATTACTCCACAGCTCCCTCAGAGCAATTTTCTGCTAGGGCTGCAGAATGAGACCATTTTGCTAAAATGGAAGTTACTTTTTCCTTTAAAAACTTACAGTATTTAACCACTTATAAATTCACCAGGAACATGTGAACAATCCATTTCCATTCCAGTTCTGCACCAAAATCAGCATTTTTCTTGAGGCTGGGTGTGAAAATATTTGCATATGTGTGACTGTATGTGAGAGTTCAGGGCAACGCCTGAGAAAGTGCAGAGAGCACCAAGCATACTGGAAGATCTCAAAGTGTCATTTTGTCTCAGATACAGCACTGTTATGATATCAGATGGAATTTGAAGGTAAACACAAGATGCTGTGCAAAAAGAACTTTCTAATCTTTTATACTGGTGGCAGGGGAGAGCATTATACGAGCAATATAAAGCCACTGTATCCCACTTCAGGCTTGAAGCTGCAGTCCCTCAAGAGCCTGTTCTTTCAGTTTATGTCATTAGATCACCCTGATCAAATTTGATTCTTGAATTATGTCAGGGCTCATCTATTATCCTTATTGCATGACAGATAATAATGCCAAGAAAGAAAAACTGTTCTCAACAGGAAGAAATAACCATGAGAAATACCAGATAGATTCTGTTTCCTTATAGAAAACATTTTTTTTAATAAATGTATGCTTTTGTTAAAAGCAATATAATTTTCCATTTTCACTCAATACCTCCACATTTATTTATTTTTTTTCATTTCAGGCTTGTCTGTCTCTATAGAATGCAACAGCAAGATTCTGAAGTGATGATTACAGCCAAACCCTGTGATTTCATGTTTGGCTGATCGCTTTTGACCAGACTGAGAACATCAGTAGCTTGTTGAAACCCTTGTGGAGTAAGTGAAATTTTAATGAATGCACAAACAGCAAGTGCATCTCAGGAATATAAGCAGACTCGTTTCTACCTGGTGATGCATGCCAGCCCCAGAACCATTCAAGAGAGAGGATTAGCAGGAAGAGATGCTGCTGAGGATTAACTGTTACTGCAAGAATGTGGCTCAGTTGTCCTCGGAGATGCCAGGTTTGGAAAAAGGAAAACTGTCAAATGGTTTGTTAGACAGCTGTATCTTATGACCAGTTTACAGTAGGCATAAAAATGTACAGTAGGAGGTAATGTGTGCAGTTGTTGCTTTGTGATGACAGTTATCTACAGGAGTCACCTTTCTGGAGGACTGTGCTTTGGAGAGGAAGGTGATGACTTTGTTTTTCCAGCTGTATATTGAACTACACAGCTTTCATTGCACAAAACAAGAGTTTTGCTATGTGATGACAGACAAAGCAGTCTTACAAAAAACAAGTGGGAAGTTTAAAAATATCCCCCAGATGGAGACATCCAGCAATGCAGTAAGAGCATGGAGGAACAGAACTTGAAATGTGGAAACACAACAGCTCTCTTCTAGGCTCATGGGAGATATCAGGGAATCCACAGCAAATGAGCAGAGGAGCAGCCACAGGAGGTTTGCAAGATCCAGCACATGCAAATTTCCTTGGCTTTCCTTCTTGGAGAGTGGAATCAGCAAGTCTGAGAGGTCTGCTCTAACCATCCTTCCAGGTAAGATGCTTGGGTTGGATAGTATGGTTGCCTTAGGGAATGGGATGGTCTTAGGGGTTTCTCCCTATCCAAGGCTTTCTGTCTGGAAGTGAAGGTACCAGCACAGAATACAGCAACAAGTATAGTGCTGTCAGTGCATGAAGTGAGTCAAAAGCCTTTTCATTTGGAGGATGCCAGAGGAACTTGGGTATGGGGATTTTGTCTGGCACAAGGGAGCAGTGAAGGCAGAAGTTTTCAAGGTATAAAAAAACAAATTGCAGCATTACTGTGTTTTCATGTGTGAAACCTGAGTCTCGCACCACCCTGGATAAAATTACTCCACTGTGAAATCAAGCCCTCAGATAGTCTGTGCTCTCAGATAACCTAGCTATTACACACAGGAATGTACACCAGCTTTTATGAGCTGGATTTGGGAATGAAACACAGGCAGCCAAGTTCAGAGACTGCTGCTGTGGCAGCTTTCCTCTCCCGCCTTACATCGTCCCTCCACCACAGCCCCAGCTCTGCCCATTACATGTCTGCTTCCACTGCAGCTGCCCAGCAAAGCTGTGGGGCACAAGGACACTGGGATTGTTAGAAGTGAGGGATCCTGAAATGGGTGAGGGAGCAAAAGGAAGAGATGGAGTCTCCTGCTGCATGGAGAAGTGCATCACATGAACCCACACACAAGGAATTTCACTCCAGATCCCACTCCCCTTATGGTGGACCACTTCATAGGGATGTCATTACAGTTTTGCACCAGAGTCATTGCAGTGCAACAGTATGGTGCAAATGTGGTGCAAATTGGATCTGCTGAACTCCAGACTGGGCACTGAAATAGAAAAAAATTGGGAGAGGGCTGTGGAAAATGCCTTTTTCTTTTACTTTCAGGCACACATCACAGCAGCACAATTCAGGAGCAGGTTTGTTGCACACGGCCTGCGAGCTACACATGCAAAAAGCCTCTTTTCTGAACACAGGAGAACACCGCAGGACCAGAATGACCTTGTACCAATCTTCCTGGGCAGCAGGTTCACTCATAAAATCTGCATCGGAGATTTCCTTGCAATTAGGTCACTCGATCTTTGATCATTTCTCTGTTCCATAAGGTACAGAAAATATTTACATTCAACGAGCAAGTCCTTTCTTCAATTTCTTGACAGCAGACCGCTTTAATTATACGTGTGCTGACAGGACTACAGAGAGATCCCATGTGACCACAGGGGAAAGGAAGAAAGCTTATCATCAGGTGACAGAAGAATGCCCTTATTGTTAGCACCAATGCTCACAAATAAGCCTCTCTCTTGTGTCATATACCAGTATAAATACACCGCTCCTGTGGCATGGAGCTAATATGTTAATAAAGTAAGAACTAAGGGAGGGCTGCATTTAAACCACTTCTCCTGGGACATGTGCCTCAAGATTTGGCACAGATTAGCTGTAAGAACTGTGAGCTGTGTGGCCCACAGTGAAAAGTATCCCATTAATAAAGCATTTGCTAATAAGCTCAGAGGAGGGTCTGTAAACCAACTTGGGTCCTAGTCTTCACTCCTTTACAACAGTTCCTGTGACTAGTTATGCTGCAGTAGATTCTAAGAGTCCGCATGGCAGGACTTGATTGTGCTAAGTGCTGTGCAAACACAGCAGCACAAAATGGATTCTGCTCTGAAATGATGAGCTCATTTCCCAGCCTGGCTGCCACTGCAATAAGTTCAAGGAGTAACTCCAGCCATTATTGCAGTGCAAGTTAACAGAATTAGATCCTCCAAGCTTAAATTTGAACGAGAGAATATAAAAGTATTTGCTAGAATGTAATTTCTCATCACAGGACAGAGAGGGGCTATTTTTACCAAGTCATCTCCTGCACTAAGGAAATAATGTGGACTCTCACTCCTTACTGTACTTCAGCAAAGCGGCCGCTCCAAAGATCAATACATTTTGCAATGGAGTAGGACATTGTCTGCATTGTAGTCCATGAAAGTTAATCAGTAAGTGCAGTGCAGAGCAAATAAGGAACTGGGGAGAGGCGCCGAGGATCTTTACTCCTGGCAGGAGCCCATGCAGGAAGAAGCAGTGTGCTCTGCAGGCAGGCAGGAGGATGGGATGGAGGAAGGTGTCCTGCTTGTGATGGAGTGAAGGGAGATGAGTTTCTTCTGACTGGGCTTTTGTATAGTGACAGAGAACAACTTTCCAGGAATTTGTATAATCTGGCAGGTTTCTGTGTTGTTTCTGGTGTTGGTTATTTCTCATTACTACATTAGACACAGGGAAAACATAAAATTTGGGGTTCAGATACGAGCTCTGAGGCAATATATTGTGGTAGCTGTGTGATTTGAGTCACTGTATCTATTATGTCACTGAGGTATTTTAAATTGAAGCATGTGCGAATCATTTAACAGTACAGCTGACCCACTCAGAGCTAAAGGTGTGAGTTAATATGTAATAGATTTGTAAAGCAAGGAGTATTTTCAAAGCATGTGTTGTCTTGGTGAATACTGCAAATGTGATTCCTTCAGGAAACCCACCCTTTTCTGTAGCTCATTTTTCACATCAAGCACAAGTTTGGTGTATTATTAACAAAACCAAAAATTTGTATAAAAACCTAAAAGACATTGAACTGTGTTTTAAATTCTTTTTCATGGTCTGCCCTTTTCAGTTGATAGCATCTATCCCCATGATATATTGTATCTTAACCTGCCCTGATCTTGCAAACATTTATGTGCCAATAAGTACATCAAGCAAACTCCTCTTGCCAAGATACATAGGTACTCATGGAATGGTATCTTAAGTTAATACAAACATTAATTCAATATATGGGTATTTCATACAGTTACTTTTACAGGTACTACTGATGACTTTAAACTGTACAGAAGAGACCAACTCCTACCCCCTAAACAGCTATATTACATTTGGAAACAGAGCTGTAAGTGTATTTTGTGCCATGGCTTAAGGATAGCAGCAAATTCTTCATTACTCTTGGAAGGTCCTATGTGTGGGATTTTCTAGTGAATGTAGAGCATAGCAGTGTATAAAAATACCACAGGAGTTGTGTCTTAGCTCTTATAATAGCCCTTGGTATCGCTTCTGCATCCACTACAAACATTAGTGAACGTATCTTCTTTAACTGCATTCTTTCCTCTTTAGAAAAGTAACACTTCTGTCCAGTTGATGGAAAACTATGGGAGAAAAATATGGCTTGATCATGGTATTTCTGGACTCACCCAACCTGAGCTCTTGGTAACTGTATGGTTATATTGTCACCTTAAAAATCAAGCCTTAAGACCCTGACCTTGCATTCTTCATTACTCGATTCTGGTGCCAGTATCATGAACCTGCCATTGATAGCAATCACCTTATTTTATTTACCTGCTCTAAGGGGGGGGATTGATCTAGATGACCTTCAGAGGTGCCTTCTAACCCTTACCATTCTGTAATTTTCCCCTATCTAAAATGGGGCTACAGGTGCTTTCTTATCTCACAGGATGAGCTGAAATAGATGCACCAATGCTTGCCAAGCTCTCTGAGAATATAATGGTTACTTTGCATCTTATTTCCTTTTTGAAAAGAGTAAAGCCAGAAGGTGTTGCATGGCTATTCACACCAGATAAGGTATTGAATAGATGCATCTAGTATAACAATTAACCACAAAAAAATGCTTTATTGTGTTTTTAATGAATCCTTAATTTTAAAGTGAAAAACATTTGCAGAAGTTTGCACCTTTGACAATGCTATTGTGCTCATGTTTGTAGACTTACCAAGTAAACCACCTTGGTTACCCAGGAGACCTGGTCGGCAGGCTCCCTTTCTCACTCTTTTTGGATTCTGTATAAACCAGCAAAATTTTAAGAGAAATCCAAGGGCAGAAAAATGAATGACCAGGAGTTTTTATGTTTGATTGCTTGTTCACTCGTTTCAGGGAGGAATTTTTTGTTTGGGGATTTTTGTTGTTGTTTATAAGCTTTTATTTGGGGTCCTACATTTCTAGCTCACTAAAGCTGCACTTTGATTCTATACTTAAGAGCTGCTAGAAATGGCTGATGGGGGACAACAGCTTTCCACTCAAGGAACAGCCTTCTACTCAGGGCTGATGATGGGCAACAACATATTTCTACTCAGGGAACCATTTAAAGTGTGCAGAGGGCTGGAAGGGCCCTTGAGAGCTATCTTGGCCATGCTTCACTTTGTTACAATACCGACATAGGCACTGAATTGTAAAGACACGTTGGTCCCATGCTCTGCCTCGTTGGCCTGCCACAAGCAGAGATAGGGCTCCTGCAGCCTCTGATCTGTTCCACTCACAAGAGATTCCCCTCTGCAGGGTTAGCTCCTGTTGCATCTCCCCATCTTACACATCCTTATCTGTGCTAATACCTACCCCAGCTCTGAAGACTGTGTGTGGAAAACATATTAACAGGGGACTATTGAAGGGAGAAGCAACTAAACACAGAGCTTTTCCTCCAGTTCATACAGGAATCAAGTGCAAATTGCTACCATTTGGATCTTTTTGCAAAGGGTGATCAGAGAGTCATGACCAGATGATACACACCAGACCATTTGTGTCACCAACACAGTTGTTGGGCTCTCTAACGAAAACAGAGAAGTTAAAAGCTTTGTGCCAGCAAAACCACTTTGCCCACCCTGGAGTAAGCTGCTTCACATCCACACACTACGGAGAAAAATGGAGAACATGAAGGTGTGCAATCACAGCATATCATCAGCACTGGCAGGTAGCACATTAGGTCTGGGATCCATGATCATTATTGGATTCAAGCACATCCAGCTCAATAAAATTTGATCCAGATCAGGCCTTGGCACACAACCACTTTTCTTTCTATTGCATCTGTAAATACTCTCAATAGGAATTTCTACTGACTTTGTATTTTCACTCTGAGGACAGGAAACTCCTAATCTAGTATAAAGTTTGCAGGTGCCTTGCTAACCCATCACCTTTTCTTTTTTGCACAAAGCAGAGTGAGTTGATACTAAACTGGTGCTTTGCAATAGGTGGTCACAGCAGTCTCAGCTGGTGGCAGGAGCTGTAAAGCCGGATTTACTATCACCTTGGACTGCTGCCATAAACATAACCTCATGCTCTGCTGTGACTACCTAGGCTTCCCCACCTCCTGTGCTCTGGATTTAAACAGGAGACATTAGTTGCATGAATACACCTCACACAAGACAGAAAGACCTCCCACTTTTTGCTGGATACTGTTCTGATAACCTTGACCTCACCTCAGCAACCCTCTTCACAAGTGAAAATCTGTTCTGGTGGGATGTGTGCCAGGAGCTCACCTGCCCATACATAGTGATCCATACTTGTGCTCTGAAATACCCCCACCACATCCCTGCAGCACCTGCCTGACAACTGAAATTTTTTCATCCTCTCATTGATTAGCTATCACGAGGAGGGAACAGCATAATCAATGAACTGCTCTGTGGTTCTCAACATATGCAGCCCCCAGAGAAATCCTATTATTTTCAGGTTTATTGTTTTATTTTCTGCTTTATTGTCTTTCTTAAGGAATGCTACTTCCTAATTAAGTGCATCAAAGCCGTAATACAGCAACCCAATGTATTTTCCCATTTTATTTCCTCATAAAGGATTATTTTCACAAGAGTGGCTGTCAGCAGGTAGTTACATCACTATTAGTAGCACAGTCTTATATTATAATAATACTCAAACCCTGCATTTGTGACGTGACCTTGTTGTTCAAGTCCCTGGAAGCCCACAGAAATTTATCAGTTTGTGTTCCAGAGCACTCCCAGAAATAGCCATAGACGTTCTTCATTCTTTTCCTCAATTTGTGGAATTGCATTTAATTTTTTATTGGCAGGCCCAATAGAGACATATGTTGCCAATTTCTAGTCTGGATGCAGTTTGGTTATTTGAAAAGAAACCCTCTCCATAATGGTATAATTTCAATCAGCATCTCCATCAAAACATGTATTTGGACATACTTCAGTTCAGGCTTGTACAATCTGAGCAACAGATAAACGCATTACAGATTCTGGTGTTTTTAAATGAAAGAAAAAATTGCCCTTGATGCTTCTAATTACTTAGCATATACTCCACTTGATACAACAGCCAAAGACAGGACGGAGCCATCATATTTTCACATTACTATTTGCCTTGCAAATGCATTCTCATGACAGATAAGGAAAATCCTGGTCATATATGCTTTTGCAGGAACATACCAAAGCCTTCAATGGCATTTTGCATCCTGCCTACATGACTACTTAGAAATTTAGGGGAATCATTTCACACCCTGGAAGTGGCAGATAATGTTAAGAGAGGGCAATTGCACACTCATCTGTCAGTGCATGGGGGCAGAGACCACCATTCCCTTATCTCGAGGGTGCATCTTGGAGAGCATTGAGACACCGCCCCAGCCCAGAGCATCCCTAGTAGCAGAGCACCAAGCAAGCTTCCCCAGTACCTTGTAATTTCTGGCTGTATTCTGTCCTGTCGGACTGACTCCTCCTCAAGGTGCTGTGGTCCCCGCCCCGGCGGTGCTTTCCACCACCGGCTCAGTCTTCCTCCGCTCCCCCATGTACAGCTTGTTCCTCAGCAGGGCCAAATTCCTCTTCCTGCCCCCCACGCCCTCCTTCCCTGGACAGTCCATGCTTGCCATGGCCAGCCTTACTTGGTGGGAGCAGGGGGGCAATAGCTCGATTCTTAGGGAGATGAACTCGCTGCCCAGGTAAGGCTGGTAGCTTAGGGCTTGGTTTTGGAGCAGGGGGCTCCCCGGGCTCCCCAGGCTGCGCAGGGCCCCGGGCTCAGCCCTGCCACCTGTGCCGGAGCGGCTCCACCCCCGGGAAGCTGACGCCCCAGGCAGTGTTTGCATTCACCTGACTTACGTGCAAGCAGGCCTGGCGGGGCCTGTATCAGAGCCAACCCTAAACCGCAGCCCTTCACGTCCCTTTATCCTGCTGCAGGGCATACTCCTCACCGTGCCGGGGGCTGTGCTGGCACACACACATCCAGCTTTGTACGGGCCACCCCTGCTGTGCACTGGCCCGGAGTGCAACAGGGAACATCCACACTCCCGCCAGACACCTTCCCTCTGAACTGCTGGGGCACACGGAAAGGGAGGCCAGCCACCCCCTTGACCCATACTCCTTCAGGCCTCCCCCAGGGCTAGTGTCCACCCGGCATCTTTGTCAGGACCCCAACTCCTCACATATCACATTGCATCTGCCAGGCTCCCAATCCCACTAAGAGGTGTAGCCTTCAGGCTGGACACTCCTGATCTGCAGATCTGAAGGGAGATCAGTCCCCCAGGACAATGAAGAAAAAGGCTGAGGAAGAGACAAAAACTCCTCAGGGAGGGCAGAATTAATGTTGAGCTGATGCTTGTCTCAAACCAGGCTGTGCTGCTTTACACTGCACACAGAAATGACACAAAAACCTGCCAAGAACCTGTGGAGGCTGTCATAACAAATCACCATGCTCTAATGGCCGGGGAAGTGGACACCAAAACAGCTGCTCATAACACCTCTGGATCGGCCCCTGGAAGAGATCTTATTATCCTGTCTGTTAGCAGTGGCCTCTGGCACACATGGCACTGTCTAGTGATCCTCCATAGCATTGGTCTAATCAAGCTCATGTTAAAACAGCAGGAGCTGCTGGCATATAAGCTTGGACCGGACTTCTCCTGGGAAGAGCCCCAACAGCCATCAGTAGCAATCACTGCAGCTGCTGTGATATCCGCCCTTGCTGCCCTAGGAAACTCCTGGTGGGAGCCCCATGGTGCAGCCTAATCGGTGTCAGCCTCACACACATGCATTGCCACAGCATCTGCTGGGGCACACAACCAGCGTTCCTCTGACATATGCTGGCAGAGCATATTGCTTTAGCATTGCCACACTGTATCCCTGTAGGAACAGAGTAGTAAAAAACAACTGTATCGTAAAAAAACAAGCAAGGATGCAATGTAGTAGCGTAACCTCATTTTCAACTTCTGTTTTTCTTTAAGAAGCTGGTCCTGTGATGCAACCTGCCGATCAAAGCCCTTTATTTCTTCCCAGCAGTGAAAGGAAAAAAAATATGAAACCGTTAAGCAATTTACTACGTCAAATTGGAGCGCTGTGCCAGTGCTGCACAAAGTGTCCAGACCTAACACCGCCTGGCAGAAGAATAAAGCAGGGAGGGGAATACTGGGAAGACTTTGTGCTCACACAGAGAACTCGCATATTACGTAGGCAATTCATGTGTTACGTCTCATCTCCTCTTTGATACTCCCAAAGAAACCTTTTTTTTTTACAGTCAGACCACAAAAGTTCCTTGAAAGGCAGAGCAGTGGTAACAGCAGAGGCGCAAGCAGGTCCCGCCCAGTGACGCCCTTGTGACAAGCTTCGAAGCCCCAGCAACAAGTAAACAGATTAAGGTGGGAGTTGAGGAGATCAGCTACCCCATTTTCTTACACTGGGGACTTCCTGAGGTGGTTTGGGTTTTTTCTTTTTTCTGCCCAAAGCAATGGCTTGGCATTCAGCGAGGGTGGTAAAACTGGTTTAAACAGCCAACACCCTGACTGGCCCCCTTCCCTGGCTAATTTGATTCCCACTATTGCTGGAGGGAGTAAACATCCGCATTTGAAACGAGATGGAGAAACTGATCTGTCTGTAAAGTCACTCCCTCCTCCCCTCCCCCTTTCCTCATCGCTATTTTCCCTCTGGATTTGTGCTCCTGTTCAATTCACTAGTCAGCTACCCAACAGTCGTGGCAGCATGAAGCAGGGGATGATGTAAGCAGGTACAGGTAAGGTTGAGGATTGCTTAAGCCAGCATTGCCCACAGAAGGTATTTCCCCCAGCCAGGATTTTAAGATGTGCTTTCCAGAAGACAGAGGTCACATCATGTATATGGTATTTCGTTATATTTATGTAAATTAAGATGGTTCATGGGAGAATTGGGAAATATATTTTGGCTGAGTAGAAGTGGAAGAATAACCTCTGTAAAATTCTTGACTTTGTAGACTCTACCACATATGCAGAGTTACAGCCAAGGTAGGATAGCATGAAGTTTGCTCAGGTGTTTGTTACAACAGCAATCTACCCACATGCAAAAGTTGTCTTCCTCTTCCTCCTCAGCCCACTCAGAAGGTATGAAAAGGTATGTATCTGTTCAGCAAGGGAACGGTTGCATGGAGAGCTGTCTGTGGTTTGTGCTTGCCTTTGTGCTTGCACTGTTTTTTCTGGCGCCAGCTGGTAACTATTTCTGAGGCAGCCAGGAGCCCAGAGCTAGTTTGCAGTTTGGGAATGTAGTACTTTTGCAACCTCAAAGTCTCCCTCCTGTGCCATTCAGCATAGAAAAGGCTGAAAATTGCACGTCTTCCAGGGGCATTCATTCAGGACCAGTGGCTCCCCTGTCCCCTCTGGAGGGAGGGAGCAGAGAGACACATCCTCACGTTAAATCCAATGATTGTTTTACACTGGTGCACTGTGCCAGTGCAGTCAGTGGGAGAAATATGAAAAATCAATCCTGCATCTTTGAGTGAGATACCCCTGTAAACCCTGATTACTGTTCACTGTGCTTTATCCAGACTGGACCAAAATGCCACAAAAAGCACGGTCAGAACTGCGTGTGAAGTACTTGGCTTCAGCTGCCACTCACAATAGTACAAGAAACCCTCTCTCAATTCCCAGATTATTCCTGTTCCCTTCTGGCCCCGGTAACAGCTGATGGTCAAGCAATATCAAAGCCATTAATCTGTAAGACAAGAGGTAATAATTTGCTCTTTTTACAATTAATGTGAAAATCTCTTTTAACCGCTCTATGTTACGCTCATTTAACTCTACAAAGCAAACTGAATCCTATTGATGTGAGCACTCACATAGGAGTCATTTGCACAGAAGCCACCCTGCTTAAGATACAGAACAGGTGCTGTTCTGAAGAGAAGAGCAGAACATGGCAAATACCGGCATTGTGTTCCCAAGCAACTGTATGAGACACGTATAAGAGCTTATTGTTGTATGGTCAATGCTAACCTTTATCTTGGTCCTGAGCTATAAATGATCCCGGAGCACCATCAAGACTTAGGGCCATTAAGCAAGCAAATACTTATTTGTTTTCTTGTAATACCTCACAGCTGTTACAGAAGATTTCTTTATAACTTAGTATCCCGGAGCACAGATGAAAAATGTTGGTATGGGTTGCCTACTGTGCCTGTTCCCTTTGAGGAGGCACAGACCACTGCTGAGCCCTGCAGCAATGATGCCAGACTGCCATTTTCAAGTCTGCTCACTGCAATGCCCAGCATGGTCACCAAGCAAAAAGAGATTCCCCATATGCAGAGTGACCTCACCAGCCAGCACAAATTTTGCCTAGGGAAGGCAACTACTCTTGACATGCATCAGAGAAGCAGAAAGATACCATGGTACTGCTGCAGAAAGCTGTCCTTCCTCCCTCCCTCCTTCCCTCCCTCCCTCTTTCCCTCTCAGGTGGAGCACAGCAGCAAAGAGCACAGGTGTCTCTATAGCTCCTTGTTTCCAGACAAGTAAGCCTGGGTGCATATAAAAGCAAGCCTCTATCTCTTGTCACTGTGCCTGTATGCATGAGTCATAGCAAAGATGTCTTCAGAGCGACAAAAAGTTGAGACTTTGATAAGAGCAATCATGTGTAAGGCCCACCAAGGACTTTGAGCACACTCCACCTGTTTGCGGCTATACTGGTAACATAAGAACAGAGTGACAGGTGAGGATAAAAGCAATAAAAAGGGAAGGCTTAAGAACAGGTAAAACAGGAGTCTACACATTGATTTTTTGCAATGAATGCATCAAAATTACTTTGAAATATACATAGGAAGGAAAACTTCAAACACCTTTCAATAGTACAAAAAGAGAAAAAAGCCTGTCTTGTAGGTGAAAAGTTATTTAGTGTGGCAGTGTCACCTTCACTCCTGCTGTTGATCTTGCCAGACTGGTGATTCCTGCAGAGAAACAGGTCTTTAGAAGTAAGTACACAGCAACACTTCCTTTTAGCCCTGTTTATAGTGTTTCTTGTCTAAATATTTGTAGGAGAAATTAGTAAAGCATATGCCTGCCAGGGCTCAGGCTAGGCTGTAGATATTTTTAAGAAGGGATGACTCAACCTATCAGGCTATGCAATCCATCTCCAACTGTGGTCCTTCCTTACTCCAAACAAAGCCTATGTGCTAGTTTACAAATACAAAAAGCTGACCCATTTTCTGCCTACAGAGAGGGACCTGTCTCTCAAATGAAACACCTACCAGAGAGGAAAGGGGATGCTGAGACAAGGTTCAGCAGGGTATGAGTTCTCCTTGTAACACCAGTGTATCCATCACTGTCCAGCCATAGCTTTGTGTCAGGCTGTGAAACAGGCTGCACATCTAAGGGCAGGACTGCTTTGAAAGGGCTAGGGGGTGTGGAGGAGAGGGGAATGTGCTGAGAAACCCAGCAGCACATTGATTTCTTCAGGGTTACAGCCACACAGTTATTTTCTAAGGAAAATAAACTGACTCTGTTGATCAAGTAGATGGCAGTGTGATATCAAAGCTAATGAGGAAAGGCAAGACAGCCAGTGAGGAACAGATAAAACAAGAAGAAGATGAATTTTCATTATTATGTTTAGAAGTAAAATAGGGGGTGTAGAAATTATCAAAGATGAAATTTTCTTCTTTGAGAACTTTATGTCTGTCAAATCAAAAATCAAGCAGGGAATGGAGACCGAAAAAGATTATCATGGCAACGTTTTCCTTTTAGGTTCCTATTTTGAATGATTACAGTTTTGAAGCTTCACCTTAAAACTTTGTATTTCCAGACTGTATTTTTACATTTTAATTGGAATCTTTTTTCCCCCCTCTCTTTTTGTGTATGTGCATGCATATGAAAGAACAAATGAAAGAATGAACAGAAAAGATTATTTAGTGATTTCTGTTCTGTGATGGGGAAGTTGCCTTTGAGTAACAAAGGTAAGAGTCTTAAAACCCAACACAATGGTTTCAGTTCATACTCGTAAATAAGTTTTGGTGGGAGTTATGGTAGGCTGAAAATCTTTGGTCTAAATGAACCCAATACAGATGCCCAGGAGGGAAGAAATGTGTATATCCTACTAACCTTCACTCAGCCACAGTGTCCTACCCTCTTGACAGGCAAATCACTTTCTAGGCAGAGGTACAGAGAAATTAACCTGGCAAGCCAATCCTAACAGATGTTATGAGGAGCCTAATGAAAAGCATAGTTAAAAACATAACTAACTGTTCTATTCAGGGGGAAAAAAACCCAACAAACCAACAAAAAACCCCAAACCAACGAACCAACAAAAAAAGGAACACAAAACCAGGATATAAACTCGAGATCCTCCTGTACACAGTAGGAATATTATGACTAAAAATGAATTTTTCATAAATAGAAAAGATCAGCCTTTTAAAAGTAATAGAGCTACTGATGAGAGTTCACCACTACAAAAAAGGGTTCACAGTCTGACCCAAAGTACTTAGTTTCTTTGGGATAGAAGCTTCTGTCTTTACTCACATTAGGGTGGAAAGTAATATAACCTGATAAACCTAATACTAGTTATTAATAGACATAATTTGTTCCTTTTAATTCCATGAGGTAGTCTTTTGCTGCTCTCAAGTATATATCTGTATCTATATATATCTAAATCCATATCTGATATATATGCATTATATCAGACCATAAAAAGCAAATGTATGTGTGAGCAGGATGCACATAGACACACTCTCCCAAATCCAGCTGTGTCACTGGTTAGTGGCTCCAACAACTCGTTTTCCTTCTGCTGCAGACTGTCAGTGCCAAGATCTGCAGGAGTTCATGCTCCTTAAGCTGCTTTGGCTGAAAAGCAGCTTGGCTAACTTAGACATGTTCCTAAACTGCTGCAGTGAGCCTTGCTTGGCTTGATCTGAACTAGGGAGCAGTGGTATGAGCTGATCCATCAGTGCACTGGTGAGATGGTGACAGATCAATGAGTGAGCAATGGCAAGCAACTACTGGCAGGGACCCGTTCCACCTAGGTGGCAGGATGGGGAGGACACCCATCCATGACTGCTGGCGTTTTGCAGTTGGGTAGCAGCAACATAGAAAGCTGGCAAGAATTGATTCCTTGATTAATGGTTTTATAAGCCACGGAGATAGAAGTTCTACTACAGCAAAAGTTAATGATAATGATGTGATCACCAGTCAAGAGTAAACACACTGAAATAGCACATAGTGGTATTAATGGAATTCTTCAAAGCCTTATTAGCTGAAAAGATTAACATGATTTTCATTCAGGAGAAAAGGAAACAGTTTTCTTTCTTTTTATTTTTTTTTAGCTGTAATACAGATAGTGTTTTCTGCATTTAATTTGCACAGCAATTTCAAGGGCAAAACATTAATTTTATATATATGTGTGTGTGTGTGTAAATACGTAAAAAATAACTGTAAATGTACACTGACAAGTATAAACTTTTAAAATAAGGGTGTCCTTCAGGCTTAGGTGATTATACTGCTGCTCAGTTTTTGCTCTACTCCAGTGGCATTCTCCTGGAATGAGATTCACCCCTGTGCAAAGGGCAAGCATAAAACCTAAGTACCATGTAAGTCCTACTTAAGTCTTAAGGACCTCGTTCTAATTCCATTAAAATAAATATCAATATTTTCATTGTCTTTCAGTGGGAGCTGTTTCAAGGTCAATAAATGGGATCAGTCCTATACATGCCTTTTGCTGGTCCGGTTGGAATGATACTTGAATGATTGGGAGTAAAAAGAGATGAAATAGCACCTTGGTAATAAAAGCCTTGGTAATTCTGGGACTTTGCCTAAGGTAGATACCAGAACCAAAACATTAATTTATTGCAAAAATTCAAGAACATTAGATAAATTTATTGTAACCAGAAAGCTGGTCTTACCCAAATCTGACTTGAGGAGTTCTGTTTATACTTCTGCCATATTCTGGGTAATATCATGAAATCATAGAATCATCAAATGGTTTGGATAAGAAGGGACCTTAAAGATTATCTAGTTCAAATCCCCCTGCCATCAGCAGGGATCAGGTTGTCCAGAGCATCATCCAACCTGTCCCAGTGTCCCACCATCCTCACAGTAGAGAATTTCTTTCTAATATCTAAACTGATTCCTTCAGTTTAAAACTGTTATTCCCCATCTTGTCACTACAGTCCCTCATAAAAAGTCTGTCTGCATCTTCCTATAGGCTCCTTTTAAGCACTGGAAGGCTACTAAAACATCTCCCTGGAGCCTTCCTCCAGGGTGAAGGACTCCCAAATCTCTCAGCCTGTCCTCACGAGCAGGAGCTGCAACCCCTGATTGTTTTTGTGGCTGTCCTCTGGACCTGCCCAAGTAGGTCCATGTCTTTCTTGTGCTGAGGACTCCAGAGCTGGATGCAGTTTCTGAGTTTCATTGAAAGCCAAGGAAAGGGGGAAAATCACCTCCTTCAGTCTGCTAGCTATAGAAGACTGAGGCAAAAAAGTCACTATCTTAACCTTCTCCATAAACCAGGTAACCAGGCCTCCCATTTCCTTTTGGAGAGGGCCTGCATTTTCCTTAGTCTTCCTTTTACCACTGATGTACCTACAGAAGCTTTTCTGGTTGCCCTTGATGTCCCCAGCCAGATTTACGTCTATCAGTGCTTTGGCTTTCCTAACTGGCTCCCTTGGGCTGCTCAGACAATTTCTCTGTATCCCTGCCAGGCTACCCGGGGCAGGGTGGTGGGGTGGGTCCTTGCTTGCACCCTCTGTAGGCTTCCTTTCTGAGTATGTCCAGGAGGTCAGTATTCACCCACGCAAGCTTCCTTGCAGTTTTTCCTGACTTTCTTGGAATGCATCATTCCTGATCCTGGAGGAGGTGATCCTTGAATAATAACCAGCTTTCTTGGGCCCCCTCTTCCCTCCAGGACTTTATCCTTGGGTCCTCTACCAAGCAGGACATTCAAAAGGACAAAGTCTGCTCTCCTGAAGCCCAAAGTAGTGAGCTTGTTCTGCACCTTCCTCACTGCCTTAAGCATCTTGAACACCACCATAGAATTAATAAGATTGGAAGAGACCTCAAAGATCATCAAGTCCAACCTCTTGACTACCAAGACCTCATGACTACTAAACCATGGCACCAAGTGCCACATCCAATCCCCTCTTGAACACCTCCAGGGATGGTGACTCCACCACCTCCCCGGGCAGCCCATTCCAACAGCTAACAACTCTCTGTGAAGAATTTTCTCCTCACCTCCAGCCTAAAACTCCCCTGGTGCAGCTTGAGACTGTGTTCTCTTGTTGTGGTGCTGATTGCCTGGGAGAAGAGACCAACCCCCACCTGGCTACAACCTCCCTTCAGGTAGTTGTAGACAGCAATAAGGCCTCCCTGAGCCTCCTCTTCTCCAGGCTAAACAATCCCAGCTCTCTCAGCCTCTCCTCGTAGGGCTTGTGCTCAAGGCCTCTCCCCAGCCTTGTTGCCCTTCTCAGGACACATTCAAGAGTCTCAATGTCCTTCTTAAACTGAGGGGCCCAGAACTGAACACAGGACTCAAGGTGTGGCCTAACCAGTGCAGAGTATAGGGGCAGAATTACTTCCCTGCTCCTGCTGGCCACACTATTTCTGATGCAGGCCAGGATGCCTTGGGCCACCTGGGCACACTGCTGGCTCATGTTCAGCCAGCTGTCCATCAGCACCCCCAAGGTCCCTTTCTGTTTGGCTGCTCACCAGCCACTCTGACCCCAGCCTGTAGCTCTGCATGGGGTTGTTGTGACCAAAGTGCAGCACCCGGCACTTGGACTTATTGAATGCCATCATGTTGGGCTCTGCCCATCTGTCCAGCCTGTCAAAGTCCCTCTGGAGAGCCCTTCTGCCCTCTAACAGATCAACACCTGCTTCAAACTTGGTGTCATCTGCAAATTTACTGATGACTGACTCAATCCCCTCATCCAGATCATCAATAAAATTATGGTCACTGCAATCAAGGCTGCCCTTGAGCTTCACATTTCCCAGCAGCCCCTCCTTGTTGGTAAGAACAAGGTCCAGCATAGCTTCTCTCCTTGCTGACTCCTCCTTCACTTGGAGAAGGAAGTTGTCATCAATGCATGCCAAGAACCTACTAGACTGCTTATGCCATGCTGTATTGTCCATCCAACAAATATTGGGGGTGGCTGAAGTACCCCATGAGGGCTGGGGCTTGTGAATATGAGGCTGCTCCTGTCTGTCTATGAAGGTCTGAAAGGTCACATGGCCTGTAGCAGACTCCCACTATAATGTCACCTATCCCTGCCCTCCCTTTAATCCTAACCCATAAATCTCAATCAGCTCCTCATTCACACCTAGGCAGAGCTCCACCAACTCCAGCTGGCCATTGACACAGAGAGCAACATGCCTTCCTCATCCCTCCTGTCTGCCCTTCCTATCCTATTCATAGGAGCCACCCCTCCACACCCCTGTAATGCCAATTGGATCACAGCCCTGCAGGCTTGTGCACAGCTCTAAGCCCTCTTGCTTATTACCCATGCTACATGTATTTGCACAGAGGCATTTAAGTTGGCCCCCAGTGAAGCTGACTTACCATTTGGAGTGAGTGCACAGACTTTGAGCTGCCCTTGAGGTTCTCTCCTGTTGACCTGTGGATCCTTTTCCAGGCTCTTGGCGTCTGATACTGGCACCAAAATGTTTGGAGTGGAATGGATTGAGGTCAGCCTCCCATGGCAAATTTAGGTTAATATAACTCACGATGCTGAGATATGCAGCCAAATATACTTAAAGCTTTATTATTATTTCTGCAGTGCTAAGAGAATTTTGGATACCTTAGAGTACTGAAACATCATGTTCTCTGTTCTAGCAACAGTAACAGCATTTCTGTGTTTTTCTGCTGCACGATTTACCTTTGCTAGATAACACAATGGCATCTCTTTATGCACCTAAAAGGTGCCTGCACAGAAACTCCTTTATATCTCATAAATTCCAAGTGTTGCACAGCTGATTTCCCATTATGGATGAGAAAGCTTTAGATAAGAGCATGCTGACAACACCAGGCAACAGAGAACTCTGTGCTCAGACTTTGTGCATCTTACAGAGACTCCTGGCCACAGCTGTATACTTCACTTCCCAGCTTGTATAACGAAATAAATATATATTTGACTCCTTCTGGAGTAACCTGACATCCAACTGCCAGCTTTGCAAGAGTAAAAATACTGTGTGAGTGCCCAGCAAGTGATTTGCTAAGGTACTGACCTTCCATAAATGAAATCCAGATTCCTCAGAACTACACTGAGGTAGACAGCTAGGCCTAGGGTAGATGTTAGGTTTTAACCTTCCCTGTTTCAGCAGCAGGACAACTCAAAGAAAGTGCAGTGCAGAATACTCTTTATATATATATATATAAAAGGAAGAAAGTCTCTACTTAAAAAAATATTATTATTTCACATGAAAAACAGATGACATGCCCCCTTGGCAAACTTAAACAATGGAATAACTTCAAACAGAGACTGTACATGAAGAATTTCACCCCACATGTTCATTTGAGGAGGCTACTCCTGAAAACCTCGTGTTTGATGAATTCAGTGAAGAAAGCTCCTGGTGAAACACTAACTACTGTTTTGCAGCTTCAGTGGGGATGCATCATGGGCCTGTAAAATAACTTCTTTACCCTCCTGGAGGTAAATTTGGGGGCAAATTTAGCAAGCAGTGGTACAAATCAGAGTAAGCAATAATTTTTATTTTACCCAGAGCCTTCACTGTCATGGAACATCCCCACAGTAGAATACAGCTCCCTCCAAGATCCAGAGCAGCAACTAACACATTTCAGAGGAGTTCACTACTCCAAGACCTACTACCCATATTGACAGATGAAATTGATTTGAAACCCTCCTCAACGATCAATGAAAAGAGAATTCAAAGGAATCAGATCATATGTAGGGGTAATAAACTTCAAAACCAACCTGAATACAGATGAGAATCTAATTGAACTGTCAGCAGGGTTCAATATAAAAATGCACCTACCATTGGGAATCCATGCACACAGCCCAGCTATAAGTGGTGAGGCACAAGCTAGCCTGGGTGACATAAAACTGCTTATGTCAGGAAAAAATGAACATTTCCCTCCCCAAGGAGCAGTAGAGTAAGGTCTTCACAGCGATGCAGGCCTCAGGTAATGAGAACAACCCTCCAGTGTCACTCCTAACTACATACACTTTTGGCAGTGATGGTGGCATGGAAACATCTTGGTGTGCATGCACCTGGGGTACCACCTGCCCCGGCTCCTGCTGGAGGACACCCACCACCTAAAGTAAGTTTTTTTGGGGTTGTAAACTCAGGTGGAGCTGCCCCTTGAGGCTGGGCCAGCATAACCTCCTCTGCAGCGTCTCTCTTGCTCTGAGATGCTGACCCTGGCCTTAGCAGGAGGAAGCAGCCACCAAGAAAGCAGAGCACTGCCTGGGCCCGGTAATAGCTACCGCTACAGGAAACGCTTCCTCCACACATAGGCGTTTAAACGCCGTGGGGGTCGACGCCGCCATTTTGGGTCTCTGGGGACGAACGATAGTTCCCTCCCTCAAGTGGCGCAGGGCGGCGGTTCTCCTTCCCACCGGTGAGGTCGCCCGCCCGGGGCAGGGGGCTGGCACCTGGCTGAAGCTGAGCTGAGTGAAGTTGAGTGGCGCAGGCCCGGCGGCCGCGCAGGAAGGGGAGGGAAGGTGGCGATCGCCATTATGCGCGCGCCGCCGGGGCTGGTGCGGCTGCTGGCGGCGCCGGGCTGGGGGCGGCCGTCGCTGTGCCGCTGCCTTGGCGCCATGGCCCGCTACGGCACGGAGCAGCGGGGGCGGCCCAACTCTCCTGATTACCGCCTCTACTTTAGTAAGTAGCAGCCCCCGAGGTCGAGAAACCCCTTCCTCGCGGCGTGCACTGTGGGGAGAGGTAGCGGTGGCTCCCCGCGTACTGCCGAGGCTCCTTGGATTTGCGCTGAGTCTTCTCTCCCCCCCGCCCCCAACTCTGCAGGCTGCAGCTTTTGTGGAGAGCGAGAGGCTCTCCGGACAGATACGCTTTTGCAGGGGGTGCAGGCCGAGCCTGCTCAGTCCTGGCTGCTGGCGTGCGCGGTGCAGCCGTGCCTGTGCCCGGCCCCGCGAAGGCCCTTGCGGCATGAAGAGGCGCTGTGAGGCTGGGGGCGAAGCGCTGTCGTGCTGCCGTGTTGGCGGCGCTCTGGGCGCAAAGGCCATGGGGCGTACTGGGACCCAGTGGACAACGTTAGCTGTCGGAGCTTTGCCTCCCTAATCTCTGAGGTGTGACAGCCCAGTGGGAGCATGGTGTGCCTGTGTGACCACGCCATGCTCCTCAGAAAACGTCATGGGGAGGAAAGGTTGGCATCCAAAACAGGACTTCAGCTCCAGAGCGCCTGTGGGGCCAGCAGCGGTACCGAGGAGGGCAAGGGCTGAGCTCTAGGGGGCTTCTCAAAACCCAGTGAAAGCTCCTGTTGTGCAGTTTTAGACTTAAACGTTTTAGTAACAGTGTTGTCTTGTTCGTGTACCAATTCTGTGGCCCTACTTCTGTGCATGTTTGGTCTATTGACTTGCAAGAAGTTAATTCCAACTTGCTCTAGTGTGACGAGAAGTGGAGGCGTCATGTACCAACAGTGCCCTGCCAGCAGTACCCGTCCAGAACTCCTTTGTGCTCAGTCCCCAGAGGGATGCCAGTGAAAAGAGCTCATCTAGAGAAAGTCATTTTAGTTAATGGGAATGAGCAGCCTACTACTAAACTTTGTTTTATTTGGGAGGAGCGTCTGTGAATCTTCCAGGAGTTGCAAAAGCAACAAACGTTTACTTGTCTTTGCTGCTGTGGTCAAACTACAGTCTAAAGCTAAATGAAGTCCGTTGTCTGCTTTAATCCTTTTCTTGTGAATAAGAGTGCTAGCAGAGGAGCAATTCCTTGGGATTTATGTTAGCACTGTATATTGCTGATACTTCTGTTTTGGACTTGCAGTCTATTGACAAGTTTGAGTAGCTTGAAAAGATTCAACAACCACTCCAGTGAATTTTGTTCCTTTAGACAGTGTGAGCAAGGCTGAGGTGCAGATTGGGCCCCCATTAAGTTAATGTTGATTTCTGCTATTTTGGAGGCTGACATTTCGTGTCAAGGCCCTGAGCAATTGTCCCACCCCTGATTTATTCTTTTGGTCAGAATTTGGAGAATTTTCTCTTTGTGATCATGAAACTCAGTTTATTGGAGATATATTGAAGCCACGAGGGCTTAATTCATGGATCACTCATGGAAATGAGGTTCCCTTAGTTTTTGTTTTTTCTCTTCCCCCCCCCTTTTTTTTTTTTCCCCCCATTAATGGCTCTTCCAGTGAGGAGAAGAGAGAATGAAAGGATTTTGTCATATTTACGTAGCTTGCGTTACCACAACAACTCCATGCAGCGTTATAGGTTGGCAACAGGGTGGTTGGAGAGCAGCTAGGCACAAAGGGTCCTGGGGGTAATGGTCAGCAGCTGGCTGAACATGAGCCAGCAATGTGCCCAGGTGTCCAAGAGAGCCAATGGTGTCCCGGCCTGTATCAGGAATAGCGAATAGTATGGCCAGCAGGAGCAGGGAAGTCATTCTTCCCCTGCACTCAGCACTGGTTAGGCCACACCTTGAGTACTGTGTCCAGTTCTGGGCAACTCAGTGTAGGAAAGATGTTGAGATGCTGGAACGTGTCCAGAGAAGGGCAGCAAGGCTGGTGAGGGTTTTGGAGCACAAGCCCTATGAGTAGTGGCTGAGAGACCTGGGATCATTTAGCCTGGAGAAGACAAGGCTCAGGGGAGACCTTATTGCTGTCTACAACTACCTGAAGGGAGGTTGTAGCCAGGTGGGGGATTGTCTCTTCTCTCAGGCAACCAGTGACAGAACTAGAGGGCACAGTCTTAAGCTATGCCAGGGGAGGTTTAGTCTGTATTTTAGGAAGAAATTCTTCACAGAGTGATTTGCCATTGGAATGGGCTGCATGGGTAGGTGATGAAGTCACCAGCCCTGGAAGTGTTTAAAGACTGGATGAGGCACTCAGTGCAATGTTGAAGTTGATTAGAAGGTATTGGGTAATAGGTTGGACTCAATGATCTCAAAGATGAGGCACTCAGTGCAATGTTGAAGTTGATTAGAAGGTATTGGGTAATAGGTTGGACTCAATGATCTCAAAGATCTTTTCCAACCTGGTTGATTGTGTGATTCTGTAGTCAGAAGAATAGTACTGAATACTAAAGCAAGAGCTTTTATTCTAATGATTCATTGTCACACAGTCAGATTCCTTGTCTGGCATGTATGTTGTGTTTTTAAGTCCTTGAAATTAAACGTCAGAAAAAGTTTTAACTGCTGCATAACTGTGGCATATCATACAGTTCTGTAATGCACAACAGTTAGCAACACTGGCATTTTATGGCATAGCTTTGGATTTGTAATGCTGCTTTTTTGGTTTATTTTTCAGAGAATGCAGATGGTAAATACATTTCGCCATTCCACGACATTCCACTCTTTGCTGCTTCTAAAGAGGTATATGTTTATGCCTTGAAAATGATTTCAAAATGACGACAATTTTGTTGGTATTCTTTGGGTAAAAATACATTTTTTAAAAAGCCTTTTTTTTTTTTTTTTTTTTTTAGCCATTAACATTACAGCAATTAAATGTGTAGTGCCAGAAAGGACAGCTTTAACCTTGTTAGTATGGGCACAAAAACTCCACCAAATTTCTCTGCTGAGTTCAGTAACTTGCAGTGAAACATAACAATGACCATGTAGACAAACACAGTTGTCTAAGTCTCCTAGTGATTGAGAGCAGAGGAACCCTCACTATATCTTGTGTTAATTCTCCTCTTTGAGGAGGGTTTCTGTGCACTTCAATTAATTTTCTGCTATTACTCTTTTTCATTTGGCTTTTTTTTTCACATCAGCAATTCCGGTGTACATGTCTTTGCAGTGGGAGATGTACAACACGTGCTTACATAACTTAGGGTGTATTCCTTTAATTCCCCAAAGGAGCATCATAATTGGGAGCCAACGATAATGATAATGCCCAAGAGAGAAGTGGTAATCGCAGCTCTGGAGAATTACAAGGCGTGAGGTGCAGCTGAGCACTTTCACATCTTGTTAGCCACACTCCCTGGAGTTTCATTATGGCAATAATGAAACGCCTGGTTTGTGTGCCACTGGTGGGAACTGCCAGTCTTTGGTTTAGACTTAGGTATGCTTGTTACACAAACAAGTTGGGAGGATTTTGGCCATTTGCTTGACTCGTTGGTGGGTCTGTATGGATGACATGAGTAGCAAGAAAAGTCATCAGTTCTCATGTGTTCAGATTGAGACTTCTGAACTAAAGAGCTAATCTCCTGAATTAAAGTGAGAGATTAAAAATGTGCATGAGAGCTTTCTGGTCAGTGGACCTTAAGTGTGCTGGTCAGTGGAAGAGGTGACTCTCATTCAGAGAGCCCTTACTAAGATGGTCTGTTCAGTGGGTGCTACTGCTGTAAAAGCAATAGGCATTTTCAGCACATGTTCCCTGGGGGCCTTGCTGTTCCTTCATCTAGAGTTTAAGGTTTGTCAGGGTAGATTATAGTCTGTGATATTTTTGCTGTAGATTAAATTGCAGTACAGCAGTGTCTGAGCAGTGTGGAGAGGCCTTCATTTTGGTATGTAAGCCAGGAAGGAACATCATATAGGGGCCTGACCAGGGAGCAAGAAAAAGAGTCATGGTGAAGGTCTCTATTAGAGGAGGACATAAGGAATTGTCTATTATATACTTTTCCTACTGTGGTCTAAGCTTTGAGGACTTTATTTTATGATGGATATCTCCAGCTTTAGTTAATATGCTGGTTTTGTTTACTTACTTTGTTTTTTATCTTTTTGAACTGAATGGAGGATGACAGTGTTTTTAATCAGTTGAGAGACTTAAATTGCTGCTTAAATTTTTTATTAGTTGGGAGAAAGTGGATGTGTCCTTGTACATTTTTATCTTCCTCTCTTAACATCTGCTAGGTTATAATTTCACAATGGAACAGAACTGAATATGTAGCCTAAAAAGTTAGTTTAGGCCTTTGCACTGACAAAAGAAGTTTCAGTTGCATAAAAAAATGACTGTTGTCTGTGATTATTTGAATCCAGTATTGCTCTGTAATGTTGTTTATACACCTCTTTACTTCACTCTTTCCTGATAGGAAAAAGAAATTCCAGCAAAGAGGTCAAAGACTACTGGAACTGAGGTACATCTAAGCCTTTTTTTAAACTATTCCCCCTTTTGCCTTTCCAGCACTGATATTCTGCAAAGTGAACTTGCTCTCACTGAATATATTTGACATATCTTCAAATGCACGTCTTTTAGGAGGAGGAGGAGGAGGCTTAAAGGGATTTAATATTCTCATCTTTGAATGGGCCAGAAATGTCAGCATTCTTTTATTCATCGAGATGTTCTCAAAGGCAAACACTTTTATGACACTTTTTGAAAGGTTCATTATGACTATTGTGGAGTAGATCTGTTACATTTTTTACTATTGCATTCAGAAACATTTGCAATAGAACCTTTGTTAATGAAATATTCATTATGCTCTGTTTGTGGGTAATCTTTGGTATGTACACAAAGCTTCAGAATCCCCACATATCTTAGGGCAGAAATTAGACTTAGTATCTGCTTTTTAGAACTGAGGATGTGTTGTTTTTCTGTACTCATCTGTGAAACCCAGAGAGAGAAAAATCACATCTGCTAGTGGTTCTGCATTAACCAGCACTGAAGTGAAGCCTTTCAATGACTGGAAGCTGGCCAAAGTGATGCCCATCCACAAGCAGGGCTGGTTGGATGAGCCAGGGAATTAACATACCTGTCAGCTTTACCTCAGTGGAACAGGTCATCTTGAGTGCAATCACACAGCACTTCCAGGATGGCCAAGGGATCAGGCCCAGCCAGCTTGGATTTAGGAAGGGCAGGTCCTGCCTCACCAACCTGATCTCCTTCTATGATCGGGTGACCCACCTGGTGGATGTGGGGAGGCCTGTGGCTGTAGTCTACCTGGACTTCATCAAGGCCTTTGACACTGTCCCCCACAGCAAACTCCTGACCGAGCTGTCATCCCATGGCTTGGACAGCAGCACTCTGAGCTGGTTAGGAACTGGCTGGACAGCTGAGCCTGGAGAGTGGTGGTGAATGGTGCCACCTCCAGCTGGTGGCCAGTCAGTAGTGGTGTGCCCCAGGGATCAGTGCTGGGCCCCATGCTCTTTAACATCTTTATCTATGATCTGGATCAGGGTATTGAGTCCATCAATAGTAAGTTTGCAGATGACATCAAGCTGGGGGCAGGAGTTGATCTGTTAGAGGGTAGGAGAGCTCTGCAGAGGGACCTTGACAGGCTGGAGAGATGGGAAGAATCCAACGGCATGAGATTTAACACATCCAAGTGCCGGGTTCTGCACATTGGCCACAACAACCCCATGCAGTGCTACAGGCTGGGGTCAGAGTGGCTGGAGAGCAGCCAGGTAGAAAGGGACCTGGGGCTGCTGGTTGATGGTAGACTGAACATGAGCCAGCAGTGTACCCAGGCAGCCAAGAAGGCCAGTGGCATCCTGGCCTGCATCAGGAACAGTGTGGCCAGCAGCAGCAGGGAAGTCATTGTGCCCCTGTACTCAGCACTGGTTAGGCCACACCTTGAGTCCTGTGTCCAGTTCTGGGCCCCTCAGTTTAGGAAGGATGTTGAGTTGCTGGAACGTGTCCAGAGAAGGGCAACAAAGCTGGGGAGGGGTTTGGAGCACAGGCCCTATGAGGAGAGGCTGAGGGAGCTGGGATTGCCTAGCCTGGAGAAGAGGAGACTCAGGGGAGACTTTATTGCTGTCTGCAGCTACCTGAAGGGAGGCTGTGGACAGGTGGAGGTTGGTCTCTTCTCCCAGGCAACCAGCACCAGAACAAGTGGGCACAGTCTCAAGCTGTGCCAGAGAAGGTTCAGGCTGGATGTTAGGAAGAAATTCTTCATAGAAAGTGTGATTGCCCATTGGAATGTGCTGCCCAGGGAGGTGATGGAGTCACCATCACTGGAGGTGTTTAGGAGGAGACTGGGTGGGGTGCTTGGTGCCATGGTTTAGTTGATTAGATAATGTTGGATGATAGGTTGGACTCGATGATCTCCAAGGTCTTTTCCAACCTGGTCTGGTCTGGTCTATTCTATTCTAACAGAAGGAAAAAATATGGAAGGTCTACCCAGCCTTTTTCTTTAAAACCAGATTTGTTTATGCAAGTGTCTTTTACAAAATGGAGCACTTTTTTTAGCAGTGCTTTCCCTGGCAAAGGAAGTACCTAAAATGTAGCAGAACAGAGTGAAAATAAAAAAAATGAAACAAATTACACTTTAAAGCCATGAAGTTTGGGTGTGCATCACAGTCTTTATCTTCTGGTATCTGTTTGGCCGGTCATAATGCAAAGCTGTAACCATCTGATGTGAAAAAAATGTCCTAACTACAGATAATCTTAAAGGCCTTTTCCAACTGGAATGATTCTACAAATGTACATTCCAATCTTTGTGGGCTTCTGATGCAAGTAGGCAAACAAGTGTGTAGGCATCCCAGAATTGCTTAGTCTTTACTTAGAGGGTGAAATGTGGGGATGCAAATTTAGGAGACAATTTCTCATCATCTTCTTTGGGAAGAGAGGGGGAAGAGAGAAAATAGAGGGGATCTTTGTCTTCAGGAAAGCAGCTGGGCTCTTCAGCAGCACTCTTCACCTTGGCCTGCTGAGAAGTGGAACCCTGTGAGCTTGTATATAGGGAAAGCATATCTTAAATCAGGCGATAAAGGGAAAATGAGAAATTAAATGCCATCTTCTGGTTTCTGAAGACCTTTGAAACACTGTACTGAGAGCACTGTACTCATTAGAGGACACAGTCTCAAGCTGTGCCAGGGGAAGTTTGGAGTCGAGGTGAGAAGGTTCTTCACAGAGAGAGTTGTTAGGCATTGGAATGGGCTGCCCAGGGAGGTGGTGGAGTTACCGTCCCTGGAAGTGTTCAAGAGGGAATTGGACATGGCACTTGGTGCCATGGTCTAGTAGTCATGAGGTCTGTGGTGACAGGTTGGACTTGATGATCTTTGAGGTCTTTTCCAACCTTATTGATTCTATGATTCTATACTCTAGTCCAGGAGCTTAAAGGCTACTACTGATACCTTGTGTTAAGATGATTCTTGCACTGAATTTGGCCTGGAAACACAATGGCGTCTTTAAAACTTGTGCTTTATGGTGTCGCTTACTTGTTACTTTCAACAAGGGCAAGCCCTCTTAAGAGTGTGTGCTCATCAGATGGCAATTTAGTCATGGAAAATGAAGATAATTCTACTGAGTCTCTTCAGTCTGTCTAATGTACTTTAAATTGTTCTTGGCATTCATGATACCATTAAAGAGGAGTTTCAGTTTTCAACATTCATGGCATAGGGGATTGCACATTGTACAGGTCTCTGTTTTGCAGCCTCAGCTTGTAGTTCTAAGGACAACACTGCTGTTTCTGTAAGAGCTGTTCTTAGTAGTGCAGTCATTTCTTACAATATTTTTGGACCTTCCTGAGTCTCAATGAAATTGTGCCTTGCAGCCACTCTTGATAAATGATCCTTATGCTTTTACAGATGTTTTTCAGCTGTTTGAAGACTAGAGAGAAGTTATTTTGAGGGTGAAACTAGGCTGAAAGAAATCATATTATCTTTCAGGCACAAGAGTATGAGCTTGCAGTCTGAACCACTGCTTTGTCTTAAGCATTCCACTCGAAATCCATTCCTGCCCAAGGAAATCTCTGTGAAAGGTAGCAAAAGTTTCACATCTCTGTCTCAAAGAGTAGTTCCCACTAAGGTTACAGTCAAAACTGATTGTTGAGTATGCCCTTCTATATGTAGCAGGAAGAAAGTTTGAAGAGGTCATAATTTTCTTTTCAAGACAAATGTGACATGTTACTTCTCTGCTGTTGTGGATGAGTTTCTAATCTACTTGTCATTGCATGTCTTTGGTGAAGTACAATACAATAAACCAGGTTGGAAGAGACCTTCAAGTTCATCGCACCCAACCCATCAACCAATCCGACCCACGCAAACAACAACACCATGGCACCAAGCACCCCATCAAGTCTCCTCCTGAACACCTCCAATGATGGTGACTCCACCACCTCCCTGGGCAGTCCATTCCAATGGGCAATCACTCTCTCTGTATAGAACTTCTTCCTAACATCCAGCCTAAAACTCCCCTGGCGCAGCTTGAGACTGTGTCCTCTTGTTCTGGTGCTGGTTGCCTGGGAGAAGAGACCAACCTCCACCTGTCCACAGCCTCCCTTCAGGTAGTTGTAGAGAGCAATAAGGTCACCCCTGAGTCTTCTCTTCTCCAGGCTAAGCAACCCCAGCTCCCTCAGCCTCTCCTCATAGGGCTTGTGTTCCAAACCCCTCACCAACTTCGTTGCTCTTCTCTGGACACGTTCCAGCAACTCAACATCCTTCCTAAACTGAGGGGCCTAGAACTGGACACAGGACTCAAGGTGTGGCCTAACCAGTGCAGTGTACAGGGGCAAAATCACCTCCCTGCTTCTGCTGGCCACACTGTTCCTGATACAGGCCAGGATGCCATTGGCCCTCTGCCTGGGCACACTGCTGGCTCATGTTCAGCCTACCATCAACCAGCACCCCCAGGTCCCTCTCTACCTGGCTGCTCTCCAGCCACCCTGACCCCAGCCTGTAGCACTGCGTGGGGGTGCTGTGTCCAATGTGCAGAACCCGGCACTTGGATGTGTTAAATCTCATGCTGTTGGATTCTGCCCATCTGTCCAGCCTGTCAGGGTCTCTCTGCAAAGCCTCTCTGCCCTCCAGCAGATCAACTCCTGCCCCCAGCTTGGTGTCGTCCGCAAATTTACTGATGATGGACTCAATGCCCTCATCCAGATCATAGATAAAGATGTTAAAGAGCATGGGGCCCAGCACTGATCCCTGGGGCATACCACTACTGACAGGCTGCCAGCTGGATGTGGCACCATTCACCACCACTCTCTGGGCTCAGCCCTCCAGCCAGTTCCTAACCCAACGCAGTGTGCTCCTGTCCAAGCCATGGGCTGCCAGCTTGGCCAGGAGTTTGCTGTGGGGGATGGTGTCAAAGGCTTTGCAGAGGTCCAGATAAACTACATCCACAGGCCTCCCCACATCCACCAGGTGGGTCACCTGATCATAGAAGGAGATCAGGTTGGTAAGGCAGGACCTGCCCTTCCTAAATCCATGCTGGCTGGGCCTGATCCCTTGGCCATCCTGGAAGTGCTGTGTGATTGCACTCAAGATGACCTGTTCCATAATCTTGCCTGGCACTGAGGTCAGGCTGACAGGTCTGTTAATTCCCCGGCTCTTCCAACTGGCCCTTCTTGTGGATGGGCACCACGTTTACCAGCTTCCAGTCATCTGGGACCTCTCCAGTGAGCCAGGACTGCTGAAAAATGATGGAGAGTGGCTTGGACAGCTCATCTGCCAGCTGTCTCAGAACCCTAGGATGGATCCCATCCGGTCCCATGGACTTGTGGGGATCCAAGCAGCTGAGGAGATGTCTAACTACCTCCTGGAGCAGCTGGAAACTATTCAGCTCCCTGGCTCCTTCTGCCGGCTCTGCAGGCCAACTGTCTGGAAGACATTCTGCCCTGCTAGTAAAACTTGAGGCAAAGTACTCACATGTCATCTTATTCAGAAGACTCCAGTGTTCCTGAATACAAAATATTATTTAAAATGTTTGCCTTGGTAAGGAATCTGTCCAAACCTGTATTGTCCTCTGACTTGCAGACACCCACAAGAGTGTTTAAAAACAAAACAAAACAAAAAAAGTAGAAAGAAAGGAAGGAGCTTTTGGTTTATTGCATTCTGTAGGTTGTGTGGTGCTGGAATGCCCTTGTGGACTTCAGTTTAATTGCTTCTCCCAGGCAAAAACTTCTGATCAATTTAGCTGGTTAGGTGAGGTATAAGGGATCGTGAAAGTGGTCTGACACAGGTGATTTGATAAAAGGCCTCATGTTTGGGACTGTTTAAAACTGGTGTCAGAGTTGTCTTACTATAAGATTGGTATGTTTCATAGGAAGGGAAGAGTTGTCATCATTTCCCAGAGGTGCAGACTTTGTACTGACTTTGTCTTCTGTCTTAAGTACAGCTTCAGTGACCTCTTTGCTCATGTCACATGTGTTTGCAATAGACATGACCTGGGCCACAGCATGTCTATTCTGTGTGTTCCAAATTTTAGATCATCAATGAAGGTTTCATCCTGATGCTTGAGCTTGCCTAGCCTTTTTCTATGGATGTGTCCAATAGTTGCAAGCCTCACTTTGTGTTGTTACAGTTTAATAAAACTGAGTAAAAGAAATCTTCATTCATCAGTCCAGTTAAAATCTACTGACACACTATTGCTTTGCAGAGTAAGCTGCAGCAGTGATTTGATCCGGCTTAAAATAAATGCTTCCTTAAACTGGACAAAGCCAGTGTTTCGTGGTCATTCAGTTCATGGCTGTACACTGAGTAGTTCTGCAGGTGAATGTGTCCAGAAACTAGTTTATCAGAGACTGTGCCTGATACCACTTTTGAGATACTGTGGGCAAAATTTACAGTGTGTTTGTGATTTCCTTTTCACTGTAACATTAGGGAATTACACTCTGGAGAGACAGTCAGTACTTTGCATTTATGCTGGGCATTGCATTTCTTCTTTGCTGTGTGGCGTGTTCATTTGTATTGGGAAAGTCCCATTTAGTTCTCACTTAGATACACTATGTTGGGTCTCCAGATGTTGGCATCTGGTTTGTTGTTTTCTTTGGCAAGTACCGTGTAGCTAGTGTTACACTGGGAATGTTCATAATACGGGTACTCATTTTCTAAGCAAGCTTCTCCACTTATTTCTGGGTTTATTTCATGACAGTCCTTATTTGCTTTCTCCTTTTTTTTCTTATTTTTTTCCCCCTTCTTCTTTTTACCTTTTAAACATTATTGTTTGTTCTTCCTGCTGACGGACCAAAGCTCATCATTTTCATTCTCTTTAATGCTCAAACGCATGCTGCCGTGTTCAGGTGATGGCTGATGAGAATCCCTGCATAATTGCAAATGAAGACAAAAGAAATTGAAATCATAGCTGCTTTTTCTTCCCTCTGTCGTGTGAGCTCAGAGCTTCTCAATAAGGATGGGTCAGCAGCCCCCAAATGTTGCCTCTAATGCATTTAGAGTGGGTTGCTGGGTTTTTTTGTTTTCTTTTGTTGTTGTTTGTTTTGGCGTTTTTTGACTTAGGCACTCTACTATAAAGATGACTAAAGTAATTGTAAGCTTTGGCATATCTCTTCTCTCTGTCATGCAAAGGTGATAGTGAATGGCAGTCAGGCCTTGAAAAGTGGCAGTGTTTGTCATTTTATGAAACTATATGGGGTTTCTGTTCCTCTCATTTTGTCACTTTCCTTGCTCTGCACAGGTTGGTCTGCTTCTTCAAAGGAGCTGAACTTTTGGAGCTCAGCATTAAGTATTTCAGCCCTTGGGCAAAACTGTACCTGTTAAACCCCTTACTTCAAATGCACCAACTAAGGAACTTTGGAAAACTGGGAAAAGAAATAATTGAACAAGAAAGGGAAAGTTAGGTAAGGAAGAATTGTTTCTGGGAACAGTGTAGTGGAGTCCAGAAGGGGCAGACTGTAAAGATAGTGTCAGAAATACACTTAATGGTTTGTTTGTAAGAATCTTTGTAGCCAGAGCTAGCAGTTATTTTTGGCCATCAGTTTTAGTGGAGAGAACGCTGACTCAGTTTACCTGGGTACAGCAGTCTGTATTTTTCTTGCTTTTCTTAATACTTGCTGTATGATTATGTTTAAGTATACTTGTATCTTTTTATTTTTCTAAGAAGCTCTACACACAGAGAGTGATTGCCCATTGGAATGGTGGAGTCGCCATCATTAGAGGTGTTTAGGAGGAGACTTGATAGGGTGCTTGGTGCCATGGTTTAGTTGGTTAGGTGAGTTGGATGATGGGTTGGACACGATGATCTTGAAGGTCTCTTCCAACCTGCTTTAGTCTGTTCTCTCAAAAACTCCAAACCTGTTCCTGTTCTGTGTGAAACTGACATTTTTTTGCTTGTCACTGCAGAAAAGATATTGTGATATGTTACAAATGATGTTCAGCTGAAATGGAATGCCTTGTTAAAGATAACACCCTGACAAAGCAAGCATACCCTACATGAATTCCTATGTAGTGTACTTAGTGTGTAGTCCTTGGGAAATAAAGGCTATCATGCAGACATGCTGGGGGTTCCTTCTGATGTTGTCTTTCTGCTGGTTTTCATGTGCAGTGTTAGGAATTAGGAAATACACTCTTGGCTTCTGTGTTGAGCAAATGGATGATTGTTTTTATTTTTCTAATTTCCATCACCTCTTCAAGGTATCACGGAGCATAAGTACAAGTGTCTGCATTATTCTCTTTAACCCAAGCAAGCTATGTAATACCCTGGGTTGAAAGTCCCTTTGGGCTCTGTCAGGTCACTTCCACTAGCAGATGGGTTCTGTCCTTTTATTCTGAATCTAGGAAACTGTTTCCTTCTCTTTCCTTGTATGCTCCAGGAGTCTGTCTTTCTGCAGAAACATCAGCTGGCAGTTGGCATGAGGCTAGTCTGTAAGGAACTAGTCCATCTGACCTGTCGTACAGTCTGCTGTCAAGAGGTGGAGTCCCTTCTGCATTAGACACTTGCAGAATTGGATTAAATCTGGACTGTGGCAGGCAGCAGTCTCATAGTCAGACAGCTGACTGCTGTTGTGCTAAGGCAGCAGTTAAATGGTAAACTTTTCAAAGCAATGGTTCTCATTTTGTGAGATACC
This sequence comes from Picus viridis, assembly GCA_033816785.1. Classification (NCBI taxonomy): domain Eukaryota; kingdom Metazoa; phylum Chordata; class Aves; order Piciformes; family Picidae; genus Picus; species Picus viridis. The sequence goes on along the minus strand of CM066582.1, from coordinate 8,225,319 downwards.
CTTTTTCTGTTGCTAGAAGATACGTGAAATAGGCTGTTGAAACAGTCTCACCATTGCTTGAGGGCATAGAACTGCTCAATTTGGGCTTTGGTGAGGTAGAATTTTTTTTTGTTATGCCCATTCAAAGTAAAGATAAAAATACCCATTAGCACATGCATTCACCATCCAAAACTAATCACTGAATGGCATATGCAGATGGTAATCTGTGAACACAGGTGGTGTCTGACACTTGCATTTCTGTTTGCAGCTGAGGCAGGGATGGTTTTGCAGCGAGAGACAGGGGAAAACATTCAAGTAATTGGAAAGAGTAGATACATGGTCTGGGAAGACAAGAGTGATTGAAAAATTCCTGTGGGTTATTCAGGCAAAGAGAGAAACATGATAGGAAAGAGGAAGAAAACCTCCTGAAAAACCAAAGTAGTATACTCCTTTCTAGCTGTCAATCTAGTAGCGTGTGCTCTTCTCTCCATTCCAGTGAATCCTGTCTCATCACTGTGAAAGTGTGATTGCCCTATAAATAAAACTTTTTATTTTTAAATGTAAGCACTGCATGAAGTTATTAATTGTTCATAAATGCTTGTGGCAGCTTAGCATTAGAGAGAATACTTCTGGGGATTTTTCTGCATACAAATTAATCTGTCAGGCTTTCACATGTAAGACTCTTGACAATTCACAGTTGATTGATACTGCAAATTATGAAGGCCTGGTCTTACAGATGAGTTAAATTTAAGTGATGGGTTTTTGGTTTTAAGAAGAGTATTGTGTTCATTTCAGTCCAGTTGTCCAGCTCCAAGAATTGTTTTGGTGAAGACCTGGAGTAACTCTTGATCAGTGAAAGGTGAAAATCAGGATTTACAGGCTGCTGAAGCCATTGTATTAGACATGGTCAGGAAGACACACAATGGCATCTAATGAACAAACCCACAGGACTGTGGTGGAGAGGAAAGACATCCTATATAATTCCAGCAGTAGTCTGTACATTTTCTACTTGTAGCTACCAGTCGGAACAATTCATTGACCTGCTTGGCAGTTTCCTAAGAGTTTCTTGTCAGCACTGGCTTTCATGCTGTGCATTTCTTTTTTCGAGTGTTTCCCAGGTGGATGTGCAGACTATATTTGGCTCTCTTCCAGCCCTTCCTTTACCTGCTGCTACATGTATGGTGCTTTGTTCTCTCTGCCTCCTCAGTGTTGACATCTTTGAGCTCTCTTTCCCATAACTTCCCTGTTTCAGCTTTTCATGTATACATAAGCTGTACTTTGTGAAACTGACCTGAAGCACCTTTCTCCTTTTTTCCTCTTTTTTGTCTTGTTTTATTTGTTCAAGGCCTGATTGGGAAAATTCATTCTATCTGACATGCAGTATGGGTGCAATACTCACGTCTGGCAAATTTAATTAAAACTGTTGTCAGAATCATGCATAGGTTGTGATCCCGTGGGAGAAGTGCTGAATGGCATCTGGGATTTTCCTTTGCTTTTCCTTGCTTTCCAAATTTCAGGTTTGTTTGGCAGGAGAAGATCATATAACCATCAGGATTAGTGGAATTAATCTGTGGTGTTGACCCTGCTAATTTTATTTGTTTGTTGCAGCTGCAGGACACAGGGAGCAAAATACAAATACTTAAGAGTCTGCTGGGGCCTTAAGTGCAGTGTAGATAAAAAAAATCAGTGCAAGACTTCAGTTGATTGCACTTTTTCTTTCTTATAAACTTCTTCAGTAATACATTTTATCCTCCTTGAACTGTTGTTTTTAACATCAGTGAGAATTTTCTTTGACTGTAAAGAGAGATCCCAGGCAATGTCATATTTAGGGGTTATTTTAGTAACCTGCAAGAAAACAGATCACAGACATTGTTGGATGGTTTGCTCCAGTTACCTGTTGTGATGTACTCTACTTCTTGGTAGTACCTAGCTCAGCTTCAGAAGAAACATTACTGCAGTCACACAGAGTTGTTTTTCTCTTCAGAGAACATCACTTTAGCCTCTTCAGTAAGAAGGGTATAGACTACTTACTCTTCTTCTAAAAATACAGGTTTGCATGTTTTAGGTTTATTCTTCCCTACATCCCCCTTCTTAAAATAACTTTCACTTCATTTTCCTTAGGAAGAAGGCAAACACAAAAGTGAAATGTCTATGTCCATATCCTTCCCCTGTCATCACTCTTGGATTCATTTTGCCTCATTTCAACCAGATCTGACAGAGATTCTAACAGAAATGTTAGTAGTTACTGTATTTGTATAGGTTTTTAAAAAACAAATGTTGCTGAAGAAGAGGAGGACTTAAAAAAAATCCTCAGGGGAAAACCCCAAATCCTTGTCCTTTCCAGTGCTTGGGGAAAGCCATCTTTGTCCTATAGAAACATCCAGCCCTCTTTGACTAGTAGAGTAAACCACTGCCTTATGGCAAACCATTCCATGGACTTTCTGAACATTTTGTGTATGGTAGTACTGATATGGGAATAAAAATTACCATGTGTATCTGCACTAATTGTTGTTCATATTCTCAAAGGGGTAGGGTGCAGAAAGGAAGAACCATATCATTGTGTGTAACCAAATGAGTTGTACTTAATGTAAAAGTAGCTGGAACAGAGATGTGATTAATGCATGAATACAGAGGAATGAATTTGTCTTAGCATAAAATACTAATTGCCAAGTGGATTTTATTTTCACTTCTGTCATTGTTCTTTGGTTTAGGTCCTGTTTAATATGATTGTAGAGGTACCTCGTTGGACAAATGCAAAAATGGAGGTAATTAAGAAAAGTGCTTTGATTATATAGATACTTATGAAAGTTATAGCAACGCAGTGGCTTCAAATAGTTTAACCAGAGTATGGATTACTCTTGACATACAAAATTTCGTCTATTAAAAAGTAATTAGAAATTGTGCATACAGATACTTCCCATGTGATCATAAACTATTTTGAGGTTCCGATTTGTTTTTTTCTCAGGTGAGTGCTGCTTCTTGACAGCCTTTGACTGCAGAATGTAGCACACCTGCAACAGAGTCCTTGTGAACTGATTTGCAAAACATTGCCCAACAATTAGTCTTACTCTTGCTGCTCACAGAGCCTTCCACTTGAAGGATTTAATTCCTGTCATTTCCCCTGTATAGTGTGCTAGGCCAAATAAGACCAATGGAGTTACAAATGAAAAAGCATTTTCTTGTCACCAAACAAAATACTTGGGCACCTCAGTTTTTGAAGGTACTTATTCCTGCAGGGAGGTATTTTAAAAGTGGAGTCCAGTGGCTTGTTCCTCTACTGTTACAATATACAACTTCATCTGTAGTGTTCATGAAGCAACAGATCTCACCAAGATATGTCTTCTCTTCCTAAACACTTGTATTAATAATAGGGATGCTTCCCAGATGCTTCCAAGAAAATTTGTGGTTGAGCTGTTAAGTATTTGATTATGAAACACCACCAAAAAACCTTCCTGGCCTGTTCTCTCAGAATTTGGCTTTCTCCTTTCCCTGATGTGGAAAAAAAAATGTAAACTAGGTTTACCATGTCAGTTGGCATTGTGTTGTGACAGTCCTTCAGCCCAGACTGTGGTGAGGTGCTAATACCATGTCTTGTCTGCATCTCTGTGTTGAGATTCTGTCATACGGAACGGAGACTGTAGGAAATCAAATCTTGCTTTAGGACGAATGCTCCCCACTATTACATCGCTGACACCAGACCTCCTGGATACCAGTTTATTGTATTTCTGTTGTTCTTCCCTTGATTTTACTAGAGGTGCTTTTCATGAGACTTCTGTCTGATGTTGTCAGCTACCCCTCTTTGTCCTGATGGATGATCAGAGGGCTGGAGTACCTCTCCTATGAGGACAGACTGAAGGAGTTGGGGCTGTTCAGTCTGGAGAAGAGAAGGCTCCAAGGTGACTTAATTGTGGCCTTCCAGTATCTGAAGGGGGCCTACAAGAAGGCTGGGGAGGGATTTCTCAGGCTCTCAGGTAGTGATAGGACTAGGGGGAATGGAATGCAGCTGGAGGTGGGGAGATTCAGGCTGGATGTGAGGAGGAAGTTCTTCACCATGAGAGTGGTGAAGCCCTGGAATGGGTTGTCCAGGGAGGTGGCTGGGGTCCCATCCCTGGAGGTGTTTAAGACCAGGCTGGATGAGGCTCTGGCCAGCCTGATCTAGTGCAGGGTGTCCCTGCCCATGGCAGGGGTTGGAACTAGATGATCCTTGTGGTCCATTCCAACCCTGACTGATATTATGATACTAGGATGTAGATCAAGAAAAGCATTGCTGAGCTCTGCTTCTGTCAAGGTCGCAGGTCGCAGGTGGCATATTTGAGGTATTCTCTGTTATACTATAACCAGAAGCAGGTATAATCAATTATGAAAACAAAAATGTGTGGTACTTGGAGGGTTTACTTGTGGAATAACTTTGTGCTGTGGGCAGTTTGATGTGATTCGAAAGAGCTGAATTGATTTGGAATGTCTTTGGTGGTACTTTAGGTAAATGACAAGGGTGCTGTAAAATGGGTCTGGGCTAAGGGCTGTGGTGGTCATGCATGAAAGTGGTGTGCCATCTGAGCCAGTCTAACCACTTGGGCCTGTAGCAAATGCGACGCCCTTCACACGAGTGTTTGTAAGCGAGAGCCCAGCTAATGTGGATTGGGTTATGGTGTGGAGTGTCCAAAGGATGGTTGTGGTGATGACACTTAAACTGTTCATCTTTAATTAGCTCTGTCCGTCTGTAAGTGCTTCTTTGGCAATAAGAATGCTGCCTTCTGATGCTACCTTAACTTACTTCAAATCTGCATAAAGTTGGCTTTTGGTGACTATGAAGAGCTTTTGCTCACTAAATAGCAATTCTACGCTGAGAGGTGATGGAGAGAAGGGATGTATGCAACAGGAGAGAAATGAACAGGGGGTGAGAAGATGGACCATTTTTACATGTTTCTCTCAAAGCTCCTGTTGTTAGAAGATCTTGTGCCAGCATTTGTATGTCTGTTGAACTTGTACTCTAAAGTGAAAGCGCTGCTAAGTTCCTTTCAGTATTTATGCATAACCATGACTGTCCCCATATAAATTAATGACTTTTGTAGATTTTTGCATGCTTCATAACATTATTTAAAACCTTAGTAAGCTCTTTTGTAAACATGACCCTTGAGATTTAGAGTGAGGCCATCATGCTTTTAATACTACTTAAACAGCAACGTGAATCTTTGGTTGGACACTGAGTTGTTTTCCATTTTACCATTCTCCCTCCCTCTCTCTTTTTCATGACTTGCTTAGATTGCCACTGAGGAACCGTTGAATCCCATTAAACAAGACACAAAGAAAGGCAAGCTTCGATATGTGGCAAATATCTTTCCTCACAAGGGTTATATATGGAATTATGGTGCCCTCCCACAGGTAACATTTTTGTTACAATGCTGAAAGTTTTCTGTCTTCTCTGTGAATTGCCTTGTTAATCTTGGGTACTGTCTGAATGTAAATCAGCTCCTAGAGGGATGTTTCTCTTTGATAAATTTGTAAATTAGGATTTGGTTTTATATTTGCATTTTATTGTGTCCATAAATTTGGAGTATGGGTATAAATATGCTGTGTGTTTCAGGAAGGAGTTAAATGATCAAGAAATCTCAAATATTTAGTCTGCATCTCTGTGTTGCAGTGACAGAACTAGAAACTGTCATAGTCTGCTATTTACGAGCTTTGAGTAGCCCTTTTCTGATTAAACAAAGCATTTAAAAACTACTACTTTAGGATTTTCACATATTGCAGCATGCATTTTAATTGAGATTTCTTAATATCTTTAGCAAAAAGGAACAGTAGAGCTGTTCTTTTTAGATTAAACCTCAAATGCCTTAGTTAGCTTTTCTCTGAACTATGAATCTTTTACTGATCATGACACACTCAAAACTGAGCCTTGAGAAAGCCTAACTAATGGCTGGGATTTTGAGCATAATGAAGAGTTTTAAGCTTTTTTTCATTTTTGTGAATAACATGTTGGACTTAAATTAGTACTGAAGAACATGATGTCACTTCTTTTCTTTACACTTAACTGCATAAACAATGAAAGTTGTCGATCGCTTGAGAATACCAGGCAGGTGCTGGAGTATAGCAGTGAAGTTCTTAGCCAGCCAGCAGTTTCAGTAGACAAAGTTTCCAAGTCGTTATGGTTGGGAGCCAGCAGTTCCTTCTAATGTTTTGAAATTCCTGTGTGCCTTAGTACAATGCCAAAATTAAACATTTGACTGTTTTTCTACACAATGTGTATAATTTTGGATGATGATGCTTTACCTAGGAGAAATGTTGAGTTCTCCTTATTAACTTGTGAGTCAGAGAGAGCTGGAGATAATTGTAATTTTTATTTTCTGTGGTAACTTCAAATTACCATTTGGATTGTTAAAGTTTTCATCATTCAAGTCTAGATGATACTGCAGATTTCCACAAGCAGTGGTAACAAACAAAATCCAATTCGGTGTCTTCATTGTCAAGGATGGACATTATAAGAGGACTTTTCATCAGGATCAGCAGTTGCCAGAAGTTCAACCCTAGTATACGGATTAAAGATAGGTCTTTGTTCTTCTCTAATCCGCATCATAAAACAGCAGCTACAAAGTGACAGTAAGCATGTAATTAGTGTAGAAGTTGCCATACTGTCCAGCTTGACATTCTTAGCAAGCTTTCCCCTGACCTGTAGGTGGAGGGGTGCAATTGGGCAGGGGAATAGTACTTTGGAAGTTTTGAGTTGAAATTTTCTTTTGACTTCACTTGAGCAATTTTTTTGGTGATGATTCTGCTACCTAAACACCTGAGCTTTTGCTTTTTGCTGGTTTGCCTTTCAGTATCAGTTGAATTCTCAAGAACAGGTTTGAGGTAGAGGCTTACCATGGACAGCAGGAGCAAACAGTGTAGTTCCTTGGGGGAGAAGTTTTCTAACCTTTTCAAAACAACTTTATTTGCCTCAAAATTCTGACCAGGGAAACGTCTCAATTTCAGAATCAGTTGCCAGTAAGTAAACAAGTGCTAGTCTAGTAAGTCAGTCAGTGTGACTTGCCTATGATTCCTTGCTTGTACAGAGCTCAGAGCAGGGATTTGAACTTGCCTCCTGGAGAAGTGTCTGTGGTCTTAAGGTGTTGGCTGTTGCTGAGAATGTACACATCTCAAAATACTCAGAAATATTTCATGCCTAAATCTAAAAACTTTAAAAAGCTAATTGGGTGCTGACATATCCATGTCTAGGAGCTTGGTTAGGTCAAAGCCTAGATGTTTTTGAAAGGAACTTATGTTAGTGCCATGGTATTCAAAGAGTATAACAACAGAATTTCAGGATGTCCTAGCTTACTCCCACAGCCACTTGTAACCAAAGCCTCGTGTATTTAGGGTCCTCTGATGCCTTAATCATTGCAGTTTGGTGAAGTGCATGTGTTGAGTCACAGAGACAGTTAACGTTTTTGTTAGTATGACCTCAGTAATTTCCATATTAACTTGTCCTGAGGATGAGTAACTCAATGTCAGTTCATTGGCTGTTTGTTTTTTCTTTTTCCATTGAGCAAGCCTGTGGTCAAAAAGCTGATGTTTTTATTAATCATAGTAGTTAGATGAAATGCAATTGCAGATCAGCTGGTAACTGATAATTCTCTTTTCCTTTGACAGACCTGGGAAGATCCAAACCATAGAGATACCTTTACAGGATGTTGTGGGGATAATGATCCTGTTGATGTTTGTGAAATAGGTTCAAAGGTTTGTCTTCATGATGATTCATTTATCAATATTAATTTTAACAATTTGGTAATGACTTTTGGAAGAGAAGGGCAGATGGAAAATAAGAGAAGATGGTAGTAGTCTCAGGGCTGACCAAAGTATGAATAGAGGATTGGGGGAGGGAATAGGTGATGAAATGGTGGGTTGTTAAAAAGGAGACAAAAAGTATAATTTGGTGTAATCTGTATACTGGATAAAAGGGAAAATAAGACATTGTCGTTCTGAAGTTCTGTGGCTGGACAGGGAGTTTCAGGTGATGGAGGAGGGAATTAAGATTTTGGGAAAAGGAAAAGATTTTTCTTTTTCCCCTTTTAGCAATACTGGAGCTAGGAATTGCTAGGAGGAGATAGGGCAGCATCATGCACATAAAATTACAAGGCCAGACTCACAAAAGAGGTAGGTTTGAGTTTTATTGTGGGCGCAAACAGAAGTAAATCCCTCTTTGGAGGAGATGGGAAGCTGCTGAAGAGTTACAAGATACAATAAGGTGCAGGAAATGCCATTAGTAGGTAAAGGGAAAGCATCAGGTCATTGAAAGAAAATTCTACATAACTGGAGGCAGCAGAGAATGGAGCAGTCATCTGTGGTGTCAAAGATGGAGTTTTGAAATTAATGAATTTGGGAGAGTGCCGTTTTGGGATATTGTAGTCCAGGGGAAATTCAGTTAGTGACCTCAGCAAAGGTGGCTTCATTTGAGGAGCAGAATCCAAAGCTGAATTTTAGGGAATCCAGGAAGTTTTAAAGGGAATATTAACTGGCAGGGAGAAGTTTCCCAAGAAAATGCAAAAAAGAGTTGTGCTGGTATTTCTGGGGATGAGGTCTGTGTTTACATGTTTGTATTGGACTCCAGAGGAAGGAACAGCAAGAGATAATTAAGACTTGAGAGGTGAGAAAAAGTGGAAAGGCAGGAATGAGTGACCAAATTAGTATGAAATAGCTTTAACTTGCAGGTTGTTGTGAAGTTTAAGGAGGTGGTGGGGGTAGGTGGGGTAGAAGAGAAGGAGAAATTCTCTAGCTGGTCATCTGCTTAAATGCTGACAGGAGAATTGAGGATTGATGAATAGCAGTGAAAAAGGCTGGTAACATGAAGTGGATGTTTGCTGGGTTTGTAGGTCTGCCTTGCAATTCTGTTAGCTGCTGGTCAAAAAATGTAGAAGTATTTTGTCTGTAAAATAAAAGGGAAATGTTATGTGATGTTTTCCAGATCTTTGTGAAGTTACCTTCTCTTTCAGATTCGTTCTTCTGGTGAGATCGTTCAGGTGAAGGTCTTGGGTGTTTTAGCTCTTCTTGATGAAGGAGAGACAGATTGGAAGATAATTGCTATTGGTGTGGATGATCCAGATGCTCAGAAAATCCACGGCAAGTATTTTTATCTTCTGTAATGCAAGCTATGTCAGCTACTTGCACAGTAGAATGATACCTGAGTTTAGGCCACTTGGGGCAGGCAAGGCAGACAGCAGAAAGGCAAGACTTTGTTTTATTGTTTAGATCAGGTGCTTCCTTCAAGGAAGTGCATGTGGGCTTTGACGCTAAGCTTTTGAACAGTTCTCTTGGATTTTCAAGAGGGCCTGTCACGCTGAAAGCTTTGACTTTTGAAACAGAACTGCTTCAGAAAGGGACCTCTTAAACTTACAGGCTTCTCTCTTATGTAATTGTGCACATACACCTGCTCAGATGATATAGCTCTCCACTATTTTCCCTGTTAATTGCTTTTATATTTGCAAGCATTGTGTTCCATTCTGAAAAGGGCTATATGTTTCCAGTGGTTTTGTCACTTGGAGCGGGGTTACTTCCAGGATTTGTGGACTAAAATGAACTAGATTTTGCCTGAAAATTTGCAAATTAAACTGCTAATGCAGCTCAGCCTAATGTCGGCTTTAACAGTGATTAACTGTGAAGGGGGAAATACCCTGTCCAGACTTGTTCTCCTTGTCACCTCGCTTCTGGTATCCAAATGGAATTCACATAGCAAATGTGTGTATCTGGAACAGCACAAGGTGCAGTTCTGCTTACAGACTGTTCAATGAGAATATGATTCCGATGTGTTAAAACTGCAAGGAGTTAGGTTATTACAGCACAGGCAAAGTGCAGCTTTTTCCCTGGTTAAATGGGCATTCACTTCCTCAAATGCAGGGTTATTTAGAATAATGAGAATTTGAGGAGGAGGTTTGCCTAAAAGATAGTGATTGTTATGAGACCCAAAACCCATGTATAGCATCAGATCTGTAGAGTCAGAACCTGCTCTTTGCTGATAGGGAGCACCCCGGCACAGAGTGTCCTTTCTCTAAGAATAGGGCTATCCAGTAGCTTTTTAAGGAATTAAGTTTCTCACCCATTGAGGTTTCCTGGGTTTTGAATCTAAAGTAAGTGTATCACTGAACTGGCTCTTGCAGGGTGCTTTTACATGGAGAATGCTTGGCTTGTGGGGAAGGAGAGGAAGAAAAGAAAATGAGGAAAAGGAAACTCTTGTGTTGACACTGATTAAAATTATTGAGCAGGTGAATTATTATATTGTATTTATGACTCTTTAACCTCTTTGGCAGTTAGAGTTTAAGAAGTTCACCTTAAGAAAATAGTAATAGTTTGATGTTAATGTTAGAATCAGCTCAAACCACTTTATAATGTGCAATGAAATGTGATCTGTCAGTGGTTAACAGACAAATGAGAAGCACTTCATTTCTCAGCACTGTGCTGTTTAACTCACACCTTTTTTCCATGGCAATCTTTGAGAGGGTTTCATGAGAAAAGTGGGGGCAGAACTCAATGCTACTAGGTTAAATAGTTCAATATGGAAGCCCTCCATTTGTTTGTTTTTCTGGTAATGACTGATTTGTGTCAGTTGTTACAGCTTTTGTTTGTGCGGGGACTAAAAGTTTTAGTCGAGTTTGAAGGGAAAAAACAAGGGTGGAGAAAGGGATGAGATGAGCAAAGCAGTGCCTGTAGCTGATTCCTGTGGTTCATCCTTTCTATTCATCGAATGGGTGCAAAAATTAATGAAAAAGACTGTCTTTCTGAGGATCTGGGAAGTTTAATGCTATTTCCCTTTGAGATTGGAGCTGCTGTCCAGGATTTACAGAAGAAAAGAGGGGGCAGGAGGGGAAGAAAAAAGAAGCCCTCATCTGCTTTCACAAAACATGACTGGCTTGCAGTGTTTTAACAGCAATCCTTTTTAGTCTGAAAACAAATCTGTTGAAGTAGGCAGTAAAATAAGTCCTTTTATATCTGTTTTACCCCCTTCCCAAAGATGTTAATTATTTCAGCATAAAGGGATAGCAGCTACAGATAAACTGGTATCTCCCTCAGTAATTGACATGCTGCTGTGTTATCGTGGTGGCCTCCTAGGGAAAGATGAGGCTAAGTGTTGCCTTCTAAGTCTGTCCAGTCATTTTTGTATCATTTCAAATTGGACTGAGAATCATCACATTTGCTTTCAGCTCAGTATGTGCACAGCCCCCAGTGAACATTTGGAAAAGATAATTCTGAGACACCAGAGTGGTGATTACTTGCAAACCCCATCCTGCGCCCTCACAGTGTGTTAACTCCTCTTGCTGCTTTAAGCACACCCCAGGTACTCTGTATATTCTCCTTCTGGGATTGTGATCGTTCTCATAAGTGCAATTGATTTTTCTGAGACTTCACAGAACTTAAAACTGAGCAGTCTCAAGTTCTGAGCAGTTCTCATTGTTTATTCATAGCACTCCACTGTACTGTGTCCTGCAGGCATTTATTGATAAATACTGGTATAAATTGGAAACCCTGCCTAGAACTCTCCCTTTCACAGGTAGCAATGAGGAACTCTTAGTTTACAGTGACAATACCCGGGGATGATAAGCAATGCTTAGCACCTATTCAAGTGGGAACTGTCTAATCAGTGAGAATAGCAGGATTTTAGTGCCTTTTTGGACTGACTTTGAAAGGTAATTTGTTGGAAATTATAGCAGTTAATACTGGTGGGCATGGGGACAGCCTCACATCAAATATAAGGTGCAAATCAGAGGGAGGTGTCTGTATAAGAAAGTTTCTTTTAGGCTAAAACTGGACTTCTTGAGCTTTATCTGTGTCAGGATGATCTGTCCTTGTGGCTACCTGAAAAACAGTCTGCTGTCTTTCTTCTCAGACAGTTGCTAGGCAGATAGCCATGAGCAGACCAAACAAGTCTGGGAAAGGGCCTGAAAGCTCCTGGCACACTGAAACACTAAATCTTGATGGTGTGCTAGGGCTTGGCTGTTTGTATTTTTTGTTGTTGTCATTGCTTTTTGTTTGGTTGATTTTTTTCGAGTTTTTTATTTGCTTGTTTGTTGTAAAACACTAGTCGGGAGAAGCAGCAAATTCTTGGAGAGGGAAGACTGCTTGTTTATGTCATCATTTGGATTTAATTTAATATATTGGAATTCACATACTTACCTGATGTGCTTTGCTAGGTTGGACTCAGGTGTTTTCATGCAGTAATTTGGTCTATATGGCATCTTCATGTTGGACAAGAGGTTTTTGAAAATAGCTGGCAGTTGAAGCAAGAAGTCTGTTTGAAGCAGCTTATGAAAAGTCTGACTCTCAAAAGGTCACCTTACCTTCCCTGAGCAAATTGGACAAATCATTTTTGCTGGATGGCGTTTTGATGGCCTGGAATCTTAGCAGCCATTTTTTGCTATTGCTCATTTGGAAAGATCAGCAGGAGTTGGTGATGTCTGCTGGCTTTGTTGTGCTACTGTTTGCTGGCACTGGGATAGTTAATTGTGCTGTGCTGCCTTGCTTCTTTTCCAGCATACAGATCAGGATTGACTTTACAAGTTAAGTGATCAAAACCTAAATGGCAATAACCAAGTATATTGCATATTTTGTGCCATCATATATTGTTACAGACCCTTGCATGTGAGTGTGTTTGTATGCAGAGAAGCAGCAGAGGCCCTGAAAACCTTTATTGTGGATTTTTGTAAGCGTTCAATATGAGAAAAAAAAAATCAATTATCTGTTCCGAGGCTCCCCTCCTACCCCCTCACACCATGCTGCACAAAATACGCCTTTATATGGAGTGAGCTGCTGCTTCCTGTAAATGTTTATAAGATGTTATTAAAAACATATGTCCTCTCTTCCCACAGACCTTGTTTAAAAAGCTTGCTGCGAGCATGTTGTTTTAGCTTTCTTTGCAAGAAGCAGCATCTGTTGTACTAAAAATGGTAGTTTTGTGCAAGTGCTTTTGTTGCTCTTTTTTTGTGAAGCCAAATAGAATTGGGATCTGCATTTGCATTGGCTTGCTCCCTTCAGAGAGCTAGCAGCAGTTGCCTGTGCCAATATCTACAGAGATTTTCCTTATTGAAGCTAAACTGCAACCCATAATGTGATTAGCCATTTATTTTTAACTTGGGTGTCTAGAAGAGTGGGGCCTGTGGTTGTATGTAGCCAGTATAAAGAAATGACCACCTAGAGCCCAGTGGCTGCGTGTTGACAATGTACCTGCAAGAACCTGACCTTTCTGCTCTGTCACTCTGAGCAGGCTGTCCTTGTAGAGATAAAACCACATTAGGCCAGATACTGGGTTACTACTTCTGTAGTTGCTCAGCCTCTTTTGACATTGGTCTGAGTGTGTAGCTCTAAGGGAAGGTAAGCAGTCAGGGAAAGAAAAAAGCATCTAACAACGTCAACTGCGGAAGAAACATCTTAAGTTTGTGGGGTTTTGCTGGTTTTTTGTGGTTTTTTTTGGTTTGGTTTTGGTTTTTTCTTAAATCACTTAGGCTCCATTTGATGCTCAGTAACTGTCCTTCATAATAAAGAATAGTGAGGGGAGGGTGGGCATGACGGACAATAACTTGCAAGCAACTAAGGAAACACAAGCAAGCACTGTACCCCCTTAAGTCTCCAAAACCCACATATACAGCAGCTGGTATATCAGGGGCCATAAAAAGGTGTAGCCTTATTCTATGTAGTCGTTTTGCCTAGGCAAGGTATTTTCTAGAGTGTGAAATTCAGAGAGATAATTCTGCCCACAGAGATGGTCATGCCTGTCTTAAGGAGATGATGAAAACCTGCCCCACAGCCTAGTCTAATATTTGAGTCATCTAAAGAAATATAACCAAAGCCTATAAATAAGGAACAGCAGGTGGGGAAGGTCCAAGTTAGTAGGGAGTAAAGCACTTTTGGTAAGGTGGAGCTGTGGGAGCAATAGGCAAGGAGGAGGATTTGAGGTATGGAATTAGGAGGTAAGTTTGGACCAGGAACCAGAAAAACAAGTATTGTGTCTGGAGAGACAAATCTGGAGTTCATCCACTGCTAGGAGCCAAGGAAATTGTTTTACGTATTTGAGAAGCTGCTGTCTTTTCAACAGGCACTAGAATTATGAGTTCAAACCTCACACAAGGAGCACATGAAAGGGCTCAGGATGGGAGGAAGGCCATTCCCTTTCATGGAGAGAGCAGCATGATAGACTGGAGCCCAGAAACCCGTTTGAATGGGAGCTGCAGTTTTATTAGTGTCCAAATGATGAAGCCTTTCTCCAACCAAGACCCTGCCCTTCTCTAAATAATTTCTCTTGGTTGATCTCATTCACCCATTCCAGTGTAAGGGTTCTTGTGCTCTTAACATGCCCTCCAGCTAGGAGACATGCCTCTAGCATGGCCTTATGTGCCCTCGGTTTGTTCTGGGATTGTGCCAGTGAAACTCCCTAATCTTCTATAGGCAGATGGCCAGTGGCCAAGTTCAAACCATATTTTACTCCAAGTCCCTAAACATGTAGCCCTATTAAGTGTATGCAGAAGGAAAAATGTACATAGGGTTCTTCAAAGCTTTGTTTTGTTCTTTGGGTAGTGTGTGATCCGGTGGACTTTGGGAGTGGTGTCTACCAGATGCTTGTGAACACTCAACCTCTTCTCACATGGGTTTCATTTTACAGTTCAGTCCACATGCCATTTCACTTGGTGATCTACAGGGAATTGAATGATTTGTAGCACAAGACTTTGTCCACGTTCACAGACTAACTTTTAAAAAGAAACTTTAGGATGGAAAGCACGTGACTAGATGTCAATTCCACAGACTGAGCAACTCTGAAAATCCATCTGGGATCATTGCTAACCAGGATATGCCAATGAGCGGGGCATATCTATGGGAGAAGAGAATGAAGTAGCCAAGCAGTGTGGAGAGAGAATAAGAGGGAGTCAGGATGTGAGAAATGGGCAAGTGACTTGCAAAATGATAGAGAAGGAGACTAACACTATGGGAGGTAGCCTGGTCAGTGTCAGGTTATGAAATAGATGGAAGACCACAACAACAAATAGTCAGTTCCTGTTTCCATCAGAAGTGACTGTAGGAGGGAAATAGATGGGAAGAGGAGGATTACAGCAGCTGCAAAAAGTATTTGGCTTTCAGAAAGGACAAAACCTTTCATTGTATCAGAATCAATTAAAATTGTATTGAAGGCTTTACTATGTGAACATACTTCCAGAGAGTTAATTTGCCAAGGGGATGATAGGGACCACCTCACTGTGAGTGACAGGAGTGATGGTAGTGAAGTTTGACATGCAGAGCAGAAGTAAGCTTTTAAGCTCATGAGCTTGTGTCTTTGCTGTAGCAGTACAGCCCTCGAGCAGAATTACAGTGTGACTGTTTAAATCTTTCTGTATCCACTGTGGTAGTGTTCCCAAGGGTGCCCTGCAAATGGCATACATTCCTCCATATCCTGTTGAGTCATGCATGACAGGATTATAGAAGTAGAGGTAGAGTTGGCTCTTCATTGTGAGTGTGTGTACATATCATGGGGTTATCAGTGGAGTTAGTGTTCAGTGCTCCTGGCATGTGTCTGTCTAGTACCTAATGGGCTCAATTTAGAAGTAATGTGAGCAAAAGGATGCCTTTAATATAACTTCTGAGAAGTCAAGCTTGTATTTTGATTTGAGGTGCTGGTTTAAAAATCCATGTGTTGAAATTGGGCTTACTGGCTATTCTTCCATTATAAAAAAATAAATTCCTGTAGTCCCTGTTGCTGGGGGAAAAAAAATTAGCATACTGAATAATCTCAGTATTGCAAGAGTAGCCTCCTGAGATGAAAGCCTATAAATAAGGAGTTTTCTTCCTCTTCTGTCACAAATATGGTCCTTATATTTATTGTCCTTTTGGGCCTTAATTAATGAAAGGGCAGGAGGCAACTGGTTTACCTGTTTAGTGTGGTTGTGAAATCATAAGATACCAACTATAAGCAGCTAATGTAATAAAGTGAAGTTTCCCCAATATTGAAAGTGCTCAGTGAAATCAAACTGCTTGCAGATCTCTTATGAGACTTAAAAACCCAAAAGTTAAAAAAACTGTGAGTAAAAATGACCACTCCACTTTTTTTTGTTTTCCTTTCCCTTTTTAACCTACAGATATTGCTGATGTCAAGAAGCACAAACCTGGTTACCTTGAGGCTACGCTTGACTGGTTCCAATTATATAAAATCCCTGACGGTAAACCAGAGAATCACTTCGCTTTCAGTGGAGAATTTAAAGACAAGGTGAAGATAATCCAAAATTAAAGATGAATTGTTTTGTCATGTGGCCCTTTTAATACATCCTAAATTTTTTTAATTGTACAGGGGGAGCTTTAACAAAAATAGTTTTCATGAGACACCTGTAAGTACAATTTGTTAGACTAAGAATAAATAGTGTTTGCTGCCTTCCATTTTATTCAGGGAAACGCATAGGTAATTAAAGGAAGTCTGCAGTCCTAATCCTGACAAGACTTAGACATTCATCTGTATGTCTGTATGGTTTTCTCACAGCATTTTCACTCTCCCTGGCAGAGGGAGGGTGAAACCCAGAGAGTCTTTTCAGGTATTCTTTTTCAATCCTGATCAATAATAATTTTCCTGACTATATATTTTTTTAAGACTCTGCATTTTAAACAGACAAGGGGTTGCAGCTTTTCTGATACTTGGTATTTGCTGAAGATCTGCTCTTTCCTGGTAATTCTGTGTAAAAGCATTTGAACTGGTTTTGACTTTCAGGCTGAAAAAATCTTGTTCCTTTTTTTTTTTTTTTTTTATGGGGGAAAAAAAAAAAAAAGGCTTTTTGAACTATTTGCAGTAAAAATGGGCAATATTTGAAAGGAGAGTGGACCTTGCTAAAGAAAATACCTGCGTTTTTCCAGAGGAAATTGGGTGTGATTTGAGTAAAAATCCTTTGCACACTCTGTGGGCTTTCTTTTGCAAAGAATCATAGGTCCCTAATGAGTGGTGTCCATATGTCAGTTAGTTCAGCCTTCCAGTGTGGTATCAAAGCTCTAAAATGCCTTCTAAGCACCACAGGCAACTTGACATGTTTTGTCTTGTTAAAGAGATGCCCTGCTCCCCTCTGCACTGAAGCTGACTTTTAAACCAATCAAATGTAGAGTTGCAAGGCTTGATAACCTGATCTCTCCCCTGTCCTCCCAGGAACTGCTCTCAGATTTTCCTGCCTTGTAAAGCTGAGTGTTGCTCTGCAGCAACAGTTTGACAGTGTCAGGCCACTGGAGTTGAGACTTGAGGCATGAAGTGTGACTAAGGTAGCTGGTTTGGAGCACTTGAGTAATTCTTAAGCATTTTTAGAGACCCAGGATGTGGTGAAGCAAAAATGGCTGTGCTCCAGCAGCTCTGGTGAAGTTCATAATGTTCCAGTGGCATGTGGCCAAGTCACTCCTTGTTAGGAAATGTGAATGTTCTGTTGGCAGCTTTTTGAAAGCCAGTCTAGATATCATCATCTGGACACTGAGGGGCTTCTTTTATGTTACTGTTTTGAAGCTTCTTTGTCCCCGTCCTGCCCTCAATACTACTTTTCTTTTCAACAAACAAACAACCAGCTGACATCTTAATGTTATTGCAAATGCTTAAATATATAATTGGGCAATTAATGAAGTAAATGCAACTTTTGCCACTGGAGGGGAAACCTCAGCTCTGATGCTGATCTGGCCCTGTAACAGAACGGAAGAGCCAGAGCTCACACGTTTTGTCCCATTTAGGACATGGTGCAGGTCCCTACAGCTGTAGGTGTCTGCTTAGCATCTAGTGCTGATACTGTATTTCTGTGTGCAGTTTCTGGCTGTGAGCTGAGGGGAAAGTCCTGAACACGTTGGCAGTGTATTTGATAGATAGTGAAGTGTGGTTCTTTTTTTTTTTTTTTGTAAAAATAAAAAAGTGTTACATTTTCCAGAAATTTAATGAGGCCTCAAAGGAGGCCCCTTAAAATAACATATGAAGCAGTATGTTTTAGTACTCTAGTTCTGTGGCTTGGGTTTTTTTTTATTATTAATTCATAAAACTTTTTTCATTGATGTGAACTAGGATTTTGCCGTTGAAATTATTAAATCCACCCATGAATACTGGAAAGCTTTAATTCACAAAAAAGCTGATGGAGGTGATATTAAATGGTAAGTGTGCATCTTCTCCTCTTTGTATCATGATGTACTAATGGCATTCAACATGTGGCAGCTGTGCATGAGCTACTTAAAATTATTTTACTTTGAGATGACAAGAATAGTCATGGCTTTGATTAGTTGATAATAGACTATGAATGTCTAATTGGAGATTTATGATGATGATTTATTGACAAATGGTTTCAAAAATACATTGATTATGTAAAAGTGACCTAGATTCGTTCAGCTTTGGAGAAATGGGCCCAGAGTGTCTGTTCAGGATCATTTTGGGAGAGTGGTGGTATTCCATGCAAATGTCACTGTTATTCCATCCTTCAGTGCTGTATTACTCTTGCAAAATTCTGTTGGAGCATAGCTTTCCATAGTCTTTAGTTGCTCTCTGGAATGATAGAATCAAGTTACTGTTCTTCACTAGCCTTTGCCCTGATCTAAATTACACTGGACTTTATTAAATTCTCTGGACTGGTTTACATTGGCAATTCTTGCACCAGAGGCCCTGAAGAGCAGGCAGATACCTTTGCTTTGTGCTTTCTAAAGGCTGTAGCTGTTGGCTAAGCCAGAGGCTAAAGGCTGTGGGGGAAGCTGTGCTTTCGTAGTCACTGTCAACTTTTAATTTATTGGAAATATGTGACATTCTGTCTTGGAGATAACTGAACACCTTAGCAGTTGGACAGGTTGGTAGTTCTACTTCAGGCTGGCAAGAATACTCACTGTTTGGCCTTGATAATTTTAGATGCACTTTGAGCTTCAGGTTGATGAAAAAATACTGAAGATTTCAGTTCTGCTTTGAGGAATTGAACCTCTTGCTGTTTACTGTGTAGGACCTTAAAAACCCAAGTGACTTTTGGTGTGAAAGGATGTATATTAGTGTGGAAACATTTCTGCTAAGTTTTTGGTCACAGAGTTTGTCTGCTCTCTGGAAGCAGTACAGGGGTCTGCTGCATTATGTAGGAGCAGAATTTTCACCTGTTTTTCCTCCTCCTTGTTAGATGCTGCAGGCAGGTTACTACAAATCAAAGGTGGCCCACCACAGAATCTGTCCATCCTTTAAGGCACAAGAGACACCATCTGTGCTAGCCATGTAGGTGTTTTTGAACTCCCCAAGAAGTATCAGTTTATCTCTGCTGACTTTCAGGAGATTTTATTTCTTAACTGTGGTCCTCTGAACTGTAGCCCACTGAGCTGCCAGAAGCACCAAGTATGAGCATGGCTTGCATTAGTATAGAATATATTGTCTAAAAATGCTCTGAACCCCAAAGAAACAAAAAACAGTCATCCACACACCTGCTCCCTTCCAGCTTTACTAGCCGCTTTTGGTTTTGGCTTACTCATTTCTTGCAGATGCACATTTTTGAGCTCTTTATGTGAAGGTATTTCTTTTTCCTACTGATAAATAAAACACTCTTAATTTTTTTTGTTTGTTTTTCTATTTCAGCACAAATGTTCTGGTGAGTGGCAGCCCATTTTGTTGCAGTGAGGAGGATGCCCGATCAATCGTGCAGTCGGTAAGGATAATATTTACTTTGGGTTTTTTCCCCCACCCTTGTGTTTTTAAGAATGATTAATAGGAAAAGATTCAGAGCTGAAAACAGAAAGGGGAAAAAAAAAAACCAAAGTAACTGAAATGGTCCTGAAAAATTCAAGGCATAAAGTAAAAGGAAAAATACAAAGGTTGTGGGGGAAATGTAAGCTTTACAGTACAAACCTTTCATTGCAACGGTCCAATTGTGCTTTCTGGCAGGTTCATTACTGTTCTGGTGGGGGTTTTTTGTTTTGTTTTCGTTTTTCTCCCTCTGCAGTGCTGTTTCAGCTGATCCTGAATAGCAAGATGGACTGCTATTTGTATCTAGCCTGCTGTCTTCTCTGTCTCCCCTGTTGCCATGAGTTACCACCCAGTGTTAGAACTCATTGACTAGCTGACTGGAGTCCCTAATCACTAAAGGGATCCTTTGTTTGTCTACTTGCATAATTAAATACATTGCTGTAGGAGAGGGGATGCTTTTTTTCAGTGCTCCTTAAAGAGCGCCTGTCATATTCAGAAAATTAACATAAAATTAAAACATGTGGATTTCCTGTTCAGGCAAGAAAAATGTCCTGCAGGTCTGATGCTTTCATGTGCAAATGCTGGTGGAGGAGAATTTCTTCCATTTAAAATACACTAGTTTGGATGCCAAAAATTAAGCAAAGTTAGCAGAAATTACATGGAGAAAAGTACCTTTGAGTATTGACTGGGTTAGCTTTTTTTTTACATCTGCCTTGACTGAGCCTGTGCTGATGACCATGTAAGTGTGGCAGGTATTTTGCACACATGCATGGCTGCCTGGGCAGCCAGTGCTTTGCCCCAGTAGTCACAGTACTTGTGCACATTCAGGTGTCAGAGGAGGCAGCATTCACTGTCTGTGCACTTAACATTCCAACAGCATTTCTAATAAGAATGTGTTGTGACAAAACACCACCCAGGACAAGCAAATAAGACTGCCTGCCAGTTGAAAAGAAAAGTCCTAAAGGAGTGCCAAACCTCACTGCTTTTCCTATTCAGATCTCTTGCTTTCAGCATTTCTTTAAAAACACCTTAGTGGTTGCATTTGTGAACGTTGATTAATGAGACTCTTAAGTTTTAGATAAAAAATCATTTTGGATTTCAGATGTGGTTTTAGGAATGGCAGTCACGGCTGTATGCAAAAATTTACTTCCCCTATACTTTGTGATTTACAATAACTTTTAGTGAGTGTTTAAATGCAACTAAAATTTCAAATTCGGATGCATTTGCACAGTACTAAACCTGCAAAGATCTTGTGTCTTGCGTTTTGTGCTTTGAAGCATGTGTGGATTTTAACAGCATGTGCTCTTAGAATCAGCAGTATCTGTTAATTTGTCTCTTTTTCATGTTTTTGTTTGTTGGGTTTTTTTGTGGGGGAAGGCTGGTAAAACCAGCTCACAAATTTGGTATCTTGTATCAAACTAGGATGTTTCTTGCTATAAGCTGCTTCCCTCCTTATCAATTGTTATCACTTCCTGGCTTTTCCGTGCCTCACATTATTTTCTTTTCAGTGATGCTAGTTTTGTGAAGTTGTCATCACGTACTTTCCATTGTTCTGTTTCAGTTCAGTCTAAGTATTTTAATGTGCCTTTGTAGGGTACTGTCTCTTGGTATTTTTCAGACAGGGAAAAAAAGTGCAGTGCTCTTTTAACTACTGCTCATACTGCACGTGATTTCCAGTCTAAGAAAACTAAGAAGAGTAAAATGCTCTTGAAATACGAATGGTGGAGAGTCAAACTCTACATATAATCAAGGAGGTTGACTTGCACACTTTAAGCAGACATCTTTTTGTCTAGTACATTACACTGCCCACTTTGGTTGTCAGGCGTTCTTCTCTTTCAAACTGAAGTGAAAGTACAGGAGTGCTGGCTGCAGAATTTTAATTGCTCTAGTAATTTTAAATGAAAGCTGCCTGTGTCTGTCTGGGAGTTTTGTTTGGGGTTTTTTGTTTGGCTTTTTTGTTTGCTTTGTGTTTTAACTAAAGGCAGATAAATGTTCTTCTAATTAATGTTAATCTATTAACTTTTGAATAAAAACTGAAGATTGAAAGCTGAGGTAGAGATTTCTGTATGCAAGTACAGTGAGAAACATCTTCCAGCTACTGCAAAATTTCTGAGCTACTTGTGCAGGAGAGCTGGTTCCCTACAATTCTGTTTCCTGAGTCAAACTCCAATTACGGAATTCTGGAGTGGGTACTAATTGTAATCAGTCAGGTATGTTGAGGTGTCAAAACAAAAACAGCCCAAAAACCTCAAACTACACAAAAACCCCAAAGGCAGCACTCAGTATTCTTCTAACTTTTTTCTTTTATGATAAGCAAGGGAGCTATATCTGAGAACGAAATGGAAGACAAACAAGTTCTAACCAAATTGTGCAGTAATCAGAATGTCTCATAGATTTTGATTAGGTAGGTTTCAAGATACTGCTGCTGATTTCAGTAGGATTTATTTATTATTTGCCTTTTCATTAGGGACTAGAATGGCTTGTCTGTATTGGGAAATTTTCACTCCAAGTTAGTTTCCAGATGGTTGGCCCTGTGTACTGTCATCTGTGGTGGCAAACTAGGCATGATTCTACATCTGGTGAAGTTGACATATCTAGTCAGTCCCAAAGAAACAAGATAATTCTTTCCTGTAGGAACACATACTGAACATCTGAACCAGCCTCTTGCAACTGCAAACCCAGCTGAATTTTAACACTAGGTGGTGAGAACTTCTAGTGTTCTCTAGCCTCTGAAAAGGTTTTCATCTCTTTCTCAGCTCCATTCTTTAGTGTATATTGAAAATTCAACATAGGAGGAATAGAGCTGTGTAGCCAAGTGTGTTACTGCTAAGATGTACTGCTTTTTTCAGGCTTTTAAGTGTTGCCATCTGTAAAACTGACCAGGACAGCCAAGTCTTTGTTTAACATTAATCCTGAGAACTACTTGCTCCTTTGCTCGCTTGCTCTGTGAAGAAGCTGCTGAGGACTTTGCAAGTTGGAAAATCTCCAAGACAATCTATTTATAGTTAGTAGAGCAGTGTTTTGCAGACTGGCCACATAATTCTTCTCTTATAATATGAGAAAATGAAGTCACTTTTTGATAAAATGCAGAACAGTGTCCTGCAGGGGAAAACTTTGGCCTTTCTTGATAATTTAGAAAACCTCCAATAAAATTTGAATCTATGTCTTTGCTAATGTGTTTTGAATAAATCAGGAATAAAGCAGGAAAGTCTGTTAGCTACCCTTCTCCCTGCATGTTTTCTGAGAGCATATTTCCATTTGGAACTTAACCAAAGCAAGATTTTTCTGTTCAGTTGTGAAACACAAGTTTGGTAGGGTTTTTGCTCTCATTTGTTTTGAATGGTTGGGTTTTGGTTTGGTCTCTTGGTAGTTTGGGGGATTTTTTGTTTGTCTGTTTGGTTTTGTGTTTGTTTTTAGTTGCTCTGGTTTTTTACTTGTGGGCTTTTAAAAACCATGAAATGGTTCCAAATGAAAAGATTGTGCAGTGAAGAGATTCCTGGTTCTGTGGGATGAGTTTTTGATTCCTTTCTGGTGGGAAGGTGCTGAGTCCTTTACCTTACACTTTCTAAGCAATTATCCCTGAAGTGTCAGGCACGTGCTTATACATGGTGGCTACTGGTTCTCCCTGCCTTATGAAATAATATTGTGTTGGGAAGAGAGGCGATGCTCTGGTGTTAAGGTCTGGAAGATGCTTTATCTAGAGCACAAGAGTTCTCCATCACCATGTGTAAGAAATCAGGAAAGGAAGGAAAGACACCAGCATGGTGGAGTCAGACCTTTTGTTCAAAATAGAGGGCAAGAAGAACATGCACAAAAAGAGGAAGCAGGAGCAGGTATCCTGGTAAGAGTGCAGGGATGTTGCTCAGTCATGTAGTGATATAATCAGGAAGGCTGGAGCTGAACTTAACAAGGGCCACAACAAATAATAAAGGCTTCTACAGGTATGTCAGCGAGAAAAGGAATGTTGAAGAAAGCATACCCCTTGCCCCCACCAATGAATGATGTCTGGCAAACTGGTAGCAGTGGTTGAAGAGAAGGCTGAGATACTCAACTTTTTTTTTAACTCAGTCTTCATTGGCAAGTCTTCTTCCCACACCTCTTGAGTGGATGGACTCAGGGACTGTGGGAGCAAAGTCACTCCTGCTGTATGAGATGATGAGGTTTATGACCACCTGAGGAACTTGAATATCCATGTGTTTGGGACCTGAGGAGATGAATCCCAGAGTCCTGAGGGAATTGGCTGTTGTAGCTGTTGATACACTTTGTACGATATATGAAAAGTCCTGGCAGTCAGCTGAAGTCCCTGATGACTGGCCAAAAGGAAACATTGCACCCATTTTAAAAAATGGTCAACCTCACCTCTGTCTGGGAAGATCATGGAACAGGTTGCCCTAGATGCCATGCTAAGGCTTAGCAGGACAGGATTTGACAGCCAGCATGGCTTCATGAAGGGCGAGTCCTGTTTGACCAACCGGATGGTCTTCTGTAATGGAGTGACTATACCAGTGAACAATGGAAGGGCAATGAAGGTCATCTGTTTGAACTTCAGTAAGGCCTTTGACACCATCTGCCATGGCATCCTTTTATCTGAAATGGAGAGAGAGGGATTTGATGGGTGGACTGTTTGGCGGGTGAGGAATCAGTTGGATGGTCACATCTAGAGTAGTGGTCAACTGCTGTACTGTCTTAAGCCTGTCTCTGGCTTGTGGGTCAGTCTGCCTGCCTGCAGAGTACTGCTACATTTCCATGTCATTCGTGTGTCATTCAGTGGTGGCAGGAAGTCCCACCTGTTAGTGTGGAAGACATAGGTGGTCACTGTGCGGCTTTATCCTCCTGAAGCTTCAAATGGCTATAAACCCTGCCTTGGGGGTGGTTTCTTTTTGCATAGTTCACCGAACTGCATTTAATTATCTGCTTGGATAAGTGAAGTCCTATGCCCTGGCAAAGGCCGACATCCACATGATTTTTGCACTTGATTTGTGTGTGTGAGCAAGCATGGCGGGATTCCTTGTGCTGAGATGCTCTCTTTCCCGTCAGTTATGGCAGTTGGAACACTTGGTTCTTGGTGAGGAGCTGATGGGTTGGTAGAGGGTTGTTGCTACACAAGTAAATAGCATTTTTGTGGTGAGGCAGGTTGCTTCTAGCTAGAGTTAAAACTGGCTTTAATTTTAACCTTGAAGTAGTAAGACTAGGCATGCCACTGCATAGTGGTGTATCTAGCTTTGGAATGGACCTGAACATGGAAACCTACATTTTAAAACTATTTGTCACTTTTCCACAGAACTGAATCCTACTGCATCAAAATGTAGTTGTAAAATAGCTTAACTGCACATTTGTTTGAAAAATACATGCATGTATGTAATGAAAATTGTGGCTGTGTATGGATATAATCACATGTATACTTCTATGCTGAGAGGGATAGTAATGGATTTGGGAAGGGGATTTTACTCTTTATTATGTAAACAGCAAATCCTGTCATCCTCAAAGCCAAAACCTAGGAAAATTCCCTTTACCTTAGGTAAGGTGTTAATGTCTCACTCATTACTAGTGTGTTTCTTTTGTCATCTATGAGCAAGCAAGAAATTTGTGCAGTAGTTGGGGGGGGGGGGGGGGGGGGCCGCAGGGAAGAGAAAATCTGTGAGGTAGAACATCGCTGTGTGGGAGCAACAGAATGTTCTATTTATTAACATGTCTTGACCCCAGCAGTAAATATCTTTGAGCTTGGATGCTACCTGTGAAACTTCAACTAAACACTGATGTATTTGTTTCTGTTTGTTGTGGCTTTTCTAGGCGCCAGTGCCTGTGACTGGAGATTCCTTCCCCCAGAAGGTATGCTTTTGCCAAATGCCATGTGATTTCTTTAAATTGTTATGTTCAAAAATTGACATAAGAACTATTGTGTTGAAAAAAGGTGGGTTTGTGCACATGAGAGTGATAATCCCTATATTCTGTCAGACTGTAATGCTTGTCTGCTAGTAAGTACAACACGGGCAGAAATTCATGAATGGTTCGTGGGAGATTGCTGGTGAGTGTGAGTCAAAGTGTAGTTCAGAAAAAAAGATGAGAAGACTGAACTTTTCTGTCACTGTTTGTGGAAGGCAAATGTATCCTTTTTAAAGAAGAAAGGTTGCTTTGCCTTAGTTTTTCTCATTCTGCACAAGAGGTGCAGAATCAAATAAACAACCCTTTCCCTAAAAGTGACATAACTGTGCTTAAGTTTCAAATGTAAGTTCTAAAAAATTCTCTTTCACCATTAGGACTGTTTTTCATGTTAACAGAATGTTTGGTTTTCATCAATAAATAATCATGGATCCTACATTTTCCTTAGCTACCTGGTAAAAAAGGAGAGGTTTTTTCCTACTGTGGAGAAGACATACATGTTTTTTTGAGATGGAGGAGGTTACAGAAACACTAAGAGAAACTTAGTCGTGAGTTGAGTTGCAGATAGTTTGCAAAGTAACATCTGTGTAACCCATGTCATGGGAAAGCAAGTTGCATTCCTTTTGCCCTTATTTGGTATGCTAATAAATAGCATTTATTTACTGAAGTATGGCATCTCACCTCTGACAGACAACTGAACATGATCTCCCTGATCTTTGATGTATTCCAGGGATGGCCACTTTGCTGTTGTAACTTGTTGCAGGACTGTTTCAGCCAAACTGAAAAGATACTCTTTTGAGGTTGTGCTTTACACAGGCTGGGGATAGAGTTCACTCAGGAGCATGGTTATGGGAGAGGAGGTTGTTGCTTTTTCAAGTGTTTGTGTCTGGCTAGTTGTGCAGAACTAATGTGGTTCTCGATGTGTTTTGTTTGTTTGTTGTAGTTGATTCCTGGTACTTTTTCCCGAAGTGATGGCCACAGTGTTATGAAGCTGCATCATCAAATCTTAAATTCATCCTTTTTTTGAAGACAGGCAAAAGCACTAATTGTTGGACTCCCAATGAAACAACTTTTCAGCCTGTGTAAGCCTTCTCTCATGTAAATAAACACTGACATTGGAAAATGAATGTTTCCTTTTTGTGTCTTCCTTTGTGAAGGGTGGAGCAGAGGGAAGTGGAGGACTGGCTTGCTTGTTTGTTTCTGAATCTCAGAACTTCAGAATTGCTCCTGTCCACTCACAAAGTATGGCTACAAATGAGATGGGAGATAAGGTGTCTTCAACCTTGTTCTTCAGATTTTTGAATAATGCAGTCATCAGGTGCTTAGAAGACTTTATTTGTGTCTTAGGACTTGTCTGGACACTCTGGCTGTAATCCTTTTCAAGTAGACAATCATCTTTATGTAATAAGCTTAGAAGTTTACTGTCGTCTTTAGTACGTGACTTGTTCCCTCAGTTTTATTCATTTTCGTGCCCAATTGTCTTTGCTTCCTAAAGTTATGAGCAGAGCACATTTGCTTAGAAAAAACAAAAGCTCTAAATCACTCTAATTCAGCTAGGAAGGGCTAATGCTGTACAACTGAAGGATGCATGTGTGCTCTCTCTACTGCATCCTGTTTGGATAACTTGAGTGTTTCATCACACAGGAAGGACTTTCCTTATAGAAAACTTCCATTTTTAGAATTGTTTATGCCTGGAGGCTTTAGATAGTT
Source organism: Picus viridis (assembly GCA_033816785.1). NCBI lineage: Eukaryota > Metazoa > Chordata > Aves > Piciformes > Picidae > Picus > Picus viridis. The sequence goes on along the minus strand of CM066582.1, from coordinate 8,198,099 downwards.
CCTCATGAAGTGAGGCAAGGTTAATAAAATGCATAGAACTGAGCTTTGTGTTTTCATGGTAAAAATACCTGCCTTTTTTTCTACTGCAGGGTAATATCTGGTCTGTCTGTACCCAGAGTGTTCATTAAAAATGAAATCAAAAAAAGCCAGCTGTTAAGTGGAAAGGGAGGAAATGATAATATAGACAGACAGCTGTATCCAGCTTGTTACTGAGACCAGAGATGAGCATAGTCTGCTTTGAATGACAACTGAATCAAAAGGTTAATGTTGCTGACACATGATGGAAGTGGAAGATAAAGAAATGAAGAAGTTATGCTGTGGCATGCCATAGAGAACTAACTCTCTGACAAAGAGTAAGTTGCAGGTAAGAAAGCTGTCACCTGTGGCAATGCTTGTTTAAATTTTAGGAGATTATTATCCTGATGTAGAGATTTACTCCTGGAATATTGTCTGGTGTATAAGCACCAGTCATTCCAAGTCAGTTTTTAGTCAAGAGATATGTTACATGAAACACACATTCATGCTTTATTTTATCCTTCAGCATTCTAAGTACAAGCAGCATTATACCTAAAGATACACTGGTCTTTTGTTAAAAGTAGATTAAGTGTCTCCCTAGTGTCTTGGGTTCATGTGCAGCCAGCCCCTCAATATGAGATTACTCTGATTAGAGGTAAGTGCTTAGAGGGTGCAGAACAGCTGCTTTATTAGCCTGTGTGCTGGCACATCTAGGAGGCTTGCTGTTCTGTAAAGTGCTTAGGTACATCTGGACAATAAAGGGTGCTGTGTGAAATCAAATTCTTTTCCCTATGCAGCAGTCTGTGCTGTCCTTTTTGGATTTACATGGTTTGGGGTTTTTGAGGCATCGAATGAAGAGCCTTGTGGATATGAAAAACAAGTATTGATTACAAACATACCCATGCTGAACTGTCAAGAGTTGGGCAGAAGTTACTACAATTTTATTTAAAATTATTTATAACTGTGTCGATGGCATGTGGTTAGGAATTCAGAAGGAGAGACAAATTTCTGGGTCAGAAAATCACACAGTGTTTGGAAAAGCTGAAAATTAAAGTGGTTGGAAATGCCTAATACAGTCATAAATTTGAAAATGTGGAATAGTTCTTACATGTAAGTATATAAACAGGTGACACTTTAGGTTTCAGCCTGCTTTCAACAGGTGTTTTCTAAAGGTTTTTCCCAAGTGGGATGAAAAGATGCACTGTGGTGTGTAGCCTTGCTTCTCAAATGTGCTGAATGCCATTAATGTCTGGGGAGGGACTTCTCAGGACATGAGGTAGTGATAGGACTGGGGGAAATGGAATGAAGCTGGAGGTGGGGAGATTCAGGCTAGACATGAGGAGGAAGTTCTTCACCATGAGAGTGGTGAAGCCCTAGAATGGGTTGTCCAGGGAGGTGGTTGAGGCCCCATTCCTGGAGGTGTTTAAGACCAGGCTGGATGAGGCTCTGGCCAGCCTGATCTAGTGTGGGGGTGTCCCTGCCCATGGCAGGGGGGTTGGAACTAGATGATCCTTGTGGTCCCTTCCAACCCTGACTAATACTGTGATACCTCCAGCTTGTGATTATCTAAACTTGGAAGATATTTGATCCTAGTTTTTCACACTGAAATCCTCAGCCACTGACAGTCCTGCTGTTGCTGTTCTCAGAAACACTTCCTTTTTCTTCATGACTGAGTGGTGTGGCACATCTCTCTCACCTGATCCATGGGTGGGCTGCTCTCCCTGCAGTGCTCAAGTCAGGCAGCTTTGAGAGAAATGAGGTATGTGAGGAAATAACTGCATAGAAAACGACTGCTCCTAAGAGGATTAGGGGGTAGGACAGAGAAACTAGACTTTCATTTTTTCAGATCCCCTTAAGAAAAACAAGTCTGTGCAGTAAATGCATTCTTTAATTGTCTTTTGGCTTTATTTGCATGTTGGGTCTTGTTTGTATTTATATGTCCACATTGTTGTATTTAAATTTGATTTTGTTATAGTGGGAAGCTTAGTGTAGCAGTACTTACTTCCTGGTTTTATGTCTGATAGTAATATTTCCTGGAAAGGTGTCTCAAAGGGGAAACAAAACTCTCTTTCCTTTTCTCAGGAAATTAATCTATCTTAAGTGGATTTTCTGTGTTGAACATATATGTATATTTCTTTCAAGGATGACTTTGCATCTGAACTTCTTCTCTCTATTTTGGAGAGAAAGGAGGGGTGCTGGTTGGTTGGTTTGGTGTTTTTTCTTCTCACTGTTGTGATAGTGAAGATTTTTTTACATGTATAAATCATCTGCTGTTCAAAATAGTACCATTTGCTGGCATGGAATCCACACTTCAGTTCCCCCAGTCGAAAATGAGGTTTTAGTTGTGTGGAAATAATTTTCATTATTCCTTACTGCTGTGAAAATAAAGTAATGGTGCAAACAGTATACTGTTGTCACTGTTAGAACACTATTTTTGTGCTGTCACCAGCAATGTACATCCTCTGAAAATCCCCAGAAGAACAGAAAATAATTCTGAAGTGTGTTTTGGAGAACTGTTGATGGATATTATGCAAACAGAGCTTTACCATAACTAGTCTGTGATTGGCATTGTTGTTAACACTTGAGAGCTATGGCATGAAGCAGCCCTAAACTAACCAAAGTACTATTTCATGCTTCTCTTGGCTTTTACTGGGATTGGATGTCTTTACTGAATTGCAGTTCAGTTTTAGTCCAGGTAAAAGGCCACTCCAGTATTAAGTCAGTAGGGTACACATGTGTTTTAGTTTTTTTCTTTCTGTGAGTCTTAAGGTGATTTCTTAATCCACTAAGGACAAGAGATCTGGGATTTTGAGAACAAAGAGTTGACAAGTTAGCTGGAAGAGAACAGAAAGAATGGAAGACAAATCTGGGAGGCTTGGGCAAAGAGTCACAGAAATTCCTGAAAACAGTTTTGCCTAGATATTGCAGCAATACATAACAGCACTGATACCGTGTGACTGGAGACATCAAGAGGGTGCATTTACCAAGGAAGGAGAACATCTGCCTACCACACAGAGGTGGGAATTGCATCCCCTCAGTGCCTGGAAATAGTTTTTAATATTTGGTCTCCTGAAACAGGGAAAACAGTGGAAAGCATCCATTGTGTTTACTGGCGAGTTGGCTTTCTGGAGGCATTTTACATTGTGTACAGGTGACCTGGGTGCTCAGTGGTGTTGAACTGACTTACCCACACATGATCTTTGGTTTCTCACAGCTTACTGCTCTGTGCAACAGGAGGCTGGATGTATCCAGTGTTCTCTCCTTGAATCTATGAATGAGGTCTAGAGGGTAGACCAAAAAACACCAAGTTTTTCCAGGTGTGAAGATCTGGTTTTGTGTGCAGTGTTCAGTGCCAATGGGTCACTGCATGGTCCTGTAAGCTTCTTGCTTAGAAGTCACTTTGTAGCTGTTAGCAGCATTATGCATGTAACAGGACACAGGTGTTGGAATGTTATGAAACTGGTTTGTCTGCTCTGTGTATTTTTAAATGTGCTAAAGAGAAAGCATGTATCAAAATCCCTGGGTCGGAATACAAAGAAATTACTTTAAATTCTGCTTTTCCATAGTGTACCTTGTGAGCTTGGGCAGACCATGTAACCTTTATGCTACCTGTAAAATGGGCAGGGAAGTGTTTTCTGTGAGTAGTCAAATTTCTATCAGTCAGAGACCTGAAAATTCCTCAGCACTGAGAGGGGAACTCCTTCCAGTGACAAGGAAAACAGGATCTATTCAGCTTTGCTTACTGTCAGAAGGTTAGTTATACTGACGTGAAGGAGTTGACTGAAGATGCGGGCCTTGCTGGTCAGACTAATCTGCCCAAAGGTTGTCTGGTAACCTAATTATCTTAAGAATGAAAAGTAAATGGTGGTGAAAGTTCAAGTTGTAAACTGTCATGTTCAGCCTGGTGAAGTCTGCAGGCACCTAAGCTCAATTCTTGAGCAACTCATAGAAGTCCCTTAATGGCCTGTGTGTGTTGTTTCTGGGGTGCAGAAAAGCCAATTCCAAAGTGTAACTCATGACTGCTTGGGAGTTCTCAGCATTGTAACTGTATCACAGGAATAAAGTTAGTTTAGATTCAAAGTGAAAATACCCTGCTAGTTCCTGCGATTTAGAAGACCTACTATGTGGTAAAAAATCCTGTCTAGCTGAGCAGCATTTGGCAGCTTGCCCTTCCTGGAGAGCTGGGATGAGGGAAGGCACAGTCGGGTGAGGACAAAATTCCCCTGAGAGTTGTTCACTGCAATTTCCTTCTTGTTTCATTATTGCCGTGCTTTAACTGGGTTATTTATTCTTATGTGCTGCTTTGGGATTCAAGAATTTCAGAATTCCTACTCCTTGGACAGTTTTCTGTTGTGACCAACCATGTAGACCTCCCTCTCTCCCTTTCTATGTCTATAAATAGGGACAGTATCTGCTTATGTTACAGTGCTGTTGTGGGTATTAGTTGCTTATAAACTTAAAACATCAAGGAAGCCTCATTCCTAGCGGATGTCCTTCTGCCCCTATAGTTTGCTAGCACAATGCTTCTGAATGTTCAGGCAGGAGGAGTCTTGGAATCCTGCCCAAGAAAGTTTCTATAGGTCTGTGTGTGTGTAAGGGAAATCTTTCTGCAAGAGAAAAGGAGTCAGGATAAGAGCAGGGCAGCTGAGCCAGGGTCATTGTGAAGTGTGTATTGAAAGAAGGTTGTGGCTTGTTGCTTGTTAAGCAGACTGACTGGGAAAACTGGAGAATGAGGGGATCCAAAAAGGGGGAAAGAAAATGGCATTGCCTGTCCTAATATAAGAAGAGATTTGAGATTTGTGTTTCTGAGGACCCACGTGTCACCAGAACATGTGTGTCATCTACAAATCATGTGAAGGTGTTGCTCCCAGGTGGTGATAATCTTTGTAATAGTACCTCTCTGAATTGCTTAAGCTCTCTATCTTGAGCTGGAATGGTTTTATGGGAGCTCTGACTGAAATGTAAATTAGCCTTAGATGTTTCTCTTCAGCTCACACTTCTTGGAGAAACTGACACAATTCTTGAAAATACGATAATGATGTTTCTGTGACGTGCAAGCTCTTTGTCACATGCACTGTATAGCTGCTCTGAATCATACCCATATGCTTATGGTCGGCCTGAAAGTCTAATGTATGCAAGTGGCACAGCATGGGATATTTTTCACTGGCTGCATGGTCTGGTGATCTCATGTGAAAACAAAAGTTGTGTTTTCAGAGAAGAGAGAAAGGGCAGGGTGGGGGAAGAGTGCCCTTTGCCAGGAAGGGACCAAGCAAAGTGGCAGTTAATGAACATATGCATGCCAGCTCCTAAAACTTCAGAATCTTTTTAACTTAAAATCCCAATCCTTTCCTAAAGATAGATTTATTAAAATAAATGTAGCAAAAATGGTTTCTGCATGATGATTAGTTGAATGGTGAATAGAGGGAGCTGAGTAATTCCCAGGTCTTGTCTGTAATAACCAGGTTTTGCTTTCTAAATCTTCAAACTAAATTTTTCTGGTTTAAAATGCTTGGCTTAAAATTCTTCATTTTGAAACAATGTGACAGTGAAGTCTTCTGACCTAATGAATGATGCAGAGTATCAGCAGTGTAACAGCTGAGAAAGGTTAGTTTTTTCTGGTTTTAAAGATGCTGTTTTCCATAATGATAATGAAAACTCATTTTGCTGCCACAACCATTATCTGCATGTTAGAACTTCTTGTAATCCTGACCAGAGAGCAGCATTGTAGTAGGTACATCCAAGTACATATAGCACCTCAGAAAGATACCCTCTGAGGAGAAAAAAAACAGGTAAGAGATGGGAGAAGAATTAAATGCTCCTCCTGTAATGCTGTTGAGAGAACTTGAGGAGCAGTGGGTTAGTTTGTGACAGTAGCTGATACATGAAGTAGGTGAACTCTGCAGAGGCTTTCCTGACTCCTCCACCTGTAATGTGGTATCGTGGTGTGATTGTTTGGCAGTTACATATTATATGGAGCCATGGAGGCTGCTTGTAACCTGAAACAGTAATGGAAACAAGACTAAAGCGTGTGTCATGAATTTAGCGTAAATAGTAAAAATGTGGCATATCCAGGCCTTAAATCCACCCTGCTGTATCTTAAGGCCTTGCTAGTCTACATAGCACATGTTGCTGAGGCCCAGAAAAGGAAGCCTTGTGTTCACAAGGGACATAAGGTGAGTCACACTTTGTTTACTTTTGAGGGAATACTGTTCCCTGGACTAAAACCTATCAATTGTGTCCTTTTGTCAGCTGAATCCCAGAGCTTCCATGAATGACACTAATCAACATGTATTTCTGTAGCGTGGAACCAAACTGTGAAGAGTTTAGTGCCTTCCAGGAGTTAAGGTAGAATCACTTGAATTGTCTTCACAAACCCTTTGAGCTGCTATTTGAGGTTACTGACTTACAGTACATCACAGTAAAACACACAGCATTGACAGAGAACTGTCAGCTCATGCTTAGTGCCTGGGGTAGGAGGTTAAAATCCTTTATTACATGAAGAAACTTCTGCATTGAATGCAGACCTGCTAAGGTCTCATCTTTATTGCTTCTAATCTTACCACATCGATAAAAGTGTTAGCTAGAAACAGTTCCTTTGGCAGTGACTGAAGTTATTTGTGTGATGGAACTATAGCCATTAAAATCAAGCTGTTCATACAGTCTCATATTTAACTGTATTTATTAGTAGCTTTCTATTAATAAGACATTCTTATGTAGGAGGTTTGTGTATTTGGCTTTTTATTTGAGCTGATGCTGTTTGTTTCGGTAAAAGTGTGGTGTTTTGACCACATGCACATATGTTAGCATGCTTACTGCCAGCAGCAGAATATTTACACTGAAAGACCTGGAGCCATGTTAAACTCAATTGCAACTTTAACTGGGTGACTACATTATCAGCAAAACCCAGCTGTGATAATCAATTGAGTGATCTCTTGCTTTATTGCCCCTCCTCTTTAATTTTCCAAACAGGCTGAGGCAGATCTGCCCTTGTTGGGAGTTGTGCTCTAATTACTGTCTTAAGTCCTAGTGCAGCAGGGCAGAGGGGGTTCCAAGAAGCATTCTGGTTCAACCTGAAACCCTTGAGAGGGAGGGATGAGAGGGTAAGTATATCCAGGGTTTTTTCCCATACTCTCCCTTATCAGGGGACTAGAACATGTTACAGGCTTTCTCTTGACAATGCACAATTTAGCTATGTTATGTGAAGCAATAGTTCTGGAAGAGAGGTGTTACAGTTAAGACTGAGGCAGTTGAGTAGATTGTCCTGAGAAGGTGGTTGATGCACTAATACTTAACTGTAGTAAATGTCTCATGAGATTTTCACTGTGACTGTGTAACTGAACTGAGGCATTTTGGTACAAATGGCCAACCGAAGCATAAGCAGACTAAACAAGTCATCAGATCTGAGGAAGTGGTGACTGAGCAAGGCATGGCACGTGTGGTTAGCAATGGACATCTCTTCTGCTCTGCTGCAGCAAGGGAATATGGTCTGTTCCTAGATGGTGTCAGAACTGGGACTGCAATGCAGGAATAAAAATCTCTGTTAACAAACAGATTGCCTAGTGGAGTCACAGCTAGTGGTAGGATGGTGTGGCCATGAAGCTCAGAATTTGAATAAGCGTAGAGCCTCCAAAGAAACTAAAATAGCCCCCTGACAACAACCTCAAACCCTGGATGTTCGTCATCCCAGTTTGGAAAGAGGATGAGAGAAGTCTTTGTTTTTACAGTTCCCCTTTCCATCTGAAAAGGAGAACCATCTGAGTAGCACAGAAAGGAGAAGTTCAATAACACTTTTATGGTTTGTTTGCTAGCAAATACAAGGCTATTTCTTTTCCCCCTCCCCTTTCACCTTCCAAAGTTTTTAATTCTAGTTAGGCCCATTCCAGATGAACTTGGAGAGGGCTGACTGGTAGTCAGCATCATAGTATGATCCAGCCACCAGTTATTTCTGCAGAAAGTGGACCTTTGGTATCCCACGTGCATTTTGTATGCAATATGGCTGCCCTCAGAGGAATTCTGCCTTTTATTGAGACAAGAAGGCAGCAGAAGGCACACAAAGTGGAGAATGAAAAGCTGAGAAATTTACACAGGAGAAGTTGATCTGCCGTGTGGGATTAGGCAGCAGTATTGCTGTGGAAAGTTTTCTCCTTGCTGAGCTGATCTTTCTGAGGCTAGCAGCTCTGGGTGTTCGGGCAAAGTGAGGGCATGTGCACTCATTTTTGGAGAGCACAGATTTGTAGGAGACTTTGGAACTGAAGTTGTGTGGTTGCTCAAGGAATATGTATCTCACACTGCGGAGGTGAAACGTATTGAAAAAGAGAGATTTGGGTTTTAAGACTGTGGAGACGAAAGAAGTGGATTTTTTGAGAGATCTTTTTTCCCACCTTGTGTGCTGCTGCTCTGATTTTATATTTGTGAGTAGGACACCCCTCTATTCTTTGTTTCTTGGTGCCCATAACCTTTTCTGGATCACTCAGGAAAACCCTGTGACACACACTTTGACCACAGTAGATTGCTTCTCATTGTGAAAATATGAGTTGTGATGATGCTTAGAAAGGGGTTATACAAATGGTAGCCTCAAATTCCCCAGTTATTTTAGGCCCAAATAACTTGTGAAGGATGAGCTTAGTTAGGGGGAGCATTTGATTGTTTCATTTGTGAAAGCCATCAGGCTCCCAAGCCATCTTTTGTGATCTTCCTAGTTACAGTGTCTTCTAAGGAAAAGACCCTGTACCATGCAGGCACTGACCTGAGAAGGAAAACAGTAGTTGGAAATGTCAGGAGGAATGGAAGGAGTTCTTCTATGTTTGATGAAACACCTGGCCATATATTTATCATGGTTTTCCCAGTTTAAGTGTTTTTTTTTCCCCCTTGTATTCACTGACTTTGTCCTATTCCTTGTAATGAGTTAGAATAGACTTCTTTTATTTATTAAGGTTATCACATATGGAAGTTGTTTGGCAAGCATAGTTCAGTGGTGCAGGCAAATGAAAAGAAGCTCAAACCTGAAGAAAACAATGTTTTTTGGGAGGGAGCTGCATAAAGATGAGGTTACAGTGAAAACACTATCCAAAGAAAAAGCAGTGAGCTTAAACCTGAGTTAATTTTTCCTCTTGAGCTAGTTGGGAAACTGTCACATTCCAGATCCCAAATTTTGAAGTGCAGTCACGCTTCGTGGAACTGAAGACATGTTACAGATGTTGATTTCTAAGTGATTTAGTGGTTGTGGCAAGTGGCAGATTTACAGCATCAGGATGTTAAAGTTTTATTGCAGACTGAGTCATTTAGTGACCTTCGGGTGACTCTTGGTTAAACACCTACATACACGGCTTGATCTTGAGCAGTGAGGAATGGCTGCAGCTTCTCTAGGCTGCCCTTGAGCTTGGCCGAGACCCACAAGGGGTGGGGCAGGGCCATCTGCCCTTCGGGCTGCCCTGTAATGCCCAATGCTCAGCACTTCTGCCAGCCATCAGCAGGAGTAGCTACGCTGCTGCTTTCTCTGTCTTATGCCTTCCCCTCCCTCACCCTTCCTTGCGTGGCAGAAGGGGCCAAGAGGATAACCACAGAGCTTCTGCCCCTCACTGCCAGCGCTGGGACAGGAAAGGGGAAGTGGTGCAGTGTGTCAGCTCTGAGGGCTGCTTTCCTGGAAGCATGCTGCTTCCTATGGAGGTGTGCATGGAGATGGGAGTTACTGTCGTGGCTTTTTTCTTCACTCCCTCTGATGCAAGACATTGGTTGAATGTCCTGAAGCTTGCTTGCTTGATGTTAAAGTGAGTCTATAGCAAATGTTTCAGTGCTCTGAGAGGAAAAATGCCACTTGAATCTCTGGGGCACATGCAGGGGTGAATGGAGAGAGAAGGCAAAATGAGGAGAAATGTGCAGATCAACTTCTGAATTAGTGCCCCATGGCAGTCAGATGACTGAGCACAGCTGCATGGTCACACTATCCACAGCCTTACAAAAATAGTTCATTGGTTACTTTAGAAGGGCAAGTGAGGAAAGTGGAAGACTGAGGGACTGCTGGAATCCCCTGTTATGTGGCATAACTTTGCTTCATGCTGGAACACGTGAAAATACAGGGAAATACCTTTGTCAGAGAGCCTGATTCTGTGAAAACCTAGGCTTAGAGGGCAAAGTAGCACAAGATTCTTGTGCAGATGAGTAAATGCTTAAAGATTGTGAATTTCCACTTTCAGCATTGACCTTTTTCATACAAAGAGATGTGGTGGCAAGTCTGAGGCTGCAGGCAGAGGAAGGAGCATTCAGGTGCATGGGCAGTATTTACTGTCCCCATTTCCTCCAGAGAAACAGCTGTGGGCAGGTTTGGTTTTAGCACATATCTCTTTGAACTAGCTTTGCTGATGGTGCCTGGTGTGCTTACCATGGCTTGGGAAAGGCTGCTCTAGATGTAGGGAAGCCAGTGAATTACTCTCGGCCTGTTTTGAAACTATAATGCCATAAGGGAATGCTGCTTCAGAAAGGTTCTTACCAGTAAGGTGCAGCAAGCCAGGGGTGGTGTTATGTACCTGATTGTTAGCATAACTGCTGAATCAGAACCACTATATGCATTTCCAAAGCTTGGTCCAACACTGAATGTAAAGATAAGGTAGAAGAGGGAAAAACGGGTGGAGGTGGCTAATTTGCTTCTGTTGACGTTATCCTTTGGCTTCAGCGAATGCATCTGGAAAGGGTGGGAGAGGCATGTATGGCTGCGTGTGGGGATGGAGCAACTTCTGAAGAAAGCATGGGAATTTGACAGCCACGGAGTTGTTGAGACACCAGCTTTACTTTCTATAATTACAAGGAGAGAGGAACCTGAAATAAGGGCCCACGGTGGCTAAAGATCCCCCAAAGTTGTATGAGGCAGAGGCATGATGAGACTGGGCCAGCAGCAGGGCAGGATGCTGCCCTATCACGTCAGGGGTGGCCATGGCTGCCACCAAAGTGAGAAGTTTTCTGACAGTCTGGAAATGCCCCAAGGCTTCAGTACCGTATGCTGAGTGTACTTTAAACAGCCTTAGTTGTTTCATGAGGCTGTTATGACATGCCTCCTCTACTGTTTTTCATAAAGACTGCTGTGTTTTGGTAAAAGAGGAGTAGGACTATATGAATTTAAGCAATCATGAAGAAGTTGGTTGTCAGCTCTGCAGTTTTTTTCTTATTTCTTGAAAAAATCCACCTCCAACAACCCCCTAAAACACACAAAAGCCCTGAAAACAAAGGTGGAATCCTGAAATGTTCAGACTAAGCAGCTGTCTTTTTCAGCTGTTGCAGGTATTAAACAACAGCAAGGAAATCTTCTGCTATGACCTGTCACAGGAAATAATCCCTTCTTGATCATGGTGAACAGCTGGGCTCATTGCTTCTCCTGCAGTAGTAATCCTCAACTTCTTGACTTGTTACCTGCACAATGGCTTGTCACATTTTTAAGCTAACAGTGTAAAAAAAAAAAAAACCAAAAAAACAAATCATGAAATTGCAGATGTTTAAGTGCATCCTTGGGATTCATAAATTATGGTTGCTACAGTGAATTGCTGCTAGGAGTGAAAGAGGTGTTTGAAAGTGACCTGCTTTGAAGATACTGTTTTTCTAATGCTAAATGCTTTTGACCTTTCTCCCCACTGCAATGCAAGTGACCACCTAATAACACTACTTCAGTTTTGTTCCCTTTTTATTTTGGTGATGCTAAATAGCATGTACTTTTCAAATGCCACACTTGAATTATACACATCAAATTCTCACTAACAGCTTTTTCAGACCCCATAAATCTGCAGTGCAATTTTTTTCTGTAGTCAGGGGAAATGCAACAATGGCAAGGGTGGGTGGATGCACTTTGGATCCTCTGTTTAACTACCTGTAAGCCATGCAATGACTTAAAAACAAATGCCAGAACACCAAAAAACAGCCCAACTGTTGGCCTGGAAAACTTGAAGAAATGGAAATCAGGATTTGAGTTAGAATAGAATAGAATAGAATAAACCAGGTTGGAAGAGACCTTCAAGATCATCGCATCCAACCTATCATCCAACACCACCCAATCAACTAAACCATGGCACCAAGCACCCTATCAAGTCTCCTCCTGAACACCTCCAATGATGGTGAGTCCACCCCCTCCCTGGGCAGCTCATTCCAATGGGCAATCACTCTCTCTGTGTAGAACTTCTTCCTAACATCCAGTCTGAACCTCCCCTGGCACAGCTTGAGACTGTGTCCTCTTGTTCTGGTGCTGGTTGCCTGGGAGAAGAGACCAACCCCGCCTGTTTACAACCTCCCTTCAGGTAGTTTTAGAGAGCAAGGAGGTCTCCCCTGAGCCTCCTCTTCTCCAGGCTAAGCAACCCCAGCTCCCTCAGCTGGACACAGTACTGAAGGTGTGGCCTAACCAGTGCAGTGTACAGGAGCAGAATGACCTCCCTGCTCCTGCTGGCCGCACTGTTCCTGATACAGGCCAGGATGCCATTGGCCCTCTTGGCTGCCTGGGCACACTGCAGGCTCATGTTCAGCCTACCATCTACCAGCACCTCCCAGGTCCCTCTCTGCCTGGCTGCTCTCCAGCCACTCTGACCCCAGCCTGTAGCACTGCATGGGGTTGTTGTGGCCAATGTGCAGAACCCGGCAGTTGGATGTGTTAAATCTCATGCTGTTGGATTCTGCCCATCTGTCTAGCCTGTCGAGGTCCCACTGCAAAGCCTCTCTACCCTCCAGCAGATCCACACCATTGCTCTGTTTTGCATTGTTACTGTCAATAAAAAGAGGTGGTTGCCAGTTTATTTCACTCTAACAAATATCAGTTGAACCAATCCTGCAAAATCTTCCTCTGAGAATATCCTGTAGGCTTCCTTCACTTGGAAACCGACATGTTTATTTCTGGCTTGAATCTGGTTATTGTTTAGATTAAAATCTGTTTTGCATGGTCAACATAGCTGAAAGCAAGCAGTTTGCTTCTGACTCCTACATCATCAACGTAAGAATAATTGCAATCACAAATAAAAAGGCAGGAAATAACATGTATTGCTTGAAAAAGAGCATGCAACTTTCATGGTCACAGATTTTTAAGATTAACAGTTGCTTTCCCTTCTCTTTCTCTTGCTATCACATCAAAACAGAACCCTACCCCTGAGAAGCACCAAAACCTCAAGAACAAGCAAACTGCCCCAAAACCTGAGAAGCACGCAGCTGTGTTCTGTAATTGCTGCAACAAATGAAAGTGGAATTTTGCTGTGTCATTTCTAGAATCATATTTGAGAGTGGTGCTGTGATTGAATGGTTGCTGCGTTACAGAAATAAAAACTCCAGGGACATGCTGAGGCAGAGCGGCCAGACCCAGACAGACCAGAAACCCAGAGCGCTGCAGATAGGTTTAAATTTGGTATGTAGCAATACAAACTTCTGGATGATGTCTGTTCTTTCACGTGTGCACCAACCAAGGCCAGTTCAGCTGGCTGAGTGCATGGGGTGTGAGTTTAGAAGATAGTATGAGGAGAACTGAAAAAGCAGAAGACTTGGCAGAAGGGTACTGGTTTGCATTATCCTGTATACATTGAGAGTAGTGTTCTAGCCAAAAATGGTGCATTTTAATAGAGGTTAGATGTTCTCCATGCCATGCTTGTCCCTTCCCTTTACCATCATTTTGATCTGGTAATTTTTTTTAAAATAAAATCAGAGCATAAGGGTGTGAGACACCCTAAAGAATCAGTAGGTGGATACCAGCTCTTTGTAAGATAAGCACAGGGGACTTGATCATCCAACAGCAATTTGATCTTGTGCTCTGTTGGCTCAATGATTTGACACACTGTACTGGCATTGTTATCTCGGGCATTTTATGTAAACCAGTATAAAGTGGTTTATCCTGTTTAGAGTCAGCTAAGTCTCCCATTCCCACAACTGAATCTAATGATTTCATTACAGTGAATGCTTTCCTCATTTGCCTCAACTCTTAGCTGACAAACACAACAGCCGTCACCTCTGCCTTTGGCTTGGGGTTGTCAGACTTCTTTTAATAGAAGACAGGGGATGATGCCTTGCTTTGCTTTGGATAGCTGCTCCCTTTTATCTTTGGAAATGACATTTTTCTCTTTAAAAGAGATGGTGGTATCTGAAGCACTTTCATTATATTGATGTTTCTCAGGCTATGATCCTGGATTCCTGGTCAGCCATAAAAAATGGAATGTTATCCCAGGGAGACTGAAAAGCAAGCCACTCAAATTATACCATGCATGTACTCTCATGTATGTCAGCAAATCAGAAACATGGGGGGAAAGGGGCAGATAAAAATAGCAGAATTAGAGTTTTAACCTCATTTTTTGTTGGGAAATTTTAATAAGCAACAGGCCAACAAATATGACCTTGTATATTGTTTAATTTCCTGAAGGGTCATATAGTCCTTTGATTTATTTATTTATTGGCTGTTGGGAAGCATTGTGCTTGGGCTGCATTCTGGTGGGTCTGATTATCGAGAGCAATAGAGGTTGGAAGGGGTCTTGGGAGATCATTTAGTCCAACACCCCTGCTTAAGCAGGATCACTTAGATCAGGTTGCACAGGATTGCATCCAGGCAGGTTTTGAACTCTGCAGATGGAGACTACCGTCTCTGAACAGACTGTTCCAGCACTGTACCACCCTCAAAGTAAAGAAGTTCCTCCTCTTGTTTAGATGAAACTTATATGTTCAAGTTGTCCTGACCACTGAAAAAAGACTGACCCCATCCTCCTGACATGATAGATGAGAAATGCTGTCTCTTCTGTCTCTGATTTAGGGCACTGGTGTCACAGGCACAGGAAGAAATAGGGCACCAGGTGAGACCCCACCTGGAATACTGTGTCCAGTTCTGGAGCCCCTATTACAAGAGGGATATGGATGTGCTGGAACATGTCCAGGGAAGGGCCATGAGGATGATCAGAGCACTGGAGCACCTCTCCTATGAGGACAGACTGAAGGAGTTGGGGCTGTTCAATCTGGAGAAGAGAAGGCTCCAAGGTGACCTAATTGTGGCCTTCCAATGTCTGAAGGAGGCCTACAAGAAGGCTGGGGAGGGACTTCTCAGTCTGTCAGGTAGTGATAGGACTAGGGGGAATGGAATGAAGCTGGAGGTGGGGAGATTCAGGCTGGATGTGAGGAGGAAGTTCTTCACCATGAGAGTGGTGAAGCCCTGGAATGGGTTGTCCAGGGAGGTGGCTGGGGTCCCATCCCTGGAGGTGTTTAAGACCAGGCTGGATGAGGCTCTGGCCAGCCTGATCTAGTGCAGGGTGTCCCTGCCCATGGCAGGGGTTGGAACTAGATGATCCTTGTGGTCCCTTCCAACCCTGACTGATACTGTGATACCTCCAGCTTGTGGTTATCTAAACTTGGAAAATATTTGATCCTAGTTTTTCACACTGAAATCCTCAGCCACTGACAGTCCTGCTGTTGCTGTTCTCAGAAACACTTCCTTTTTCTTCATGACTGAGTGGTGTGGCACATCTCTCTCACCTGAGCCATGGGTGGGCTGCTCTCCCTGCAGTGCTTGAGTCAGGCAGCTTTGAGAGCAGTCTGTTACACAACAGCTCAGAGGTTAGTTTTCAGGTCTCCAATTCCTGAGGAAATTCAGGCCTTGCAAAACTGAGCAGATGGGTCTGGGTGTCAGCAAGTAGACGGGGGACTATGTTTGATTCCCACATCCTGATGATTGCTCTTACTACTAAGGAAGGGCACGGAAACTGCTGCTTCCTCTGGCCGTACTTTGTAGGGAAGGTGTTGCCCTTCCTCATAAAAGCAAAAGGTAGGCAGGGCAGAGCTCAGTGTTGAACTGCAGATGCAAAGAATGACATGAAGATCTTGAGCCCCCAGAAGAGGTAGGTTTAAGCAGCTTCTCCTCTGTGCTCCGTGGTGCTGGTTGAACCAGCTTATCATGCAGCTAGCTGTTTTGTGTGGATTGTGCTCAGCTACTTCCTGCATATTGCATGGGGAACCTACTGCTGAAATCACAGCTGTTGCTTCTGCTGCAGAATCTAGTGACTTTTAAAATAGACAAGTGCTTTGGTGTGGCACTGCTGTGCTGAAAGCAGAGGTCCACAAGTAGATTAATAGTTTGTTCCTTAGGGGGCATTAATACCACAGTACTCTTGAACTAAGTGCTTGTACAGAGAAAAAGGAGCATTTGGTACTGCTTCCTTCCCAAACCCCACTGCCAGCAGTCTGGGAGCCCCAGTAGCCACACCATTAGGCCAGAGGAGCTAACAGAAAGCCAGACTCTGTGTCCCACCTGCACTGCAGACTGCTGTTGGAGCACCTGTCAGTCATGATTTGTATCTGCATGAGGGTTTCTTTCCTGAAAAAAAAAAAAAAAAAGCACAAAAGAAGAAGCAGGCTTCCTTCCAGCCTGCTACCCTGATAAAGCTTATCAGCCATAGCCACAGCACAGGCAGAGCGAGGGTGGCTTACAACACTTGCATCTCTTTGCTCTTAGAAGCATAGATTACAGCACCGAAAAGCAGTTCCTCGCATCTCCTGCACTTCTGCTGCTGGTGGGACATCCTACTAGCGGTTACAAAAGCCGATCCAGCTGTAGCGTACGCAAACCCTGCACTGTGGGCCTAGCAATAATTTTCTGAGTCCTGCTTGCATATACAATACATAATAAAGTAGTCGTACAAGAGAAGACCAGCCCAGTTTCTCTGGGAAGTTCTAGGTGGGTGTGGGGTGGTCTAGCACCCGAAGTCCTGGTGATTTACACCTTACCTTGCTTCAAGAGTGGGTGACTTCTTTCTCTCGAGTAAGTGTGCTTAGCAGGAGAAATAGGGGGAAGGCACCTTTCTGAATGGCTGGTGTGATGCTTGGCATTATCAAAGGCTGTTCTGGACTTCCAGCACTTACTCTGGTATCCCTGAACCCTGAAAATTCTGTATATTGCATTTATTGCTTTGGATGAATGCCTGCCTTCTTCCTAAGCTAAGACCAAGCACTGAGGTAATTGTAGTTTCAAGATAATAATGTCTTTAGTTAAATAAACCAAAGACTCTGCCATTTCTTCAAATGTAGCTCTAACCCATTTGTTGCAAATTATGGCTTTCTGTGTTTGCTTTGCTGGGACTGTGCTGGTTCCTGATGTGGGCTCATTAATAGATTATTTCCTTGTTAGCTGTAGGTAAAGCTTTGACCTAGAGCTGATTAGGGAACAGAACTTCTGTATCTATTATCTTTTTTTCTCTTGTAATTAGTATAATTATGCTTCTGTGCCCTAGACAGAATCTCAGACAGTCTGCTGTGGAGCCATAGAAACTGTCTGGACTGCAGGAATGGGAGTTTGCTGCTGAGCAAGGGATGGCCAGGTTCAGGGAAAAGCTCAATTACAGCATTACACAGAAAGTCACCAAACCAGTGCAGAAAGAGTCCTTTTTCTCCCCACCCAGTTAAAAATCCAATTAACTGGGAGAAATGTAAAAAGCAGGTTCTGCCACTTCCACTTTTTTAAGCTTATTTGGCACACCTATGAGACAGAATCATCTAAGGGCTTGGTGATCAGTTAGATCCTGTCCTGCTACCTGGGGCTCTGCCCAAGTCCTTTGGGCTGCATTCCTTGCTATTAGCTATCAGCCCTGCTAGGAAACAAATGTGGAAATACTTTGTGTCAGAGTACCTGGCAGCTGACGAGAGGTAGTTGTATGTTGGTTTTGGTGGGGGTTTTTGCTTTTCACCCTATGACTTCTATGAAAATAAAACAACACAAAAAACCAATCCAGATACAAATGGCAAAAGTGTTCTGGGTTGTGCTGCTGTGTGCTGTGGTGTAACTATCCATGTTCTTCCTGTGCTCCACATGTGATAAATAACCAGGAGAGAGCAGGGTGTTTCTAATCTTGTGTTCTCAGCTTCTTGCCTGACACTGTTCCACAAGCAGACCCAAGGATGAGCTGAGGTGTGGGGTGTGTCACGCATTCTGGTTTGATGTGGCAGGGAAGGAATGTGAGACTGTGATTAAGTCTCTTGTGATGCCCCAGGAGAATATGAAAGGTTTGTGCGTGTTATCAGTGGAAACAGAAAAGAAGTTTTGTGCTGGATAGATGAGTCCACTCCTGCACTGAACCATCTTCAGGCTGGGATTAAATGCCCTTACAGCTGGCCTGCATTAGGAATAGTGTGGCCAGCGGGAGCAGGGAGGTCATTGTGCCCCTGTACTCTGCTTTGGTTAGGCCACACTTTGAGTACTGTGTCCAGTTCTGGGCCCCTCAGTTTAAGAAGGACATCGAGACACTTGAACGTGTCCAGAGAAGGGCAACAAGGCTGGTGAGAGGCCTTGAGCACAAGCTCTATGAGGAGAGGCTGAGGGAGCTGGGGTTGTTTAGCCTGGAGAAGAGGAGGCTCAGGGGTGACCTCATTGCTCTCTACAACTACCTGAAGGGGGGTTTGTAGCCAGGAAGGGGTTGGCCTCTTCTCTCTAGCAGCCAGCGCCAGAACAAGGGGACACAGTCTCAAGCTGCACCAGGGGAAGTTTAGGCTTGAGGTGAGGAGAAAGTTCTTCACCGAGAGAGTGATTCACCATTGGAATGGGCTGTCCGGGGAGGTGGTGGAGTCACCATCTCTAGAGGTGTTCAAGAGGGGATTGGACATGGCACTTGGTGCCATGGTCTAGTTGTGGGGTCTGTGGTGACAGGTTGGACTCGATGATCTTCGAGGTCTCTTCCAACCTTAGCGATACTGTGATACTGTAATGATGGTCTGACTTTTGTTTTTTTTTTCCAATGCATTGATAGGACTGTTGTGTTAGTGTACTAATTAACATATTTTGCATGTGAATACACACTTGAGCACAAGAGCTTGTGTACCTAAACTAGGCTAGTGTTTTGAGGGCCATGGAAACAGGGAAAAATCTCTTGTCAAGAGGAATGATGCTCTTGAGTTACCAAAATGAAATCTGAGACAGTAAGGAAAGGAGAAATTGCTTATGTCTGGAAGCATTTCAGGCTTCAGCTAGGTTTTAACTAATTTTAAGAAACTGAATTCCAGCTAAGACGTGTGAATTGGCTTATTAACTGGCTGTTAGTGACTTTTCTCACTGTTTACTCATGTTACTAATGCTTTCTGTGCATTACAGCAAGAACTCATACCTTGCACTTTCTTCCTGTGGAGCTTGCAAGCATTTACTTTGCAGTGTGAAACCTCTCCAGCTGCTGAGGAACGCACTGTGTTAGAAGGGTAGCTATTCAAACCAAGGCATAGCTTCTAGTTGTGCTGGGTGGAGAACTGGCAGTGCTAATTAGCAATGATTGAATAGTTTCACCTTTCCATGGGGACAAACCTGGTGTGAGCAAGGTTGGCATAGAGCAGGTGGAGGAACTACATAATCTTAACCTGTTCAGACAACTTCCTGATGGTTTACTAACCAAATAAACAAGCTTGTATGCAGACTGTATCCAGAATGAGTCAGGTCATTTTACAAGATGTCTGTTTTGGTTACTGAAGTGTTTGTGTTTTCTTCTTGTGAAAGACATTGAAAAAGAGCGAGTCTGACTTCCTCCTAATGTGCGTGGACGTTCTGGCATTCACGTATCTCCTGTTTGCTTGTTACCTTCAAGTCTATTACTTTTTTCCTAGACTTTCTGAATATAATTTCTTTTTACTAATGGTCCATTCATCATGCCATCTTCTACCCTAAGCTAATTAGGCATCCCTAACTCTTTTTCCTCCCTCCTTTTCTTATTTTCAAGGTGCCTTAAAATCAAATATAAACCCCACAGTTTGGGTGTAAGTCCCATGTGGGAGCACTTGAAGTGACTGGATTGATTTGCTGCTCACTAACTTCCCTTTTAAAGTATCCAAAGTGAGAGGTACTTTAATGTTCACATTTTTGTGCTTCTGCTGAAATGAAAGATGAAAGGCTCAAAATGCATATCAATGAATTCTGACTTCTTTATATCGTTTTGGTTTAGATCCCATTCTTTGTCACTCCAGGAGAAAAGCCTGTGTGTTGATTTTCTTACAGGGTTAGAACTACTCTTTTTATAATGTTGGCTTCTGTATGTGTGATAAACAGGTGACTGAGTTGGTAAGAAGGGAGGTACAGATTATTAAAAAAACCAAACACAACAACACCACAACAGAGAAAAAGACAGAGAGAGGAAGGGACTAAAGAGAGACCATAGATAGGATTTGTGATCTTCTGGAAACAGTTTGAGTCACAAGGACCAAGAGCTGTGTTTCAGGGGCTGCAGAACCTGGTTGGTTATTCCCTTCCAGAATTATCTGTGAGGTTCTGTCAAACGCTGCAGAGCTTTGTTCATTTTCCGGAATTAGTCTAGGTGGTCGAAGTAATAAAGCTCCATGGCAGGAAAATATCATGAAGAATAAGTGGTTCCTTTCCTGGGCTGATGGAGGGTAGTGAACAAGCATACAAAGCGAGGCTTCAATACAAACTGCTGATATAATGTGCTGGGAACAGAAATAATATAACGATAAAACCCCCTCACCTAATAACTTTCACAATGCCTTTTTTTCTTTTCACAACATTTCTCTGCCAGCTGATGCTGGTGAGTCAGGGTGCTGTGCCTGGTAGAAGAGTGGAAAGCTCTGGAAGGGTGCTATGGCTCCTGCAAAGCTGCAGTCAGTATAGCACAGAATCACAGAAACATTCAGGTTGGGAAAGACCCTCGGGATCACCAAGTCCAACCCAGAACCCTACTCTACAAACTTCATCCCTAACCCACATCCCCAAGCACCACATCCAAAGGACTTGATTGTTTAACAGAAGATTAAACTGCCCTGTCACATTCACTTAGAATCCTGGAAATCTGGAAAAGAGAAGCCAAGGGATATCCCCAAACCAGTCTCATCCTTAGCCTTTCATATTCACAGTAACACAAGAACAAAATCTTACAATTTCTGATGCAAATATATCTCTGGGTAATGCACCCAACAAGAGGTGCGTAAACAGTTTGGCCACTAGAATGAACAGAAAGTGAAAATACCTTTTATTTCAGTACAGTGGATGCTCATTTCATTTAGTTCACCCACAATTTCCTATTCTTTCATTTCTAGTACTCTCACTGTTTTTCTTATTTTTCTTTTGATTGCTGACTTATCTTTTAGTTACTTTAAACATGGTGAGATTGTAGCATCTGACACCATGCCAGGAGCCTCTCTTGCTCCTTTTTAACTCCTCCACTGAAAACTATAATTGCAGTCTGCTTCCTTTAACCCAGTAGATGCCCTGATCATCAAAGCTAACAGCACTCTTTGTACCTCTTCTTCAAAACTGCTTTCTAGTCTACCTTACATTTCTTTTTTATCCTTTGAGTTTTGACTCCTAGGCTGAAGTGAGTGAGGAGTTTTGCCAACCGGTGGATTCATGTCTAGTAAGATTTTTAAGGTGATTTTAGCCTGGTGAGGTTTGAAGTGCCAAGACTACTGAGGGAGGAGGAGAGCATGATTTCTTAGTAGAAGGAATAAGTCTTGTTGTTGATAAATTAAAGTCTGTCTGTCCCAAACGTGACAGCCTGAAAAATAGTGCTAAGTAAAGATGCTGGTTTCCTCCATCAGGACAAATCCATTTCTAACTTGTTGGACAAACTTTTCTTCAGCACCTGGAAATGAATGTAGGGAAGCAAATCTCCAGATCCCTGGAGGAATTTGGAAGCTGCAGCGACTTGTGTGTCCCCAAAGAAGATTGAGACTTTTTGCAGTTATTACTGACATCTTGGTGTGTGCCAGTTCTGGAAACAGCATCCTGGCTGCCTGCATCGATTCCTTTGCCATTGCTGTGGATTCGCTTTACATCCAGCTTCCTTCTGCTCCATTCCCAGGAGTGTGATCTGTAGGTAGCATTGTCTGGTTATGGTTTGCATTCAGGCCCCAGCTCTTGGAACCTATCAGATGGAGGCCTATGGTATAAAGGAGAAATTGGGCACTCAGAAGGTTACCTTCTCTGAGGAAATGATCTTTGACTCAGTCTGACTTCCTGCAGCGTTGCAACAGGCAACTGTAAAATCGCATCCACACCAAGAAAGTGTTGCGATCTCTCCCCTCAGACTGTCATTCCTCTACTCCCTTCTGGATTATGGTGATTTTCACCATTTCTGGTGTTGTGGGGTTTGTTTGGGGTTTGGTTTTTTTTTTTTGGTCTAAGGGAGAAGTTAAATGACACTGAGTTTTGTCTTTTTTCTCTCTCAAGCCAGTCTTTCCTCTGTCACATGCCCATTCAGAAATGCATGGTCCTTATTCTCCTTTGACTGGTAGCAGTTACAAGATGGTGTTTCTTGTTCGGCTTGTATACATCCTGGAGTAAACCTGGTGAGCCTGGAGTTCTGCTCAAAGGTTTGGTTGTTGTCCTCCTGACAAATAGGCAGGAGTGAGAGCACTTGCTTTTGTGTCATTTTTACACCTTCTTTTTTTTTTTTTTTTCTGTAGTATTCAGCCGAATGGCTACATTGTCTTGCCTTGAACTTTCCCACAAGTCTTGTATCCAGTGTAATCTTAGTGCTTTAAAACTTTATGAATTCCCTTTTGGGAAGGACCTTCAGGGAACTAAGCTGTTGTGAGAGTTTCTTGTATCTTGAAAGGGTGAGAGGGTCAAGGCAACAGTGTCTTAAATAGCTCTCACAGTCTGAGCTCAGCAATGTAAGCAAGGCTCTGAGAAAACTATGCATTTCATAAACCATCTCCTAGAATCTGTACACCTTATACCCCAGGTTCTGCATGGACTATTTTGTGAGCAATCACAAAATGTGTAAACAACATTTACCTTTGTAAATCTGTGATTGGAGGAAGGGGGAAAAAAAAGTGTGGGTTTTTTTTAATAAATATGGAAATAGATGTTACTTTAGCCTGATCTGCAGTTACTCTGCACTCAAATACTTTTCCAAGTGGCTAGCTGTGTGTTAGATGATTAATGTGAGATGTTAAAAAAAAAGCTGAAGTACCTGTCTGTATTCCAAAAATCTGGTGGCTTTAAAAGGTTTCAAGCTGTGCCCTCTGCAAACCTTGGAAGGCTCCAAGAGCTTGCAGCGTATTTGGCCATGTGCTTTCTATAGACTTCCAGCCCTTGCTTCATTCTTTCCCTGAAACCATAGTGATGGGGGGAGGGGGGTTGCTTTCTGCATATGTGGAGTTAAACTGAAGGAAGAGAATTTGAGCATCTTCACTTCCAATTATCTTAGCCCTGATGAACCAGAGAGTGTATCTGAGTAGAAAATACCCTTTGCCCCAGGGCCATTTGCAATCCAGAAGCTCATTAGGGATCACTGCTGCTGTTGGGAATATGGCCCTTCCACCTGCTGAGCTACAAACCAGTGGCAGGATGCCTTAGCTTCACATTTGGGGCAGTTCACTGATGATGGCTTGGAAGGGTTTTGCAGGATAGGCTGTTTTGTTCAGTGCTTTGTGCAGTTCCTTTTGAGCAGCTTGCCTGGAATGCCCAAAGCTCTGCCTCCGACGCTGAACTTGCTGTCCCAGACAGCTAGAAGCACTGTTGTTGACTTGTGGGGTACTTCTCTAGCTGAAAGTTGACTCTGACCAGTGGGGTTTGTTTTTTTTTTCCTACCCCTTGCAGCTAGTCAGTACTGATGGGGTGTGATTAGAACCAGAAGATAAGTACTTTTGGGTTTTTTTTTTTACTGAAGAAAAGCAGTCAGCAGACCTCCATCTCCCATGAGGGGTGGTTTTTTATTATTATTTTATTATTATTTTATCTTTTCCAGACATGACAGCGTCTCTCCTGTCTCTTGATGATGCCAATGGGATTTCATGGGTTATAATGAAATATTTTATCGATCATTTTATGAAAAATCAATGAAAAATTTGGCCTGGCTGTCAATTCTGTGCTACCTACTATGCATGCAGTGACAGGTTTGACTGCTCACCATTGTGGCTGGGAAGAGAATACCTTGGGGTGCCCAATTATAGCAGCAGTGAGAGGAAATTCAGAAGAGTAATTTTGGCTTCCTTCATTGCCTTTATGTTGGCCTTTGAACGAGTGGCTGTTCCACTCCTTTCAGATTTCACAGCAGCAAGAGCACTAATGGCAACTCTGTGCAATTTTGACTTCTCATGTCCATGAGATTGAATCAATGCTGTTCCTTCTGCATTCAGTAAAACAATTTTGCACGCATGCTGAGCATCTTTTCTTGTCTGTACCTGCTTTGAGATGAACTGGATGATTTTATAGAAAGCTGTTTCTTTCATTCTTCCTCCTTCTGTCCTCCCACCCCCCTCTTTTTTTAATAAACTGTGGATTGACAATGGAACAGTTCCCTAAAGAAGGTATTTTTAGGCAAAGATGAGGAAAAGCCAAGTGTTTTAACAGGGCCTGTTTCATAAGGGGTGGAAGTGTGAAGCAGGAAAGAAGTTAACATAAACAGGAAAAAATGCAGTTGAGCTGTCCCAGGTCAAGAATACGAAGTTCAGTTGCTGTTACCGGAGGATCTGAACACTTAAATGGTTAATGTTTTTATTGCTGTAACATTCCTGTGTGGCTTGGAGCAAAGCCTTTTGTAGGGAACTGTGATGGAGAAACACATTTAAGGGGCTTGGTTAGCTAAAGCAGGTTCTAAGCAGAGTTTAGGGGCTGAAATCTGTATCCATGTTCAGTATATTCCCTGTTCAGTCACTGCTTGCCACTGGAGGTGATGTGTCTCCCTGACATCTGCAGCTGGTTTTTGCTTTTATACTTGCCCAGGGCTGCTCAGAATGGGACTCCCACAGCATAGCTCATGGGGAAGTGTGACCTAACTCCAAAACAAAGTGTTCCTCTGCCTAAGTTCTGATCAAAGCAAACTCATGGCCCAGGGGGACCAAGCTCCTGACATGCACCACTGCTGGTTTGGCTGCTTTTAAAGCACAGCTGGGGAAGGAGAGAGTCTGCTGGGGAAGGTGCTTGCCTATGAAGGGGAAGGCAGGGGTCAAGTGCTATCTCTAAGCACTGTCTTTTAATGTGCTGTTTAATATTAACATCACATCCATGAGCGGAAATGAGAACAGGCAGCAGAGCTCTCCATTCCCATACTACAAAGTCACACTTCCCCTGAGGCACATTTCTGTTCTTCTGGCCCAGCAAATACATTATCATAATCTGGGCTGAGTGGCAGGAGGAATCTCCCTCCTTGAGGAGGGACATGTCTTGGACTAATGTCCCAATGCCCTCACGCTCTCCCCTGCTCTGGAGGCTTGACTCTCTTCTGGCAGTGGTTTAGAAATGGTGACCAAGCTTCCTAGCAGGAACCAAACTGTGTTTTGGAAAATGTTTGTGTACACAGTAGGCAAGAGATCTCTCTCCAGACCCTGTGCCAAGAGGTCATGTGTAATGTGTAATCTTTCTTCTTAACTGTAATTGATTGATCAGAGTTAACTAAACAAGCAAAAACTTTGTTTGCTCTTTACCAGGAGCTGTTTGGGAATACTAACTATCAGCAGGGTCCTCCATGGATCAGACAGTCTCTGCTCACTGCTTAGTCCATGCTCTAAAGGCAAGCAGGTGACCTCTTCAGCTTATCAGCACAAGTATACACCCCCAAACCTATGAAAGCAGGCTTTTTACAAAGCCATAGTCCATAAACTGTGCTGTGGAGATCTGCCTGCAGAGAAATCTAACAGCCATGTGAAATTGGTGACTATCAACTGGCAGCAAACTATTTTCTTAGGAAGAAAACGTTTGCTGACATTCCCTGCTAGTAATGTCAGCTGAATCTGACTCTGCTGTGCTGTGTGTTTCAGTAGTTCTGTAGCACCTTGCTACAAGTGCAGGATGACAGCACAGAGCAATACTTGCTGGGTTCACAGATACTTGTCAAGTCCTCTTCAGACTTTGTGAAGTTTTATGCTGTCTCTTGCACTTAAATTGTTTTTTTTGGGGTAGAATCTATGTCTGTGTAAGCAAGCTGCTTGCCTACCTTTCTCAAGGAAGCAGCTAACAGTGAATGTGGTAGTGGAGGAGGAGGCAGCACTGCTTTCTTCATGTAGCAGGCACAGCTGCAGGAGCTCGGAAACCTCGTGGCTACACTTGACCTGATTTCCTTGACAAAAGCACATCTGGTTTTCAATCCGATTTACCCTGGAAACCGTGCCTCTGTCTGCACTGGGCTGAGGAATCCTGAGTTACAAATCCTCCTGTAAAATGCCAGTGTGTTGCTGCTGGCAAAATCACCAAGATAGCAAGTTTAAAACATTCTCCATGCCCTGTTGGTAGTCCTGTGTGAGGGGCTCACCTTTGTCTTGTCACCTTATGTGTCTGGGATTTGCACTTGGCAATCTGAGTGCCTCAGAAACTGTCAGACTCCCCCTTCCTCCCTTGCAGTGATTCGGTGTGGCTGGCATTGTCCCACTCTGCACCCTGCACTTCCTCAGTGTCATTGTCTTGATGCAGATGAGTTTCCTCTGTGCTACCATGAGATCAGTTAGTGTTTGTTACCTGGGGTTTTGGACAGCAGGAACCCAACGTGTCCTCTGCGAGGCGCAAGTGTTGTGCCATTGCCTTGGTCCCTGTCTTGACTGCGTTGGCTCAGCTGAGGAGTTTTGCAGCTCCCCGAAGAGTACTTCAGCAGCCTGGTTCAAGGTGAAAACAAGATGCTCTTGTTTGTGTCCTGTGCCAGATACATTGGAGTGCTTTGGTGCAAATGAGCTGTTGTTTGCATCTTAAGAGCTAGGAGAGTAAGTGTCTGCAAGCTACATCCCTCTGACCAAACACATGTTTGCTTCCGGTACAGAGAGCGTTAACAGCGGAGAGACAACCAGAGGAGAGATTTGTCAGGGTTACTGATCATACCACTGTGTAAACTCTGGAAGGGCAGGCAAGCCTCAGTTTTGAAAAGCTGCCTTGTACGATCCCTTCCAGTGTCCTGTCCTCTTGCCTTAGGAGGGCTTTGTGGGTGCTGCAAAGGTTCAATTACTTCTCCACTATGCCGAGTCTGGATGTTTTAAACCAGGAGCTGAACCCAAGGGCTGCCATGCAAAACAAATGTGCTGGGGGTGGTGCTGGAGGAGGGAACAGCTAATAGATGTTTTCCCCTTGCTTGACATCTGTCACCTCCCCCACACACCAGCCCTTCCTCTGTTTATAGCAAACCATTTGCTCCCATTAATTAGAACTGGAATTCTGCCATCTGACCAGCTTTGTGCCTGTACAAATGTCAACAGAGCCAGGAGGAGGCAGGTGGGGAAAAGGGCTAGTCAGAGGAGATCTGTTGCATCTGTTTGGGGAAGGATAGATGGGGGAAATACTGCCCTTCTTCCAAGCCAGGCACATTAGCTACAACAGTAATTGAAATGCAGACTGGGTGCCCCAGGATGCCACTTTCTCAAACCCTTTTCAGAGCAGACTGCACTTGAAGCCATCCCCTCCAGTTAAATCTCTTTACCAGAGTGGTCTGTGTGAAGGCTTACATACAAGAAGATAATGGTGCTGTCATTTCTACCAATAATCACAACAGGAGCAGAAAAATAAGAGGAAGATGATTGTGCCTAAAAATCCAGTGAGGTCCCAGTTGCTAATGCAATGGAAGCTAAAAGGAATCTGAGCTACAATCCCAAGCTGTTTCTGCCAGGCACTGGGCCGGCCTTTCTTCTGTGGCTCAGGAGTGTACAGCTGTATTGCCAAGACATTCCAAGGAACCGTGCTTAGCCTAGGATGGTTTTCCTTGTGTCAAATGCTGTGAAGACAAAGTATTTAATGTGCTAGTTGGAGCAAATCTTGCGTGGAAGAAGCAGGTTAGCTTTGATCAGCTCGGTTGCATTGTAAAAGACAGGAGCCTGCAATCCCCCTCATGGCCTCCTCCAGCAGTGGGTGCTATGTTTCTGCTGGCATTGTGAATTAGGAGAATGGCACTGTTTTCACACCGAGGGCTAAACCCCTTCTTGAAAGGAAGTGGCACAGCAGGATCTTCCTCCTCCAAGTGCTTCATGTAATGATTTGAAGTATATTTTTATGTGATGTGGAAAGGAGAGGGTGATGTGATGTGCCTGTGTCTACTCTGCTCTCATGAGACCCCTCCTGGAGTAACCCCGTCCAGTTCTGGTGCTGCCAGCACAAGAAAGACATGGAACTGCTGGAGAGGGTCCAGAGGAGGGCCACAAATGTGACCAGAGGGCTGGAGCACCTCACCTATGGGGACAGTGTGAGAGAATTGGGTCTGTTCAGCCTGGAGAAAAGAAGGCTCTGGGGACACCTTATAGCAGCCTGCCAGTACCCAAAGAGGGCCTACAATAAAGCTGGGAAGGGACTTTTACAAGGGCTTGTAGTGATAGGATGAGAGGGAATGGAATGAAGCTTGAGGAAGGCAGATTTGTACTGGGGATTAGCAACGAGTTCTTTACAGTGAGGGTGGTGAGACACTGGAACAGGTTGCCCAGGGAGGTCATGGATGCCCTGGAGGTGTTCAAGGCCAGTTTGGATGAGACCTTGAGCACCCTGGTGTAGTGGAAGGTGTCCCTGCCCATGGCAGGGTGGTTGGAACCATATGATCCTTAACGTCCCTTCCAAACCAAATTTTTCTATGAATCCACCCCAGGGTATTTTAAGCCTTTCACATCCTGTAATGTGGTATGCTGAAGGCAAGAAGGACCTGAATGTCAAGATTGTGAGTACTTAAACCTCTGAACTAATGGCAAAATGGTCTGGGGGAGAAAGAATGGTGCCTTACTCCTGCACTTGGAAGAAAGTGCAAGCTCCAAACCTGGAAGAAGAGTGACCCCAAAGTCAAAAATAAGGAGATTTCTAGACTGAAAGGCCCTGACTATGTTATTCAGTGTTGTAGGAAGTAATTATCTTCCCCATTGCCTAGCTTCTGGGGATCCCTCCCTTGTGTACCCTTGCATAGACAGGGGCCACCAGCACCTCACTCCACTGCAGGGTGGCTGCTGGGTGTTATCAGGGGCTTGAGTGCCTTGCATTGTAATGTGCAAGTCAAGTATGCAGACTCAAACCCATTTTCCCTGTTGATCAGAAAGAGCAGAAGGGAGAGGAGTAGGTCTTTAACAGGCTTTTTCTTCCTCCTTTCTTACTTCTTTACTTTCTGTGCTAACTTCAAGAACATCAGTTATTCCCTTTGCTGGGTAGAGGTGAGGCAAACAAATCATGAAGCAGTAAGTTCTTCAAGCATCTCTCCTGGTACAGTATTTGCTCTGATTAACTTAAGGAATCATTTACAGGCCAATGTACAGGGAACCACTTAATACATAAACTTAGTTAAAAACTAAAATGTCTCACACAAAGTGATGGAGGGAGAGCTGTCAGGCTGTAGCTCAGGGGCTGATGGGGTGAGATTGTCAGTCATCTGAGAAAAAGTGGTCATTTACTGAGCGCCTCAAAATTATTAGTTGTGTCTGCATTAGGTAAATGCAGCTGAGCATAACAGAAGCTTGACAGATGCCTGTTTTTCAGGGGGGGAAAGTTGCTGTGTCAGTTAAATAGCAGAGTATTAATTTACTACTGAGAGGATACCTACCAATGCTAGTCTCGATGCTGCTGGACTATCCACAAGCTTCAGTGAGTTCAGTGTGACACTCCTCTCACAGCGTAGAAGTAAGGAAAGCCCTGCCTTGCAGCTCTGCCAGCAGGCAGGGTGCCCTGCTCTTCTGAACAGCCTGCAGACAGGGTCATGTGCATTTCTATAAGCTCTGTTTGTAGCTAGGTGTAAACCACAGAGTTCACATTTAAATCCAAGGTCTTGTTCCCCTGCTTTCAATTTTACTTGAGTGGAAAGATTTGAGATTTCATATTTGAAAGGAGTAGTAAAAATATTTGTACAGAGAAACCACTATTATCAACCACTTCTTAATCCCTGCCACCTTCTGTAAGGTGCTTTACTTCTCCAGAAGAAATCCTTCATAAGTGTGTGTTCTTTTTCCCCTTTCCCCACTCTTCCATGCTGGACACTTTTCTGTATCTTCCAGCACAGTCATCTGTTGCTCTTAAATCTTGCCTGGCATTTGTTCACCCTGGCTTGGCTTGTCATCACAGCCTTTTCAGTCATTCCCATAGCAAGGGTGGTATTGTCCTCTCTGCTGGTTGTCAGAGGGAAGAAAATGCCAGAACAGATGGATAGAAGAAGAGGAAGGGCAAGGCAGAAGCTACCTCTGTGAACTAGGTGCTCAGTTGGGCACCACCAGTCATAACTAATTGATCAGCCTGTGGTTTGGGTAGTGATGGTAAGTGATGCTTTGTTCACAGCCACCTGAGGGACACAGGCAAGCTCTTGTCTTGAGGAGAGCCTGTGCTTGTGGGAGAAGCATGGGCGGCTGGGATGGTTTGACTTCCCAGTAGCCTTGGCTGGGAGCACATTGTGCCAGTGTTCTCAGTGCCTCCGAAGCCAGATCTGTCACCGTGCACTGACGAGACAGCTGCTTGTGTGGAGAGGTGGCCAGTGGGAATGGTCATTAATGGCAGGAGCTTTTCTGGGCAAGGCTGAAGGGGTGACAGACTTTTGTTGGAGTGAGTGCATCTGTTGGTTCCAGCTGTCTCGTGCATTAAGTGCACCTGCGCCCAGAAAAGAGCAGCACTTGGCTGCACAGCGCCGGCCTGCCTCGAGACATTCCCATCTGGGAATATGCTGAGAGCCAGGGCTGAACAGTGCAGGGGGTTGGAGCTGCAATTCAGTGCTTCCCAAGACACTTGGCTATGTGAATGTAGAGAGTAGGGGGCCTTTCCCAAGGTGCGTGGCATTGGTGGATGGGGTAAACAAGGCTGAAAACAAACTTGGGGTCTTAAAGCTTTCAAGTACCAATTGTCACAGAAACACTTTGCAGCCGTGGAGAGAGCAATTTTGGTCTTTTCCCACAGAAGAGAATATTTCAGGATTCAGTCCTGAATCCCGTGAAGTTAAAAGGAAATGCTATGAAAACAAGCTTTTGTCTGGTGCCTGCAAAACATATGTCCTGGTATTGATTCAAGCACTTTTTATTGCTTCTGGTTTTCTCTAGGTGATGTGTGATTTACATTACACAGGAGGTTTTATGCTGTTGTAATTTGTTTTTTGAATCATTTAGGTTGGAAAAGGTCCAGCTGTTAGCCCAGCACTACCATATCAACACTAAACCAAGTACCTCAGCACCACATCTACATGTCCAGGTGACTCCCTGGGCAGTCTATTCCAGAGTTTGACAACCCTTTTGGTGAAGAAATTTTTCCTAATTACCTATTTAAACCTTCCCTGGCACAAGAATACTATCTGTTGGAGCATCCCACCATCTGGAAAGAATTTGAAATCAACTGAAGAAATGCATGAGCAGGTAGATATAAATAAACCAATGAATCTCTACAGTCTCCCCTTGTCCTGCCTCCACCAGGTGTGTATTTGTGGCTGCAACTTGAGTAGCAAGGAAATTCCAACAATGAATCTGCTATGTTCACTGGTGTTCACAAATGCCAGTAGGAAACCAGCAGTGATGCTCTACACCCTTTTCCTGCCCATAAAAATGCTTCCCTTCTTCCCTGTAAACACAGGATTTATTGAGCAGTAACCTGGGCTGGGCAGCCAGCATCCCAACCCATTAGAGCCAAGAGCCAAAGCAGAACCAGAAATAGCTCTGTTGTCCAGACCTCCTGTTTTGAAGGCCCTAGTGAGGCATTTCCTTTGAGTGCGATGTTGGAGTTGGGGATCATGGAGGATGTGGGTCTGCTTCATTGAAATGTTTGGGTTGTCCTGGTGTGTCAGTGAATGCATTCAGTTTCTGAGCTATTGAACTATGGAACTTCCTTTGTTTCTCATAACACAGTTTTAGATGCAAGTTCCCCAGGCTTAGCAGCGTCCCCAGCCCTGGAACAGCTGTCCAAGTCCTGTGGGGGATCTTAACTCATGGCTGGTACTGGAGGCCATGTGTTGACTGTACTGGCTTTGTTGTTAGCTGATGAAATGATAGGGAAAGACAAGCTTCTGCAAGACAGACTTAGAGTGCATTAAATAAATATAAATTTTATTAAAAACACCCACATCTCAGCATTATCAGGAATGATATAATAATAAACAGCTTTCAAATAACCTGCATTACATTACAATACTTACAGTATTTATAACCATCCTCAGATTCTTTTTATAGACATACCAAACAGTTCATGAAAATGAATGAAACTGAAGTTAAAAAAAAAAAGGGGGGGGGGAGAAAAAAAAGAACATAAGCATAGAAAATGCACACAGAAGTTCATTACCTTAGTGTCAAACTGCTAAAGTTTCCTACACAAGTTAACCGCTAGCTTTAGAAGTGAACTTTATACCACTGTGCGTCAATCAAGATGAAAAATTCATTCAAGTAAAGTTGACACCACTCAGAAGCATCTTCAAGTATGGCTATAGTCAACCTGATAATCCTATACAAGCAATTTCATGTCTGCTTTGTCATTCGTTCCAGCAGAGGCAGGGTTCTGTACACCAAAAATTACAGCTCGGGTATTTACAATACAAAACTGATTCTCCAGCTAAGCTTCTTGCTCCTGCTGCCAGCAGTTTGGCAAATGACAATGCACGGCATGGTAACCAAACCTCTACTATGGATTACATGAATGATACAGAACTTTAAAAAAGAAAAAGAATAGCCAAAAGAGGAAGGTTTATAATGATTTAATCAATCTGACATATAACCATCATTTCATTCTTTTTTTCTTCCTCCTTTTTTCCTCTTTTTCAAAGGCAAACCTTTTGTTTCAATGCAGTGGGTAAAGTCACAGAATGAGAATTGAAAAACCAAAATTGCCATAATAAATATCTGACCCTAAAACCCAAAGGCCTCCTTTGATTTACTCAAGCTTGGTTGTGATTCTGTTAGGTAAGAATTTGTTTCGACTGAACTTAAACTTACAGTATATTGCACAAGATATCTCTGGGACATGGAGGTTTGCATGTTTAGGGAAGCCCTTGTACAGACTGTACCTATTTTATAGTCTATTTTATTCACTACAGTGTCCGAGACGCCTTGTTTAGAGAGTGACTCAAACACCTCCAGCAAAGTCACTTGCCAAACCCCTGCCTTACATATTTCCCTTTAATCAGCTCAGTGCATTCTACTTTCTTGTTTGTTTTTTTTTTTTTTTTCTTTTGTCTGAAACAGGCAAAACATTCTAAATCTCTGACACACTTCCATTACAATAAAAAGAGCTAAGGAATTTACAAAATTAGTTTTAGTTACATCGATGACATGTACAGGAAAAATTAGAGAAGGGATTCAAAAGAAAAGCATTAAATCCCTGAACAACAACAAAACAAAAAATAATAAACCAAAACAAACCCAGAACAAACAAAAAAACCAAACCCATAGTTAACCTACAACAGCTTTACATACACACAGGTGACACGTTGGCATAGGAGAACATGAGCTGAAATATCCCTGAAGTTTTAGAACCAAACAAAAAAATGGAAAGGAAAACAAAAAAAAAAGAAGGTTGAAGTTCAAGTTACACTTGCTAAAATGTCAAGTATTGAGAGAGGGGTTTTTTGTGTGTGTTGTCTTGTTTTTTTCTCTTTTGTTTTGTTTTTTCAAAGGCTGTTGGGGGGAAAACAGATGGTCTAACAATATATAAACTTTCACACTCAGTTCAATATCCTATTGCCAAGCTAGTGTTGAGGTATATGACAAGTAGGAACATCACTCAAACCTTTTTAATGTACTTTTAGCTCACATTATGATATATTTGTAGCAGGCTGAGTAGCACCATGATGTGAATTCAGCTCAAAACCCAAATATATATAGATTTAATATTTTTACAGTACTAAAATACTAAAGCATCGCGTTAAAAAGGGTTTGTTTACAATTTAATTTACTATACAACTCTCCTGCTTTTTTTATTTTTAATAGAAATTAATGATTTAAAACCACCACAGCAAGCCAGCTGCCTTTGTTTTTTTGCCCCCCTCCCCCCTCTATTATTCAACGGAATCGGACAGAACTAACCCTGTTTCATTCATCTTGTGTAGGCATCAGTCTGCTCAATCTTCCTGGAAAAGAAGACACTTGCACCAAGAAATGACTTGCACCACGATGTGACGTAATTATCACCACAAAAGCGATCTGCCATTGGGTATGTGAAGAGCATAGAGACCTTTGAACACAGCAGAAGCCTAAGTTAACTAAGCTGTAGTCTGTCGCATGCTGCTAATTGTTACCTGTGGTTAATAGAAAATTCTTTCCTTAAAACTGTACATATCTGAGCAATGAACTTGTCATAGTAATTGTAGAAAACAGTTTACAGTATAGCTGTGTGAGATGAGCACCAGGAAAACATGTGTTTTGTGTACTAAAGTATTCCCTTATATCCAGTAAGCCCCATTTTTACCATAACTGACTGTATTAAAAATGGATATGTAGCCCACTAGCAGATGCACGGCTAAAACAGAAGTATTTAAAAGCTTCTTTTTTTTTTTTTTTTTTTACTTTAAAAAAATTATCTTTGCATTTTAAAATCAAAGTAAACCCCTTTTTTTTGTTGTTTTGTTTTTTTTTTAAATCTTCTTTTTTTTTTCTCTTTAATGTCAGTACCTCAGCATTGTTCAAGTTGCCAAGCTTAGGTAGACAAAGTGCTTTCGAAACACTATTAAAAAAAAATAAAATAATCTCTCTCTCTCTATTTTATTGTCCTTTTCCAGGACTTGACTGGATGAGTAAAATCCAGAGGTCTTTGTAATTCCCACATGTTAAAAAATAACAAGCTTATTTTAACACCAGGTAAATTCAATACATACATGAATGTAAAGGTCCTCCCTGTCGCAGAAGAATGTTTGACTACATTGCTGACACTTTATTATAAAGGCATAAACTGTTTGACTGTTAAATAAAGACACCATTCTCTTAGATAGCACCATGGGTTTAGAACATCCAAACAGATTCAGTGTTTTGCTGTCTATTCGGTATGGTTTATACTTATCTACTCTGTTAAATAAAATCAAGAGACTAAGATTACAGTAAAAACTGCCATGTTAAAAAGCCATGATTCCAGTATTTCAGTACATCGTAGATTCAGCACCAGATGTTGTTTTAAGGTCCCTGCAGTTGTATTACTACAGGATTATTTTTAGGGGTTTTGTTATTGTTGTGGTGGTGTTGGTTTTTTGCTCCTGTTCCGTGACTATGCAAACTCGATGATATTTAAAAGTGGCCACAGATGTGCAAAACTGTAAGGAAAATAAAAATAAATTCATTTGTAGATTATCTCCCTCAGTAATAGAGCCAGTGTTTTCAAAGGTAAAGTGTGAAACACTTTTTTGTTTTGTCTTGTTTTCTTTGTTTGCTTTGTTTTTGCATAGGATGCTTTGGTCTTGTTCCCTATGTGCCATCTGTGGCCACTTAAATGTCAGTGGAAAATAAGTGCTCTTTTTGCTGGTGTGCTGAGGCTTTTTCCACTGAGGATTCTGTATGAACACTGTTTTCTTCTCCACCCTTGCCTACCACAAACCTAAAGAACTACTACCCTAGAGACACGGTGGTTTTTTGCAGATGAGGTAACCAACAGAGGTGTGAAGTCAGATGTATCGGTTGTAAGGCCCTGTAACCCGTGTAAAGGCATATGGAGATGTAGTTACTGTGGAGTCTGTGGTGACCGACAGTGTCCTTTGTGCAAGAGACTTGATGAAGCGCAGGTAGGTTGGCTCAGAGGGCTCGTGTGGCTCAGCAGGCTCCCGCTTGGCTTTTTTGCCGTAGGATTTCTGAGGCACGTAGTCTGGGCCGTACTTTTCACATTCCTCTTCTTTCTCTCTTGCCTTCTCAGCCATTTTTGCTTCCCACAGAGCCAGACCGTGTTTGGGCTCATTCATACTCTTGTGCTGGTAAAAGACAAGGGATATTCTGGTGGGATGGTTCCTGTTGGGGTTTTTTAAGGGAGTTGTTGCGTGGAGCTCACGTTTTGCACACTCAATGAGAATTGACCCATGTGATGGAGCAACTGCCACTCCTCCAATTTCTGGATCCAGAAAGTTCTGCTCACTATCTGACCAGACTTCATCAGGATCCTCTGCCTTTTCTGGATTCAGCACATCAGTTTTATCTAAACCACCCTGGGGAGTAGTCCTGTCATGGTTTTGACCTGGAAGCATGTTAGACAAACCATTAAC
Organism: Picus viridis; assembly: GCA_033816785.1. Taxonomy (NCBI): domain Eukaryota; kingdom Metazoa; phylum Chordata; class Aves; order Piciformes; family Picidae; genus Picus; species Picus viridis. The sequence goes on along the minus strand of CM066582.1, from coordinate 8,162,100 downwards.
TGCATGTGAAATCATTTCACTATCCTTATTTGGGAGATGCAGTGAATTAGGACTACCACTAAACATGCTTGGAGCAGAATGGTAGTCACGTGCTAAATGTGGTAGGGGTTGCATGTGATGATGGTCACTGGTTTTACTCCTGGAGGCATAATCCATGCTCAGATTACTCAGATTAGATTTTAACCTTGAGGCAACCTCCATGAAATGGCTGTCAGCCTCATGGGTGGAGTAAGAGGAAAAAGACCCTACATGGTGGGCATTTGGTCTAATGGTGCAGTTATTGAAAGAGTCTACCTGAATATTTTGGTTTCCATAATTCAAGTACTTGGGACCAAAATTCTGGTTATTCCCAAACCTATGCTGGTATAATGTTTGAATGGGTGGTAGACTCAGTTTAGACATATGGTCTTGGCTCTGGCAACTATACAAGTCCATGTGCTGATGCTGAGAAGGGTATGAGCCCAAGTAAGAGGGGCAGTTGTCCATAGGTATGTTTCCATTGCATTGGTAGGGTGGATATTGGTTATTTTGACTTAAGGATCCTGAATAAGGGTTCATGGGACTGGAAGAATTCAAATAAGACCCCACAGGCTGTGATGAAGTTGTGTAGAGGTTCACGTGATTGGACCCTCCATAGGGATCTGAAGTGTATGAAGAGCTTGGGTAAGCACTGGCTGGATTAGGCAACCTTCCATAGAGATTTGCAGAACCTGAACCCGGGTAAGAGTTAAGAGAATTGGACTGAGGGTTGTTGGGGAGAGCGCGCTGTGGATGTTGCTGCTGCTGCTGTTGTGTGGCTGGTCCTGAAAGACGTAAGAGATCTGCAGATGTGAAAAGAAAACCAACAAAACAAGATTTGGAAAAATAAAATTAAGAAAATTCCCCCCCAACTACATACTTTATAGACCCTTCATCATATCTGTGAAATTTCTAAGACCATCATGTGATTCAGTAACAGAGGTTCCCTTTCGCATATCTCAAATACCATTCTTTAAGAAGCTGAATAAATACTACGGCTACTCATCTGTTCTGGCACAGATCCAGTGAGATCAGATGCTAGTGGTAATGGGGGAAAAGAACAGTGCAGTCACATGTACAAAATCCATAGAGTTGAATCATCATTTAAGTAGCCCATGAAATGGAACATCAAAGTGCTCCCAAACAGCCGTGCACAAGGTGACCTTCTCTTCACTGAGAATAAATAATTCTTCTTATCTGAGAACAAATAATTCTTCTTATCTGTATTAATAGAACTGACTCAAAAAAAAAAAAAGTCCCTGGCTTTATGTAAAAAAAAATCAACACCCAAAAGTGATATTCCCTGATAGAGAGAACAGTTCAGTAATAAGAGAGATTAACTGATGATATTAAGAGCAAACTCATCACTCATTAAAGTGAAATAGCATCATTTAATAGTTTCATTTAATACAACCCTAGCCTGGATCATGGGACAGCTGACTTCTACTGGCAGGTATTTCAGTGACCTTCTGGGTGGTCTTGGATGTATGGCTTTTTTCCTCTCTGAGAAAGCTATGGTAATAAGATAGTCATGATGAACACCTTTACTTAGGAGTAAGGGACTGTAAAGTGGATTTTGAAACTCTTACTCCACTATGGAAAAACCTGCTCTGATTTTGGTCTTGAAGCAGAAAGTATAAATAGTTATGAGGAAGTTAGGCTTGAATCCCCTCAAATTACAAGGTTCTCTGTAACAGAGGCAGTCAATGTGTAGGTCATTCTTTCTTTGGCAGCAGCCTCACATGCTTCTCTTCATGGCTTCTAGCACTACTAATCTTTTAAAGGTACTTCACAATACACAGCATGGCAAACAGAGTTTGCAAAAGCACCAGATTTCAAGAGGCATTAACTGTCCAACAGTAAAGGACTTCTCATACAACTTTTTTCATTTTCTTTTTTTCTTTTCCAGAGCTGACCACAATTTCATAGGATCTTAGAATGCTAGGGGTTGAAAGGCACCTCCAGAGATCATTGAGTCCAACCGCCCTGCAAAGCCTGACCATTTACAGCACGTCATACAGGAATACATCCAGGTGGGTTTTGAAGGTCTCTAGAGAAGGAGACTCCACAACCTCTCTGGGCAGCCTGTTCCAGTGCTCCAGCACTCTCACAGTGAGAGTTTTTTTTCTCATGTCGAGATGGAATTTCCCGTCATTGAGTTTACATCCATTGCCCCTTGTACTATCACTGGGTATCACTGAAAAGAGACTGGCTCCATCCTCCTGACAGTCACCCTTCAGATATTTGTAGACATTGATAAGGTCCCCTCAGCCTTCTCTTCTCCAGACTAAACAGGTGTCTCAGTCTGTGGCACTCTAGTATTTATAAATATATGATACTGATACTGATTTACAAGAATTCTCTTTCCATTTTACTTTACCATTTTGTACTTGGGCTGAGAATAATGGTTTCCTTGAGACTCGTTATAAATGGCCCTGATTTCTAGGAAGCTTACCACTGCTGATAAAGATCCCGTTCAGATTTATGTGTTTACCTGCTAGCTGTTTGGCATGGCCTGCTGCCTCAGAGTTGCCTTGCTTGTTGCGTGCTGCAGCAGACTTATCTCTTTCAGCTTTGCTAGAGCCATTCTCCAAGGAGGAAAGCTTTTCTGCAGCTGCTTTCTTTGCTTCTAGCTTCCTTTGCCGACACGTCTTAACGGGCTCCGCTAACATCCTTACTTTACGGCGAAAGGAGGTAAGGACCTGGATGCTGCCATTCCTCTTCTTCTCCTCCTGGCCCTCAGTGCTTCCAAACTCATCCACATCAGAGACTTTGTACAACGGGAGCACGTGGAGCTGCTCATCTTCAGGTGTTTGGCCAATTTCACGATTGTCTTCTCTAGTTAGTGTGCAAACCTGTTAGAAAGGCATGTTAGAGTAACTCTCTCAAACCTGTCTGAGAAGAAGAGATCTGAAGCAGTAGTCTGTGCACTGCACCTTGCCCTGCTGCAGTCGGCACTGGCATCTGGTAAGCTATGTGTAGACTGTACGTTTCTGTGCAGCTCATGCATGTCACAATAAGCCTGCAATTCAATGCCTTCCATTCCTCTGTTGGACAGTGTTAAAAGAAACAGAAAGTTCAGGTATCATTTTCTTGTGCTGAAATAAACTACACAATTAGGGATTCCCCTAACATGAAATAACCTGTGTGTTCCATTGTACTCTGGCCAGAGAGATAAACCACTGGAACATGGGACTCAATCACTGGAAGGCGTTTTCTTTTTTTCTAACATCAGTTAGCTACCTGTTAGACACAACTGTGCCACGGGACATACTGCCATTGCAGTTCACACCCTTTGCAATGGCAGCTTCCAGCACCTTGAGAAGGAGCAAGTCACCTAAGATTTAAGGAAGTTACTGTCACGTCATGAAGCGTGCTCATTGCGCTAGCTGCACTACAACAGGGATTGGGAGGAGCTCAGTGGAAAAAGATGCTGAGACAGACATTCTGCAGCAAAATCATAGCAGCAGCCAGTTTCAGGAAGAAAGCTCAGCTGGAAGTGTATAGTATGTTGGTGGTGGTTGTCAATTAAGTCAAACCCTGGAAGCATGAAAAATGTAGTTGATCTTAAAAAAGATATTTTCTTTGATTGTAATAAGAGCTGCACTATGAATCTAGATTGTTGCTTCAAGTTACAACCAGGATGATTATTCAAAACTGAAGATTATTCTTTCTTGTGTTTACTGCAACTGCACTGTCACAGAGAGAGTAGCCAAGGAACAGAAGTCACCTAAGCATATTGAAAACCAGCTTGCTTTTCTGCTGTGTGTACCTTTGCTGTGCACACTAGAGATCAGAACTGAGGGAAGTAAAAGGTGTGTGCACAATACAAAGGGGGCAAGGCTTGCAGATTTTCTGCTCATCACAAGCTGGAATCAAATCCACAGCTGGAAAGAAGCTAATTGTTTACATTTTGGAGAAAAAAGTGTTTCAAGAGGCATGGTTTGTTCCAGAAACACTGACACAGGCATTTCAGCCCTGCTGGGACCTTCTTCCCATTGTCTCCATGGCTTCTTTTTTACCAGTTCTATACTGAACTTTTTTTAACACACCATAAATCTCATTCACATGAATGAAAAATTGTGTAGGAGGTAATAAGTTAGCCCAGTGACTGCTTAATCTTTTTATTTTTTCTAGCAATCTGTGTTATGCAAGGGTAAATTTAAACAGACTATGATGAATTAAATGCATGAAATGAGTGCTGGAGTCAGGGGGCTGCATGCAGCAGGGCCTTACCAGCGTGCTCCCGTTCTGCATGTTGTGCAGGTCTCTATGAGCGTGCGCGCAGAAGTCCAAGCAGGCGGTGACCCCTGAGAACGGGCGACCTTCCTTCAAGCCCAGGCGGCACTCGGGGGCTCTGTGTTCATACTCGATCTGCAAAGAGATGACAGCTGTCACTGCAACCCAGCTGGATGCTCCAGTCTGTGGAACTGGCACTGCATGCTCTGCTGTGACAGCATGCAAGCATCCTAACATCTTGGAGGTGGCAACATCCAGGTCTTGAAAGCAAATAGATGCAAGCCACTCAATGGCGATTTTGTATCCATAGTTTGCTCCTTGCTGCTTTGTTCCTGTTACTTTCTGTCTCTGATGGGATTGTGAAATTGGCCAACAGTATTTTTTTTTCTTGCATATTACCTTTGATTCTCTGCCAGTGGTTGGTGTTTTTACAGAACAAATGCAGCACACCTGGCACTGTAGGAGTGGTATGTTTATGTCAGGTGGAAATATACCAGCCTGTTAAGGGAAAACGGCTTTAGAAACCTGACTTCAGAATGACTTCATGAAGAACAATAATTTGCTTTTTGATTTGTAATATTTTGGCACCCTAAACTTGTACTTCATTAGCTTAAGTACAACTCAAACCCCCAACCAAAAAAGATAATTCAGCCAAGGCAGCACTTTCTACTCCTGCACTCATTATTGGAGAGCTTAACAAAGAGTTGATAATGTAACAATAAACCTGACACAAACAGAAATCGTTTTGTAATGGAAGATCAGGCTTTAGACAAGCAGTGGTTTCATATTTTATTTAGGAAATTAAAAATGAAACCATGCTTGTAAAATGCTTTGCTGAAATTCCTGAACCTTTCAAGTGCATGCAAAAAAAATCCAAGATGTCTACTTTGCTCACAGACCTTTGTTTTACTAATCTGGAGCATTTACCTCCCTGAAGTCTGAAAAGAAAAGCAGAACAAAACTCAAAACATGTAAACTGCTTAGGAATGAAACAAGCGTGGTCTGAAGCGCTAGCCAGGCTGTGACTGCCTGATGGAAGTGTACCAGTGCAACTGCTTTCTGAAACGTTCTACAGGGTCTGCTTGGAAAAACAGACCCTTGCTAATTCTCAATTTTAATCTTGTAGCGATCCAAGCTTGGATTAGAATAAACCTAGGAATTCAGAATTTCTATTCAGAATTCAGAGGGGGCTGATTTTAGGGCTTCTTGGTTTAGAACTTTTTACAATACCATACAAATTAGGCCCCAGTCATCTCTTTAAAGGCACTGACAGCAACTTGGTCAGAATTTCCCCACAAATACAAGGTCTGTGTGACACTCCTGAAATAGACCAAGCCACACGCACACCTTATTACACAAGGTGAACATTGAAACTTGTAAAAGCATTTGTTTTTAATGTGTGTCAGGCAGGGCCATGGCTTACATGGAGAACAGTCCTTCTGTGCATTTTTGTGAGAAAAGAAAAGCAGCCCATGCAAAGAACCATTTTATTGTTGATCACCCCCTCATTTTTCTCTTCTTCCTCTTCCTTTCTTCTCTTGCAGAACATCTCTCAGGTATCTGGACTGATAACCATGGCTAGTGGGCACACAGCCACAGTTTCCTCCATGATCATCCAAACATTATCTGATCAGGTAAGTGAAAGGGCTGAAGTCTGTACTGAATGAATCTGCTTACCCTGTCTAGGTGCTAACAAACATGCAGTAAAGGAGTGAGTTTTATGGCAAATAAAACCGGGCATTTATGTGTTAGTTTACTGTTTCTATTACAGTTCTGCCTTGTGTTGGTTACTACAGCATAACGCTGGCAACAAGCAAGAAAGATGATATCATAGTTTGCAGAAATGCTGGCAGTTTGGAGATTAAGTTCTGTGACTGTTTGCAATGGCAGTGAACCCAAGCAACAATAACAAAGGCAAACGGTCCTGTGTGTGCAGGGGGTTTGTTGTCAGACTTTGATACAAATAACTGAAGGATATTAGTAAAAGAATGCAGATGAGAGACAGCCACACTGGGAACCTCATAAAAGCTTGGAGTGTGCTAGTGAGTTGCTTCAGAGAAAACGTGTGCATGGTCCTCTCATGCAAGAAGGCTAGTGCAGGCATTCTGTGCATCTCCAGGGCTGAGTGTCTTCAAATATGAGACTTTCCTTTAAAGCGTCATTGTAACAGCCACTGGAGAGAGCAGAACTGAAACTGTGGGTTCAGGATTCAAGTGCAATATGATGACACACTGCATTCTGGCACTGCCCATCTCACACCATCTTCACGGCTGCTTTGCTAGTTTGGCTGGTGACACATGCTAAATCCAGAACTTTGTGTTGTACAGATGAAGAGCTCTCCTCTTGTGAAGTAACTGTACTATTATGATGGAAGTAAAACTATTAGTTCTTAGTGGACCCAGTTCTGCTAGTTTCACATTTTAAGTGCAATTGTCATTTCCATGTATCTTTATCCTGGTGTCCAAGGAATGCTGGCACAAAATGTACCTAATGGCTTGCACAAGGCTGAAGTTTTGGGATGTGTGGTAAAAATTGGGTTATTTGCATGATTGTTCCAGTTAGTTTTTAACCCAGCATACCTGGTTGTTATATGCATCAGGTGCAAGCTTCTTGTAGGTAGGTGCCATCAGGGTTGACAGATTCTGCAAATGGGATTCTAGTTTTTCTTCCTGTTAGGAGGTGAAATAGAGTTCAATGACATTTCCATACTGTACTTACGGGATTTAAGAAGTTAGGGCCTTTACACAATTAAGGTGACACTGATATTTGTGTAAAGGCTTAGACTGTCATCATTCTGTTGGGAATCTCCTTTCAATTTTAAGGTTTCACAGCCTTTAAAGTAATGAAGTAGTTAAGTAGCATAAGAGGACATTTGCAAGAGGACATCACATACTGTAATCTTAATTTGGATTATATCAAGAAGAATCCCATTGTCCAACAAGGATATGTTTTAGATCTAAGTGTGATGATCTTTATTATTTTTCCTCTTGGAGTTTGGGGAAAATAAGCATCTTTAGAAAGCTTGAGAGCGATATTATCAGAATGATCCATCAAGTAAATCCGGCTAGTTAGGTTTTACACATTGCAGTGACAGCACTGAGCTACCTTTTCATGCAGCAATTTAAAGTTTTTTAAATACTTCAGATTCCAAAAAGCTCACAGTTCTTAAGCAATGAAGAATTGTGAACATGTCTAGTGGCTGGTGATATGGAAGCAAGAATGAGCACAGTTCTTTTTTGCTGTAAGGACAGGTACACACTCTCAAAAAGAAGGGCTGTTTAAAAACTAAGTACTCCAATAACATTCACCAAGTTGTCCCTCATCCTCTCATGGTGAGAATCCCAAATTCAAAACCTCATTTATATGAGGCCTTTAGCTTTCAGTTTTTAATTTCAAGTGGCATACTAGAGTGGTTTACTTGTCTTTAGGAGCTTGTTTGCTTTGAAGACCTGAGAAAACCTTATGGGTTTGAGAGAGAAGTATTTGGTGCATTAGAAGATTTTATCTCCTACTACAGGATTACATCCTAGTTTAGGACTCCACAATGACATTATGAAATTGCCCAAAATACCTTGCTGGGACTTTGTGGCTGCTACCAGAATGTGGAGCTCTTATATGGCCCATAGCCTTACTTGTAGTTTTTATTGGTGAGGACTTTACTTGTGTTGTTTATAAACTGTGTCTATGCTATGGGACTCAGCCCTTGGTCTGGATGTGTGCTTTGGCTGCCCCGATTTTGTGTGGGAACAAGACTGGAGGGTAAAACTATCTTCCCTGCCCAGCTCTGTCTTCCATCGGAGGTGAATCCAAGAATGCAAGTTGGAATAGTGCCCCGGCAGGCTCTGGCCAGGTATCCAGCTTAGAAAATGTAGGGAGTTCAGGACTGCAGGCTATGATAAAGAAGGCTTTGTGCCACAGCATGATTGAAGGGGAGCTATTCCCTAACTGTTGGGGCTATACAAAAGCAGTGGGGAAGAAAAACTGTTAATTGTGATATTCTAAATATTGCAGTGCTCTCAGCACAGACCATAGGGTGCAGGAGTACCTGGCACTCAGATCAAGTAAGAGAAATGCTTGGATTTGTGTAAGATACCACAGTACAGTAAAAGCTGCGGAGCTATGCATCAGTACACAAGTAAGGGACTAAACTTGTATGTACTTGCCAAAACCAGACTGGGCTGCTGGAGCCTCCCAGACACATGACTAGCTTGAGCTGTCCAGGAGTTGCTACAGTCATAACATCAAAAGTTATCTTACGCCCAGGCTAAGGTCGATGTTTTATTACTCTGACTGGTTTGAAATAGTTGCCATCTGCTGAAACACAGAGCCCAGTCTTGAAACATTCAGTAGGGCAGGACTGCATGTAGAATGAATCTTCTAACCCTCTTCTTCCTACCCTTTTCTTCCTAGTGTCATCTCAAGAGTTTGTCTCTATGCAGTCTGCTCTGGTTCCCAATTGCAATGTTACGTGCCTTCAGCTGGTAAACTTTCCACTCATCCACTGGGGAGTGCCCAGTTGTAGGCCTAATACAGCCACAATTGTTCAGGCCATGCCCTCCCCTCTAATTGTGAAAGCCTGCAAACATAGTTTCAAGTCTCAAGGCTTATACCAGCTGTCAGAATTTGGACAGTCAATTCAGCTGACTCAGTGACTGGAATCAATCAGCTCTGACTGGCAGTTATTTAATTACCCTGCATGTATGCCATTCTGGCAGGGCTCTGCCCCTGCTCTCTCATACCGCGTTTGTGTTTGCAGTGACAGAAAACATTTCCTCGCAAATGAAGCTCATTTCAGAAATGGACACCAACCTCTTTTGGGTCATCTCCCATCAGCTTGAACTTTCTTGGAATCTTGCTTCTGGCAAACTTACAACCATTGTAGTACATGCTCCAGGAGCACCCAAAGGAAAATGAAGCACCACAAGTTTCAGGGTCCAGCCCTTGACATGCACAAGTTCGTCTAGAACGTAAGAGGATATGGCAGTTAGCAACAGGCAGGTCACTCTTGGGTGCTCCCACAGTGGGCACTGGCACTCTGCCCATGCTCTAGGATCGTCTTCCCTCAGTGTATAACAAAGCAATGGACCAGGAAGGCATATGTGTTATAACAGAGGAATTTGTCAGTGAGAAACTTCATGGTTGTAAAGCAAGGACTATGGGGTTTCTACACTTCTGTCAGAAGCCTGGCTTTGCCTTGAGAGTGGGTATGTTTGTGCAGTGCCTTGTTAGGTGGTGACAGTCTTGGTACCAGAAAGGGGCATGGATCTGCAAGAGCATGTGAGCCCTCTAACAGGGGCTAAGCAATAACTCCTGCCTAAGTGAGCTATCCCTGGTGTCCAGATTCTCTCTCTCTCCCTCTCTCTCCTGCCCCCCAGACACTGTTCAGGGTCCGTGCCTGGATGCCATTGTGTCCAGTTCTGGGCCCCTCAATTTAAGAAGGACATTGAGACATTTAAACATGTCCAGTGAAGGCCAATGAGGCTGGTGAGAGGTCTTGAGCACAAGCCCTATGAGGAGAGGCTGAGGGAGCTGGGGCTGTTTAGCCTGGAGAAGAGGAGGTTCAGGGGAGATGACATTGCTCTCCACAACTACCTGAAAGGAGGTTGTAGACAGGTGGGGGTTGGTCTCTTCTCCCAGGCAAGCAGCACCTGAACAATAGGACACAGTCTAAAGCTGCACCAGAGGGAACTTTAGGCTCGAGGTGAGGAGAAAGTTCTTCACAGAAAGAGCAATTTGCCTTTGGAATGTGCTGCCCAGGGAGGTGTTGGAGTCACCATCCCTGGAAGTGCACAAAAAAGGATTGAATGTGGCACTTGGAGCCATGGTTTAGTTAGTCATGAGTTGTTAGGTAATAGGTTGGACTTGATGATCTCTGAGGTCTTTTCCAACCTTATTGATTCTATGACTCTATGACTTTATCCATGAAGCCAAAGTAATATCCAGATATAGCTATGTTACTTTGGGTCTATCAGAAAGACATGGGAAAACAGCACAGTGCAACTTCTTTAGATTCAGGCTAGCTCCTGTAGGCTTAGAGTACCATTTAGTGCATCAAGTTATCTACTGTCCTGGGCCCTGCTGAGATCTCATCCGTTGAATATACAGAGATGCATCACAACTCCGGGCAGCTGTTTCTCCCCGATCTACAAGAATGTTTACTTTGCTTTTTTGTGGGTTTTTAAGCTGCCTGAAATGGTTGGAAAGTGTATTTCAGGGAATAGGATGAGCGGGGCTGAGTGTGGGATTGCAAGCTGGGTGAGCACTCCCTTAGACACACTTACTCTTCGTTGAGGGCGCAGCGCCTGTTGGTGAGCGTGCCGTACTTGCGCAGGGTGTCAGTGAGCTCGGAGTACAGCCTGTCGGCCAGGCTGGTCGGGATTCCCTCCCACACCAGGATGAGGATGACGATCACGGCCGTCTCACACGTGTGGCCTGCTCTCTCACGCACCAAGCACAGCAGCTTTTCCTCCTCACTGCTTCTGCGGACTACCTGCATGCACAGCAACACAAGCCCCACAGCCCCCACGCAAACGATGCAGTTCTTAGTGTGAAGAATGAGAGAACAGGAAACTTCAACACTCCTGCATGTGCTGGGAGCTTACTTCTGCTTCTGTCTTCCTCTTTGTTTCTGGTGGCTTGGTCCATTTTTTCTCATTTAGTGACAGGGGCCATGGCTGCCCTTTCTGTTGAATGAAGCTGACTCTGACAGGCTTGATTGTTGGCATGGAAAGCCATGGTGGTGGAAACCAGCTTTGTAAAGGTATTCCCCATGCTCTGATTCAGCAGGCATCTCCTCCTGAATCTGTACTATGGTACATGTGTCCCAGTTTGATGAATGAGCGAAAGGAAGTGAGCAGTAAGATGCCTCCTTTCACAGAGTTGGACACCTGCACCTAGGGCAGGAGCCATGCAGGGAAAGGGAGGCAGCTAAGGAAAGCACTAAATAACTGGGCATGGGAGCTGTTTCCCTTTCCATCCCCAACATAAGCAGATAAACTTGTGATCAGCCACTCAAGTTTTGTGACCTGCTCTTCCTACATGCAAACATTGCAGTGATGACAGGAAAGCAGTAGATGTTTAAATAAAAGACTACCCCTACTCAGTGCCTGTGCTACTGTGGGTATTGCTGGGAATAAAAAGGTGCAGTCTGACATATAGATTATAATAATCTATCAGTTTTAACTCATCCTGCCTTTCTCCAGCCTACCCAAACCACTTGGTAATTTGAGTCAGAGCACAACAGTGTTTGCTGGGGGAGTATCCCAATGCCTCTCCTGAACCGAGTGCATTTTAGAAAGGTCACAGCAGTGCACTTATTGGACTTACTGGTGAACTAAAATTAAACAGCAATGAGGATGTCTGCTGGTGTGAATTTCAAATCTAAGTGAATGCCTTCTTTCTCAAGTTTTCATACCTTTAAGCCCGATTTTATTCTTGTTATTCTCCATGCAACAAGAAAATGGAACATGGGAGACAGAGATGGGAGCAGGCTACAGGTGTCCTGTGGTGCTGCTGCTGTTGAGCTGTTTTAAGTTTTACAGTGTCAGCTCACAGAAGGACATGTCACTGCTATGTGCTTACATGAGCCAACACACTCCCCTAGACTAGTATTAACATTTGTCTTCATCACTTACCCATTTAGCAATTGGACATCCTTGAGAACTTTTGCCTTCTTTCCCAGTGTAGACAACTCTCTCAATCCTTATAGCTTTACCCTTCTGACCAAATCTTAAACAGAGAAAAATATGTACAGTAAGCAGAGTCAACTGGTCCTGTGTGAACACTGAAAAGATGGGGCACATTTGCCAGTCTTATCTTAAAAAATAAACAGTGTGAGTTACAGGGAGCAGTGTGCAGTGTGGTTTATCTTGCTGATTTTATTACAGTTGGTGCACTGAAATGTTCAGAGAGGCAAATACCTTGAATACATCACAGATGAGCAAAAACTTATCCATATGGCATAATATCCCCAAATATTTTAACTGTTTCAATAGAGAATTTTGTTACAGATGACTTTTTCAAAAGTAGACTTGAAGTCTCTCTATTTTGGGAAGGAATTCTACATTTTTCTTTATTTTCTGCGTTGAAGTTGTTGCTCTGAATTGTATACAACTAAGTTGTCATGGACCAGCTGGAACACAGTAGTCAATCTATTCATTTGCTGTGCTTGTTTCTGGCTTAGCTGCAGTGTGTATCAGTTAAGTCATGATTAATTTGCACCATATCTAGTTCTTTTACTTTATCATCTGTTCATAAATCGTTACTTCTTTACTTCTGCCTGAGTTCTGTACTGAATGAGGATTGCAAAGTGCCCTCAAATGATGCTGTTTCTGTGTGTCTTTTTTGCACCCCAGGTGGGCAAGCCTGGCTCTTGCATTTAATCAAGATGATTATGCCATCAAGACAGAATGTAGCCCCACATGCAAGCAGTGCTGCTACCCAGACCAAATGGGATCCACTTTCCAAGTCCTCTGATGGATCAGGTAGAAATATGCAGCAAATGCTAAGTGAAGCAAATCTTGACTCAATTAAAAGCACCAGACCCATTAAGCCATTTCCAGGCAGGTTCTCTGGCCAGGCCCCTTCCTGGGCTGCTGCAGCTTGGGGATGCCCACTTCTGAGCCCTGCAGAGCACGAGGTTGAAACCTGTCTGTGCATTTAGGAACCTCAGTGTTTACAACCTTACAGATCCATCTCCCATGTTGACCTGGCTGCAATTTGGGAACTGGGCAAACTGCACTTTCATCACCATTTCTTGAGTTGTGCCACTCTCACTGGCATTACCTTTTTCTGGTGTAGTTTTGCAGGGGGTGGGAGTGGGGGGGCCGTTTGTCTTTTAAGAAATAATCAAGTATGATGACTAAATTACAGTCTCCTTGATCTTTGCCTGTTACTAATAGAGCAATCGAGACAGTTCGTTCCTGTTAAGCAGCCTTTTAATGATGCCTTGAGACCTTTTGACCTTAGTGATTTATTTAAGAGCAAATATTCGTATTTAAACTTCTGTCCTGTAAAGGAAATGAAGAATGCTTATTTTCAGTTGTCATCTCATTGTGGAATTTCAGTGTCACAGGAAATTATACAAATAAAATCAAGTTGTACTACACATGCTCTGCAGGCAACTGTTAGGTCACTTTTTCCTTCTTGGGCTTGGACCTTAGGTGACATTTTTTTTCTTTAACCATATTAAAAAATATTTTAACATCTTAACATTTTTATCAGTTTGCTGATCTGGATTGCAGGACAACTGTGTGGATATTGCTAGAGAAATAAGTTGCACATCACACATTAGAAATTAAATGGATTTTGTCTCAAATCTTTTCAACTGTCACAAAGGAATTTATGCCTGATGTTTGTGATGCTTGCACTCAGGCCAAAGCTGACTTGCTTTAAAACTGAAGCAAAACTTCACTGAGCATGAAGTAGGGATTGGGAGAAGGAAGAAGTAAAATGTCTGTAACCACCATGTGTGGTAGTTTTCTGCAAGAAATTTGTTCTGGTATAGCTAAAGTAATAACAGCAGCTCTAAATCCAAATCCAGGTTGGTTTGGCAAGGCTAACACCTTAAAAGCCAATCCATATTCATGGGAAGCCAGTTTAGGAGTGCTTCAGTTATGGTTAGTGTCACCAACTACACACATGTGGCTTGAGAGTATCTTTACAGTTAAATGTTTGGTTTTTTTTTAAACTTAGGGACACAGAATTATCTAATGAGAAAAAGTTCTGGAGTTCTTCAGTCAGAGAATCACACAGTTCATACCATATGAACAGCTGAAAACTAGCCATTGTTCAAGTAGCTGCTGCTATACTCTGCTGAACCTGGCTGAGTAGATGCCTGTTATCTATAATCTCTCAGGATTTCCTTCTGCCAACATGAAATAAAATTAAACACAGAAAAAAAAAAAGAGATAAAGATAAAAAGAAAGAAAATAAAAGAAAAAGGTGAGGTCAATATTAAGGATGAAAAATTACATTCCAAAGTAATGAAAAATGTTTCATCTCTAATAATTGACATCATGACATGAATAACTTTCCTCTTTTGCTTATTATTTGTGACTACTGAAGAATTAACCAGTCCCAGAGCATGGGAAATAACTTTCAAGAAGCTTCTCAGGAGGGTCAGTGTTCATTCCCCCTCCACAGGAAGAAGCTGATTTTTGCAGCTTACGTTCATTCAAGCTGCTCACAAAGCTGAAAACAAGTATGGGGCAAGCACTGCACAGGAGTCACAGTGAAGAAGGTGCTAAGAAAGAGAAAGGCCCTGGAGGTAATCTGAAGGGTTTAATATCCCCTAAGTGGTTGTGCAGAGATGAGCACAAGCTAACAGACCTTGCCAAGAAACAGTGCTCCTTAGCTCAGGCACAGCACTGCAATAATGCCGATTTACTTTTGGTTCTGCTAAGTGGAGCTTCTTTGCAGTTCTGGAGCCCGGATTTCCCCATCTCTCTCTGACTTACTGGGGGGCGTTTTGTTTGCTTATTTGTTCGGAGGGGAACTGAATTCCCAGATACCTCTCAAAATCTGACTAATAGTGTCTGTGCAAGCAAAAAGCTACAAGTAAGGCAGAATTCACAGTGCAGAAGTCACTTTTGTGAGAGTTCTTAATTTAAAAGCCTTTGAAAGACTGGTGGCTTTTGTGCTTACACGTATTTTTAAACAGCACAGATCATGTATCCATTCTGTGCTGCTCAAAATTCCTGGTTTGGGTGGCTTAGATGTAATAAATGTATCATGGGATGCAACACAATACAGGGATTGTCCACAGTTAAGATAAGGCTGGGTTTGTGCAGTGATCTGAGGAAAAGAAATGTTTTTTCCCCAAAACTACTCATCAGTTCTTGAGCTGAAATCCTATCCAACAACTCTGTAGTGCTCCTCTGGATGTGACCAAGTTAGATTTAGCTCTTTAGGGTTAGTAATTTGGCAGGGGAGAGCTAATTTTGGAGTTTGGTATTCTGCTCTTCATCTTCCTTCCACCTTGGCATTCTCCTACCCAGAGGGAATGCCAGGTCCATGCCTGCTTTTGCAGGCACTGCCAACCATCTTGCTTGGCAGGCTGGTGAATACTTGTTCCTGCTTGGGTTTGCTGGCATCTGTCTCAAAGTGCACAGCCTGTGCCAGCCAGCAGACTATTAGCCCTGTCAAATATTGTGACTCTCTGGTGAATAGCACAGTGCGTAGTGTTGGCAACCCTGGAGTAGCTAAGCCTACAAGTAATTACTTGATTTGCAATTGTTTATTTCTTTATGTGCAAAAGCTGGAAAAATTCTGATATCCACAAAAGGATAAATGTTAATTTGCCCTGTGCCTTTGCACTAATTACCTTTCTTCCATGATTTCTCTAATAGCTGCCACATTAGGACCGGCTCCTAGATGGGTATAGAAAGGACCTTCATCTTTTTCAATAATTTGCTCTGTTTAAAACAAAACAAAGGTTATTACTTTGAAGCTTGATTCTGTAATGCAAAAAAGTCACATTGCAAAGCTTACATCTAGCTTGTTAGAACACTGCTGTACAGGTCTGGGGTCAGAGTTTTCAACCACTTACGTCTAAAGCCCATGCAATTTGTACAAAGCATGCAAAGCACGTGGCTAATCCTGCAAACAGGCTGTGTGCCTCTTGCTGGCACAGTTTTTTCGCATCTTGGGCTCTACACTGAAATTCAAAAGTCATTTTCCTGTTATCATCATACAGCTGTTTCTCCTTCTCCCACTTCCTCCTCTCCCAGTGTCTAGGAAGGAGGATAAATAGAATAACAATTTAAAATACTGATGTTAGTGAGCTGTACAGTACTTGGTTTTCAGCAGACGTGTAACAGAATAGAAACCTACAGCTTGAGAAAGTGGCCAGTTAAGGTTACATGGAGAATTTCTGTCACCCACAGACTCTGTGAAATGATAAAAAAGGTAACTTTGCTGAAAGAAATCCTGAACAAGGCTTAGACAAAATGCTTGTATGCTAAGAATGTGGCCTGTGTTTTCTGTGTGTAGGTAGGACCATGTCGGCATTCACAACATATGCCACATACTTGGTTTGGTATCAGGAGGCAAGCTCCAGCAGTGAGAAAGAAATGGTCAGGCTCTGCTCGGGTTTAGGAACAAGAAGTGGAGCTGTACAGACTTGGTTGAGGGCTGACTTTATGCCATGCTAACTCCAAGGGCTGGACAAAATGATGTAGAGCCTTGGGAAGCATGCTGAGGACACACTGTAAACCTGAACATGTAAACGGGGGAATGGCTCAGTTTAATCTTTCTAAGAACAACTATTGGCAGGAGAGAGCAATAAGCCCTATGAATTACGCTGCAGCAGTGGGGAACTTAAAGAGGATGGGAACTAAGTTTTGTGTAGGCTTTATTTCATAGAGGGTCTGCTAAGACTGAAGAATTAATATGCAAGTGGAAAATAAGCCCTTTTGCTTAGTTAGTGGTTTCAGTACTGGCTGAAAAAACAGTGAGAATAATGACATGATTGCCAGAAACACTTGTGCCAACCACATTGGAGAAACAGTCTGAAGAAAAAAATAACTTCAGTGCTTGAAAAAAAAAATCTCTAAATTGTGCAGGTTCTTTATTATAAAACAACAAGGAACAGCAAGGAACTGGCTTCCAGTTTTCTTTCTATGAGCTTTGGAAATCCACTACCTCCTCTTTTTGTTCCCACGTATCATCTCTGAGACATGTCCCAAGTGTTTGAAAAGGCAAAAAGATCCATTTTGCAGTTTTGGAGGAGTATTGGTTCAACTTTCCTCTTTTATAGTTGGTATGAAATCCCACTAAGTGAAACTGTAACAAGGATATATATTTTTTCCATTTTTAGTGCTGAACCTTTTATCTCAGCCTAAGTACTTTTTCCAGTAGAGCCCGAAAGTACCTTTTAGACCTGGCTATGTGCAGTGTCAGTGCTGTATGGAAGCTGGGGCTATGGGCCATGTGTGTCACTCTGCTTTGCTTCCCTCTGCTCTATTCTTCTCTTTCGGAGTTTGTGTATAGCATGAAGAAATAACGAGGGTCCCCCTTGTTGCTTTTTTGGTGCTGCTTCAGTAGCTTCTCCAGGAAAATGCTGATCTGTTTTATCCTTGCAGGAGACAAGTGTGTGAAAGGGAGGATAAACTCTTGCAACAAGTGAGGAATAATCTGTTGTCCTTTCTTTGCTTAGGCTTTACTCAGGGAAACTTCAGCAATTTCACTATTAAAGCAAAGAACAGAGTAAGGATCTCAGGTTTTAGACCCAGGACTGTATCTGACCTTGATGAATACATTAGCTTATGAAGTTATGACCTACTTTTTATCAGTGTGTTGTCATTACATGTCTGCTGCTCAAGGAGAATGAATGTGAGGGGATGCATTACTGGCCATAAACATTCTGACTGAAAAAGCAACTAGGTAATTGCTTTATAAAATATTGAGAAAGGGCCCCTGTGCAGGGTTGGCTCAGTGTATAAAATCACAATTTTAAGCCTTTACTAATTAATGATCCAAACAATAAAACCAACCAACCAACCAAATCCAGAACATCTTCCAACAAAAAGATCCAACTAACCCCTGATCCTAACTGGAAGGCTCATTTCCTTCCTGTGAAAATTTTAGCATGTCTCAGCACTTACCAACACAGCTGCAAGATGGGAAATCATACTGGGTTTTGGCAGGTGTGTCCAATAAATTTTTTACAGGAGTATCCAATAACTTGGAAGGTGAGTCTAAAATTATTGAGAACAGTTCCAGCTGTTCTTTTGGTTGGGGTTTTCTCAGCAGATGAGTTTGCTTGTTGATCTAAGATTGGGGTCTGAGTGTCAAAGTCTGCAGCACTGGTGTTTCTGGATAGGATGGTAATAGGGCCTGCTGTTTCAACCTTCACATGTTTGGGTGACTTGAGAGTAAAAGTCTTGTGATCAAACAGTGATTTGACCTGTATTTGTTTTAGCTGCTGTTCCATTGTCTCGATGATGCTCTTTTGTTGCATGTTCTCACAGCCAAAGTGCTGATTCTCTTGTTTAATTGTTTTTTTCCACATTTTGTTTTCCAGCTGTCCAGCCGACGGACGCATGCAGACATTAGATTTTG
Organism: Picus viridis; assembly: GCA_033816785.1. Taxonomy (NCBI): domain Eukaryota; kingdom Metazoa; phylum Chordata; class Aves; order Piciformes; family Picidae; genus Picus; species Picus viridis. The sequence goes on along the minus strand of CM066582.1, from coordinate 8,143,782 downwards.
TGCCAGCCTCGATTTTGATAGGCTTGCGTGCTGCACTGGGACCAGTCTCGGGTTTGGGTTGCTGGTATGCTTGTTGCTCCTGTTTTTGCAGAAGATGCCACCTCAGAGCAGCATGCTTTTGAAAATCCTTAGTGGTTTGGGACTGCGAATGACAGCCTCGCTGCTCTTGGGAGTGTGGGACAGTTTGCTGGCTGTGTGGTAAGTACCGCTGAGGAATCTGCGTAGCTTGTTGACTTGGGAGATCTTGGTTCAGGCTACCACCGTAGCATTGTGTTTGCTGGAGTGGTGGTAGCTGCATAACTGAAGGTTGTTGTGTCTGTTGCTCTTGTTCTTGAAAACAGTGATTCACATCTTGCTTTGCAGTCAAGTTATTGGGAAAATACTGCACGTGCTGCAAGTCCCGCATTTTGTTGGCTCTGAAGCATTCAACATTTGTGGTGTTTTCTTTCTTCTCAGGAACCAAGTGCATGTTGTTTGGGCAGGGATGCTGCAGACTAGAGTTTCCTTTCTGAGTGTAAAGGGGAGCTTTGTTGTTCATGCTCTGTACCTGCTCCAGGCTTAGCTGAGGGTTATGCAGTGGGAATGCAGCTGATTTCATGTACTTATTCCCAGGCTGAAAACATTCATCTGCTTTAAGTTGATTGAAGGATGTCCTGTCTAGCAGCTGCTCAGCATTGCTTTGGGAGTGGGAAATGGTTTGGGGCAGGTCTTTACTTTTCATTTGCAGAGCCTGTTGCTGGTTTGGGGTTAACTGAGGAGCACAAGGCAGTTGCACCTGCTGTGCTTGGTTTTGAAGCATCTGTTGCAAAATGTGTGAATGCAAGAATGGTTCTTTTTCCCTTGATTGGGGATTCAGGTGCTGCTGTTTCAGTGGGGCCCTTAAAGGCTCTTCGGCTGGTTGCTCTGGTCTTTGCTGGAAATGGAGCTGCTGGACTTGGGACTTGAGCAGAGAATCCACCTTCGTGAGCTGTGGCTGCGTTGAGTGTTTCTGGAATGGCAGCTGCTGGTCAGCTGTGGGACGCGGCTGTGGCTGTGAGTTTTCGCTTTTGTATGGGGGAGGAATTTGTTCCTGTTGCATTATCTTCTGGCTCGGGGGCTGTCCTGAAGGCCCCTTTAATGCATCAGGGCTTCCAGCATACTGCTTTGTATAGGTTGTTTCAGCTGTGTGTGCCTGGAACTGAAGAATTGATCGTAAATACGCTTCGCTGGGCTTTTGGGGAGGTTCTCCCTGACGAAACTGGGTGGAAACCAGTTCTATCCAGGCTGGCTTTGAATAATGTTGAGCCTGTTGCACAGGCTCTTTCACTTGGTCCTTCTCTTTGTCAGGAGGAATCTCAGGTTCTCTGTGTCCTGGGAAGTGCTGATAGTGTTGCTGTAAGTCACCCTCACTTCCACGCCCTTGCAGGTTCTGGAGGGGAGGCTCTGGCACCGGTGTAATTTCTTCTGGGAGCTGCTGAATTGAGGCGGCCACAGCAGCTTGTGGGGGGCTTTCATTGACATCTTCTTGTGACGTTTGTGCCTGCTGTGGAAGTCTCTGCTGAGGGTGAGGTTGGTGGTGGCTGAGGCTGGGACTTCCTGACGTTGGTCCTTGCTGTCCTTCGTTCTTTATCTCCCCAGGAAGAGTTTCATCACATCTGTTGTCATAGGAACGGTGTCCTTCTAGCACCACAACAGATGGTGCAGTATTCATGTCCGGAGCAGGAGGAGTGGAGGAATCTTTGTGAAACATTGAGTTGTGTGTAAAGTAAGCACCATTTTTTTCTGCTTGCTCAGAAAACCTTTCCAGAGTGGTGCTCTGAGCTTGCAGGTTACTGCTGGAACTTAGAGAGAGGTCATGGTTGGGAACCTGCCCTATGCTTCCACAAACAGTACTATTTCCTATGGGTAATTGGTGTGGATCATAGCTTGGAATATGTTGCTGTAGCTGTAGTTCTGGTTTCTGAAGTGAACAGCTACCTAGCAATACAGGTGGTTTACTGGAGTCTTCTGTGTTGTAGACCTCAGTAACCACTACAGCTGGCACTTGAGGCAGCTCAGAGTTTGAGGTCTGTGGAGAAGTGATCTGCCCTGAGGTATGGGATGAATGTGTTGTCTTGTAAGACAACTCATTAGTAGCCTGACTGGTAATGGCATTGATATGAGATGTATTCTTCTGCATTGCTATGGAAACATGTTCTGGATAATATTGAGACAGTGTTTTCTCCAGGAGTTCACCATGCATGCTTTCCATGGAAGAGGCAGAAACTGTAGCACCATTAGGCATTGGCACTGCCTTGTTCTTAAGTAGTAAGACAATGTCCCTATTGTGGCAATGAATGTTTTCCTGCTCCTGTTCATCCTGAATCAGGACATCATGAGGGTTTTCTGAACCACCACTGTTGTATCTTGTAGACTGTATCAAATCTGAAGCTTCATTTTCTTGTCCTGCCAAAATCTCAGATTTCCTTTCACTATAACAATTGGAGATGCTTGGTTTTTCTTTATTGTCTTCTGGCTCAGCTTTCTCTCCATTTACCTCTTGTTTCACTTTCTTGCTCTCATGAAGTCCGTACAGAGAGGGCTCACTAAAGGTGCGTTTTATCCCACCATTTTGCAGGTATTTGGAGTACACTTTCTTTTCTTGTAAAAGGTCGGGACTAACACGGTTGTTTGGGCTTCCCTTCAGGTGGGGCACTCCATAGTTGCTTTTAATGAATAGCTGCTTGTGGTCTCCATTTACTTCAACTTCGGGCCTCTCTGTTGCTGGACTTCCATTCTGTAGCTTCACCGCAGATAGCTCTGCTTGGCAAATGTGAGAAGACTGTGGTATTAGAAATGGACTCAATCTATTGCCATCAACATGGTTGGTTCTGTCCTGTTCCATCTGGCCTGCTCCGGGGCCATCCACAAGGCTACCCTCTGAACAGATCTGAAAGAGAAAAGAAATGGGAGAGGATCTAAGTCAAGTTCAGTTTCCATAAATGGACACAAATTACTGGTAATTCCTGCAGCATTCAAGCACCCATTGTCCTGAGCAGCTTTCACGCACAACATGAGGGGAGCAAACACATCTGGGGGTATTTCACTGTCCTGTCACATTTTGCAGCCCTGTGTCTCCCTTTCTTTCTTTCTTCCTTTCTTCAAGAAGAAATTCTTGAAGATTTCTTCTTCCAGAGAGTGAAAATACGGAGTGACTCTTTCCCCCATTTAAAACATAGGCAGCATTTCTCCTAATGGTGTAAAAAATATTCTCTGCTTCTGAATGATTTGCACGGACGACTCTGTCATCGCTTTGTCTCCTTGCTAAGGCAGAAAGTCATGCCGAAACCATGGTTCCCAGACTTGGTGCTAATCCTGTTACTTGATTAAGTGTGCCAAACCCCTTTGTGTGACTCGAAGGATTATTGCCTCCAAGCTTGCCAATTAGAAGGGAAAACCTCCTTTTCTCTGTCTTCAGCTGTCTGACAAGATCTTTTAAGCTGGCATTCCTAAAGACCATGCAAGTGGCATGGTACATGTGAGACATGTGTGCTGTCCTTAGGAACTCCTACAGTTCATCAACATCTTGGTAATGTTAACAGACACAAATACAGAGATTTTGGAAAGGTCTGATGTGGTATTTTTTCAGGTATTAATATCCATTCAATTTTGCATATAGACATCAAGCATGGCTTAAGCTATCCATTTGGGGTTTGAACTGAGCCTCTCGGCTGTGGAGCTAGGTTGGTTTTTGTCTTTCCTTCTTTGTTTGCATGTAAAATCCCATTTTCTTATGCACTCTTTATATTTTCCTTATAAAATTGAGTTTTTCATTGGATAAAAGTACTGACAATGTGCAGTGAACAAATTCCATACAATGACAAGCTAATCCTGTTCACATGGATCTTCCCAGGATTCACAGTTCCAGTTCACATAGATAATGCCCTTGTTTGACTTTGCTTGTAATTTATTCTTTGTTGGCTTTATGGTTCTCAAGCAATCACTAATGACAGAGGACAGACTGACAGAGGGTCCTAAAGATGTGAGATTGCACAGGGAAAATTTGGATCGTGCATATCTTTGTCCTGAAGCTTTTATTTTTGGTTTGCATGAAGGGGAATCTGAAAGGTTCTCCTTTACCAGGTTATCCCTGGTTGAACTACATGCAGCTGGTATTGCACTGCTTGGGAAGGAGTGCTGTAGTGAGAAATTTATCCTGTCATGGTTGTTCATCTTATGCATTTATCCTACACTATATTTTTGTCTGTTTGCTTGGGGGTGATATGATTCTAAAATACTTTTAAAAGTAGTATTATTTCATGAGATTCATTCCATTCAGCAGAATCCTCTCTGCTTTGCAGCTCTGATTTCAGTATCAGGGCAATTCAAACGTTACATCTTGACTCGCAAGCATCTGTATGATGACTTGCGCCTACTTCCTCCTTATCCCAAACCTGCGTTTAGATTTACTTCTGACCTCCTGAAGTTTTTTTCTTTTCTTTCTGTACTCAACTTATGTTTTGTATGACAGTAGTGGAGAAGTTTTCTCTGCAAGTAACAGTACTTAAAATTTAAAAAAAAAAAAAAAAAAGAGTTTTTGAAGGGAAAGGTAAGAACAGGGAGACGGAAAAGAATGTTTGTCCATCTAGCTTATTTTCTTGACAAGGTAACATAGGCTTCTTCCCTTCTAGGTATATTTCAGTGTATTTCCCAACCTAGCTTTGAATGAAGTGCCACAAGACATGATCCTGTGCAGCTTTCCCAGGAGATGATACTCCCCACTTAACAGAAAGCCTCATGAAAAGGATTCCTCTGATGTGTCATTCTAGGCCTGGCAGCAGAATGATGCTCCCAGAGTGTCTCAAAAAGAAAATGTCAGCCTAATTTGGAAACCATTCTTTGCCTTCACACCTTTCATACCTAGAAACTGCAGCCGAACCACAACTCAGACGTATGTAGGCTGCTGTATTTTGCCAAGTATGAGCTGAAATAAAAGGCACCATGGTAATTAACACTGTGCTGTTGAGCTGCTTCTAACATATTTACTTCTTTATAAAAAAGTTTTAGTCTGTGTGACTGAATTGTGAGAAACTTCCTCTGGCTCTCAAAATTCTGCCTTGCTGCTTGTATTCCGGTGTACTGTGTGGGTTGCAACTAAATTCCTTCACAGACTTCTCAGACAATCTTCCTTCTCAACTCCTTAAACACCTTTTTGTTTAGAAGTGGGGGCTGCCCAACTTCTCTAAACTTGGCTTGCAAACCCCTCAAAGGAGCACATATGCACCTCAGAAAAGAGTCTTCAGTTCACGCTGTCCTTGAAACCCACAAGGTTACTTTGCTGTGACACAGATGATAACCTGTAATAATTTGTGGTACTCTTAAAGACCTCGTAAGTCAGCTGGCTCCCCCAAATTCTGATCACATCCAGTGTAAAAGACATGGGTGTTAGACACTGCAGAGGACACAGGAATCACGTGGTTCTTTCAAATATTGTTAACTCAACTAAAAGTGACAGACTTGCTTTTTTAGGAAATGCATCCAGAATTGTGGTGACTTTGTTTTATACTTCTGTCTACAGTCAGTTATTCACAACCCTTGAGTCACACTTGAGTACAAATCATGCTAAAGCAGCTACAAATCACGGCAATTATTTGTAATTTAAATCTGGCAAAAGAGAAATGGCAGAGATACCTTTATTACTGGTTTGAACTGGACACTAGGAAGACACACTCGATGCTAGTACTAAGCAGACCATACCTTTCAAAGCCTCTGTGCTCTTTACAATTGCTGTGGGGTGAACTGTCTGCCTCTTGAAGTAAATCTACTTCTCCCTAAGCATAACACTTAGCCTTTCTTCTTGTTCCCATAACTGTATTTTATCCAGACCATTTAGAAAGCTCTGCATATTTTTCTTCAGCTATACCTCATTAGAAATTCAAGTCACATCAGCAGCATCTGTGAAACAATTACTGCATCTAGAACTGACTCTGCAGTCTAATCCATCATAATTATGACTGGCCTCTTTGAAGATGCCATGATGCGTGACTCAAATATAGCACATTACTGTGCAAATGGATCAGCAGCTCATCCCGCCAATATGCGTTCCAGTTGTAATTCTGCCCGCCGCTGCCTGGCTCTGTCAGAACCAAGCAATGCATCTACACTTATTTCTTGCCACATGTGGAGCACAAATTGGAAACCAGGTACTGGGAGAGTGTTTGAGAATTTTTTTGTTTGGTTGGTTTATGGGCAAGTTTGGCCTGTTCCTGCCACCTCTATCAATACGAGAATACTGACAGACTGTGGAAGGTGGTGCTGGAGCATAACAAACATTCCTGCAGTAACAGGAGCACTCTGTTATGTCATTTTCTTTACTTTTAGCCAGCTCTAAAGGTTCCTGCTTCATTTTATCTAGCACCTGTATCTGGGGAGTTTGTGCACACAAAGCTGGTCAGATGAATGAATAGACAAACACACCTACCGCAGGGGAGTACAATGTTTGGCAGTGCTAGGTAAGAGTCCCAATTAAAAAAATAGGTGGGAGGATGCTGTGTCAGAATACTCCTGGCCCTAAAAGGTGAGATCTCAGATGAGTTGTTTCCCCTTCTAGGGTTAGCTGGGATAGAAATACATATCCTCAGAGTTTTTCTCCCAAGCAGAAATATACCTCTGCAGATCATGACCTCAGCTGACTTGTGCTGGAACCATTATCAGGATGAGATACACTGGAGCTTGTCAATGGCTTGCTAGGTTGTTCCTGGACTGCTGCCACAGCCTTCATCCTACTGGCACCCTTCTGCCACTGCCACATGATACAAAGGTCTAAACTGCTCCCAGACAAGAAACCCTCACAACAGCTTCTAGAGAGGAGGTGAATTTATTTCTATGTCTTGACAAGCTCCAATTCGTTAAACTGTACTTTCTGCTCACACTCTCCTGCTCCTATCACCTGGGTGCAGTAGTTGGCTTCTGGCTTAATTTGGTGTGTATTATGATTTGTGGTCATGCAACTGCTTCTCTCCTCTGAAGCTCATGCTGCTGGCAAGGAGGTCTAAATCCTGAAATGCCAACAAGTGAAAAAGATCCTAAAATGAAGGCATTTTCCCCCTGTATTTCAAGAATTAATGACAACTCAAGAAAAGGGATGAGCAGAGCTATCCCTAAGTAAGGGTTAGTCCTAATCAGGGGCACTCACACATGGCATCTTCTGATTAACTGTGTCAAAGTTTTATCTTGTTAAACATTGGAACAAGTCATGTGAGCAGTTACAATGATGCTCAACACCATGATCTATAGCCATGTGCTTATCGTGGGATGTCATTTTTCTCTGGCCCAAGTACCAGTTGCTTCTGCTGTGCCTTGGGTTAACACCTGGAAGCAAGCTGCAAATGTCACTGGAAGAGAAAAGATGTGCAGGAATTCAGATGGCTAATGGGTGGTGAAACACATCAAAACTCCTTATTAGTGAGCCATTTCCATGACTGCTGGGATAAAATGTTGCACACATGAACACTGTAGTGTAGTTTTAGGGTTTCCTATATGTTTCACACATAAGGTGCACTGTTATTATACACTGAGAAACAAAGCACATGGAAACTAATAGGAGAGGCAACACCAACACTATGCCTGCCCAGACTCATCCCTGGAGGTTTTAAAGGCCAGGCTGGATGTGGCTCTGGGCAACCTGATCTAGTGTGAGGGGTCCCTGCCCATGGCAGGATGGTTGGAACTAGATCATCCTTGAGGTCCCTTCCAACCCTAACAATTCTGATTCTGGGAGGTTTTGCCATTTGCAGAACAGCTTCTTCCCAAGCCATGGCTGCTGCTAGTTTGTAATAAATACAATAGCATCAGAAACCAAACCCTGTGTGGGCTTGTTGTTTAAATATGGGTTTAATGTGCTTTTCTGAAGCCACCACACTTATGAGAGAATCATAACCCTGGTCCAAAGCAGATTCAAAAGAGAGACTGCATTCATGCCTAAGGTGAATGGAGGCTCTAAACCCCACAAGATGCCCTAAGGCATACTCTGCTCCCTACCAGCATCTCTGCTGCCCTGCTGCAAGTGTGGTGGCTGTGGAAAACACAGTGAAACTTCAGTGCAGATGGCCCCAGAAGGACAAGGACACTTTGTTGCTAGCTGGGTTCTATCTATGGCTTACAATGGGGTCCTTTTGCACTGCATTCAGCTGTCTCTTCATATGGATGGTGTATTTATTCAGCACACTAGCAATGCTTTGGAAAAAAATCACCTAACAGTGCTGAGCCATCTCTGTCCCTTGATGTTTTTAAGTTAAGGCTATATTTCTTTCTAAAATATGTCTATTGCTCTCTCATGGTAGCTTTAAATAGCAGTTAAGGGGTTAATGTAGAAAGTACTGGATGAGACTCTGTGGCGGTATTCTGCAGGAGGTCATATTACATGAACAAAATTGTCTTATGGCATTTAGATGTACAAATAATCTGCATCAAACAAAACGTGGGATGGCTACAATTTGTTACCTGATTTATTGCTAATTTGTCCTTAATTTACAGGGGGAAAAAGTGACTAGTGAATATAGATATAAGCAGACATAAGGGAATGAAGAGCATGGGATTTGTGAAATATGAGGATTAATAATTCATTAAATCTTATCTGAGCCAGAAGCCTCATAATTCATGCAATTAAAAATCAACTAGTGCTAGCCTCCCATCCATTTATTGACACCAGTCCTTGCATTTCAGTGACACAATGATGTAATTGCAAAAGCCTTTGAATCAGTTTGATTTTTGACCTTAATGTGGAGGCCAAGAGAGTAAAGCTAAACTGGTCTGCACAGTGATTTCCCCTCACTACATTATATAACCATCAACAAGAGTGGATCCTGCATAATATCTACACAGACATGCAAAATTGCACTATTTTAACAATTGCATAAAATCAAGGAGAGTGCAAATTAAATGCCTCTACAATATGGGTCGCAAAAAACAATTATGTGAAGGAAATGAATTCAGGAATATAAAATGCAAGTAAATAGGAATGATAATGTCACATCACACAGCTCTCCAGTTCCTATTTTTGTTGTGATCTGTGTCCTATACAACCTTTGCACCTGACTGTATCATGTAGCACTTCCACCAGAAGAGCACAACTCTTCAATTTGCTTGCTATCTCACCATAGTGTGACAAGATTAGAAATGCTTCCCAAAAGGTCAGACTTTAGAACCAAGTTGGATTTAAGAGACAAAAGGACTTTTCTGCTGCCATAACCAGAAGATTAAAGATGAGTCTGGCACCTATGCTTGTTCTTGCTGCTGTCTGTGATTTAGATTTAGGGTATGGTGGATCCAGGTGGCTTATAGTGGGCAGGCCATCACACAGAGATATATTACTTCCCAGGTTGGCCTGTTTGACATTAGCTTGGCTGTTTGTCTGTATCCTTCAAGAACCAGTACTGCCCAACTTCTTGAGCACCTCCTTTACTTTTACACATCTTTCACAAATGCAGGGAAGCTGAACTAAAACACTCTTTCACCTTTGCTGGTTTTGGGAGTCATTAAGGTCGATGATTCTGACAGGAAGGCTGTGGGGGATGTCAGTGCCAGTCTTAAACACTGGGTATACTTATATCAGTGTGTGCCGAGCGAGATGATTTTGTGCACGGGTATCATGAGAAACTTTTTGTGTGCCTGTGAAGTTTGGGCCAACAAAATTGTTTCAGATCGTGACCCACACAGGGCATTGTTGAGGTAATTCACCAGTGCCAGTAGATTAAACATTGAGAAACATGCTGGGGTAGGAAAACAGAACCAAATCTCTTTCATGGACTCAGACAGTTCTCATGCTAGGTTAGGTGTGTTGAACAAAGGCTGGCAAGGTAGGGTGGGCGCTGCTATCAGATGTACAGCTGATGCTCAGGCCTGGTTTTCATTTCTGGACAAATGCTAATATCTGAGGGATAAATTTCCTCTCAGTTACATCATGTGTCAAATGGTAACAGTGATACTGGCTGCTGATTAAAATCAGCTATCCCAGAGCTCCTGCTGCTCCAACCCAGCTCTCTGGTGCAGCATGCCTTTGTGAGCATGCCAGGATAAGCAAGTGTTGGTGGCTGAACCCTTCTTCAAGACACACTTGATATTATCAACCTGCCATTTAGGGAAGGTTACCAAGAGGTCAGTGTCATCATTATCTTCCAGTTTCTGTGATCTTTGTCCATTTGGCTTCAGACCTGGATCTAGTAGGGATTTCTCGGGTTGATGACTTCCTGACATCCGTCGAAGGTCGGTTATCCATTATGATTTCATCACAGATGTTGGCAGAATTAAGTAATTCTCTATTGAGTAGTACATCCTCCTTGAGAACTAGAAGCAGTGGAAGAGATTCTCTTGGCTCTGTTCACCCTGTACTATAAGGAAGAAAGGGAGGACCCAACGGAAAAAACACTGGCAAGCCAAAGATTTCAGAGTTTCATCACGTTGGGACAGTAACATTAGAAAATAGGAACAAAAAAGTCTTGTTTGGCATGTGGGTGGAAGGACTGATCAAGGAGAGTAAAACACTGTGGGTTGCAGTGTCCTCAGGAAACCTATTTACACAACTCTGTTTTTCATTATCCCTTGAACTTCAAATAGGAAATCCTGTTGGTCTCCTAGTTCTGATGAAAGCAGAATTTTGGATGAAATGCCATTTTCTTAAATTTCTTCTCCAGAAGTTGAAAGTGAAGGTCATACGAAGAGGAGAGTTGGGGCAATGCAGAGACCAAGGCTCTTGGTTCTGAGGATTACTCTGACTGTTGCTCCTGCATGTTCATATGGTACAGTACAGCTTTCAGCCCCTGCACTGGCCTCACTGTGGTAGCATTTACATCCCTATACACTTTTCTCCTCTGATTTTCTCCTGCTTCTGCCACACCAGGGTTGGGATGCTGTAGTGAACTCAATTTTCAGTCTGCTCTTCTTGATCATTGAGAAATGAGAGGCACCACAGAGAGACAGCTCCCACACTACAGAGAGTTGTGTGATTTGATTTTAAAATGTCTCTTCCTGCTCACTTGTGATTATTTTTTTTTTTATTTCCTTCCAGTTTGTGCCTTGCACAACTTAAAAAAATCCAACAAATTGCTCATAAACACATGGGAAAAAATAAGTTTATCAGGGGCCTGAGAAGAGTGCCCTTGGCTCCAGGGCAGACCCGTACCAGTCCACACCAACATGTTCTCAAAGGTCTCTAATGATGAGAGTTGCATAATAACACACAGAGTTTCATGCAGTGCTTCATTAACCTTACTTATTAGAAAGCTTCTACTGTTTAAAACATTACCCTAGATCATCTCTTCCCATCTACACCAGACTCAGGGAACACTTTTTTGTTGGCATTTGGTTTTTTTCCCTTCTGTGCTATGGCTTCTTTCTCCCCATGCAACTGAAAACAACTATTACTGCTTCCCCCTAGACAGAATAAACAATCTGATTCATGACATTTGGTCCCCTCCCTGGGTGGATTTATACCCATACCATTTGTTCCCTGACCAGATGCATGGAGGTCACGAAGCAAACGCAACAGTCTGTTCTTGGGACACCTCATGCACGTGCCGCATTCTGCTAGATTTCTCCCCAGTTCAGATGTTTGCTATACAAACAGCTCTGGTAAGTGCCCGTACAATATTTAAAATACCTGTATGAAGTAACCTGGCTTTTACCCCAGTAACTAAAATCAGTTTTTATGCCCTCTGCTTGAGAGGCACTGTATAAATCACACTGAAATCAACAGAACAGGCTTGTTACTTCTAGCAGAGCTGTATCACAGTATTGCCAAGGTTGGAAGAGACCTCGAAGATCATTGAGTCCAACCTGTCACCACAGACCCCATGACTAGACCATGGCACCAAGTGCCATGTCCAGTCCCCTCTTGAACACCTCCAGGGACGGCAACTCCACCACCTCCCCGGGCAGCACATTCCAATGGCGAATCACACTCTCTCGGTGAAGAACTTTCTCCTCACCTCGAGCCTAAACTTCCCCTGGTGCAGCTTGAGACTGTGTCCCCTTGTTCTGGTGCTGGTTGCTAGAGGGAAGAGGCCAACCCCTTCCTGGCTACAACCACCTTTCAGGTGTTGCAGAGAGCAACGAGGTTGCCCCTGAGCCTCCTCTTCTCCAGGTTATTTTCTTAAAAGGTTATTTCCTTAAAACTTGGCTTTTAGCATGTTTTAAGTCTGTGAGCTATTTGCACAAACATCTCTTCTGACTTCCACAGTTGCTGAGGCACCACAGAAGATAAGAATCTAATGCATTTTTAGAGTTCTATTAGAAGATGCTCTCTGGAGCTATGGTTGCCATTCAGCTTCTTTTTGTATTCATGTGTGGTCTTCAGGAGCAGTTTTCATATAGGTTATTGAAATCTACATGCAACAAGGGCATGGATTATCGTGCTGAAACCTACATCTGAGGAAACAGTTTCAATTGCCTTTCCAGATGTACAAGAGATGAAAGACAAGGTGTTTTTGATGACCAGAGCCAGATGATGACCTAAGAGCAGTCAAGACCTATCCTTGATGAAAGCACAGCTCTGGGAGAATAACAAAACATGGGAGTTGGTGCTGCCTTGCCACAGTTCTGAGCACACGAGAGCTTGGCATAGGTAGTGTTGCCATGTCCTTCAGTTTTACTTTGGAGATGATGATATGGGACTACATTTTCATTCTGAATACTCAATACACAGGCTTGGAAAAAACTTGGTCATTGACTAATCTTAGATAAAATAGCTCTGGCCCAAACAAATTATAATCAGGAGACACCCATTTCACATCATGCCAGCATTTATCAAGGACTCACAGCCTGGCTTCTCAAGGCTGGCTTGAAAAGCAGATTTTCAGTAGATACTATCTTGGCTACAGTCATTTCCCTCCCTTTCTAATTTTAGCTTTTTATTACTTGGCAAGAGAGTTTTTAGCTTTTTCCTTAGAAGGTCTCTATTAATCCTGTTCAGAGGATCAAGCAACAGGCTCCAGTTTGTGCTTCCACACAACTAAGGCCACTTCCAAGTTCTTTCTTATCTTGTTACTTACATGCTTGCTTACTTAGAACGTGGGTTTTATCTATAGCCATTTAAAACTCCTTAACACTTAGGCATGAATAGACACTATAGAGGAAATCTTATTTATTTTCTGTCAAGAAATATTTAGCCAGAGAGTTACTACAAGAAAAATCTTATTACAGGGAGACAGAGAGTATTTGCCTTTCTCTGGTATCTCCCTTTGGTGTTTCAGGAAACCTGGAAACCAGTAAGAAGTCTAGGTTTTGTGAAGGAGCTGTTCGTTCAAAAACGCAGCCCTAGCATGAAGGTTTCTTCCTTTAACCAAATTACAAGACTGGATAAAAACTTGGGATTGCTGTGCTGAGAAAGGGTTGGGATCCCAGAATGAGCTGGTGTTCCCGCTTTCCTTTCATTTCCCATAATTCAAAGCACATTCTTTCTCCTGTTTAAATTTTCTTCTTTATGGCAAGATACAACATGAAGAGACGGAAAATTTGCTGCCGCCAAGCTAAAAGGGGTGGGGTGGGAAACTGGCAGATTGTGTTTTAACTCTCGCTAAGAGTTTCAGCCTCCCGCAGCTGACACTTGGAAGAGCAGTATTTGAGCAGTGCTGAAGGGAACTGCAACACTCCTCTCTCTGTCCTTCCTTTTCAAATGTTTTCAAAGCTTTGAAAACAGTCAGTTGTTCTTCATTCTGGCAATTTGCCATTTGCTGCCGGCTCACATCAGTTCATAGTCTTCTGAGGTATCCAGTGGCCTGCATGGCTGTGAAAGTGTTTGAAGCTCTAATGAAAGACCTTTGATATTTTGGGTTATTTAAGAGACATACAGAAATGAGCAAGTTAAAAGAGCTGTTGTGAGATCTTGCAAAGCCCACTTCATATTCTCAGTCACGAGATACCATTTCACTAATTGATTATTGTCTGTCCGTAGCACAGTCACGCTCTCAGTGCACAAAGCAGCAGTGTGGATGAAAAGCTCACCGTTGTAAAGTATGCACTCAACTGGATTTGCAAAGCTGGGAACTATAGACGAACCTAAGCTATAGGACTACTTTGCATGAAACTCATGTAACTGAGACTTTTTTCAGCTTAAGTAAACATCTTAACTACAGATGGTGAAAAATAATGGAAGCGTTTTGTACGTCTGTCTTTACCCTTCTTTGGAAAGGTGGCAGGTGAACTCTCCTCAAAAGAGTCAGGTGACTTTTTGTTATCTAAATCCACACCTCCAGCAGTGAGGACCTGATCCTGCAAGTCCCGCAGAACTGCTTCTCTTGGCAACGTTGTGTGAAATGTTTGCCAGTCTAGTCCTTCAGCCAGAAGCCTAAGAGCTGCAGTGGTCTTGAGGCCAGGAATGCAGGTGAAGGGATGAACACCTTGCATTGTGCTAGTCGAGTTCCCGTAAGCTTTCCTTCTACATGAAGTGTGATTGTGTCGCTGCTGTTCTTGCCAACATAAACCTTCACTCCCTCTTCCATACCCCCTCACCCAAAACATGCCAGGGAAAGAACAGGGTTGGGGCAAAGTAAAGATGATAGGCCTTAAGCTCTGACATATGCAACCAGTTTTGCTCAGGAGAAAACGCACTGCAGTCTGTGTGTGGTAGCATTACCTCCACACAGCCTTTGGAGGCAAGGAACAGCTGCTTTTCCTTTAAAATGGAAAAGTGGGGGCTGGGAGATGAAGGGAGACAGCTATCAGGATACTACGTGTCTAATGCAGTCATTTAAGCAAACATGCATGCCACTGCTGAATGCATTCAAGGCAACTTTATTCTTGGTTTCTTAACAATCTGAGGGTCAGACAGGCTGGATATGAGAAAATGAGCAAATAATTTTAGTATGGGAAGGGTGAGGGACAATGATGAATGGCAAAATTTAACCGCTCATTATACCCCCCAGCAAACAACTCCTCTTAACACCCTCATCTAGCTCATAAAAGCTTACATGTAATTGATGTGTAATAAATCAGAAGCATGCCTTAGCTCCCCAAACTAAGATGATCTTAAAAGTATATGACAAGTATTGATGATTAAGCAAATATTTTGAAAACTTAGATGCATCTGAAATAAGAACTACAAACGAGATGGGCAAAAACCCCATATTCTGAAGTACCTGCAAGTTACCTTAAAAGGAAATATGGAGGACTAAAATCAGGTAAGCACTAGGAACTGGGTATGTTTTCCCATACTGATGTGCATCAGCTCTGCAGTCTGCCACATCCTCCAGAGAAATTATGGCATAATGCTGTTTAGAGTCTATGTTCAGGGTGCTGTTGCCTTCCAGCCCATCCTGTTCCCTACCTTCTCCCTTTGACACTATTGGTTGGTTCCAACAAACCCATGTTCCTCTCTTCACATGGAGGGGCCATACAACTGATACAGGTTATGTGCCAGCACCACCTCACAGGGCCCCAGTCTGACCTGGAAACTGATGGGGATCTCAGCAGCTCCCAACCTCCCCCTCCCTGAGCTCCTAGCCCTTTTTCCCAGAAGTATGGAGGCAAAGATGTCTTATAAGCCTGTGACGGCTCAGGACAGGTGACTTACCTGATCAGGACACTGTCTACTCTGACGTGAAATACTTGTTTGCCCTTTTTCCTTCTATCCCACTTCCTCATGCACCACAATATAACCAGGCAGCACAAAGTTTTAGTCTCTGCTTCAGTTTTTCTGGCTTCATTTGAAAAAATTCAGTGTCTTAAAAACAGCTGCTACTACTCAATAATCTGTTGGTAACTAGGGCTGATTTCTTTTGTTATGCTCTCCGAAGATTAAATTTTGCACTGGAGTCTATTGCCTGAAGGAGGCTATTGTACAACAAGATACTCAGAAATCAGCAGAAGGATGTTCAAGCTAAAACAGAAACCCAAAGCGCTTTAACTCTAGCAGTGCTGCTCCCAATGAGTTTGAGGGAAAAAAACTGAGATTACACCAAAACCAGTCTGGTATTTTGGACTGATGGCTGAGGAGCTCCTCTCTAACAAAGCACACAGCCTTGCAAAAGAATAAAACCTTCCTTCATGATATGAGAGATTCTTCTTTGATGTTGGTTTTAAATCCTGATTTGATCAAACAGGCTATCACGCAAATAACTAGATACTAGTAAGCGCTGCTATTGCTTTAGACTGTGAGGAGGGAAATATAAAGCTCAAGGATTTGCAGTCTCTTTTACAGGAGACCCATTAGGCAGTGCCTGCCTCTTCTGAATACTGAAAAGCTCCATCAGGATTACGAAGGAAATTGCTATAAAAGATTAAAACGTGGTCAGCAGTAATAGACCTCCCTCTATATTTTGTCTTAGATTGTATTTGTGTTGGAGGAAAGATTGGTGTACTTCAGATAGCAGCAAGGAAGAGAGAGAGAGGGTTTTGAGAGAGATTTTCCATGACAAGGTTAACAAGAGGAAATGGATGGGGATGGAAGAATGTGCTCCACAGAGCTGCAGGAAGTTGAAGGAAGGCAGCACAGCAGCTAGAAGCTAGAGCTAAAGATTTTGTTAAGGTGTGCACAAACACAGTAGTTTTTGAAGATGAAACTACCAGGGATTGCCAACTGACCCAGTCTCCAAGTCTATCCTTGTTTGGATACTCCTGCAGCACCCACTGAAGAC
This sequence comes from Picus viridis, assembly GCA_033816785.1. NCBI lineage: Eukaryota > Metazoa > Chordata > Aves > Piciformes > Picidae > Picus > Picus viridis. The sequence goes on along the minus strand of CM066582.1, from coordinate 8,127,196 downwards.
AGCCTCTCCCCCCAGGGACTGACAGGCACTGACCTTCACTGGGTGTTTATTACAGAAGGCTTTCCCTTTCTCATGTCAGCTAGGAACTAACTGCATAGTTTGTGCTATTTTTACAGGTCATAAAAAGTTTTTGTTTAAAAACCAGCAAAGGGATGCATACAGAATACCTGTGTGTGCAGAGGAGTCAACAGAGGACTGCAGTGGAATTCTGGATTAAATGATTGTAGCATTTTATCTTTTGTCTTCTCTATTACTTAGAATTTCAATAGTTATTCAAAGGCCCCCAAAAAGGCATGAGAATCAAGAAAATTCTTCCAGATATGGCTGATCAGAAAAGCCTTCCTTCTTAATTGAAAGTTTAAGGTCTGCAACTGTGGCACTCATTACCAAGTACCTGAAATCAGTTTGATTAAAATCTGTCTTTATAGGAACTTGCCCACATGAACCTCTGTGTCTATGGTTCCCTGATCCTGCCCACTTGCACTCCAGTCCTCTTCTCCAATCTAGTCTGGTACAAGCAGCCATGCTCATTTGACCTGTGGGATTTATGAAGCCACTTCTTCGAGGCTAACTGTCGCTGGAGAGCCTCCCTACTCCCCAGAGCAAGCAGTGGGTTACTGGATGATGCCAGGGCTTGCACGACACCACTTATTCTTTGTATTACATTCCAGCCGGAACATCGGCATCAGCATTCACCAGTTATTTTGCTCATACAGGTCAGAACCACAGATACAGGTTCACAGGCAATTACAGTAATCAATAGGTAACAATGTATCACATCTATGAAACACATTTTGTAAGCACTTTGAGTACTGCAAGAGGCTGTTACCTCTTTCTGGTATAGTATACAGAGGCAGATTAATTAAGGCAAGTACTGCCAACATTATTTTTAAGAGAAGATTTGCATTTCACACATGACAACATGAGGACAGTAACTCATGCACATGTCACACTGAGCAGTAACTCTCCCTGAAGGACTCAGGGTAGCCTGACAGCCACCACAACCCTGACTGACTCAGCTGGGAAACCCCAGCACATTTTCCATCCCTGGGGAATGCAGCCTGCAAAATGCTATTCCCACCCTTGGCTCCTCTTTGGGCACCTGGCAGGTGCTGCATCTGGTTCTTCAAATGCTTAGGAGACTTAGAAGCTAACATGAGAAGTGGGAGGCTGTGCATCTGCCTGTTCAAATCACGGCTGATGTGTGTGTAAAACAGGGGCCACAGGCCACGCAGTGTCTACAGCTTGGCATGGCAAGTGCAGAGAACATAGTACAGTATATAGTTCTGGGGTTTTTTTTTCTGACCAGAAGTTCAGGGATGACCTATTCATAGACACTGCAAATGAAACAGTTTTAAATGAACTTTGGTGACTTTAGATTTAACAGGTTTTCAATAAGCAAACCGAAAATAGGAGCAGCCACAGCATCTGTTGTTAACTTTTGTACTCACCTGTGGCCATACCATCATTTAAGATTTAGTTTTAGGTGCAACTGCTTAAGTGCAAAATGATTTGTTACTGTATGTACACTTTTGTTTACATGTACTATAGGTGCAAAAGAGGACCATAAACTTCTGCATCTGCTGCAATGGGCAGGAAAACTGGCATTGACTAGACTAGATTTTACATAGAAACATTGGAGACTCTAGTAAACTGAGAGGTGCCACTTTCATTTATAACAAAAGTAAGCAGCGGCGGTATCTTTCATATTGATCGTGCCACAGGAACTCCTCCACTGCTCTTCTTTAGTAATACTGAGCTTTTCATTACTTGACAATGTTTATTTGCATTCTTTGTCATTTTTGCTTGAAGGGAAACTCTTCTGTGAGCCTTTTTTTTTTTTTTAATTAAAAAAAAAAAAGGTCTAGTTTCTGTATTTCTTAGCTTCTCAAAGGGGAAACAATTATTTGTAATGTCTGAATGAAGAAAATAAAAGGGATGCTACTAAGTACTCGATGCCTGCAAAGAGCAAAGATCATCAGCTTTCTCTTTCAGTGTTATAGTTAGAAATTGCATTTGAAAAAGTTATGCTGGTCATCTGCTGGGAAGATTAACACAGTTCTCTCACTTGTTATGTTTTAGTCATGACACAAAACTTAAGTCACCACAGATGATCAACTAGAAATTGTGCTTCTTCCCTTAAAAATCTTTACTGACTTTAAAATCGCAGAATGCTTTACAGTGAGAAACTGAATGAGTAATGGACAGACATAAATCTCTTCCTTTCTTCAGTTCCACAGTCCTTACAGTTGGTTGTTTTTATTGTCTTCATTTCAACATTATTTATAGTTGAGAGCTGCTGAGGAAGGAAGAGAATTTAGGCAAACCTCATGCCTTTTTGTCCTACAGAAAAAGTTCTGGATTACTTTTCCTCTTATTCTTCTCAATTTTAAAACAGAGCTAAGGTTTTCCTTAGCTATCTTTAGGGGCGAGGAAAAGAGATTATTTGTTAGCTTTAAATGTCATTTTAGCAGAAAAACAAACCTTGGTCATCAGGAAAAGCAGAATCTTCACTTTGTAGCAGGCAATACAAGTGGTGTAGCAAGATTATTGGCTTTGTAAATGTGAACTGCATAGTTCAGATATAAAATAGGAATCTTTCTAGATTAGGAGAAAAAGGAGTTACAGAAATGCATACTTTGTCACAGCTGACCTTTTCTCTCCTTGAGCTCATGGGTGTTTTCTCAAGAAGTAGAAATTCTTGTTCTTGCTATGCATGGAGGAGATAAGGACAGTTTCACAGGGGGAGGCAGTTGTGTTTTCCTAAAAGGTGAGTTACTCTTTATGGAGGGAGGGGAAAAAACAGAAACTGCTTGGGTAGACATTTTGCCCAGGGGAAGGAGAAAATACACAGTATCATTGCTGAGATCAATGACACTGAAAAGACTGTAAGAAAAATAGATGGGGAGAGCAGAAGGGGGGATCCAAAGTTTGTAGAAGGAAAAAACACCTACCAAGGGTGGAATGGCAGAGATCAGCAACCAGATTTGGGGTTTTGAGAGAGAGGAAGGATGGGATGAAGTGGGTTTATCATCATCTGATGAAATGTTTATTTAACAGAGAAGAAAAGAAAAATGCAAATACAGGAAATCTTCCTGGGCCTTGTTTAAGAAACCCTCAGAGTCACTAATGCATTGAATAAATCCTGTCTTAAGCAGGTAATGACTTGAAACTCCCTGACGAAAACAAAGGAGGCTCACAATGAAGCTTGACAGATGCAGAAGCGATGTGACTGTGAGATGGCACAGTTATTCCAGTTTCAGGGATGATGGGAGTTTATCTAAGGATAAAGCAGGGGAGGGATTCCCTGTGCAAGGTCAGTGTGGGGGAGAGATCCAGGGGGAGACCAGCTGTCTGTACTTACTAACCTCTAATCTAGTAGGACAGCCTTGTTGTGCTGCTCCAATACAAAGCAGGTTAGATTGAATGCCAGTGAGGTACCGGCCTCAGAAACAATTTTCTGTTTCACTGATTTAGGTTCTTGTTGTTTTGTCTTCCCCTCTCTTTGTATGTAAAACAAGTGCTTGAGAGGCTCCTGAACAGAGGTTACCCTATTCCTTTCTTAACAGCAGCATTGCAAGAAACACGACTGCTGCTGGCTGAGGAGCTTGCCAGCACTTCACAAAAAGTCCTGATAGCGCATAAATTCAGATCTTCACCAGAGAGATAATTTTATGTGGTCTGCAGAAGAATAGGCCTTTGTCAGAATGAGATGATAGCTGACTTCGTTGGGGAGGGGGAGGGGAGGAGGAAGGGAGTTTTCTCAGTTTCTGTGTATTTCTATTCAGCTGCTGCAGAAACATCCCCATCTGCTTTGAATCCACATTTTAATTCCAAACCCTAGCAAGAAATGTGGCAAGCTGGCTTGCTCTGCCTGGCAAAGTACATGCACAGCAAGCTGTTCCAAAATCCAGGAATGTAATAAACTTAAAGCCACATTACCTGGCTTTGTGTTCTGTTTATGCATATGATGATAATCAGAAAATGAATTTTGTCATTCTGTCCTTCAGATGTTGTCCTTTACTCAATAGCATGTGCTGCCTTTGCTATCTGCTGCGTTAGTACAATTTAGATTGCCCAGGGAGGTGGTAGAAGCTCCATCCCTGGAGGTTTTTGAGGCCAGGCTGGATGTTCTGTGATTCTAATTTGCTTTAAGGAAGTGATACTGTAAATAAGAAAACTCAAACCTATTTTTCTGCTGAAAGCAGGGAGTGGAACTTTGCCTGCTCTCCTGCATGATTAATAGGTAGTGAAACAGAGAGAGCAAATTAAATTGTTGATTACCCTCATTTATAATGCTTCTATCTGAATTCATGTAGTATGAAATGGTTTTTGCCACTGACATTAGAATCTTGCATTTTTTCCCCCCAATATGTATACATATATGAATGCTCAACAGCCTATTTTAGCTTTATGGTCTGCACAATTTGAGATTTTGCTTGCCTTTCCTAGTGCAGGAAATCTTATCCCTAACTGTCAACAGGTGTCAGAAACAGAAGCAGCTGGAGCCAGAGCTGAACAACATTTCTGTTCTGATCTGATAAAGTTGCAAATAAACCACATGTAACTTCTGTTATGGACGCTCAGCAAAAGCTAATCGTGGTGCAGACCCTAAGTTCATTTCTGTGCCTGTTTCACAAGCTGTAATGGGGGGATAGGCAGTGATAAACAGAGTAACTTGCAAGCTGACAAGAAACAGAACTGCCTCTTAAGTTGCTCCCGGCTGAAAAGAATCATAGAAATGCAAGTTATTTGCATCACGTTCTAGAGCGAGTATAATTTAAAGGGGATTTTTTTCTTTTTTGTGATGGAAAGAAAAAGAACAAGAAAAACTGTTGAAGCAAACTTAAGCTGTTGTGAGAAAAGGTGAAAAGGGTTTACTGTGAGCTGAAAAGATTTGAAAGATGCCCGTTCAAACGCTTCATCTGCCTGCTAATTTTAATTAAGATTCCTCCTTTGTAACTATGCCACAGAGCCTGAGTCTTTAAAAAAAAAAAAAAAGTTATCACCAGGCAGATTTCTGAGTCTCATGATTGAATCATCATTTTAATCTCTTCACTGCCACCCCCATCTCCTGAGCAGAAATCTCATCATCTTCTGAAGAAGAAGAAATATTCCTTTCCTTCAATTCTTCTCTCTCTCCCCCAGTATTCCCTCCAAGTTTGGAGAACTGGACAAATACAGTGGTCTTTGCAAAGAAATACCAACCAAAGACAAAAACTGGCTGGATTTGCATGTCTTTGCTCACTGTCCTTGTGCTTTCTTAGATCCTTCCTTGTCTTACTGCTTCATGTTTCATTTCTGTTCTCTAATGACACACCAGAAACACGCCACGGCTGGTGGAGTCCCAGCCTGCTCTTCTGTGCTGCCCCGCTCCAATCCCACAGAGGCCCAGCAGGTTTATTGAACTGGGTTGCTGCTCCCCATTAAACACCACCCACTGTACCAGTCTGCTCTCCTAGCAACACAAAAAGGAGCAGGGAGGAAAAAATAGAAGTGAAGAAATCCTTTCTGTGTCTTCTCCCTCTGCCACTTTTGTAAGCCACAGATCAGCCCAAGCAAGGTCTGCCCACAGGGACATGCTAATTGAGATACTGTTTGGCAGCAGACTTTGTCCTTGCACAAATGTTCACAAAATGACTAATTAAAAACAAGCCTCTTGCCCTGCTTCCTTCCCTCGACAAGTTAACATAGGCATGTTTTTCCTTTCATTATTTTATGGACAACAATAACCAACACACTAAGGAAGAGCACTTCAGGAACAGCTTTTCCTGATAAAAATGACATGGGTGGTTGTCTCTTTTTTTTACCCCCACACCCTGATGGATGCCTGCATTGCAGGGAAGGTACAAACCAGAAAGAAGTCATGCAAGAGAGAGGTGAATGGGGGAAAAGGTGGGCTGTTCCAGGCAACTTTTAATTATAGTGAAAAAAGCAGCAAATACGCTTCACTAGGAGTTTTGCTTCTGTTGTACCAAAAGCACTTGGGATATTCAGTATGAGAAAAAAGATTTTCTGTGAAGGCAGGAATGTTAGGGTCTTAGTAAGGAAAACCTGCAGGCTCTACTGCTCAGCTCAGTGTCTGTCCTCCCACAGCCTTGCTTGGAAACCAGGAGGCACATGTAGAAGTGCAGAGTGCTGCATTACTCCAGAATGCACACATGATGCCAAATGGGCAGAGCTCTTAATTACATCATAGATAATCATGTTGTAATCACAGAAACATGCAAGGAATGGGAGTAGTTTAATTCAGGAAAAATAGCCAACTGGGTTGTGTAATAGGCAAAACCAGTAAATGAAGTGCTCAATGGTGAGGTGAGTGTCACAAAGCAGCCAACAGAATGATCTCCACATTGATCAGAGATCATGAAGCAATAAGCTGGACTTTTATCTAGCTGACGAGTGTGACTAACATGAGCTCTGAGTGTACATCAAGCACTCAGCAACTGCTTTCACTCTTACTCCACTGCATATGTGTGTGTGTGCATGTTCATTGTTGTCTACACTTGGGAATAACTGCAGTGAAACTTGCAAGCACACGGAAGTTTTACTGTAGACAGAGTGGGCAAATTCTCAAGGGAGAAAGGAGTTGGCTTCTCGTGAGGACCTTGATCTCTAGGCTTGGAGAGGAACACCACTGCTGTACTAGAAAAGCTGTATGCACATCCACGTGCTTTGGAGGCAGCCTCTTTCGCTGGGTGTGAGCCAGCTGCCCGATAGGAACATGCTGAGGAAGCAGGTCTCAGCTCCACATGCAGCCAGGCTGCTGGTCCAGCACCCACAGCACACAGAGATACAGAAAGGAAGCTGTGTTTACTCCTGCTCAGACTGGGAGGAACAACAGTGGGGCACAGGGCAGGTGGCTGGTGGGTGTTGTGCTTCCCAGAAACCCTTGGGGAAAGCTTAGCAAAACTTGAATACAAGACTGAAGAAAGGATCAAAAGATGGGCCAGAGTGTTTGTGCACAGAGACCTGCAGATGGGTACCTCACAGGGATTTACAAAATCATTTTATTAGTGTAATCAGAAGCTTCATGGGAATTACAGAAGTATCTATCTGACTCTAGACATTAAAACATCTCTGGAGAGGTGGTCCTTAGGGCCTGTTTTACCAGAAGTCAGGTACACAGGTTTGGTGACCACAGCACAAACAAATGAGATGCCTGCAAACACAACTTTCCCACAAGGTACCTGAGCTCTGCTATGTACTGATGGTGCTTTGGTAGCCAGGCCACCAAAATGCCTGCTTCTGGCACTCAATTATCAGTCCTGTATGTAGTTTCTGGAACTGCAACTGACGTACATGAGATCCTGGTTGCCAGTTGCAGTTGCCAGAAACAGCCTTCTGAAGCTGATGTAAAATTGTTACACAAAGCAAGACCAAGGGCAGTAGCAATTCCACCTCAAGCCGTGTTACTGGACCTCACTTCCTAAGGAGGTAAATTAACACAGTTAGGAAGGACAAACGCTGCAGGAAAGCAGAATTCATGTTTCCGTATGTTAAACCACCTTCCCCTTATGTTAGCACCAAACCCTCAACACAGAAAGACCTAAAGTCGCTTGATTTACAGGCACCAAAATCTGTCTTCCTCTGAAACAGTTAATTACATATTAGTTCTGAGTGAGGAGAAGGCAAGGAGTGAAAGGAGTGATCTTTCCACATGGGGTTTTCATTTCTATAAACTGTACAGGATACCTTGGTAATCTTTGGGACACACAGAGCTATATATAGACTTGTGAGTAACTGTATTAGAGAGCATGATGCTGTGTGCAAGCCAGAATATTCCCACGTGTTTTCAGCCATGTGCTTCCCTTCCCCCTCTAGCCTTGCACAGGTCCTTCTAAATCACTTTAGCACTTTACCTACATTTGTTTTTTTTTCTTGCCTTGCATGGTAGTTATTTCTGTATGAAGACCTCATAGTCTGAGACTTCCTCAAAATCTCCCAGTTTGTCTTGTGGTTTCTACTGAATAATTACCTTTACTGTAACGCTCTCCCTATTATTCTGCAGTGAGCAATTATACTAAAAATTGCTAGAGAAGCAGAAGTGCTATGCCATGAGAGTCAGTAGATCAATAACTCCAAGAGGCTGATGGTCCTTCTATAACTGGTACATACCTGTCATTATCCTGAATTACTTACAGAGCTCTTATGACCTGAACCTTAACCTCAGAATGTCTTTCTAGGCCACACAATCACACAAGAGGTTTCAGTACTGTTACTTGCATTTTGAGGTTTAAGAACACAATACTTTTACTCCTGAGCTGAAATGCAAATGCTAAATGATTCTGACCAGAGTAGGAACTATTCCTGATTTGGGACCCATGTATGCTTTCCAAGCAGGTAGTTCTGGGAGCATCAAGCCTCAGGAAACCTGAGTTCTATGGGTTTGCTTTTCATGGGCAACTGTGAACTTCAGCAGAAGCTTTTCCTGTGGCTGGAATATGTGTAAGGGCTCTCTGGCATTTAATGAAGTTACACATTCCTTGTTCCCTCACTTGGGATGCATATGGGGTTTTTCACCTTTACCAAGCTTCCAATCTTCACAGCAGTTGGAGCACTAGGCCTTATTACATGTGGTTGAAACCGGCCAGTTGACTCAGACTCTTTGCAGGGGTGGCCAGTCACATATACATGGTATCATCCCATATTATTAATTTTGCTGGGAAACTAATTTATTATCTATCTTTCTAGTCACAAGAGGGATGTATGAGGGCAGTAACTTGTAGTAGTCAGCAGAACAGTCACTAGTATTAATGGGTAAGGGAAATATGTTCAAACAGAAAAGAAAGCTGTCAGACATACCACCTTAGACACAGGACACCAGGGAACGCTACCTGTAAAAACTGGAATTAGAGAGGAGACTACAAAGAAGGGTGATTTTTAAACGTGCCTGTCTAAACTGACTCCTGGACCCTGCAAGGTCATTGGGAAATACATGAGAAGCTCCTCTGGAGGCAGCTGAAATGGTTTATGGAAGACACTCACTGTTTGGGTTCACAGAGAGGTGAGAAGGTAAGAAGTAAAACCAAGCAAGCCCTTTTCAAGCAATAGACTTACTGTAATTTGGGACTTGTTAAGGGGGCAGTACTTAGCTTTCTTGTCTTCCCTGGAAAAGAAGCTTAGTAACTGATGTTTTGAGAAAAACAAATCGTAAGTGTTTGACAGTGCACCCAGAGCAGTGCTTCTGAAAGGGGCAGGGTAGAAATGTGCTGCAGTTTAGAAAAATTCTGGGTTTTTTAATGCATGTTAAGTCATGCATCTGCAGGGCAGGAATTTGGTGCCAGTCAACAAGTTTTCACAGAGAACAATTTCACATGTTAAATTGACACATAAATGAAAGTCTGAAGAGCCTCAGAATCAAAAGGGACTGGAACCTAGGAGCACATTAGAAGTAGCCTCTTCCTAATTTTAATTCAGGAAAGGAACTGCTTTGGAAACAGTTGAAGACAGTTGCAAAGTTTGGTGGCAAGAACTGAAGAGAAAGGTTTGAAGGATGTGAGTAAGCAGAAAATGTGTAGGTGCTTGGGGAGAAAGCAGGCTGCAAAGAATTAAGTAAGAAGAGTGCTGTTATGTATCCAGATACAGATGCAGAGCTTAGTTAGATGGGAGAAATCAGATGTCTGCCCTTTTTTGGGACAAAAAGCAGTGAGATAAAAGGAAAAATCTTAAAGGAGGGCAAGAAGAGGTGAGTGAAAATGTGCAATGGAGAAGGCTTGATATGAAAAAAAGGGGTTCTGGACACAGTGGAAGAAAAAGCTTATGAAAGCAAGTTTTGAAAGAAGGCAGTGATGCTTTTCAGCTTGTAGAAAGTGAACAGAGCAAGCAAGAGGTGAAATAAAGTTTATATCGCCAAAAAAGGAGATGATATAGCAATAAGACTGTTGGTTTTTTCACTTTTAAAGCCAAACCACCAATGAAATTGTGAGGTTTGGCTTTCTGTGAATGATGATTGTTGCTCTTACCTACTTCTAGAGCCAGCATGATGTGACCAAATGGTAACAGGATGGGCATGATGACAGAAAGGTCTTGAGTGACTACACAGGCAAAAATATGTGAGGATGAATTCACCCATCTAGCTAGTTCATAATAGCTGCTATGAAAGTCCCCTTCAAAATGATCAGATGGCTTATGCGATATCTTTCCTGTGACCCATGGAACTGAATCTGTGTCATAGAGTAAGGTCACTACACTGTCAGCTGGGTGACAAACCTAGACTGAGCATTGACTCGGGATTGCAGGCCGTGGGCTTTGGGCCAAGGGATGTCGAGCGTGCCACAGAGGTGACGTGCGTACTCCCAGCGGAAGGCTTCCAGCCGATCGGCACGCGCCACGCCAGCCCCGCGCCAATTCATGGAAAGGCAACCGGGCTGCCTCCAAAGGGAGTGACTCGTCTGGCTGTCCAGATGGATGTGGCGCTGTGCTGGCAGTAGTGAAAGCCTGGCAGAGAGGAGGAAAGGAGCCTCTTGGGTAGTCATTGCCCATTCGTGACCAGCTTTCTAAGGAGGCTGAATACTTGCTGAAGATGCCCTGTTTGCCTTGACCAAGAATAATCTGTTAATTTTGCAAGAAATAGAGAGACAAGGGCAGATGTTGAGCTGCTGTAGATTTGGGATAGCTCCACGGATTTCAGCACAGCCCTACTGGTTGAGTTTTGGCTTAAGGTCTGAGCAATGGCACTAGCACAGTGAGACTGTGCCAGCTGTGATGCTGTAAAACAGCACCATTTCAGGTATTTTTGGTAGGATGTAGATGTGAGCCTGTTCCCTCATGCTTCAATGCTAAGAGACTAGAGTTGCTGCCTAGAGTTTGTTTGGGGGTTCTGTGTCAGTCTGAACAGCAACCTCATTGCTGCAGTTTAATCCTTCAGACAATGCCATGACTACTGTACCACACAGTGCCTGCCGGGTTCAAGCAAGGACATAGTGGAGCGCACGTCAACAGTGGAGCTGCAAATGAGGTAATGTGTTATCAGCAGGCAGGTCAGAGCTCTATGTATCAACTCCTGGAGCACAGAGTGACTAAAAATAGTTCTATTGCAAGTACCCATTTCCTGAAGAAGGAAATGCCCTTATTTAACACCTTCCATTCCAAACAAACCAGGAATGACTTATTGCAGTTACTGCATCCTTGATATCCCAGTTGCACAAACAGCTCTGATTTCACCTCCAGAAGGTGACCAGAAGTCAAGAGTAATATAAAGACCTGAGCAATCCCAGCCACATCCCCATCACCTGACTGTCACCATGGGTAATATTACCCACATGCACCAGTCGCTCTCTCTCAGGAATGTGAGTGTCTGGAGCAAGTGTGGGACTGAACTTCTCCTCGTGCCTTTTGAGGCACACACCATCAGGTCACAATCTAAACTACTAAATAACCTCACATGTTAACTTGTCACTTGGATCTGGACTGTGAAAAGAGAAGTCTTTGGCTTCTGTTATTAAGGCAGACTTTATACCAGTACGCAGACATCAGGCAGATCCCAAGCAAGTAATAATTCTATTCTAAAAAAAAAAAAAAAAAAAAAAAAAAAAAAAGAAAAAAATTAAAAATCACTATTCATTTGTAGCTGATAGTGTGTAAATTTATTTAATCCACCAAACTGTAGTGGGTGTTTTGAGCCTCACCATGGAGGAAGAGCTCTACAGTACATCACTTCAGTGTGAAGGCTGTGAGTCTATTATCCATGGCACTGTAGCATGGGTTCAGAACAAGGAGAAATGAGTCAGGTCAAGTTTCTCATGAACATTGGGCAAAAAGATTCAAACTTAAGTGCTCTAGTTGCATTTATGCATCTTCACAAACAATTTTTATCTGATTTCTGTTGGCAGCATGCTTCATCATCTTGTCCAACAGCTCTGATGCTTTTAGTAATGGCTAGGCAATTTCCATTTCCCCTGCCTGCCTAATTATTTCTTTTCCAGATGTTTACATGAGTAAGTCATAGAGTATGCTAATCCTCTCTACTGAATGTGGCAGATTTACAATTGTGCCACTACAGGCCAATGCAGTCTTCTCCTGGAGATATTACTGCTTTGAGAACCCACAATGGAGGGCAAAAATCCACAATAAATAAATTTTTAAAGCAAGCCTAAAATGCTACTTGTATTCATACACAGAGAGAGATCCTCTTCAACTAAACAGCAAAAACATTTTGAAAAGGCACATAGTAGTAGATGCTCCAGAAACAAGCTTTTTCTGAAGTAACTCATCCACAGCACATCTCCAAGTGACCACAATCACATATTAATTAACACACGTAAGCAACAAGCTTAAGCAGTGCTATTGGATTAGGCAGGACAAAACTCTTCTGCATTTGCCTCACTTGACTCAGGAATGGGTGGGTTTTCTGCCTGACTACAGAGAGTGCAGTGAGTATAAAAAGGACAATTAAACACCACTGCTGAGCATGTCTCTTCTTCCCTTGTTGAACACCCTGGCAACAAATCAATTTTGTCTTTAGCTCTGAGACTTTTTCTCTCTACTGGCTCAAAATTACTCTCCCAGCATCCTGTATAGCATCTTTTTTTTCTCCCTCTACAGTTCATCCTGCCAGTTACCACTTCAGTAAATAGCATATAGCATGCAATACCTTTATTTTTTCCATTCTCTCTAAAGGTTAACTATAGGTGAATGTTTTATTCTTTGCAACAAGTAATTGACATGCATGAGCCAACTTTCTGTTCAGAACATAATTTGTATTCTTGAGAGATCTGTGCGTATTCTTGTTCATATTGCTTCTTCCCTGAAGGGATCTGGGAGGGGGAGAAGGAGAAGCTTTTAAAACTTGGCTCACAAAAGTTAGACAGAAAGATCTAGGCTTTCAGTTCCATCAGATAAATGGTAATGTAACTGCACAATGTACAGTACAGCAGCACGTACTGATAGGAAAAGAGCAGAGTAAATAAGGGAGGGGGAGAAAGGAAGGCAGCAGGCGGAGAAAAAAGAATACTCAGCGTCCACACAATCTTGCTGCTAAAGTATAAATCATTGGAAGCTTTGATCCTGAAGGTTGGTGGGCTCATTAGAAACACAAATCAAGTGAGATTTTTAATGGGAGCTTTCTAATGAAAAGTCAGTGCAGTTCTTCATATCCTTACACTTGGGCAGCACTTGCTTAATCAAACTTAATGATCTTGAGATCACTGAAATCATATTTGTTTTAGTCACTTCAGTGGGTTTAGAATTAAATTCAAAGGGCACTATTTTTATGGGGGTGCAGTGGGGGTGTTTGAGGAGTGTATTATTTTTGTTGTTGTTAACAACTCAAGACTCTTCTCATGTGGTTACATCTTGTGAGAAGATCTTGTCTGACTTTAGGTATAGAAAGAATATCAGCACATATGCAATGCCTGCAGTTCAGAATATAGCTCGTGGGTTGTGGTCTCCTTGGTCAGGTTGGTAGATGTAGTTAGTGGGTACAGCTGTGTAAGCCTTGCAATGCTGCAATCTGTCAGCTGCCACTTCAGGCCTTTAGTTTTACCACATAATGGTGAATTTTTATTTTGAGGTAAGGATCTTCAGCCTCCTCGCATATATTTTTTTTACAAAGTTCAACTTCAGACCCCCTTCAGCAAACACAAAGTCAGTGTGAAATTGCCTTTAAAAACTTGGTAGTGACACTTTCTCCTGTGAGTGTAACACCCTTAGCTTGTAACACTCAAATCTGTGATTTCAGATGAGTGAAGAGTGAACAGTGATTTTTACTCAAGAAAATAAGAGTTTACACACAGAACTCTGTCAGGATTATATATTAGTTGCATACTGTCATGGCATTTCACGAGACTAAGCTTGCAGCCCCTTAATTAAAGCTGCCTGCGCAACCACTAACAAGCATTCTCCACATACAGACTCCTGTTGTCTAGCGAAAAATTAGTCTAAACAACTAGGAAAAAACTTACCAGACACAGCCACCTATCTTGTGCAGTGAAAGCCTGAAAGAGCACCACAAAGTTATTCTTTCCACTCACACTTTCTTTCAAACAGGTGTGCAAAGGGAACATATCAGAGAGATTTAAATAGAAGGTTAAGCAGACTGTGAATTTCCATCTATGCTTGGTCTAATTAAAGCTATGAACATACTTGAGACTGAGAATTTTGTTTAGAGTAATCCCCTTATCAAAACTGTCATATGCCAGGAAATGTTAGAAGCAGAGTTTCTTATTCCCCTTGTTCTTGAGCTACTGTGTCTGCCATTTAAATACCAACATTTCTCAACAGCTTTCAGTTTAACCCACGGAGGTTTCCCACAGTAACTAATGGCTGACTTATGAGCCCCTTACTCATAACGGTGATTAGTTAATTCCACAAATAGCTCTACTGACTGCAGTGTGATCACATTTAATTATGACTTCCTCAATGTAACAGATTTCCAGCCCTTTAGGAATAATGCAGATAGTGTTATGAGATAATCACAACAGCATTACTCCCAGAGGTTGTGATCGCCAGACTTTTGCTCTTTCTGCTTGTGTGAACCACAGACAAGTGGCAAAATGTTTCTACTTTCAGCCATGCTAAGCCTGGATTTGTTTGGGTTTTTTTCCCCCATTGTTATCTTCCTACAAAGAGCTCTCTTACTCTTCTGACTCTTGTATCCTACCATAAAAGCAGTATTTGAAGTTCTGGTGTACAAGGATATTCTTGACTTCACATTGTGTCACTTGGTGGGACCCAGAGTTTTGCATGTCTACCAAGTATTTACACTTAGAAATAAATAATTAACAGATTACACAGAAAAAGTATTTCTGTGCTATTGATGTACCACAGCAATGTCTTCGGGCCTCAGCTAAGCTAGAGCCCTCCTTCTGTTACATACTGCAAGGATATATAATATGTTTTTGACTCCACTCATTGTTATCTGTTTCTTCCCAAAGGGCTATATTTTGAGTTTCTTCCATGGATGCAGTTAAAACCACATGTCAATGACATTATTTGTGATTAGCTAATCATCACCATCAAAAAGTGCTCATGCTCAGGTCTATAGTTAATGAAGGGAAAAGGGGAAAAAAAGCTTTTCAGTGCAGGGACTAAAATCCTGCATGGAACAGCTAAGGCTGGAACCAGGTGTTCATGCAGCAAGAAAGCCCTCCTGAGTTCACTGAGTAGGTCCAATGCTAAATCATGTAGACCACAGAGCTACCGGTTTCCTTAGGGCCCCTTTTGCTGGTGTCCCAAGGACAGATTTCCCTGGTAAGCTTTCACGTGCATGCTACGAAGCTTTCTTTTTGAGTACTGCTGTGTAATAACCTAAAATAGCCTGCCCCATCCATCCTGAGTGCAGCTGGGCAGAGTTCCTTCATAATATGTCATGCCTAAAAATATTCCTGTTACGAAAATAGAGACAGAGATACTCTGGTTTTGTGTGCGGTGTCTGTATGTTTAGTGTACATGTAAGAGCATGTGGAGTCGGTCTGAGGGTGAGCTGCTTCACCCATGGACTCTGAATGCTGTACTGAAGAAATACCGAAGGGCGTGATATTTGTTTCAGAGTATTTGTCTGTAGCCCTACTTCTGTGCTATAAATACACCTAAAGCAAAACAGACAATATGTAAAGTAGGGCAGGGAATACCTCTGACTTCTAGACTTGCTAAATTTGCAAAGCTGTGGGCAGTGCTGCTCACAGTAATACTTCACAGGGGTGAGAAGGGGGAAAAAAAAAAGGTGACCAGGAATGAGGCAGGCTGAGCCCACAAGTCAGATGAGGTATAATATTTGAATATTTCCAAGGAAAGAAACTAAAGGACAATGCAAAATAGGCAAAATGTACTTTGTGTGTTGTGTAGAGAATGATAATGGTGGGGACCATAGTGACAAAGCAGAAAGGTGGGAGGCATTTTAGATCATATGTGGTTTTCCACCTCTGAAAATTTTAAATCATAGAAAAAGCCCACAGAGGAATCAGGTATGACCATACAGAAACAGGAACTAATGAAACAAGTTAAGTCTCAGGGCAGAGGAAAATCCTATTAGCTGAGTCTTTCTCACAGTGTTTTCCCCCTTTCTTCCTTTTTATTTAAATGAAGATGTGTTCAGCTTTGTCAAAGAGGCAAACCTTGCAACCAGGCCTGCCCAGCTCAGGTGCTTTAAACTACAAAGGGAAGCAAAAACATGCAAGAACAAACACCTGCTGAGCTGAGGAGAACAGAAAGGAACAGAGAAAAGATGGAGTAAAGAAAATGCCCAGACTATCTCCAGTTCCCTCTGAACCTAGTCCAGGACATCACTGTTGCTAGCTATACCACAAGGCACAAGTTCCAGCAGGATGGCCAGGTTATATGAAAGGATGGATATTTCTCACAAGTGCTATCTTTACATCAGGTTACTGTTGCTTTGAAAGCTTGTTTGCTTCATAGCTTCTTCATTTCCACAACCAGTACCTCCATGTCTTTGTCCTCTGTGGCTGCTGAAAAATACTTCTCAATTCCCTGGAGGGAGAGACACAGGCAGATGAGGCAGCACTTTCCTGCCCAGTTCTGCAAAAGAGAACCAGTCACCCTTCAAAAAAGACTGCCATTATCCCCCTGAATATCCTGATTTAGTGCAAACTCATAATCATATATGTATAATTAACATTTTAAAAGGATTTCTGAGGTCTGTGTCATAGCCTGTAAAATCCTGTGGAACATGCAGAAGAATTCAGGTACTTTCAGGTTACAACACTTTTGGCAGAATAAAGAAAACTAGAAGCAGTAATAAAAAGCCCAAATCCCTGAAAGTAAATTATGTGTCCTTCCCCCATGCATTAGGCTGCAGTGTTAGATATGCAAAGATGAAGTCAACAAAAAGCCTGAGGATTGCAAAGTAAATATTTGGGTGTATTAGCTAACTGTTTGTGGGTGTTTTGTGCTTTTTACATTTGTTTGTATTAACGTTTGAGTCCAATTCACCTTCCAAAAAAAGATAACTGAAATGATCTGCCTCCTACCCACAGTCATCTCCTCCATCAATATTTTTGCTTATCTCTCCTCTCATGTTTCATGTTGTTTCAAGCAGCTCCTTAGCACACCACAAAAATGTTAGCTATCCAGCTAGGCTGAAGTGGACCCCAGCTGAAGTAAATACTCCACACAGACATGCTATCTTTCTGTTCCATTTCTTGGTTATCCTCTTTGAGCCTGCTACACGTACATCAAAAGTCTTTAAAAATGTTTAGTGAGGGGACCATGCATTACAGAAACTATTCCTTTCACAGTGCTGTGTTTCTATAGTAACCATCTTATAAAAGCACTGTAGCCATCTGCTTTAAATATTAACTTCCAAGACCATCAGGACTAACATACAACAATATCACATTTATCAAATATTAGAACTAGAAACAAAAGGAGAGAACTACAGGAGAGAGTTTTTTCCTGTTCCTCAGTCTAATCTTAAAAAAAAAACAACAACACTGCTTTGCTCTTTTCAGATAATTTACCATTTCATGCCACTGCATTAGAAAGAACTGTGTAAGTGACCACACTAGCTGCTGGGGGCATAAATTACAATTTTCTTGATGTTGCAAATGAAGAAAATAAAAAAAATAGCTTCTAGGGGTAGGTGGTCACTTTGCATATGTTCCTCCTAATAGATTTTCCTGACCCTGTCTTCACAGCAGTACTCTCAGACATACTGTGGCAAAGTCTAGAGAGGAGGGAGCATGCAAAGAAACAGCCAGCAGCAGCTGAGAAGTGCCACACTTGAGCAAATGACTGGCCAATTTTGTCACAGTCTGCTAAAGGGCAGATGCCTCAAAGGTATGAACACTCAGTAATGCATTCAGCAACCTCCAGCTTACAGACAAAATCATAAGACTCAAAGCCCCCAGTAGATTGTATCCTAAGCAGCAGGAGCCTAGACATTGACCTAATTCAAAGAAATACCTGCTCCTTACAAAAGAACCTGCATCAGCCAACAGGTTAGGTCACCAAGGTCCTTAGAATAAACACACCCTTTTAGCAACTTGAAGTATGTTGGCTGGTACTTCTTCAAATACTCTCTTCAAACTGTGCTAGAGAGCCAAAGGTAAGCTCCCGAGAGCCCTTCTCTGCCTTTAAGGAACGGTATCTACTTCACCACTCCAACTTTATTTTCACTGTGCTCTACTTCCTGCTCCCTCATCCTGTGCTGCCCATTCTGAGGCTATTGTATTTGGGGTCAGAATACATGGGAACATTCATAATTTGCAAATTTAATCTGAACATTTCCCTGGAATTAGAGGAGAATTCAGGTCTTGTCGTGGCAAAACCACACACCTTTGGCACTGTAACTCAAGAAAAAATCTCATGTTTTGCATTTTCTAAAACATGCTTCCACCTCCATCAAATACAGCTTAACAAAACCTTACATATATCTAACACTAAGTACTGTATTGCATCTGGTTTTCTCACTTCTCTTTACTGCCGCACTGAGCAAGTGCAATAGCACTAAGCTGTTCATGATACTGTCCAGATCTTCTTCTATAGGAGAGAGCTATGTATTATGCATGGAATAGCAGCAGTGTGCCCAGATAATACAGAGATGGTTCTTGTCCAAGAAATTCACAGTCTAGTGGATCACCAGACCCTCACAAAAATGTGTAATTCCTTATTTTACCATTTCCCCAGTATGCATTTCCTCCTCCTTGATGACACCAACTTCTCTGTTCTGACACAGTAGCTTTTTTGTTCTGCAGTTCTCCTGAGGTTTCTCGTATTGGTAACCCAAGAGCAATGCCTCAAAAGGCAGTAACAACCATGAGCACAAACAGCGAATGAGGAACAGCAGTTCCTGGAGTTACAGTGAATATTGAGCTGAAGAGCTGATATCAATCTTTTTGAGGAAAAATGGCAGTTTTTCCACAGGCTGTAGTTCTGTTTGTGTGCCTTTGTCAAACATTAAGTTACCTTCCTTCTCAGCCTTGGCAAGGCCTCAGCTGCAATGCTATACCTGTCTAAAAAAATTGGTCAAAACAAGAAGATTTGAAAGAATACAGAATCTCCACTAGCAGAAGTCTTCTAGAGCAGATTGTCCAAGTATTTGCCAAAAGTTGCAGGCAGGATTTATCTGGTGTGGGAGAAGAAAAGGTATTAAATGGTTTCTTCTATAGCTATTTAATAAAACTTTTAGGAACAGCTTTTCAGTGTTCTGCACCGGTACAGGAAAACTCCATTTGGTACGTCCCAGTGAGAATTTTCCTGGACAAGGGCGCAAGCAAATTTGCACAGGCCGTAAGTGGCTCACAAAGGGAAGACCCTGACTACTCTTTGCCCCCCAAATTAAATAGATCCCAGTTTTCCACATCAGAATTACACCAGAGGACAACATTCTTTAACATGGAGTTTCATGATATTTGCCATGTGTGAGATGCCCTTTCTTTTCACACTCCTGAACCTACAGCAAAGTAAAGTAATTAGGAAAAAAAAAAAGGCAGCCAGGATAGTGGAGCACAAGCAGAAGAGAAGGCCTGAGTTTGCTGTTCCTGGTGTATCTAAAGAGATCAGTTTCTGGTGTTTCCCTGTTACATAATAAAGACTGTTTTGGGTTTTTTTTCCCTGATGTATAATTTGGCTTCTAGAATTGAGGTTTTATTCATATTTTGAGGCGTTGGAGGTCAGCCACAGCCAAAGGCAGGTTGGTGGGCAAAGCATACGAGTGTTTCTTGTAGTACTGAAAGACATGGGAAGAAGCATTATCACCTGGCTAGTTTAATACTGTGAACCTGAAGAAGAGCCATTGCTGGCAGGCTCAGCTAACTTGTTTTTTCAAACTTAGTCTAGAATGTGAGATTTTCTTGCTTTCCTAAGAATATTTCTGGCCATTTTCCCCATACATTCCCCACTACTGTAAAAATGGAAGATATTCCTTGTTCCTTTCATCATTCATGTTCTGGTTTGCACACATTGTAATTCTTGTGACTCTTGAATTAACAGGACTTGTTTTGAAGTGAAATGATGTGAAGCATTTTTTCCTGTGGCTTGTACTGAGCAGATATTCTGCATGCCTGTTGCATGCTCCCACCTTGCTTTTGAATGCTGTGGACAGTTGTTAACATAGCTTAATGTGTTATCCAGCAGGTGTTCTGTATATTTCCTCTGTGCTCAAAAAGAATAAGCAGTTGGTCTGTTAAGGAATCATGTTCTGCTGAGAAAGCAATGAGTAAGAGAGACAGAGGAACAATGTAGTCCCTGTCTTCCACCTCATGGGTCAGGGCATCCTCCTGATGCCTCTTTCAGTGCTGTAAATTTTGGTAGCACAATTCAGATCCTATCCAAGATTCCCAGCTCCAAGAAACAACAGTGAAAAATACCTCAGGTAAATACCACAAGCACTATTTCATCTCTTCTTCATCCCCCCTTGCTTTTTTTGTAGATGGGCTTCTGAAGGGGGAGGGAGGAGAAGGGCACTGGCAGAAGGTTACAAATTGGTGAATAATCTCTTTCTCTCTCTCTCTCACACACACAAGGCAGACAAAGTTACGGCTGGGGACAGCTGTTTGGTATGCCAAGGAATTGTTTTCCCCAGGTTATACATTGACATGACTATTGATCAGCATATGTTCTAAGTGTAAGAAAAATCCTATCTCCCAACCCCCTTCTCTGGTAGTTAGGTAAAACTTATCAGTAAGGATTGCGTCCATGCATCTGAAGACATAATTAAATTTTAGGTGTGCCTTTTGCTGAACTTGCTTAACAAGATTTCCATTAATTCTTTACCTAGAGGACAAGCCCATGACAGAGTCTGTATTTATTCTGAGATACTCATCTAAACTGACACAATGGTGGTATTCACCCTGTAGCATACAATGGTAATATTACACTATTTACTTCCATTCTGCCCCCCAACTAAAAGCACTGAATAAAATACTCTTCATCATACGCAGCATTTCTTTCTTTATAGTCTCTTCATTGGGTGACTAAAATAAATTCTTCATATAAAATAAGAAAACATCATAAATGGTAATAATTAGAAGGTTGTCTTAGGCAAAGATGCACCAGACAGAATTTGTGTGTCCACATAGATCTTAGATGGTTAAATTACATGTACTGGAAAAAGCCCACAGACATCATAAGTAGAGAACTAAGTCCTTGTAAACTTCAGTACTTTCTAATTCAGAATATTTTAAAAAACACTTCAGGGCTTCTGCAGGAAGATTCCAGAATATGTACAATGATGTACCCAGGAAAAAAGCTATAAGCATTTAGAGAAGATGTTACAGCATGGCTCTTGTCCTTTCTCTGGATCTGCCCATACTGGTACATTTTCACAGTAAGGTGGATTTGCTTTCCTCAGGCAGGAAATGGGAGCACAGCAGTGACCTATTTTCAGTACTTCCATTCTTATTTCTAGATCTATTATGTACAGTGTAATGAACACTGTAATGAACATTCAGCAGTGAAAAAACATCAGTAACTGACACAAGCACATTTGCTCACATTCTGAATGCAACATTAAAAATCAGCTAGGAGACTGGATGAAACCAGTGATTGGTAAGGGGCTGACCTGCAGAACACTTAACCTGCTCAAGTTAGAGCTACCTGACCACATGAAATGAGTTGGCAACTAAGCCAGAGTGGACATGTCAGCCTCTGTTTGTTTTATTTTGTTTACACAATTAAAAAGACTCTGTGGAAGCTTTGACAACTCTACCACAGAGCTGCCATGGGTATGAATGGAAAAGGTGAACACTATGGACTAGCTTCATACTTACAAAAGTTTCATTCAGTAATGTGATTGAGTGTCATTGTAAAAGAGGCACAGAGAAGCTCCTAGTGCATTCCTCCTAAGGGCTTTGTAATTCCAGTATTTACAAACACTGAGATGTATCATAGTAACTAATAAAAAATAGATCTACCATCTTTCTACTATCTCATCTCCTTCTGAAAGGTCAATCTTTCGACTCAGGAGGGGACAGAAGAAAAATACTTCACCTTTTAGTAGGGTTTTGCAAAACTAGGATTAAATGATTTAATTTCTAAAAGTAAAAAACTAGAAGTGATTTATTACCAAGCATGGGTTATGTTTGCTAGTTTAGCAGCTTTTTCAAGAAAGCTTGTCTTTCCTCTATGTACATGTATTTTTGAGAAAACTTCAAGAGCATTAGAATCTGTCAAAAAATAGTCATCTGACCATATACTTCCACTTTACAATAAACTACTAACTTCTGGGAGGGCAAACTGCTTTAGAATAATTTGGAGGAAAATACAAACGTCTTTGAAGAACTTCAAGGCTAACAAATCTACTGTGTCCAAAAGTGATTTGTGAAAACCATATATGAAGATAGAATGTGGACACTTGACACTTGAGCATACGGTGTCTAATTTGCTAAAGGGATGTTCCAGCTATGCTTTTTTTTTCTTAAGGCCCGTGTCAAAATGCCAAGTCAGCTGTGCAGTGGTATTTGTATTTTGGAGATGAAGGTGTGTCCTTTGAAATTACTCAGGCATCTTTTTCCTAAATGGATAGTCACAACCTGACTACAAAGCGTTCATTAGTGCCTGAGTGCAAGTGTTAATAAAGGAATGAAAAAGGAACTGTCGGTCAGGAACCGCACGATCATGGTGGTGTTTTCTTTCGACAAAGTAAGCCAGCTCTGCAGTTCCTTCCCACTTTGCACTTTCTGAGTCAGTTAACACAGAAACAGACTTATGGTGCAGAAGTCACCCTATCCTCGTGTCGCTGAATCACTCACCTGCCACTCCTGCTAGTTAATAGTAGCTATTTTTATTTTACAGTGGAAAACTCTCTCATGGTGGCAATGATGTTACAGAACAGTTTGGGAGCAAAATCATCTAGCTCAAACATCCGATGTGCTACAGAGCCTGTGTTTGGTACGAGCACCTCACTGTTTGCTTCCAGTACTGGCAATCTAGCTCACCCTGGTGCATGGGATGTGCCATTTGTTGGTTCTTTCATAACTGCCCATAAGAGTTCTGGGGTCATGTTTGTAAACACTGCTGCCATGTGCGCGTAAGCACGTGGCGAGACACCAGCATGACCTGGAGCGCCAAGCAGAGAGGTAAACCCTGGTGCCAGCATCGACATTGCTAAGCCAGCTAGCGCCAACTCTCTTGCTGGCGCACACCCCTCAATCCCGTGAAATGCCGTGGCGGGTTGTTTGAAGGGCAAACGGGAACCTTTTTCCTGTACATGGCACATGTGGATCTGTGCTAACATTGATGGCATCTAGACAGCAAATGGCAGTGCTAAATTGTTCTCATGAAAAGTAAAACTAATTTCTGCCCGAAGTCACTGAAATTTGAGTCAGCATGGTCCCACAACGCAATGCAAAACTATGGCTATTAGGAAAAAGAATTGTATGAGGGCACATTGCCAAAGTTTCCAAAACGACTTCAAAGACAGATAACCAAGACTTTGTGTCTGTAATAGCTTTTTGCTGGCTTTGCATGGATGAAATTAAGACCACGTTTCAAGCATTTGAGGAAGTAACTCCTAAATTATTTCTGGTTTTTATCGGTAGAGGTTGCATGAAGCTAGATACAGTCAGTACAAACAAAAGTCACAAGTCTTTCATTTCCTCTTAATGAGAAATTAGCAGACACAGCCACCCAAAGCCTATGGAGAGTTTCACCTCACCCTTGCCATGCACTTTATACCCTTCAAGAAAGAAACAACAATGTAGGAATGGGGGGGAACAGTCTGTGGTCTCTGTCGCTCCCTGCTATGCCAGCTGTATTTCAAGTGCAGCTGTAAGTCTCATTTGCTTTGACCTTTGCTGGAAGAGCTGAGAATAGGACAAAGAGTTAAAGAGTTACCAGCCCCTGCTGAGTCTGCACTTCTGGGCCAGGCAAGCAGCAAGGCTGCTGAAAGAGGGTGTGCACGCAGCAGAGGGTAAGCGAGAGAGGGCACCAGGAGGGAGAGGAAAACAAAAGGAGAAGAATAAACAGTGCACACCCCGAAACAAAACAGGGCAACACTTACAGAAAAATGCTTGTCTTTCAAGAATATGGACTTTTCTGTTTGTTTCCCCTCTGTGTAGTCCTATCTTGTTATCTGAACTCAAGGTACAGTAGATACATGAATCCTTGAACTCTGAACTCATGAGAAGGGCAGCAAAAAGTAAGTCAATACCATTTTAGCTGAGTGGCTGGAAAGAAGCATGCTTTGTCTTTTTGTGCCTCAGCTATGGGAGGCTGCTTAATGCAGCAACACACAGCTGTTCAAAACTCTCTCTTGCTGTATGCCAATGGCCTACTAAATCAAAGCAAAACCAAGGCAGTCCTCTCTGAGAGATAATGCAACTGTGGTTCCAAAAATCAGCTGCTACACGCTACTTGTGTTTCCTTGAGACCCATCTCAAACCTGGGCAAAAAGCGGTCCCCAGTTTTTAGTGGGAAATAATAAAAAGGTGCCCATTCCTTTCCACAGTCTTTCTGAAATCCTACCCAGTTCCCTAGCAATGTCTCTGGAAAGCAGAGAAGTACCCTTCTCACTGTTGTGTGTGTGTCTAGCTACTGCTCTCCAGCACTGCTACGCTATCAAGCAACGAAATGTCTATTTTCAACTCACCATGAGCCACCTTGTTCTGAACCCCTAGCATGAATATTGCTTAAATGTAAACCAAGCAAACCCAGATGAACTAGCACCCTGTGCCAGCCCATCACAGCATTGCCTTCAGTCATGGCTACAGGTGACAACCCAGGGCTCTCTCAAGCCATGTGAAGGGAGCTGAGCCCTGCAGTGTGGCACCCTCTTGCCTCTTAATGCAATGCCTTGGGGATGCCTGGGAAGGTGCTTGTAAACAGAACGGCCATGTGCACACGAGCCACGTGGGGCTGGGCTGACTGAACCTCCAGACTGCTGGGGAAGAGGAGCAACTGGAGAAGAGTCTCCCACTTGGTCTTGTTCCAAAGTAGTTTGCAGCACAATCACCTTTCTAATCATGGCAGGGGAAAATCCATCTGTCCTTTATGGCCAACTGCTTTTGTCAGCATCTGGAGATGCTGCATGAGCTATATTGCCCATTGGATTTTATGTCCAAATGCATTTTGTCATGGATTGTATCACAAGTCTCTGAATGTGCTGAAGTTACTTAGAGCAGGCCCTCAGTTAAACACACTACATACTAAACCAGACAGACTGAGCTATTGAGTACCCACTGCAAAGGAACTCCCAAAGATCAGAGTCTTGGCTGTCTCCAATTCGGGTCTAGGAGATACCAAGTGACTGTTGCATAGAAAGCTATGAATGCTGCTAGTATTGTGTCACCTCCACAGGTCTGTGCATCCCATCTCCTCCAGAGAGATTTCTGACAACAAATTAAAATTGGGTTGGTTGGTTTGGTTTTTCATTCCTTTGAGCTCTGCTACCAAGTATGATGTCAGCGTGGGGGTTCGTGAGCCCTCAAAACCTCTAATTGATAAAACAGATCAAAACAGGAGTTGAGTGGTAGTTTGGAGCTGATGTACAGGAACAGGGCAGACTGTGGGAAATCTTGCCTGAATGAATAGAAGGATCAAGGGTATTAATGGTTAATGGGAGTTATTGGAGTACTCACTGATTGAAATATTACACAACTCCGTTTCACACACTGCAATTAACTGACACAACAAACCATTTTTAATTAGATTATTGTGAGATTTTGCTTATTTGTTTGAAGACATCTGCAGGGCCAGTTAAAATTGAGATAACATCCTTTCCTGCACCCTTTCTCACTTGGAGCAGAGGGTTTCAACAGTGCTCCAGCCATAGCAATGTGCAGAAAGGCATCCTCTTCCCTGCAGAGACAAAAAGCAGTATTCAATTTGCTGGGTTGTTTTGGGTGAGCACCACAGGTTTAAAGGTCCAAAGGCTTGTGCAGCAAAAGAAGAATATGTAGTTGATCAACAGAAAATGCTACTGGGGGGGTGGGGGTGGTTAGTGAAAAGCTACTTGTTTCTGAGTCTAGTTTCTGTTTCTTAAAATTGATACTTCTGTTATCTTAGTAAGCAGAGAAAATTATCTGTAAACCTCTGAATGAGCAGGAAGGAGTGTATCATGGGTAAAGCACTGGGGCTTAGGAGATATGGGTTCAGTTCCCAGCTCTACCACAGCTTTCCTGTATGTCTTTTAGGATTAAAAAGAAAGAAAGAAAAAAAAAAAAAAAAAAGGCAGTGAAATGAATGGCTTCAGCAGGGTTTGTACCACACTGCGTGATCTGTGTGTGCTTTAGCGCTCAGTTGTTGCTTATTAGTTTTGTACTCTTTCTCTTACTCTTTGCACATTTTGCCCACTCATTATTAGCACCCTAGGGAAAAACTGCAGCAATGCTGTTTAGGAACTCCTCTCAACACACACACACAGAGAATAGGTAGCAATAGCAGCTTTGCTTTATTTGCTGCAAATATTTAGAGTTTTGGAAGGGAGTTGCCTTCCTCTGCTTTGCATTAGAAACACATTACTAATGCTCTGGCCCCTTGTGCACTGCCAGACCCCTTTTCACTGTTTCATTTACTAAATTAAATAGCAAAACAAAACAAAAATGGCTTATGTTTGTACAGCCCCAAGCACAATGGGATTCTGTTTCATGGCTGGGATATGAGGTGCCTCCTAATGTGCATTAATTAGTTTCACTCCATCCACTCTCCTTATATTTAGAAGCATTGGAGTTGCCATCTTGAATTAGACTCATGGTCCAGCTTGTCCAGCAAAATATCTCCAACCAGCTACCAGCAGTTGCTTCAAGAAAAAGTAGTTATTCAGTTAAAAACTCACTCTTTCCAATCCATCAGCTAGAGTTTATATTTTAGAGCAAAAAACCAAAGGTTAGATTGAAACTGCTTTGAAAAGTTTTTGTATTTTTTTTAATGAGTACAAATTAGTTTGCTGCTTCTATAGTTGCCTCTAAATCTTTCCTTCCATTTCCTCTCCCTCCTCCCTCAAAGAAAAAAAAACACCCCCAAAATGACTTTTTTTTTCTTTTTAGTTGCTACAAGTATGTGACTGATGAGGTGCCTCACTCCTGCAAGTATCTGCACAGGCAGACTCTTACAGATCTGTGAGCCCAAGGAAAATGAATAGGGCTTTGTGAAAATGGCAAAGGCTGCCATCAGTTTGCAGGATCACAAGTCAGCTGACAGCACTGGGGGAAAAGAAAGCCTCCTACACCTAACTTTGTGTCAATTGCACAACACAGGCACAGTGGAAAAATATACAGAAATCGTTTTTCCTGTCTGGTCTCTCCCTTCCCAGGCACTACAAGTAGCAATAGAGAGAAAGAAAATAAATCGGCTCAATTCTTAGTTTTCCTGCTACGTTTTTCACACCCACAAAAGCTACTGCTTCTCTGCTTTAAGGATTACAAAGAAGCACAAAAGTACAGGTCCAAACTCATTTGGACATTATGGGGAGAACCATAGAAACCACAGAGAACTGAAAGACTGCATTTTTCTGTTTTGTGAATTTTTTATGTTTGTAACTATCGAGTGCTTTTCCCTATTTGGTCAATATTTTCCCTTGCTTCAGAGGATGTGGTGTCTACACTCATAAACTGACTGCATGGAATGGGGACTCACTAGCATAGGTTTTCTTTCCTCCAGATGTCTACTGGTTATAGAAGTGTTAATTCTGACCCTTTTCACTTGCTCAACTTGCTTGGTTTTTACTGTTGCAGTTTTAGTAATAATTCAGACCATTTTGGGTAGACAAACTTGAAATCAGATAAGCAAGCAAAGGAGTGCAGTGGGAACAAAAAGTTGGATGTTTGGAAAGAAAATATGTTAAGGTCTGTAATACATACAGACACACACCCACTCCTCCAAATCCCAGAGAGTGGTGAGTCCAATGTATTTTCCAACCTTCATATGTTCTCTTTCAGGAAAAAAATTGCATTTCCTTTATGAAGCTATACAGGCACTTTGAGCTTCAAGGAAATATCTCACTTCTGTGAACTTTAGTAACTTTGGAGGAAGGGAAGCAGCTCCTGCACTACTGTAACAATTAATTTTCCTCATTTTACCATGAGCAGGACAGTAATGCTACTTGCACACAAGAGGAAATGTGCAATCATTCTTTTGTCCTTTTTTGCTTACCTAAGAGCTGAAAGTATTGTGTCCTTTGGCAAGTATAAAAATTGTATAACTTCAAAGTATATGACTTCAAACACAAGTGAAGTAGCACTGGAAGAACAAACAGATTAGACAAAGATGAAAAATGTATCAGGAGCATGAAATGGGGGTGAGTGCTGCATGAACAGTTGTCTCATGCTAAGGGACAAATATGGAGAGTTGTTAAAGGACACTGAAGTTGGGGGCAGAAGTGTCAGCATCAGGCACAGGGTTAATGTTTACCCTTTTATCACTCTAACAGCACTAAAAGTGGCAAGAGAAGGAAGAAATACTCAGTGCAGATCGGAAATATCTTTGTCACATATTCTCTCATTTATGCTTTATTCTTGCTTGCTACCAGCTGCTGCAAGAGTAATGGGAGCTGGGGGTCAAAAAGAAGTCAGAAAAGAAAACAAAAGGAAGTGAAAAGTCTAGTGAAACACACGCAGGTTCTGCATGTGACCCAGTTAATTGTGTCTTGCAAATAAGAAGACAGGTGAGAAAGAGACCATTGGAGTGTAATAACAAAAATACAGTAATTGTAACCAATATTAACATAACATGGAAACAACCAGTGTGAACGTATCACTAATAGCAAAAGTCATGTGTATAACAAGATCTGTGGACTGGCATTGTATGATGGTGAATACCACAACACATCCAGACAAATTCAGCATATGCAAGAGATATTTGTGCCAACTGCTTTCTCCCTGTGAGCAAAATCAGTTCTTAGGGTTCGTTTTGTAAAGCAAGCAATGTGCTTTGCACACCGTCACAAGTTCTTTGCTGCAAAACTACAGCACATTCTGAAAAATATCTGTGTGACTGGGAAAGAAAGTCTCTGGATGAGGAGCAGAACCTCTTTTAGTAAGGTCTCAGAGTGCATGTACAGCATAGGTTTCAAGTGTCTCCAGAGACCAGAACTTGTTAGACAGCTTTGGTTTAGGTCCACAGGGGAGGGCATGAAACAGTGTTAGTCGGGTGCTTCTGACCAGCTACAATATATTGTCATCAGTGCTTCCTGAAATCATCTTGGCAAGACAATCCTAATAATTACCAGCCCTTTTCCCCCTTCTTCTTCTTCCCCCCATTGGGGGTATTATTCATTTGGTTGAGCAAATACAGAAATCTCCACTAACCTTCTCATCTCCAATGGAGATCCAAACCTTGCCTTGCAGTGGTATTAGCTTTCGTAATAGCAACACCTCATTGTGTCAACATGTCTCATTAACTAATAAAGACTTGCAGCTATTTGATTTTACTTATAAAGTTAGTAGGACTCATGATTTCTTTTCTGTTCTTTAAAAAGGGAATTGTTCTAGTATTCTAAGAGGCAGTGACTCAAGCCTAATTAAGGAAAAAGGTATATAACCATTTACAGTGGGATTCTTGTATTGCAAAGTGCTGCTTTGTCATGAAAGCTTTTGGGGACTGAATTCCTTTTTATTTTTTAAGGGAAGGGTAGCAAGGAAATAATTTGAAACCATTGCAACAATTCCCTTAACTCCTATCTCATACTTGGGGCCAGTCCATTCCAGGCAAACACACTGACACAGCACAGATTGCATTCGAGTGGGGGTGAGAAACAGCAGCATCTGACAGAGGAATGCAGCACAGACACAGAAAGCTCAGCCAAACCCCAAACTACAATATGTTTTCTTAAAACTCTATGGTTTTTATGTCTTTTCCCCTCCGCCACCCATGAGGACCAGGGACATTCCTAGAACTCTGTCCCAGCTGTCTGCGTCAAGGCAGCTGCTGAGGATGCTGGGACAATGTTTGTAAACACTCTAACCACGTGCGTGCAACCACATGGAGAGTCATCCTGCTGACCTAAAGATCTACACACTTGGTAAGCAGGCTATTACTGCAGCGCAGCCAAAGCCTTTTCCAGTGTGATGTGACTTAAAGCAGCTCATGCCAGGACACTGGAAGGCAAAGCTTAGACTGTTTATGCATTATTGGAAAGGAGATTAGGCAGGGAAGCTGTTTAAATTTTAGTTATTGAAATACAAGTTTCAGGATAGGTCAGCTCCTCTGCAGTGACGAATGCAGAAGCCATTATCTTCTTTATGCATCTGGAAAAAAAATCAGCTTACACCTGGAAACTTCTCCTCCCCCATGCATATACCTGCTGAAACCAATATTCCTATGCTGGGAACCCACGCAAGATATATTTGAGGCTAGAGATAACACTGTAGAACACATGAAGATATTTCAAGTTGAATTGAATCATGGTAATTATTGGTAATTATTAAATATAATATAATAAATATATAAATAAATATACAAATATATAAATATATTATTGGTAATTATTAAATATCATGGTAATTATGGTAATTTGGCTCTGGCCAGCGTGATCTAGTGTAGGGTGTCCCTGCCCATGGCAGGGGGGTTGGAACTAGATGATCCTTGTGGTCCCTTCCAACCCTGACTGATTCTATGATTCTATGATTCTATAATTATTCAGAAAGTGCTGCCCTGTATTTGGTTCTTTAGCTGTTCCTGCTTATCTTAGCCACTCACCTTCTCACTTCTTCAAAATGGTCTTCAAAGATATACTGTACTTTATTAGGGTCACAATGCTGCATTTTCCTTTCCTGCCTAATGTGGGCATAGAACAAACTTATTCCTTTTCACACTGCAATAGAAACACTGTGGGTTTTTTTTTTCCATTTTCTCTTTTCCCATAGGGAAAAAAACAACCCACACACCAAGAATTAGGTCAATCTGAAGCCTCAATACTGCAAGCCTTTATTTATTTGCAACAATAATCCTGCTGGGGCTTCTTGCCATATGTACGCTACAAAGTAAGAACACTCCAACTTGGAGCCCACAGCGCCACAGAAAATTATGGTTTTGAAGGACAGCCTAAGTTTTGTTCAGGTTGCTAAAATGATTCAGCATTCTGGGAAGTGTTTGACAAAGATGACCAAGCCTCCTTGAAAAGCTAAACAGGAATTTAAATCTTTATGGCTTTTAATTGTTACAGTGTTTTTTCAAAGTACAGCAATTTTCTTTAAATTGTCCCCAGATTTAAAATCCTTTCTTATGAACAGCTAGTAGAGCACTCTTTCTCAGCCTCTTCCAAGGCAGGGCAGATTTTTTTTTTGTTTTCTTAATTTCAAGATCAATGTGAGATACATAGGATGAACAGCTAACTGTTCTTTCCATTTCTCAAACCTTGTTTTTCTCTACCTTCCTTCTATTACTCCCTGCTGCTTAATGCAAGGCACATTCCCAGTATTTTAATCCAAACAACTTTTTGCAGTCAGTCGTCAGATGTCCTTGGGATTAGTCCATCTGATGGTGAAGGTTCAGAATTTTATTCCTTAATCCCACCACTTCTGTCTTCACCCACTGAGCAATTCCTTGGAGAAATGGGTGAACAGAAAAAATTTAGAGAGTCTTGGCTAGCCTAAGGGAAGGCAGAAGTGACTACTTCTCAATGGGTGACTGAGGCAGTGATTACTCATGGTACTTTCCATTGGTAATATTTTATTATCCAGGATACAAGGATGAGCTATGCAAATTGAACATGCAGGCAGTGAGGATCTGAAGTGTAACAACCAGAATCATAGCAACTTGTTACTAGTTACTTGTTCAGTGTTCAAAAGGCTTTTTTCCCCCCCTGCAGAAGATCCTTGAATGAGTAAGAAGGTACTCACTGCCTTATGGGGTATGGGATTGGAATAATGCTGCGAGTGTGATTGATTCATATAATTCCCTTTTTTGGCTTGCAGCCATGATGCAGTCATATGCTTTATCTCTGCTCAGACTACAGCTTTTTTTTTCTTTTTTTTAAAATAATGAATCATAGTACATCCCACTCCATTTCAGAACCAGCACACTGCCTTTCAAAATGATGTCACAACACTTATTGCTGCTGGCTGACTGCCTTAATAGCAATCAGAGAGTGGGACTAAATAAATACTGTATATATTATTTATAATATATTATATTATTATTAAACCTTTTGTGGTTTTGTTCTTCAGCACAGTTTCCAAGATAACCACCGACTCTACTTGAAACTTGGCAACTTTGTTCTACCACTCTCAGGGTCCAGTTGTGACGCTGTCTAACAGATGCTGCTACCATGCTTAGAGCTACTGTATAGCAGCTAAGTGAGAGAAGCAGAAGGGTCACTTGCTGTGACAAGCCAAATTTAACAGCTCATCTGAAATTCCACCTTGAAAAATGGACACATTTTTAAAAGGGACCTTATTTGGCTTCTGTAGAAACATGAGATGCATTTGCCACTCATAATGAAACAGAGCAAGGGATTTAAAGTCACTGCTTAGGCATACTCTGAGAAAACCACTCCACTGCCCATGCAATCAACTTGGAAGTGAAGTACTCCCTGTAATCCCAAACAGGATCAGTAATATTAGTTCAACCCAAACCTTGTGTTTTTCAACACTTGAGCAGCAGGTTTGTTCCAGAACGGTGAGGGGGTTGTGCTTGGGTTTTGTTTGTTTCTTTAGGGCTGTCTGGCTGTTGCTAGTATTTGAAGGAAATGTAGGGAGATGTAGTCCCAGCAGCATCTAAAATGCTCGGGGCAAAAGGGAACGGTCCCTTCCAACTCGGGCAGATTAAGTTGCTGCTCCAGCAAAAACTACAGGGTCTCCTGATTCTGTATGTAGAAACCAAAACATTTACAACCTCCTATTTCTGTTACCCAATGCAGCGCTGTTGCCAACAAAAGACCTTGGAAATCAGTTCGTCATAATAACGCCTCAGCGGGCACGTTTCGTGTTCTTTAAGCAATGCTGACATGCCAAAGTCTAGGACCATGCGCACTATATCAAAACAATACTAGTTTCCCTGGCTAAAAGCCAGGAATCAGCACAACGCCAAAGTCCTCGTTAAAAGCCTTACTACAAACAGTGATAGTTTGGCAAATTCGGGAGCCCGTGTCTCCCATTCAACTTTACTTCTTTTGAAGATTTGTTAATAATTAGTCCTGAAATGGGCAGTAAAAAAAAAACACTTTCTGAGGTTCCCTGGATGCATTAATGAAGTTTTGATGTAGCTTCCCAAAATGAAACAACTGTTTCCACTGCAAGATGACTTTTGAGTCACTTCATGTAAACAGCAGTTTAGTCCCACCATGTAAGCTCTGTTATTTTTCAAGCTTTTGCCCTCACTTTTTGCCCCTCCTCTCTACATCCTGGTTGCTAGATTTAAATGTTTTCTGACTTCACTGGCAAGGCTCTCACTATGGTTTCCATGATATAGAGGAAGAGAGACAAAATATTGCCTGACAGTGATTTATTTACATTGGTTCCAAATTGCTGGCTTTCTGCAGGATAAAATCCAATATGTGTACATTCTTTCAAAGAGTTAACAGCAACAGATAGGGTAGACCTGAAGTTCTTGACTCAGGAGATTTACCAATGTTTTTCAAGACACAACAGACTTAAATACAATGGCAAGAATATAATTTGAGAACAAGAAGACAAATATACAAACTGTCATAACACAGATGCAGTAAAATAGTATCAGTGTTTATATCCAGTTTTATTTGAGTCTTTAAAAGAAATTAAAGTATTTAGCAACTGAAAACTGAAGTGTCAAAGAACAGCAACAACTAAAGTGGCACATGTTTGAAAAAAAGAGCGGAAAGAGGCAGTGTTTCTGTATGGTAGTATTAAAAACTTACCTGACCATTGTTAATCACAGACCTTTGCTGCTAATCACAGACCTACTGTTGCTAAAGCAACAATATACACATTATAATCTATATGGAAACTACATAGGCTTACCTATACTTGGAGGGATGCAAGAAATTAATTGTGAGGTGACCAGAAAACGAAATAGACCCCCACTTCAACAATGAAAGAAGTTTTGGGAAATGTAATGGCAGTTGAGGGGCAAGCAGCCCTAAAGGCTCAAAGAAACGTGCTACTGGTAAAAAGAACCAATGTGTTCATCACACACTACTTAAGGAAATCTGCCTAACTCCCAAAAGATAAGAGAAGAAATTATTTACAGCCTACCATACCGAGCGCGTCTCTTAAACGGACACCGCACGTATCACGGTGTTGGTTTTGCCACCTCCTATTCAGTCAGTTTCCCCTCTAACACAAGTTTATACTTGACTCTTAACCACCAACATCTCCCCGTTGAATATCTTCAGAACCGTGTCCTATTTTGCACTTTACAACCTCCCGAGAAAGCGCCGTAGTGAAATACACATGCAGATACACAAGTGAATATACGTGTTACTACGCTCACCCCCTGCTGTACTAAGTCAACCTGCCATTAACATGCAAATAGAATGGCCTCATTAGCCGGCAAACAACACCCACTGACCTGCTTTCACTAGGGAAAGTATCTCCTCATCTCTGAAACTCTTAAACTTCATATTCAAAAAGAATAAAAAAAAAAAAAAAAAAGCTGAACTGATATTGGGAGCTGCCGATCGCTGCTCAGAGCCTGCCGCTCATCACAGAAAACAAGTCTTGTGATGAGATCTTTGGTTGCAACATTTCAATGAAAGCACGCTAGACCGCATCACTTCTCCCTTCACCTCCCTCTCTGGAAAGGAAAATCACTTGGTGGAAAAGGCTCTGCTAAATTTCCAAGACTCTAACCGCGAGCCGGAAAGCCTCCTTTTAGCAACAGGGCAAGGAAAAAGACTGCTAGTGTCCGAGGGGGCGATTGAACACCGATCAGTGCCACGATGCAGGCACACGGTGCCGCGTCCGGCTTACAAACGTGGTACGGTTGTTGCTCTTGTCTGTCATCTGGTGGGGAACAAGTCTGACCTCGCCGAAAGCGGTATTTTAGGGAAACGTGCGCGAGAAACTAATTTCTTTTTTCTTCCCGTGGCTACATTGTGCAAGCGGCCCCGACGGCAGCATTCAGCAAGGCGGACAAAACGTGCGTGTAGATTGCACAGAAAAAGAAAGGCCTCGCAATGAGCCCCCCTCCTCAACCCGCACACACTTCTCCATCGCCCCCAGGACCGGGTTTCATTTCCCTCCCACACTGTCCTCTCCAAACTCCGCAAGCCGCCCTCCTCTCTCCACCTTTCCCCAGGGCTGCGCCTGCCTTTGTGTCCGCCCGGGGCCGGGGAGCGGCACAAAGCCGGGGTCCGCCGCCGCCCCGGCCCCCGCGGCCGCGCTCCACGGTGCTCTGCGCGGGGACAGCCCGGCAATGCGGAGTCGGGGGCTGGGAGGCCGGTCCCCGCGGGGCGCAGAGGAAGGGACAGCGGGGTAGTCCCTCGGCGGGGAGTCGCCGGCCGGCTGGCGGGGCTCAAACTCAGCGGGATGCCTGCCGCTGCCGTCCCCGTTCTCCCCGCGGCCAACGCGCAGACAAAGGCGCGAGGACGGGCGTCGAGGCAAAGTTGGTAGCCGGCCCCGTGCGGAGGGGAGTCCGCGGCGACCCCCCTGCCGCCTCTGTCAGTCAGCCATGTTGGGGGCTCCGCGGCGGCGCCCACCCCCAGCGACACCCGTCAGCGCGGCGCGGCCCCGCGACACCCCCGGGGAAGTCGAGGGGAAAGCGGTCGTTGCGGGGAGCCCGTTCTGACCTCTGCCGCGTCCCTCAGCCTTGCCGACATCCAGCACGCACAGCCGGGCGCCGCGCTCCCCTCTCCTACAGGGCCGCCATCTTGCTTCCTTCTGCTCCTTGACGAAAGCGGCCGGGCCCCCGCATCAATATGCACGCGGCGCCCTGACGTCGGCGCCCGCCCCGCGAGCCGCACCGCCCCGCGCGCGCAGCAACCCCCGCGCGCCGAGCCCACCTCCGCGGGGCGCCGGGCGCCCTCGTGCAGCACCAGCGGCGTGTGCGGGGGCGCCCCCGTCACCGGCCCCGTCACTGGTCCCGTCACTGGCTCCGCGGCCGCCGCCCCGCATGGTTTGTTTTTTTTCCCCCGACTGCTGCCGCTTTTTGACGTTTATGGGGGCTCCCTCTCCCTTTTCCCCACTTTCCCCTCTCCGTTTCGTACCCCGCACTGCGCGGAGCTGATGAGTCCACGGGGCACCGACCGCCAGCGACAGCCCCCACCGGCCGGCCGGCGACTCCCCTGTGCTCCTGCATGCCCCTCACTCCCCGTCCCCGGGGCTGGTGTCTCTTTCCCACGGCCGCGGGAGTCCATCTGCCGTCCCTGCGGGGCGGGGGCTGCGACTGTTCCCTCGGGCTTTTTTCCTCCGGCTGCGGCTTGGGGGTACGGTGACGCCGCTCGGTAGCTGGCTGGCAACGTAAAACAAAAGCCAAAAGATTAAAATAAAAGTCAAGGCAAAAATTTCCCCAGGTTTCCCCGAAAGTGAGTGATTGCCCGCGGGTGAGCGGGGATTGCTCAGAGCGGGCTAACTTATCATAGGGCCCGGGAGCGCCCGCTCTCACCAGTCTGCAAAGCTCTAGCCCCGCAGCTGCTCTGGTCCGTAAGGGACCCCTCGGGCTCGTGAGTACGCCCTCGGGTGGGTAAGACACCCTTCGAGTAGGTGAGAGACACCTCGCGGGGCTGAAAGTGCCTTCGGGTGGGTGAGAGAATCCTCATTCATCCCTATCGAGCGGGACCACCTACACCACTCTCAAACTCGGCTTTTATTGCTCTTCGCAGAAGCTCCTCCGTATCCGCAACAGCTGGAGCTGCAGCAGGAACTCTGGCTGCCGGCCTCGGCCCCGGAAGCGGGACCCGGTGCCTTCCCGGCCCGCCAGCCCCCGCCAACGGGTGACAGGTTGCCGCTGTCCCCTCTGAACGCTGCTGCGCTGCTGGCCTCCAGGAAAGCCGGAGCCCTGCCAGCCGACAGACTGGAGGGAGCAGAAGTCAGAATACGCAAACCAGACCTCCAGCAGGAACCGGCGCTGGGCTTTCATTCCGCCGAAACCCTGTCCCGGAGTCCTGAGTGCTAGTCTAACCCGGTGGCCTCCCCTGGTCCCCGCAGCCAAAACTAATCCAGCCTGACCGGGAGGCATTGCGGGGCTAGGACGGCAGGCTTTTAGGAGAGCATTAGCTTCCCAGACAGATCTTCTCCCGTGAGCAGATGCATAGAGAAGGGGTCTTGTAAGCACTGTGCATCCCCGGCTGTCATGTGCCCAGGGCAGCCAGGCTGCTGAGAAAGGGCTTCAGTAAGATGCCAAATCTGGTGCACCCAGTGTAGATTAGAGTCATTCTAGGAAGTTCAGGTCATCACTGAGTAATTAGTTTTTCACATCACAGGTTATTCTCTGGGTTTTGTGTTTGCTTTAATTTCTGCAAAACATTTCAGAGGCAGCCTGGAGATAAAAGCTTGCTAGAAGAGCTCTACACTGACAGCAGTGTCACTCCTGTACCCATGCCAGTGCCAATGCCAGTGCCAGGCAGCTTGCGCCCCTCAGCTGTCAGAAGGGTGCTGGCCTGGCTGGCCCTTTCCTGTATTGTAACACAGGGGTTTTCTAGACAAAGGTCTTTGTGTTTACTTCCACAGACCTGGCTTCATCAGTGTCTCATATGCAGCCTAAACCTGTGTAAATGGACTCACCCTCTTCTTGGAAGAGTAAGTGGCACAAAGACTAACCAAGGTCTGTTTCCATTTTAACCAGGTTTTTTTGTGCTTTCGCAGCAAGTGCTTGATTTCCATCAGGCTTTAATTAGTATTTTGAATTCTTCTAAGTGTGTGTATTCATTAAAGCCTACAGTTGCTTCTTCCCCTGGTGTGGCACATCTGTCCGACGTTACCTGCAACCAGCATGCTCAACCTCTTAGCAGGTGCAAAGTGGTGTCTCCACCCTGAGCTGCTCTCACAGCGCTTGCAGAGACACCTCAATCCCCTGCACTGACTTCTTCTGCCTAACCAGGGCAGAATATTCACAGGTTTCAGCAAGGCCTCTCCCTCTGTGCTTTTCTCGGTTGCACTGGATGCGCTGGACCCTCCTTTGCATGGCTCAGATCCCTCCCATACCAGTGTGCCCTACATACCTGGAAAAAAACCGTGGCCAGCTTTAGCAGGATCATGCCACATGGGTTTCGGCAGCAGCACGGCCCTCTTTTTTTCTGTTGCACAAGCAAGCAGCAGCAAACCTGGCTGGGTGGGTAAAATTTTAAAAGAAAGGAGAAAAAAAAAACCCCATCAACCTCAAAGCCACAAGCAGGAGTTTTTACACTGAGCTGGGATTATGTTCTTCTTATCTTCTTCTGAAGATAAGAAAGAGACAAGGCATGCATATCTGACCTGCACATACGAATGTGAGAGGTGTGCATTTTTGAAATGCTTCCTGTCATAGGTGTGGTTCGCTGCTCTATTCTTTTCTTTCTCTTCTTTCTCTCTCCTTTTTTTTTTTTTTTTTTAAACTTTACTGCCCTAATGACAGTCTGTTGTAATCATCAGCCTCAATAAACCCAGGAGCAGTCCTGCTGAGCCAGCAGTACTGTCCTCCCTCCAGAGCAGAAGGCACATTACAGGAGCCTCCCCTGCTTGGCTAAGCTGTGCTCAGCTATCTTGACCTACAAGCCTCCCAACTGACCCTGTGCCCTCCTGTAGTTCTGCCACATTTTGACAGACCACAAGATCTTCTGGCTTCCAAACCAAGGGCTTTCTGTTATGCATGCCTCTGTCAAATTCAGCTCAATGAGAGTTTCTTGGTATCTGTTAGCAGCCTAATGAGCAGGACACGGATCTAATTTCTCTCTTGACATAGTTCTTTTGGCTTCCAGGTATTTAATGAATGAGAAAATCCGTCACATTTTACTTTGCCGTATCTCTACCTATTGAGCGGGGAGAAAAAATGCCCGAGCTTGACCATAGCCATGAGGGACTTAACCCATGCCCTCTCACCTTTAAAGAGTTGTGGATAAAAACCACCCTTTTACTTCTCTGTCATGCTGTTCGCAGCCTGAAGCTGCATGCAGTTTTCAAGAAGTATCTTCTGTGAGGAAGAGATATGCAGATTCATTGGGAATGCACTAAAATGCACTTAGCTTAAGAGGTATTTTGATGCTGTTTCTGAGGCTAACCCAGCCCTACCATTTTTCTTCTCAGGTGGTTTTTGTATCTATAAGCAATGAAAATAAAAACAAAACAGAGGGACATTGCAGCTGATTAAACACATCGAGAATCCTACCTCTCTTAGACCAGCAGTGTGTATCCTTGTCAATAGCAGCTTTTGCTTCTTTCAAGATCTGCTGGGAACAGAATCATCTGCTTCAGTCTCACTTTCTGAGCTGAGGGTTAATAGCAGTAGAGCCCAGAGGCTTCATTGTCACACGGTGCCCCTGCAGGACAGGAACCTGGGGTGTGGGGTCACTCTGGGTCACGGCTGGAGCGGCATTTGTTTCCCCAACAGGCACTGCAGTGAGGCTAATGTTCCATTGGCAAAACGTCAGGTGAAAAGCATCCCTTCAGCTGGTAATTAGAGTGTTTGTGTGTACAATGTATAATTGCACACAATTAGATCAACGGTTTGAAAGAGCGTGGGCCTTACCCCTCTGCTGGAGGGCCTGATGGATGGCCAGGGCACAAACCGTGGTCAGAATTTCTTCCTAACTCTAAAGCTGCAGTGAGCAAACCTGACTCTGACTATCCAAAGGAGTATAATGTACTTGGCCCCCTCAAACCCTTGCATGAAGCATTCAGAAAGACGTACAGTGAAAAGAATTTTTCATCCTTTACTTGGCATTGAAGAATAAGGTGGCTTATATTAACTACCCCCTACATGTAGATTTCTGGGCCAAATTCAACCGTGACTTGAAATTTCTGTGCAAGAAGGTGTTCAGAGCTGTTTCTACTGAGCCTGCTTTTTTTGTTGTTGTTTTTAAATTTAATTCCTGTTTTCTCCACCCTGTGATAGAGTGTGAAGAGCCACATGAGGTCAGGGAAAACAGCTTCACCAGGTAGCCTATTTCATCTCCTCAAGAAACCCCAAGAATCTAGAGGACTGTCAGCTGTGGCATGATAGGCCTACAGAAAACGTCCAATGTAATGTCTCTGTGTAGATGTTTATCTCTGTCTTCCACCAAAAGACACGGATTTCTTATGGGGCCACATCTGTGTTAGAGCAGCATCCACCAGAAGCCCTACAGTGACAAGGTGTTCCACTGCTGGGCAAGGCAACAGCAACAGTTCAGTGAGCCACCATTTTGCTTTGGCTTACACATTCAGCAGGGCTTTTTCAGGTCCCAAGACACCCATTTATCCCTGTGGTCAGGGTCCGAACTGAGGCTGGGGCTGCAGCTGTGCTAGTGAGCAGTGGGGGGTTGGAGGTGGCCCAGGACTCCAACGCATCAGGACACTGCTTTCTTTTTCCCCTGAATGCAGCAAAGGTTTGTTATTTCTTGGCGTTCCTTCCCTGAACAGGATGGGGCTTTTTCAGGACCAGGCAGATGAGATGGTGCAAAGGAAATATCATAGCTCGATGGAGTTCAGAGAGCAAGATGCCTGATGACTGGGATGCCTACTGGGACATCAAAGCTGAAGTGTGTTATCTGCCCAGCACCATTGTTCTGGTGGTGGGAGGTATGTGTCCATCAGTGGTGCAGAAAAGTTGCAGGTGGTTCAACTTTTCAGCCGTTGGCTTTTGCCAACAGTTGTAGAGGTCTTTACACCGCCCTGTGGTGTTTATGGCTCTGGAGGTGACTGTAGACTTGGCTCTATTGGGTATTTGTGGCTGAAAAGCTTGGATCTGGGCATCTGCTGCCAGTGCCTTCCCTTAGGACCCTGGCTGGGATGTAAGTCCTGGGGAAGAGGGTAGAGGTGGCTTAAGGAGAGGTGAAGCAGGAGGACCCTTGGCAAGTCTGAAGGCATACATTGTCCTTTTAGTGCCCCAGGCTTGCTTTTCACGGCTGTGGGAATAAAATCCCAAATCCTTCATGCAAGGGAAGTGGAGACTCCTCTTAAGGGACTGTAGCAGAAGATGTGGGCTGAGGGATGGAGACCTGCTCTCTGTTTTCTCCTGAAGAGTGGCACTTCACTTTGTCAACTTCCAGGAACAATCTTCCATAAAAAGACCTGCAAAGAAAGGGCTCTCAGCAGTGTGTATAGATCCTGGGCACAGATGAGTTGGTGACGTTCAAGATGTCAGCTCTCCCTGCTTTGCTCATCCAACTACTACCCAGCCCACTGGCATCCCTCAGTCATCTCCAGTCCCAGATTTCCTCCCTTCGAGTGGGCAGCAAAGTGGAAAAAGCAAATGAATCAACCCAGTAACACAGACCAACATATGCAGGGTGACAAGGGCAGAGTGTGTGGGAGCCCTTCCCCAGAATGTCTTGCTCCAGGAGCAGAGAAGTTGACTAGCCTTGCTCAATCAGCCTTGTTGCCATAGCTGAGTGCCCTCCCACAGGTGAATGCCTGCCGTAGCAAAGCATGGTAAGCTGTGCTGCCAAGTACATTAGGAAGCCACCAGGAGTCTCAAAATCCCACCACAACTCTCAGTCCAGTTCTGGGGAGGAAAGCCATTCCAGCACAGAGCTGTGCTGTTAGCCCTCCACAGTGTTGTCAAAGCAATGGTGTGAGACCAGGAGTGCTCCTGCCTGGTGCCATCAGCCACAAGTATTGGGCTCCATACATGACAGCATGCATCTCTCACTGCCTTTCCAGGCTGGAGCAACACTGGATGGCAGCAGCCATTGACACTCTGATTGTTGGAGGAATTAATATTCTGTGATAACCCTTGAGCTGTGAGCACTTTGCTGTTGAGAATAGCAAAGAGCTCGAGTGGACTGAGCAGAACAGAGAAAAAGAGAAATCCCCTTATCAATTTTTTCCCCCGTCTTTTCTGCTGACATTTGATTTTTCTTCTCATTTTCAAAGTCCTCCACACGTTGTGGCTGGCATTCTGGCCTGCATTCTCATGTACTGCCCACAGGGTCTGCTGTATCACTCGGCATTACTGGTCTGCCCGGCAGCTCTCGCTCCTCAGCTCCACAATATTGTTAAGGAAGCAGGCAGATGGACAATGGCATGCAGTCTTCTACATGCTCTCCCTTGGCCTCTGCCAGTAGGAATGATGGAGGAGGATTCCTTGCATATGATCTATTGGTAGCTGTGTGAGCTGTGCCTGTGCAAAGTGGGGATGGGTGCAGAAGGTTTCCAACAGGGATCTCAGCAGCATTTGGTTCCAGCAAAACCAGCAGGGGCTGATGAAATAGCTAAAATGGGTGACATACCAGTAAGGTGTTCAAAGCCAGGTTGGATGAGGCCTTGAGCAACCTGGTCTAGTGGGAGTGTCCCTGACCATAACAGGGTGGTTGGAACTAGATGATCTTTAAGGTCCCTTCCAAACCAAACCATTCTATGATTCTATGATTCTATGACCCCGACTGCAATACAGCAAATGCTGGAATTTGGAAGGAGCCTCAGCTGTGTGCCCAGCTTGTTGATATGTCATGTTGATTTCCCTTCTCCCAGCACATCCAGATGAGAAACTCAAACCTAATCACAGGGCTGCCATTGCCCCCATGATTTGGAAACTCTCAGTCCCTGAGCAGAAGTGTCTGTGTCACTTTTGTTCCTACCCTTAATGCAAGCAAAACTAAATCAAGTTAAATTCTGCTTAAATCTATTTTGCCCTATGAATAAAAGCTACTTGCACAGCTAACTGCTTTGCAGCGTGCATTTAAGCAGCTAAATGGTGTTCAAAAGCAATATAAATGCTTGTGTACTCATGATCTCATTAGTGCAGGTTTTCTAATCTAGCAGCAGTGTATAAAGGAGATGTTATAGCTGCCCTTGTCTGTTTTGATTTCTTTCTCTGGTAGAGCAGTTCGCCTGTGGTCCTAATTGAGTTGTCAGCTTGTTTTGATTTTTTTTCTTGCATGCCTGCTACTCTTTTAAGCAGAAAGTCAAAATCATAGCTCTTCGTGGGCAAAAGGACTGGGTTTGGACACTACCTGGCAATAGCCTGGAGTTTTGCA
Organism: Picus viridis; assembly: GCA_033816785.1. Lineage (NCBI taxonomy): Eukaryota > Metazoa > Chordata > Aves > Piciformes > Picidae > Picus > Picus viridis. Next base: position 8,084,355 of record CM066582.1, on the reverse strand, counting down.
ATGTGGGGAAGGAGCTACACGTTCTGCCTTCTTTTACTCTTTATGCGACTGTGGGGATGTGATACACTCTTTTCCTTCCTCCCTTCTTCAAAAAGCTGCAGAGAAAATCCACTCAAAGATGCAGACATACATCAGACATACAGTCACCGCAATATATCTGTTAAAAGGTACCTTTTTGTCTGAGACTTTGAAGAACAAGAAAAGCCTGGTAGGGCTCTGCAGCTACAAGGCATTAGCAGAAGTTCTTTCTACTTTAAGTAACTTAAAAAAAAAAAACACCCTTCTTCTGGGGGCCTTGGACAGTGGTGAAAAGCTGGCTGCCTTTCACAGCTCATTGGGGCAGCTCTCAGTTTTGCCAGCCGTTCTCTTTAGCCATAATATGCCATCCTGAGACCCCTTTTTGGCAGAGAGTGGAGCAATGTGGCAGCAAGTGGGACTCACTTGTGGTCACTGGTACTGGCAGGTGCCTTGGGGCAGGGCTGGCAGCCAAAGCATGGCACACGGTCAGCCCTAAACCAGTGTCATGCACCTTTGCAGGCAGCTGGTGCCTCCAGTGTAGTATGTCACTGGCTGTCAAAATGAAAAATAGATGCAGTGACTCTTGGTGATGACAACTTGCCCTGTCTTCTCCTTCCCTTAATGGGGTGTTGAGAGACCAGGAAAAAATTATTTTATGAAGCTGTTAAAAAGTGGAAAACAATCATTTGTAGCTGCTTGGAAAAATCTCTGTCTTGCTAATTGCATCTCTGAAAAATTAGAAGATGTATTAAAAAGTGATTGTTGTAAGAGAATGAGATTGCTGTGGACTCTGATTATTACACAGCCTGCTGTGTATTAATTTTATTTCCATCCAGGAAAAATCTGTGGATCAGCTCCCTGCCTGTGTGACAGCACCTTCAGTTTTCTGCAGTGCCGAGGTTGTGGGGGTGCAAGTGATCAGAGGTCTCTAAACTGAAGCCTCTTAAGGGGTATAATTTTAGGGGTTTTTATATATATATCTATAATTTTCAGAAAATTTGGCTGCTGATTGCTTTAAGGGCATCTCAAATTAGAGATCTGCTTCTGAGACTTTTACTTCCAGTCCCATTTTGCCTTGTTTTTCTGTTTTGGAAAAGATTCCTAATACCCTTATCAGCAGAGGGATTTAGCAAAGATAAACAGATTTGGTTTTAGTTCCTTCAGAAATCAAGCCAGAAGTACAGAAAATAAACAGGAAATATTTGGGCTCTCGGCACAGATGCAAACCAGGATTTAATAGGCACCATGCAGACTCTAGGGGACAAATCACAGCTTGGAAATATGGGTAGAGAAGGGCATGTCTGATTTAGGAAAACTATGCAGAGAAAACAGGGGTTAAATTCTGCAGGTAATACCAAGAAAGGCTGTTCTTCATCTGACATTCAGGAGGAAGCAAGAGAAAGATTTATTGAAAGAGTTTGGAGATAAAGAAGGAAAAGCAGAGGGTGTCAAGAGGTGGGTTGTTATAGCCCAATTGGTTGGAAGGGAGATACTTGGGAAGCTATCATGTAAGCAGCTGTTAAACAGTCACCCACTGGTGTTGAAGGACTTCACCAATGCCCTGCCCACAGATGGACAGTGCCTGAGAGGGGCACAAGCTCAGTGTGCCTGGGGACATCAGGGATGTACAGCAAAAAAGGCTCCAAAGGCATCAGTGGCTGCTGCTCTGGAAGCAGCAGCTCTACAGGGCCGTCCAAGGGCAAACTGCCTCCTGTGGTGTGTTTGCCATGGGGAGGTATCCTCTGCTGTTCACAGATTGGTGACACTTCAGGTGGAGAAAAGCAGCCAGCTGGAGAGCTGCACTTTCAGTAATACATTAGACAAGGAAGTTTAGAGACGGTCTGCAGGAGTGACAGCTTATACAGCAAGGCTGTTCTCTGAGCAGAAGGGTTTGGGACTGCTGAATCTGTATTTTGGCAGCTGTGAGGACGTGGTAAGTTGTCTGCTCTGTGTTAAACCCTGCTAAAACACTGAGCATCGACTGCCCTTCACATCCTCTGGAAACAAAGCAGAAAACCTGGACTAACTGGCAGCACGACACATCCACAGCTACTGTGCCAAGACTAATTTCTGACTGTAAAGACAGTTCTGTGCTGAACCAAGTTGCCTAGAGAAGATGTTGCATTGGTGGCTCAGCTTGGCAGAACCTGTCAGGATATGTCCACACATGTGGGCACAGGGTGGACCTGGAAAATACCTGCAAACCTTCTCAGACCAAAGTTGCCATCATGCTGTGAAGATTATGGATATTTCTAGGGGTCTCAGGAAGAACTGTCCATCTCACAACAGCATCCCAGCTTGGCAACATACAGAAAATAAAATATAAATAGTGGAGATGTGCCATTTGCTGGGCTACCAATGCTCACGGAGTTACACATGTGAAGAAGGAGGCACAATTTATGTTACTTTGTCCTGGGTTCTAGGGAGTGGGCTGGATCTGTAATATTAAAATATGCATTGAAAGAAAACCATGACTAGATGTAAACTGAGGAGTGACTTGGATGGAAAACATTCTTTGATTTACAGGGATGGCAATCCAATAAAGCCCAGCTTCAGAGGTATTCTAAGTAATTTAAAGTATGTAAATATGCTAAGAACATGTAAATATGAAGTCAAATTAAGAAAATAAATTTTCTGATGGGAAATATGAAGAAGGGACATTCAAAATAATTACTGGAAGGCTCTACCTGTTTGAGGGGAGGGAGGAACACACCCAGATGATGTTAACAGGAGTCAGAGAAAACCTGCCAGCTTGCTGTCAGTTCCTGACCTTTTTCTGAGGTCAGAATACCTTGTGTTCTCTGAGACATGTAAAGAAATTCAACCTATTTAATTTTAACAAAAGCCAGGTTGAGATCATAGCCCTCAAAGATCTACAAAGGGAAACAATCTTGGCAGTTTCTCAACTGGGCAGAAGAAGACAAAAAAGAAAACACCATGGACAGGGGGTAAAGCCAGGCCCATTCACTCTGAAAGGTTCTTGTTTTTAAGTGTAATTTTTTCCTCAACTGTGGAGCAATTTAGCAGGACAGGTGGCAGTGCCTTTCCATCAAGGATTTGTCTAAAAGATATGCTGCAATGCTTTAGCTGGTTACCTAAAGGCAGTGCTGTATCAGATGTCAGGTGAGATGATTGTGTGGTCCATGGATCATGATTTTTAAGTCGTTTGTGCTGTTGCTGTGATTAGAGTTTGATGGGAGCAGTTGACCTGAAGATGTTTGCCCTGTCACTGGAAGTCTACCCGGTGAGCACGTCTGTTGTTCGAGGGTGAAGAGGTAAAGTGCAAGATATCCCACACAAAGGAATTGCAATGGCATTAATTGAACACTCCTTTCAAGGCTTTTGATGCCAGGGACTGATGAAGGAGTCAAGAGAGTTGGCTACCGGCTCACTAGTGAGCCTGTGAAGCTCTCATGTCTTGATTTGTGGGCTGTAGCCATGAGGCTCCTGTGACTTTGACTATTTCAGCTGGCTGTCCCTCCCTGCTTGACCTCTTCTTAATCCTCAAGCAACAAAACAAAGGGTGTTCCATCTGAGGGAGGTCAAGAGAGCAACAAGTTTATGAAACAGGCAGGACTCAAATTAATAAAGGCGGGTGGGACAGAGGTGGTGAGGTGCATTTGTCTTTCACATCTAGTCACCCATGTTAATCTGTTCTAATTGCATTAGAGGAAATGAATGGGCAACAGTGCTGATGTTTGCTGAGGCTGGTACTTCTAGCAGCTGTGGGCATCTGCTAAGAGATTTATCCATGTCAGGTGCACTGAAAGCAAAGGTAGACAGCATATAGGTAGATTGTGTCTGTATTAGATGAGTGACAGGGTATGTACATATCAATGCATAAATGCTCTCAGCAAAGACATCTTAGCCTAAAAGTTTGCAGCTACTGAACATAATGCCCCTTCACTCCAAACTTGGGAGAGACTCGCACGTTCTGCATTGCTCATCCTTTCCCTTTTGCTCCTCTTCCACTCTGAATGCAATGTTTTCCCAGCAGGTAACATTAGTCAGCTGCTGGCTCCTCGCTGATCTTCCTTGGCAAAGGTATTCACCAACAAATTGTGTCTTCTCAGTGGGGGCTTCAGCACAGGTTGGAATTTGAGAGTCTCACTGAGGATAAGCTTTGCGAAGGCAGGGAGGGCAGAATCTGGTCTTGGAGATGAACTTCATCTGGAATTAATGAGGCTTGTGTTTTGATTTATTTAAACTCTTTGGTATTTTTCTCCCAAATCCATGAGTTTGCTACATGAAGTTGAACTTTCAGAAGCTTCCTCATGCCATGCTGTACCTGATGTGCATTGCCTGGTGTCTAGAAAGGACAGCCTGTTTTTACAATGTCTCCAACCCCTTTTAACTTGTGCTTGTCTACAGTCATATCTTTGGGAGGGAAGAGAAACAAAGGAGTACACAGACCTCGTGTGTGTGTGTGTGTGTGTGTGTGTGTGTGTGCACGCACGCGCACGCTCTTGATCCAACAGCTGCAAGTTGTTTGCATTATTTAAATGATTCCCTCATCACTTCCCTTCTTGCTTCCCTGACTTGTTTTCAACTCCTATGTGTAGTGGTGCAAGGCAGTGAGCTGCTGGTTAGTGGGCAAGAGGTGATGCAATTCCAGCTCCTGGCTGTTCCCCTTCAAGTCACAGCACTGGCTTGGGGTACCAGATGGTACTTAAATAAAGCCAAAGGGCAAACATCTGCCTGCTGGAGTGAGGGGTAGGCCATCATGGGAAACCACAGACACAGCTTGCTTCTGGTTAGCACTTGCAACAATTGGTAGTCTTCACATCCCTGTGGACCTGGCTGAAGTGTTTTCCTGCTTCAGGAGGTTTCCCCATCTTCCCCATGGATGATCTAGTGCCCCACACAGGTTGGTCTTGTGTGCTTCTAGTGGGACTGCTCAGGGAGAAAGTTTGCTGGCTACCTGGGATATAATGTATCTGCTCTGGGAATGTTTAGGGTAGGTATGTAAAATGGAGTGTTGTTTCCTCCTGGCTGTGATGGATTACTTGAATACTGTGCCTAGTTCTGGGCTTCTCAATTTAAGAAGGACATTGAGACACTTGAACCTGTCCAGAGAAGGGTAACAAGGCTGGTAAGTGGTCTGGAGCACAAGCCTTTGAGGAGCAGCCAAGGGAGCTGGGGTTTTTTAGCCTGGAGAAGAGGAGGCTCAGGGGAGACCTTGTTGCTCTCTACAACTACCTGAAGGGAGGTTGTAGCCAGGTGGGCATTGGTCTCTTCTCCCAGGCAAGCAGTGACAGAACAAGAGGATACAGTCTCAAGCTGCGCCAGGGAAGTTTAGGCTCAAGGTGAGGAGAAAGTTCTTCACGGAAAGAGTGATTTGCCATTGGAATGAGTTGCCCAGGGAGATGGTGGAGTCACCATCCCTGGAGGTGTTTGAAAAGGATTGGATGTGGCACTTGGAGCCATGGTTTAGTTGTCATGAGGTGTTAGGTATTAGGTAATAGGTTGGACTTGATGATCTCTGAGGTCTTTTCCAACCTGGTTGATTCTGTGATTACAGCAGGGGAGTGTGCAAGTGAGCTGTCAGGTATTTAAAAAAGCATAAAATACCAAAGTCCTACAATCTGGTCAGCAATAGCCTGCAGGGTTGTTTAAAAAACCTGTTCTGTTTTTCTTTTTGTGGTAACTTTTGTATCCTTTGCATTGAACCATCTGGGGTTTGAGTGGGTGGTGACTGCTTGGAAGTCTCTCCAAAACCAGAACCTTGAGCTGCAGCTTTCTGGGTTCTCCTTCAAATGGGAAGATTCTGGGAAACCAAGTGACTGCAAAGCCTTGGCTCTTGGGTAAGTGTGGGTCACAGAAAGGTCACGTTTAATCCCAGGGTGGTCCAGACACATTGACCAATGTATGAAAGGTGAGGCTTAATGAGACCTGGGGGATGAAGGGCTTGTCCTAGCTTCATCTTCCCCTAGACCTCCCTCTCTTTTTTCTTCCCTCCCATCTCCTGCTCCCTTTCTCAGTCATTTTCCCAGTCCACCCTCTGGACCCACAGAAAAGCAACAGTCTTTTCTTTCTGGGGGGAGCTGGTTAGCAGCTCCATCATTGCAGCTGTAGCAGCATCCATGAGTTGCAGCTGTGTAAAGCTTCTTTTTAAGACATTTCCACTCCAGGAAGTTGGAGAGGTGGAAGGCCTGCATCTATCTCCTTTTTCCAATGCTTTAAATCCAGCTCTGCTTCAAGGGCTTCCAAATTTTGACTGGCCTGAGCATGGGGCAAGCAGGATGTCATCAGCACTGCTGCCCAGTGAGGTGAAGAGAAGCAAACCAGGTGTCCTGAGTGGGGTGCTGCAGGCTCCTGAGGGACTGGGTCTGTTGCTCCTAGTAAATCCATTGCTTGCCATGTAATTTCCAGGTTGTTGGAGATTTGGGGATTTCCCCAACTTCTCCCTGCTTAACTTTTGGGCTTTCCCTCTGCCAGTAGGTTTTGAAAATATACTTGCAACTTGGCAGGCTTCATCCCAAAGGAAGTGCTAGGTGGGAATTAACAACTAAGACTGATTTCCCAGCTCCCAAGACAAAAGTGTTGACACTCTTCCTGCTGTTAGGTGCTGAACAATAGGCACTGAGCTGTCACCACTTACCTCACACGCACTCCTGAGTCTTGTATACACGACTGGGCGTGTGCACACACTGTGTGCCCATCCCCATGTGCCTGCTTGGTTTGATGCTGCTTCTCCTGAGGGGAGGGTTTAGCCTGAAGAAAAGGAGGCTGAGGGGGAGACCCGATTGTTCTCTACAACTACCTGAAAGGAATTTGGAGTGAGGTAGGAGTTGGTCTCCTCTCCCTGGTATCACGTGATAGAATGAGAGGAAATGGCCTCAAGTTGTGCCAGGGGATGTTTCGGTTGGATATTAGGAAAACATTATTTCCTGCAAGAGTGGTCAGGCATTGGAACAAGCTGCCCACAGAGATGGTGGAGTCACTGCCCCTGGAGGTGTTCAAAAAAGCATGTAGACATGCCACTTCAGGACATGCTTTAATGGCCATGGTGGTGTTAGGTCAGGAGTTGGACTTGATGTTCTTAGAGGTCTTTTCCAACCAAAATAATTCTGTGATTCTGTGGCTTCCCAAAGTGTCTCTGTGCTGGTCAAGGATGACCATAAGGACAGAGAATCCTTCAGGATGGATGTTCTGAGGAAAGCACTGACTGGCATAGTTCAGTGAGCAGCAAAACTCACATCCCCAAGCATAGAGAAATGTTTTAAATTTAAATATACAGGCTCTTTAAAGTCAGAAGAGAAATCTTGGAGGGTGCCAGCATGGTCCAGCCTGTGTGGGCTTTAACCCACCTCATTTAAGAGGGCAGCAGAGCTCATTGTCACAAGAGGGGAGAATTTCCCTGGGGGATTTCCCCACAGAGAGAGAGACAGCCTTACAGAGCAGAAACCTCTTTTCTCCTTCTGGAGCTTCTTCAATGGCACCAAACCCTATTGAGTCCTGCAGGTGTGTTTGTCTCCCAGGGCCATGCTGTTGGGTAGGAAGTTGCCTGTTAAAATGCCCATAGTTTGAGCACACAGTCTGGAGGCTTGACTTTTTTTGTGTGTGTGGGAGAGTTTTGCTCATTTCATGGAGGTATTTATTTAACGTGAAAGAGAAAGCAGTCATCAGGTAGTCAGTGAAACCCCTGATGGTCTCTCACAGTTGTAAGCTGGAAGTGTGGCGCTCTGGACATCAAAGCCAAAACAAATCAGTGCAAACCATCGTTCAGCCCTTAGCAAAGGCTGCAAATGGCAACGGCTCTAACACTCAACCTTCTGGTGCTCTCCCTGGTCTCTCATCTGACTCGGCTGCATCCTGCTACGCTTGCAGTCTGCTTTCTACTCTCAGCAGCTAGGCTAGCATCCCCTTACATTCTCATTCAGAAAAATCCAACAGTGCTTGGGTTGGGCTTTTTTTCCTGCTCCACTGAGAAGATCACAATTCCCAGAGGACAGCCTGGGGAATGCCTTTATCTCCTACAGGGTCTGCTGTAGCCCACAGCAAGAGCAGCAACAAGGGAGGATGAACCTTGCTATATGTGTGGGACATCAGCCTGCTGCTCCCACCTGCCTCCTTATTCTCTGCCCTCATTCCTTATTGATTTTATTTTTTCTTCTCACTCCCAAGAAGATGTTGGAGAAGGTCATGCCAGCACTCCCACAGCCAGGGGAGGTACAGGCATTTTCCAGGGGGTTCCTAGCCCAAGAGGGCAGCGCAAAGGGCATGGGGAGAACTTGCTGGGATTTGGATCAGGCACAAGCATAAACAATCTTTATGGGGAAAGAGAGGTGAAGAAAAGGTGGTGTTCTAACACAGATGGGGAGGTTGTTCCTTCTTAAACACTTTTGCTCCTCCTCTTGACATGAAACAAGGGGGGAGTGGCAGGAAGAACTCCCTCTTCCTGGCAGCCTCTCCTGAAGTCTTCCTTGCAATTCTGAACCTCAGTGGCACAGCCCAGCACTGCTGTGAGTTGCTAGCAGAGAGGATGGGACTTCTCCTGAGCCTCTTGTCTTCTTCTCTTGGCTCCTGCAACTTAAAAGGGCAGCCCAGATGTAAGGCAGCAGTTCATGAAGCCTTGTCCAATGGGAATATCTTTGATTTTTGGTCATGGCTCCATGATGTGGTGAACTGCAACCACCTTCTCTGGAAATACTTTGTCAGCGTGGGAACCCTGGCATGGCTATCTGTATATAAATCATTAACCTAGAGTGAGGAAAATAATTTGCCCAGCAAAGTTTAGCTCCTTGGTGTTGCTTTACACAGCAAAATCTATATAAGCAAATAAAACCTGACAGCTTCACTTCTGTCTGTAATGAACCACAGTAATCCTATTGACCACCTCCTGAGAGAGGCTGCACACATCCCTAGTCAAGGAGAGCTATTGCTCCTTTTCCAGGGCTTGAGGGATGCTTTGGGGTGCACATTTCCTCCCTGCAAGGATTATTTTTTTTTTGAGTCATCTGAAAGGCACAGACACCCCTGGGTGCAGTGCTTGGCCAGTGTCCCACTGGCATGAGAAAACCATCCTTCAAACCCAAGTGCATGGTCTGACAGAGAATGGCAGAGCAGTTTGCTTTAATCTCGTCTGCCCCAAATGGTCTCAATGGAGGCTGAGGTGGTAAATGAATGCTAGGCTTGCCTAAAGGCCCTTCTTCCAGGGAGACACCCACTAAAAATCCTCAGACAGAAGTAGGAAGCCTAGGAGAACAAAAAGGTATTATGGTGGATGCTCTGAGAGGTTCCAGGAGCAAAGTCAGAACCATCAGTTGAACACCAGGATGATGACTTCAAAATACAGCCATACAGCCTCAACGTGCTCCTGCAGGGTAAACTTCGTTTCTGTCACATGGAAACATGAGAAGTAGGTTTGATCTTTCAGCTTGTGAAAACTCAGTGGACAGGGAGGTCAGTCCCTGCTGTGAGCATCAGAGACCCCCAGTCTTCATCAGGGTTGGACTACTGCTTTTGCCCAAAGCAGAAGCTGACATGCAAGCCCTACGGGGGAGAGGCTGAGGGAACTGGGATTGTTTAGCCTGGAGAAGAGGAGGCTCAGGGGAGACCTTATTGCTGTCTACAACTACCTGAAGGGTGGTTGTAGCCAGGTGGGGGTTGGTCTCTTCTCCCAGGCAACCAGCACCAGAACAAGGGGACACTGTCTCAAGCTGCGTCAGGGGAAGTTTAGGCTCAAGGTGAGGAGACAGTTCTTCACTGAGAGAGTTGTTAGGCATTGGGATGTGCTGCCCAGGGAGGTGGTGGAGTCACCATCCCTGGAGGTGTTCAAGAGGGGATTGGACGTGGCACTTGGTGCCATGGTTTAGTCATGAGGTCTATGGTGACAGGTTGGACTTGGTGATCTTTGAGGTCTCTTCTAACCTTGGTGATTCTGTGAAATGCAGGCATTCCCTACCCCATGTGCTGTCATACCAACAAGCCCAGACATCAGCAGTATTAAGGAAGAAAGGCTGCTATTTTTAGGAGGGCTGTTGTTTGCAGCATAGGGAGGGGAAACTGGAAAGGCAAAGGAAAAGCTGCAAAACTTGGATGACTTCCCTCCAGGAAAGAAGCAAAGAAAAACACCACATGGAAAAGAGGCAGCAAACCCTGCTTTGATGTCAGGACCACAGTGTCCCAGTGCCAGCAGGGAAGGTCAGGATGTCCTCCAGGGAGGGGATCTCCTTGCTCTTCCCCCTCAGTTAAGCACCCCAATGCTTGAGGACACAAGCAGTGTCATCAGTGCCTGCTTCTCCTGCCTGCAGCAGCTCTTCTGGGAGGAGAAGGTGACAGCTATCAGGTTTGTGCCTGGGGCCTTGGAAATGGGGAACCTGAAGGTAGCTCAAGCAAGAATGGTGTGTGTATGTATATATATATAAAAAAAATCATAGAGTCACAGAATGGTTGGGGTTGGAAAGGGCATTTAAAATTGAGTCCAACCTCCCTGCATTAAGCAGGGACATCTTCAACTAGATCAGGCCCTGTCCAACCTGACCTTGAATGTTTCCAAGGATAGGGCATGTATCACTTCTCTGGGCAACCTGTTCTAGTGTCTTGCCACCCTCATTGTAAGAAATTTCTTCCTTATATCTAGTCTAAACCTCCCTTCCTTTAGTTTAAAACCATCACCCCTTGTCCTGTTGCAACATTCCCTGCTAAAAAGCCTGACACCATCTTTCAGGCTCCCTCTAAGTACTGAAAGTCTGCAATAAAATCTCCTTGGAGCCTTCTCTTCTCCAGGCAGAACACCCCCAGTTTTCTAAGCCTGTCTTCATAGGAGAGATTCTCCAGCCTTCTGATCATTTTTGTGGCCTTCTCTGGACAGATCCATGTCCTTCATGTCCTGAGGACTCCAAAGCTGGACACTGCTCTAGGTGAGGTCCCACCAAAGCAGAGTAGAGCAGCAGAATATCCTCCCTTGACCTGTTGACTACTATAGACATATATAAATACACATATATAGATGTATAATATAGATGTATATAAAAGCATGTATGTATGTAGGTGTGTGATTTCAGATGGAACAATGAGTCTGGAGGTTTGCCACTGGGAGCATATCTTTCCCTGCACACTGGGCTTCCTCCTTCTGCCCTGTGAGAGACTGTACCAAAAAGACAGCTCTTGCACTTCTCTCTCCCCCTTTTCCATGACCTTGCACTTTTGCTGATGGCAGAAGGGTGCTGGTCATGTCCTTCCCACCATGGTTGAGCCACCAGCTGGGGGGACAGGTGTGGAGGCTTCACACCTGCAGCTCTTCCCAGAGGCCAGGTTTATTTCTCACAACATCTGCCTGGGGAAGAAATGTCTGCTGGCAGAGAGAGGGGCTTTCCCTTCACTGCTGGCTCCCCGCTGAGGAAGTGACGCCTACACAACACCATGAAATGCTGCCAAGATGATGAGCCCTCTGTGTGCAGACAGGGCAGGGGAGGGATACTGGGCCAAGCTCTCTCAGGAAGGCACGAGATGAATAGGAGGTAGCATGGGCATGGAGCGCAGGAAGCCCTTCACTCAGGGCCCACAGATGGTGACACATGGGTTTGGTTTATTTTGTGGTACCGTGTTTGTTAAAGATGTTCATTTTACTGGAGGAAACATTATTTCCTGTAGAAAAATTATTGGCAGGTTGAATACTCTGCTGCCACCACAGACAGCTAAGGTCTAGTCCTGTACTAATGCTGACAGCCACCAGAGCTTCATCCCATCTTGGAGAGCAGAGTAAAGCTTCTTACCTACCCCGAGGGAAATTCCCTCTCCCTCCCCTGGGTGACAGGCTTGTGACATATGCCTTAAGGACCTTCAGCTTCTCAGAAGCCACAAATAGCATTCAGTGCCAAGAGCTGCCAAATCATGCATGCTTTCTATGTAGGATGAGAAAAAATGGCTCCAAGTTGCACCAGGGGAGGTTTAGGTTGGATATTAGGAAAGATTTCTTTACTGACAGAGTGGTCAGGCATTGGAACAGGCTGCCCAGGGAGGTAGTGGAGTCACCATCCCTGGAGGTGTTCAGAAAACATGTAAACATGACACTTCAGGATGTGGTTTAGTGGTCATGGTGGTGTTGGCCTGATGGCTGGACTTGATGATCTCGGAGGCCTTTTCCAGCCTAAATGATTCTATGACTCTACAGGCAGTCACAAAAACATGTGCAGCATGTGCACCCACAACATTGCACAGTGAAGATGGTCAGACTCGGTGACACAGAGATGAAGCAGGGCACATCATCTGCCATCTCTGGCTCCTTCATCCTCCCCAGGGGGTTTATGGTGGTCTCCTCCAGAGTGTGGGTGCAGAGGCCAGGCAGCACTGCCTGCTTCCTGTGGAGAGCAGCTGAGTCAGTGCAGGTGGCAGATGATTCATCTCCAGTGTTGCTACCTACCTCATCTGCACAGTTGCAGGTTAGATGTTTCTTTTCTTTCTTTCCTTTCTTTCTGTCTGTTTTTAGTGCCCAGATGATTCATCTCCTCGTGCTGGTGCTTCAAAAGGTTCAGTCCCAAGGGCACTGTCTTCTGTGGTCTGTCTTCTAGGAAAATCATGCTGCCACTTCCTCCCTGCTGAGTAGCACCATCTGGGCTTTCTGCACTTTTTGCTTTCTTATTGACTTATGGTTGGGTTTATGTGGCATCTGGATAGCATAGGCTATCTGGGAGTGACAACTTTCCTTCCCATCTAATCCCTAGTTAACACAGCATATTCCAGTCCTACTCCTGCAGGACTTGGCTGAAGGTGGTGAGGTGGTCTGGCTGAGTATGTCTCACACTTCCAGGCAAGTCTGCCCAGGCACCTTTCCATGGAGTGAATGGGCACATAACCCATGAAGGAAACCAAAGCATTTGCTCAAAGTGACAAAGCATATATTCAGCTTTTAGGAATACCAATGTGAAATAGTTTCAGCTGCTAGCAATAAAGCTAGTTAGATATTGGCCTTCTGCTGTACTTGTTGGCCCATGAGGGGATGAGAAAGAACTGCTGGAGATGAGGAGAGGGACATGAGGGCTTTAAAATGAGTGTTTCTGAGCACCAGCTGGAGATTGGAGGTGATGGGAGGTAGACAGGTGGACAGAAAAGAGCCCTGAAGTTGGTCCAGAGAGCAGGAGGGCTTTGAAGGAAGAGATACAATACAATACAATACACCAGGTTGGAAGAGACCTTCAAGGTCATCGCGTCCAACCCATCAACCAATCCAACCCACCCAACAACTAGACCATACAGCCAAGCACCCCATCAAGTCTTCTCCTGAACACCTCCAATGAAGGTGACTCCACCACCTCCACGGGTAGCCCATTCCAATGGGCAATCACTCTCTCCGTGTAGTACTTCTTCCTAACATCCAGCCTAAACCTGCCCTGGTGCAGCCTGAGACTGTCCTCTTGTTCTGGTGCTGGCTGCCTGGGAGAAGAGGCCAACCTCTGCCTGGTTCCAACCTCCCTTCAGGTAGTTGTAGAGAGCAATAAGGTGTATCCAGAGGAAGGAATAAGATGTATCCAGAGGAAGGAAATATCCAAGAAATATCCTTCCTTCCAAGAAGGAAAAAGCCCTGTAGATGCAGGGAATGGGGATAGCAAGGGAGAGGGGGGAAAAGACCAGCCCCTAGAATGGATTGTCAGACATCATGTGGATTTGTGGCTTGGATTTTGACTTCAGTGTTTCTTGAAAAAGAGGCAGAGTGTCTCAGAATACTCCAGCAGGTGCAAATCGTGTCCTCACCACAAGTACATTTTCACTGCTTGTGGATGCTCCCCCTGAAAAGAGGCGGATGGTAAAGAGCCTGCCTTTCTAATTGAATGTATGTGTAGACTGAGAAGGTGCAATCTAAGATAATTAATGTTAATTAATTATTACGTGGTCAAAAGAGCAGGAAATGCACATGGAAACTTGGAAAAAAATTAATTATATGAAAATAGGATAATTGCTTGTGTGTTCAGATGCACATTTATCTGAGCAAGTGCACACTCAGAATTTTGAAAAGGGTTACTGTAGAAAAGGAAAGGGGGGGGAAAAGCTGTGAAGAGAAAACATTTCCTAAAATACTCCCTGCTGCATATTTAAAAGGCAAAGGCAGCAAAAAAATAGATGAAGCTAAGAAAAGGAAGCAAGTTTCAGTATCACTCGCCTTCAGAGGGGAAAATATTGACATAACACAGCCTGCTGCACTCTTGCCACACAAATACAAGTGGCCTGGGTATTTGTTAAATAATTGTTTTAAAAAAAATTAAAATCAACAAAACAACATAAAAAAACCCACCCCACCAAACCCAACAACAAAGCCCACAAACAGAGCAGAAAGGGCTAATTTTGCTGATTATCCTCATGGAGGATGTTTTGCAAGCCGTTGCGCTGAGGCTGGAGAAAGAAAGGTGAGAAGGCTGGTTGGTGAGTGACTGAAACCCATGGGATAGAAGAGCGGAGGGGCAAACTGATGGGTTTTACAGCTGCCATGACTTGGCCAGAATAACAATACAATACAATAATACAATACAATACACCAGGTTGAAAGAGACCTTCAAGATCATCGCATCCAACCCATCAACCAATCCAACCCATCAACCAATCCAACCCACCTAAATAACAAAACCATGGCACCAAGCACCCCATCAAGTCTCCTCCTGAATGAAGGTGACTCCACCTTTAAAGCTGCAGGCAGGCAGAAGCTGGTTTCCTTACAAATATAAAAATGCTTGCTTAGAAAGTCTCCAGAGATATGGGGATCCAGATTTCCCTTCCACACAGCCTTTTCCCTGTTAGCTCCCCGGCTGTAGCGGATGATGAAATGCTCCTCCTCAGCAGCTGGTGAGGGGTTTGGAGCACAAGCCCTATGAGGAGCAGGGGTTGCTTAGCCTGGAGAAGAGGAGGCTCGGGGCAGACCTTCTTGCTCTTACAACTACCTAAAGGGAGGTTGTAGCCAGGTAGGGGTTCGTCTCTTCTCCCAGGCAACCAGCACCAGAACAAGAGGACACAGTCTCAAGCTGTGCCAGGCGAGGTTTAGGCTGGATGTTAGGAAGAAATTCTTCATCGAGAGAGTGATTGGCTATTGGAATGGGCTGCCCAGGGAGGTGGTGGAGTCACCATCACTGGAAGCATTTAAAAAGAGACTGGATGAGGCACTTAGTTGATTAGATGGTGTTGGGTGATAGGTTGGACTTGATCTCAAAGTCTTTTCCAACCTAGTTCCGTATTCTGTATTCAGCTGAGGCAGAGCTTGGTGCTGGTGGAGGCAGGAGGAGGTGGTGGCTGCAACCTGGAAAACTGGGGGTCTTCAAACTGACCTGTGGGATTCACTCCTTGGTATCCACGTGCTGTCATGCATCAGGCATATGGTGTTGCATTGCTCAGCAAGTGCATCACCTCCTTCAAGCACCACCTCCAGGGTTGCTGGTGGGATGTGTGGGACTGTCTAGGAAGGCAAATGTAGAAATATGTCTGTCCAGAGAGCCTGAGATGGGGGAGGCAGTGGTACTGGAGAAACAGTTCTCAGCCCCTCTTAGAGACACTTAAAATATAGAACTTTACAGCCAACATTTCTCACTTACTGCCTCCTCCTTATCCAAGGATTCTGATTTTAGATGTTTTAATGAAAAAGCAAGCTTGCCAAATGTTTGCAAAAATAGTGCTTAGTGGAAAATCCTTTTATTTTTTTCCCCTGAAACTGATTGAAAAACTTATCCTAACCTTTGCCTGAAGACTTGCAGTGCCAAGACATATGTGTTATTCTGCTTACACCTTTCCTCTGAGGAGAACGTGGGAGGAAGATGAACAGAGCTTGAGCCTTACTGCAAGGAAGAGCTGTTGATGCATCTCAATACAGACTTTTCATCACCTTTGGGGAAAAAGGAAGAAAGAGAGAAGAGCTATCCTGGGACATGGATAATGATCTGAGCATTTCCTGGGACCAGCTCTTGCGTAGTGAGCTGGAGGATAAGATCAGCACAGAACTTAAAGGCATGGTCAAGTCCTCAGAAATGTGTGACAGCTAAATTCCCATCTCTGAAAGGCAGCAGCCTTTTTGGATTTTGGATTTTATCCAGGCAGAGGCATCAGGTCGACCTCTAGGAGGAAGGTAGATGAAAGTGTGAGGGAGAGTATGAGAGTTGTGTTAAATTAGAAATAATCAGTTAAGCCAACAGTGGTTCCAGGGAGCTGCAGCAGAACATTTCCAGTAATTGATTTTTTGGAAGCCCTGCAGACAGAGCTTTTCTTTTTATTGTATAATGGATCTGTCCCCTGATGGTTAACTAAGTAATTCCTCTCTGAAATGACAGTTTCATGGCTTAGAAGTTACCAGGATCATCTCTGATCTCTACTCATGCAGTTTACCCCCCTGGGCCAATCCCACTCTCATCTCTTCAACATTCCTATCCTCTGCAGGCCCTGCTGTTCCCCATGCCCCATCCTCCAAGCTGCCCACTTGGATGTGTGAACCTCATTGCAAGATCTGTAAATGTGATATGAAGACAGGGCACATGGCTCATGCCCTGGCACAAGGGCCATTCCTGATCTCTCACCACCTCCTAAGCCTGTGGGACAGGAATGGAGGTGCCAGCAGATGCAGGGGTGACCATCATGTGAAGGAATTGGAGCGCAGGCATCTTATTTCTGACCTGCAATATTGTGCCATAGCTGACAGAAGCAACTTGTCTCCTCTCAGCTGCTGTAGGGTCACGCATGCCTGCAGCTGGAGGTGCAACAATCCACAGAGGAAGGACCTCCAACTGCTTATGGGGCAGGTGTGACACAAACAGGTTGTCTGGATGTCAGTGTTGCGTGCTGTCCTTCCTGCTCTGTTTCAAGGTGCATTCTTCTAGTCACTTTAAAATTGCCTCCTTAACTCACATGGAGTTGGCACTTCCATCCTCGAGCAGGAGCTGCACAGGCGCAGCTTTTCCCGGAAGAAAGCTGTAAACTTGAGAGTGTGTGATGGAGGCAAGTCCTGATGGCTACTGGCCAAGGGCAACTGATTACAAACTAGCAGGAGCACCCACTTCCTTCAGCTTCATGTAAACAGGATAATTATCCTCTGCCTTTGATGCTGGGATCATCAGTGCAGCATTGGCTTGATAAGCTGGCAGGAGCCCACACAGCCTTAGCTGCAGGAAGTTTCTTCTCTGAATGCTCAAAACTTTAATAATGTTTTATTGAATAGGTAGGGTGAGAGCCGGGACACAGCAGAAACACAAGGACTTTCCCAGGAGACCTTCCAAAGTTTTCAAGTGTAGGACTAGTAGGTCCAGCTGTAAAGCTATTAAAAGGAAAGAAAATCTTCTCCAAAGCGCTTTTGGCTGTTTTTCCTCACTCTCTTTCCCACCCTCATTTACCTGGCCAAAAATCTTCAACCTGCCTTTATTTAGTATCATAGTATCAGTCAGGGTTGGAAGGGACCACAAGGATCATCTAGTTCCAAATCCCCTGCCATGGACAGGGACATCTCACACTAGATCAGGCTGGCCAGAGACTCATCCAGCCTGGTTTTAAACACCTCCAGGGATGGGGCTTCAACCACCTCCCTGGACAACCCATTCCAGGGCTTCACCACTCTCATGGGGAAGAACTTCTTCCTCACGTCCAGCCTGAAGTTTAAGCCCAGTAGTGAGGTTAAGAAAACCGTTTTCTTTTATAAACAGAATCCTTCTTGAGTGATCTTGGTGGAAGAGACAGAAGAAGAGAATACAAATCACAGCACCAAATTTATTCCTGACAACAGGAGCTGTTGCTGCTGGTCCTGAGACAAACAGATAAGTCCAGTAATTATAGATAAGTGCTTTTGTTTGATCTGTATAACAATTTCTGCATTTTCAGATAATTTCCCTTAGGCGTTCACAAGCAGGTGGGAAGCTGTTCCTATACAGGCTGTATTTTAATCTATTTTCAATTGACTTCTTGATGAGCAAACAAAGAATTTTCTTCCATTTTTGGGACTAAACCTTTTCTTGAGACTTTGTATAAGCTGAAGTTATGATTGGTTTTTAATATTACACTTTCTGTCTTCTACCCTTTCCCTCAAGTAAGTCAGCAAATAAAATAAAATACCCTGTTGCTTCATTCTTGATTTTCTGCAGCTCAAAAGACTTCAGAAAGCCCTGATATCTTGCAAGGCCTTGTTACAGCCTAAGGGCCAAAAGCCCTGGCCAAGATTTGTCCTAACCCTGCTAGATGCTGTATAAACTCCTCCAGAAAAGCAGTCATAGTGTGTGAATACATCAAATCCTTCTTTTTCCTCAGCCTTCAGAGTCCAATGAAGCACATTTGGATGTTTTTCAGGTGTATAAACAGAGATACCAATGCCCCCATGCACCCCATGTGTTTAGCAAGCTAACATGCAACCAGGACTTTGAGGCTGCTTGCAGGCACGTTCTCCTGGCCACGACATTTGAAAGTGGGCATGAGCTGAAGGCAGCTCTGTAACTAAGTGATGAAGTCAAGTGTTTTATATCCCAGCTTCAGTGCCTGAAATAAAGTCAAAAGCATGGAGCAGGTTAGTAAGCTAGCAGTATGGCTCAGGCAGTCAGTCAGAAAATGCTCCTCTGCCCAAAACCTCCTCCCTGTAATGCTGTGTCTAGGTGATAGTGAGAAATTCCAGAGGTGAGTGCAATAGTAAGCTGCTTGTCGACTTGACTGGAAATCGTTCTTTTAGTGGTGGGAGAACAGCTACTTGAGAAAGCCTAAAGCAAACCAGATACGTTGAACTTTGAACTTTGCATCTTGCTCTTCCTCTTCTTATCCACTCTTTCTGCCTCTAAGAGCAGTAGCTTTGCTCCAGAACAATAGCACTCACTGTTCCCACCTCCAGGCTCAGTTTGGCCCTGACAGGGCAACCCCAAAAGGGGTGGCCAGTTGGTCTGGATGAAGAGTAGGGTAAATGGATAGTTTACCTTTTTTGGTTTTGGGTACTGATGCTGGGGAACTGAATGGTGGCACAGAGAGGCAATGAGAGCATGGCCCCAAAAATATGCTTGCTCTGAGCATTCTTTGGTGACCTTGTGGTAACAAGGGGCAGTTACCATTTTGCAATGCAAAACCTCTTGTGGTTGAAGGAAACCTTAATTTTGACAACGTTGTGACCAAAAGTAACATTTGAATTTGTTTAACCTCCTCTTAGAATCATAGAATTGTTAGGGATGGAAGGGATCTCACAGATCACCTAGTTCCACCCCCTGCCACGGGCAGGGACACCTCACACTAGATCAGGTTGCTCAGAGCAACATCCAGCCTGGCCTTAGAAACCTCCAGGGATGAGGCTTCTACCACCTTCCTGGGCAACCTGTTCCAGTGTCTCACCACCCTCGTGGTGAAGAATTTCTTGCTCTTTTTGTAATGAAGCTTCAAGGATGTTTCAAGGATGTTTCTAGGGTCTGAGCAGCCCTAGAGTTTCTTAAGTATCTGGTCTGTGTTTGGATTTCTGCTACCATCTTAATGAAAAAGCTGATATTGAACCAGGTGAAGGAAGGTTGATGTAAGACAAAATTACTGCATTTATTGCCATTCTTCTTGACAGATAGTGAAGGACTAGCCACAAGGAGGTTTCTAAGCTGCTGGGAGGTGGGGCAAGAGCAGAGAAAGTTGTTTCTGGGTCCACCTCATGCTTCTTGAGAGCAGCAGGTCTGTGAAGGATAGTCATTGCAGTGTGACAAGGACATGCACACCACGTAGCCAAGCAGCACTTCTGCCAGTCAGTGCTGAACTACAATGAGTTTCCCAGGCGCAGTCCTGGTCCGTGCCCACCTGTGCTCCATAAGATGGTGCCCAGAGAGGAGGTAACTGTGCTTTTTGGTGGGAGGGAGAGCTCAGCTCATGTGCCCATGAGCCTGTGCCCTTTGCCATGAGCCCTTCCTTTTAGTAACCTGGACATCACCGCATCTTGGGAACAAGGTGTAGCACAAACCTCCAATCCCATGATTGGTGATTTCACTCTTTGTCCCTTTTGATGATGACCTTTCACTGATGGTTTTGGCCACCTCTGGGTGTACCTAAGCCAGTTAGACAACATCTCATCAGCTTTTCTCTGACTTTCTTATTCTTGGACAGTTTCTGGGACTAGACAAATGGAGGATGACGTGTCTCCCACTTAAGGAGCAAGCAATCACTAGTGGGATCATGTCTGACAATGTGATTGTGCCTGGCAGTGAGGGAGCACCGGTGCTTAATTGTGGGCCACGATAATGTCAGCTAGGTGTACAGGGAATGAGTGTCTAATAAGTATTCGACACAGTTCATTATCAGTCATGGTAGATTAAATAACAAGACATACATTAATTCATTTAATAATTAGCTACCATTGTATCAACTTGATAAAAGAGTGCTGTTAAGTAAGTCTGACATTGTATTAATACAGTCTTTAATTTTTAACAGGGAAGATTAAGATAAAGCAACTGCCAAGCATCACGTTGCAACACCTCCAGCTATGTTGGGGTAAACACCTCTTAGTGTCAAAACTTCCTGGGAGCAGTTATGTCAACTCCTGTGTCTGGCATTGTTCTGAAACTTTTGAGTATTTGTATTCATTGCTCACTTGCCTCCCATTCCTTCAGGGAAGGAGCAAACTGGGAATGGATGCTAGCCACAGCAGAGCTGATTTTGGGGAGGGAAGGCAAGGATGTGGTGAAACCATAGAGAGATGGGACCATCCCATGCAAGGGAGCCTCCTGAGGAGGAAAGATGGCTGGAGGATCTGGCTCAGGTTTGTTGTGGGCTTCATCCATGATGCTTGAGTTCTTCCTTCCCTTCCCTTTGCATCACTTTGTTTTCTGTGTAAAAACATGAACACTGATCTTTTTCCCCATGTCATTTTGTCTGCTTTATCACTGCTTGCATTGCTGTACCATGTGCAGGGTTAAGCACACTTCCTGAGCTGGGTCAGGGAGTACTGAGAGTGTAACAGCTCCTGTGTATGCTGCCCTATATATACCTGTGGGCCATGTGGAACGTCCAGGCTCACGCTAACAGAGCAACAAAAGTGATGTGTGGTTTGCAAGTGGCTTAAGCTGATTGCATCTAGCAGATACCATAGTGAAATAGGAGTAGGAAGTGGGGTGAGAAACAGTTGCTTTGGTTACAATCGTGTTGTATAGATTTGCTGTATGTATATTTTGTCTTTTATTTTGCTTCTGTTGTCAGCAGAGGCCTTTTTGATCCATTCAGGCAGCAGAATCTCTGATCCCTTGCCTTCACTTCTGGGTTTAGAAAACACACAGGAGATGACCTGCTGGTGGGAATCACACCCTGCAGTACATGGAGACGTAACAGTGGCTGTACTCTGGCCAAGGCACTAGTGACTCCCAAGGGAAAGCAGAACTGCAGTGGGATTTCCCAGCAAGAGCTTCCCTAGCTAAAGCTGCTGTGCAATGGTGCTGAAGAGATTTCTCTTGTAGGTGTTTGTCCAATCTTTTTTTCAAACCTCTGCAAGCTTTTCACACCCTTGAGATGTGCTGCCAGGTTTGGCCAGCCCCTGGGCCAACATTTTTCAACACACTGCCTGCTAGTTCTTTTCCATTCCCTCAGCTCCTGTGTTAAAAGGACTGTGACCAATGCCTGCCTGATGATGCGTGCCAACTCACTGCCTATCTTAAGTCCTGGGCAAGTTGATGCATTAATGGGGGGGGGGGAAGGTTAATTTCAATTCAAGTTCAAAAGCTAGATTTAAGTTATTTCTGGAAAAAATAACCTTCTGGAAGATGAGACCTCATCACTCTCTACAAATACCTCAAAGGAGGTGGGAGCGAGGTGAGAGTTGGTTTCTTCTCACCTGCAACAAATTGTGGGACAAGAGGAAATGGCCTCAAGTTGTGCTAAGGGAGGTTCAGGTTAGGTATTAAGAAAACTTTCTTCACAGAAAGGGTTATCAATCTCTGGAAGAGACTGACCAGGGAGGTGGTAGAGTCACCATCCCTAGAGGTATTTAAAAGATGTGGGTGAAGTGCTTAGAGGCATGGTGTGGCGGTAGTGTGTCTTAGCAGTAGTGGCAGGATCGTGAGCTTTAGGCAGGCAGTTGGACTTGATGATCTCAAAGGTCTCTTCCAACCTCATCAGTTCTATCATTCTAGAAGTATTTGGTTTGCAAATATGCATTAACTAACTTGAATATTAATGTCTTATTTATTGCTGTGCTTGACGTGAAAGACCTAAGTGGCTTCCAGAGGCTAAAGGGTTGCAGAGGTCCTTATGAAAGGGTCTTCAATATGACTGGTGGAAGTCTTGTTAAACACTGCAGCAACACCAATGGCCCATATTAAAAAATAATGGTAGGCTCAGAAAAAAAAAAACCAAAAAAAACCCAAAAACCAGAAGCCAGCTTAAAATCATAACAATGAAAGGAATACGTATGTATCTTTTTAGTTCTTATTTGCCTTCTGGCTTTTTAGGCTACTGTTTACACTTGCAAGGGCTTTTCCTACACTCTGATGCTTTATCAACACTTTTGTATTATATTGAAAACCAGGCTCCCATGATATCACTCAGCTGAAGGGCCAAGGCCTTAAGAAAAGCAAATATGGCATCAAGATGCTTGATAAAATCATAGAATATGGCAAACTGTGGTTGACTCTTGAAAGAAGCTGACAGTTGTGGGAGGGAACAGGTCAGTTTATTCTGAAAAATCACATTAACAGTGTTCATGCAGGAAAATGAGTTCCTGATGGGAGGTGCTAATTGTTATTAATTAAACAACTTACAGATTATATGATTAGTATCGACCCACGATATTAAAACAGTAAATTACTTATAGAGTGGGCAAGACTACAGTGTGGGAAAGTGAATAAGTTAATAAATCAAAATTAATGGGTGTCTGGAACAATTATAGTCATTAGTGGAACTACAGTCACTTAAAATATGTAAAGGGAAGTCCATAAAAGCTAATAATGTTGCCATGGAACAGGATTTCTTGGAGCAGCACAGAGATACGGGCTACCCCTGAACCCATGTTAGGTATTGAATGGGGGCACCAAACGAGGGTGTCCCTGCAGTCAGGAGAGTCGTTTCTTTGCTGTGGTTTTCTTAGGGTGGCTCAGAGAAACTGCTTCCAAGCTACATGCAGTATGCACCTCTCCTGCACTGAAGCCAGTGAAAATTAATGAATGTAAATACCTCTCAAGATCAGGCTTTGATGTAATGTCCTCCCAGAGCTTAATGAGAAATAAATGGCACTTAATTTAATAAGCCCAAATCCTGCTCCACGCTCATAAGGGCCTTTCAAAGTGCCTTGAAACTTGGGAGATCACTAATGGTTTCAAAGAAAGAACACTGCTCAGGGACTGCTGCTGAGGCCCTGGACTGCTAGTTGGTCACTTGCTCTTGCTTTCTTATCAGACTTTGTTGGTAAGGCCACTTTGCTTCAGCTCAGAGCCATGGCCTCAGTCCATAAGCCTTCCCTCTCCCTCCCTCCCAGCACAGTAACTGTCCACCTGGAGAACTGGTCATTTTATGAACTCTGGGTATGTTTCACCACCCATCGTGAGAGGAGCCTCTCCTAGCAGGTGTGATCTGGGAGAGGGCTGCAATGGGTGTAAAGCCCTTGCCTACGGCTGGAAGACAAACCCTACCTGTGAGCTGAAGTACCTGCCCACAGTTGACATCTAGGGATGACTATGCAAGTTGTGTAATCTCACACACAAAATGAGTGCTTACATTGGCAAGATGGGTCCTGCAAACCTCCCTTTTGTACAGTCACAGTCACTTGGGGCATCAAACATCATGCACAGGAGTGCATGTTCCCCACTCCTTCTCTCCACAGCCTAAAACAAGAAGGAAAGGAGCCCTGCTAAGTTCAACAGCAAACCCTTCATGGTCATTGTCTTTGGCTCAAACAATGAAATCTCATGTATGCCTATGAAATTTCCACCTGTGGAAGGGCTTGCACTTGTGGTATGAACTATTTCCACTTTTAAGAACACAGGTCCTTGTGCTGAAAAACAATGATCTTCTCACTCTTCAGTGTAAAGCTGCAGGTCCTGGTCACTTCTGGGGTCCTGGTCACTTCTGAAGACCATGGCCACCAGCTTTTGCTATGTGGGGACAAGCAGACACCTGCTTTCAAGAAGTGTGAGAGACAGGAATGCACTCTGAACCCACAACATAGCATGCTGTGGATCTGATCTCCCTTATTTGTGTCAGCTTATATGAAAACCCTTAAGACCCAGCCATGAGGAAACTAAACCTCTCCAG
Source organism: Picus viridis (assembly GCA_033816785.1). Lineage (NCBI taxonomy): Eukaryota > Metazoa > Chordata > Aves > Piciformes > Picidae > Picus > Picus viridis. The sequence continues at coordinate 8,060,199 of CM066582.1, read as the reverse complement.
CCATTTTATATCCAGAAGCAAAGTGGTACTCAGTGAGGCAGATTTAATCAACAGCAACCAGTGCTGGAAGGCAGTAACAGATAAGCAGAGAAATTAGTCCCAGGGTCATTGTAATTAAAACCATCTGGGTGATGTCAGTCTGCCTAAAAGGCCATTTTCATGATGAGTTTGTGAGCACTCCTAAAATCCTTGTGCTAATTGGCAAGAGCAAGCCTTTGCATTACATGCCACACTTATTTTCCTGTGTGTGCATGTCTATGCAATATCTGATTTGGGTTGGATATTCCCACAAATACAATTTGCCTTTTTGAATGTTGGAAAACCATTGAATTTACAAGGGCCATACTCAAGGGCCAAACTCCTCAGCAGGTGGAAATACTTATCAAATTCCTGTGTCCACTGGAGGGGCTTATTGAAGATGTATCTCACCTGGAGACTTCCAAGGCTTTATTTGTATGTGGGGCAACATTCTTACTTTACAAAAGACTTTTCTCTTCACTGACACAAAGCAGAAGCAAAGAAGTTGCCCCTCTCATCATCACCTCTAGCACAGCAGTTGGCTCTGATGGACACAGTTCACACGGAAAATGGACAGAGTTCAGCTTTCCTTCTGGGATGTATGACAATATTAGTACCCTTCAACTGGAGAACATGCCCAAAGACAAAAAGGTCACCTTAGGGCCAATGCTGGAGTAGAAGTGAGTGTTCCACCTGCATACTGGGAGGGTGGATCTGGACTCTGGGCACAGGAAGGGACATCAAACTGGTGCACATGGGAACTGGGAACTGCTCTGCTTCTCTTTGGGATGGGAAAGGAAAGGGTGGCCAGGTTCTGCATCCTCTTTGCCTCTCTTCTGTGTCTGAACCCATCTGACATCCTGAGGGGACAAATGTAACCTGATCTTCTAGATTTATTGCTTTGTGGCTTTATTCTTTATCTCCACTCACATCTTCAGGTGGCACCACAAATCCTTTCTGTGTGTCCTTGGGCTGGAGGTGCTGACAGGTTTGGGATGCTCCTGTCAAGCCACCACAGATTACAGGGAGTGTGGCTTGCCACAGGCAGGTACCTTGTGCTACCTTTGTGGTGACAGGCACTTACGGACTTCCCACCAGAGAAATCAGTCAGAGCAGATGTAACCACAAGATGTTTTAATTTTCTGAAGGTCAGTAAGACTTCACAATGAGAGAGGACTAATGTCCTTGATGGCCAAAATGGCTTTTTTAGTGGTTTTTTGTTATTTATTGAGTTTAATTGACAGCTGACCACGATTTTTATTGTTTGTAGGACTCATGTCACCCCTGCCAGCAGCTAAACTTCACAGCTTTTTGGTTTATTTTACAGTCTGAGTGACAGTCATCCTCATTAATGTTAATGTGAGGCTGTCAAATAAAAGAGCACTCAGGCCTTTTTGAGATGCTCTCCTTGTGGGTTTTTTTTATGGGATTTGGTGCAGGGGAATGGATACTTCAGCAGACTTGCTGCTGCTGGTACGAGATGGGGCAGCAAGGGTCACTGGGAGTTACTGCAAGACAGCACAGTGTCACCAACACCTCCATTAATGGACTGCTGCAGGAAATGTTAACTGTGCTAAAACTAAACTGGGGTATTGCTTAATCCTGTTATCAGCCTGATCTAATCTGCTCTTCCAGGTGTTTATAACATAACTGCAGGTGCAGTATTTATGCATGGTATGAAACTATCTGAGGCTCTACAGCGCTGTTGTGCTAGAGGTTGTAAACATCTCCCTGTAAACATCTCCTGTGTAGACATCTCCCTGGCAGAGAGGGCTTGTCTTGTCCTTGCTGTACAAAGGAGTATGAAGGGGCTTTTAGAGTGAGGCCCACTATAATACATCCCTAGCTCCTTGCAATTGGCTTCATGGTTCTCTGCAATGGAGAGCTTCATCCCTTTCACACCATGCTTTCAGGAGTAGCATCTAACATGTGATACCATATCCACTGGGGAGAGCAGAACCAAGAGGTGAAAAACCCAGCAGCCTCTTTGTAGGTGTTTTGAACAAAAGGGAAGAGCCATGTTCTCTGACCTCTTTGCTGCAATGTGCTCACCATATTGTTTCCCCTGGCCCAAGGGAGGTTGTGTTTTACAAAGTGCACAAATAGCTCTCCCAGTAGCTGGGACAATTTGGAAGACACTTTATATTTTTTTTTTTCTGGCATGCACTGTCTTGAAAATATTTAAGCTTTTTGCTAAACAGAAAATAGATTTTCCTGAAGAGATCTGTGTTGTAGGAATATGCACAGGAATTAAAAATACCCAACTGAATCACTTTTTTGTATCCATTTACTAACACAAAAACATCAAACTGCATTTGGGCAAGGTCAGACATGCTGCCTTTTAAATGAGCTTCAAGACAAGCCATATGGTGGCCAAGTCCACCTACACAAACCATTAAAAGCAAAGACATGGTCAGTTGGATGGAGGCTCGTTGTCAACCCTACTGCCTGGTCCTGCTCTTCCTTCCCTTGCAGCACCTGAAAGTCTCCTCTACAGTGGAGGTGAGGGTGTCCTGCCAGCAATGCTGCATGGCCAGGAGGGAGCAGGACTGTCCTCCACCCTGCCCTCCCACAGCTCATTCCTACTGAAGCTCCCTGGTCTGACCACAAGGCACCCCAAAAAAATGGAGGCCAAAATGCTCTTCGGACAAAGTGTTTGGTCCAGCTGTGTTTGCTGCTTCACTCCCTCCCAAAGCAGCAGTGGATGAGAGGCACAGACTCACCTAACTTTTGTCTGTTTCCAAAGGCTTGTAACATATAATAGACCAGATCAAAAGCCTCAGCAGCTTAATAGCTACTTCCCTCCTTCCCTCCTAGGCTTTTTTCTAAGGCAATACTGGGAGCACCAACCTGAACCAACAGGTTGAGTGCAGAGTCACATGTTCCACAGGGAATTGCATTTGCACTTCACCAACCAGCAGAATAAAAAGCCTGAAATGAGCACTTCACTGAGCACAGCAGCTTACTGGTTATTAGGCATGTACAAACCTGAGGAAATGCTGCTCCCACAGCCTTGTGCTTGGCTGGAAACAGGTTGGGGAGGTGGTGAGGCTTCTGCTGCCCATTGCATTGCTCTTTGGCCTCAACCTTCCTTGCTTTGGTGAGGCAAACTGGTGGTGCCTGCCCTGGTGAGATCTGGAATCCAACACCCCTGCCATGGGCAGGGACACCTTCCACTAGAACAAATTGCTCAAAGCTTTATCCACCCTAATCTTAAACACTATCAAGGATAAGGCATCCACAGCTTCTCTGGGCAACCACTTCCAGTGTCTCATACCCTCGTAGTAAAGAACTTCTTCCTAATGTCTAAAATCTAAACCCGCCAGTTACATCCCACGGATGGATGCAGAGAGGATGCTGCTCTGGGTCCAGTCCCCATGATGGGTCTGCTGCTCCTGTTCCCTCCTGGGGCTCTGCAGGGAGAAAAGTGGCTGGAGAGAGGGGAGGCTAAACTTCTGGGACTTCAGTTGTGCATTTGGGGAGGGAGACACATTGCTTATGTGGACACACAGTTATTAACCACCTTGTTCCAGTTTTTTTCTGCTTGGGCTTGTTTCTATAGAACATGGGTACATGCAGCCCAGTCAGCTAGAAGAAAATATAGCAGAGGTTCCCAGCAATGGGCACCTGCCTATGGAAATGACACCCTATTACCTTCCTTATGAGGGCAGGGCAGGGGCTGGCCGCAGCCCCACACACCCATGGACCATGGGTGACTAAAAGCAGCTCATTCTTGGGCGTCTGGGAGATGAAGGGTCTGTGGGAGCTGCCAGCCCTGAAAGCATCTCCTTGGGCTGGCCATGCAGCAAGCAGAAGTGTGAGACCCAGGGAAAAAGATGTGTGAAGAGGCACCTCCTGACCATCTCCTTCAACATGTTTCTCTTGGGGTATCACTGTAGGTTGGTTATTTGGATTCCAATTCCTTTTTTCATTATGTTTACAGCATTAGTAAATAACACTTTGTGGGCCTCAGCTTTTAAAAGAAAACCAAAGCAGCTTTGCAGGGAGTTGCCAGCCCTATCCACTCAACTATTTTTACCTTTAGAAGACCTTATCAAATTGAACACAAGTGACAGGCTGGATTTCAAGGAAGTGAGCCAAAAATGTTTTCACTATTTAGCTGGGTGAATTTGAGCACTGAGCAGTTTAACCCTAAAAGTACCTTTCTCGCCTGCTCCCTGCATGCCTTTTCAAAGCAGTTTTGTGGAGGACAAAGCATGGCTTGGCAATCTGTGCACTGAGATGTGAGTGAAACACCATGGTTTTCCACACTGTCATAAACAGACTGAAGAACATTCGGTAAAAAGTAACTTGGAAGGGGGATGGGGTGGGGAGGGCAGAGGAGAAGAAAAACCCCTAAAGGTGTTTTCAGGCTCCACTTCCACTGTTGTGCAATTAAGCCCAATTCAGTTGATACATTGCCTATCCAAAATGGAAAGACAGAAGGTTTATATTGCTTTCCATTATGATGGGTATGAGGAGAGTATCCCAGGACCCCATCCCTGGCAGAGACCTCTATTGTCTGAGACACAAAGCTGAATAATAAACACAGTCCCCAGGGGAGATTCTCAGCTGGTGTAAATTATCACAACAATTAATGTGCTATTTTGAAGTATGACAATTTACAACAGATGATAATCTTCCTTCTGGCCTCAAAGAATTACTGATTTTAGCACATGATTCCATAAAGCTAGCTACAACTGCAAACTGCCCTGATTTACATCCTCTGCTGAAAACCTTCTTCTCTGCCACCTTCCTCTGAGTTAAGAAGATCAAGTGCAACATTTAGGTTCAGGCTCTTCCTTACAAGAGACACCTGTTCAGCACCCACCTTCCAGGTGGAACCAGCAGTATTTAGGCATTGCTGCTCTTCCAGAGTGCCCTCTCAGTCCCTTAAGAGCAGCCTGGCTCTGCCCTGCAGATCTCATCCTCCCTACTGCTCTAGAGGTGTGGGGCTTTCCAGTTGCTGCTGTAAAGGAGACTCTGAAATGATCCTTGGAAATGGGATGAAAATGCAGGCTTTGTAAAGGAGCAGACAAAGGTGGGATGTTTCTGCAGATGTGCTGTGGCCTGAAGGATGAAGGTTAGTAGGAAGCTCTTCCTGAGCCCCCTTCTTGGCATGGTACCTGCGGCCACTGGCTTGTCCTTGCCTCACAGGGTATTCTCATCCAAAACTTTAGAGCACGTGAGCATTTATTTTCTCTTAGCTTTGTTAACCCTGTTTGGGTTTTGCTGCATGTAGGACACCAACATGATTGCTGCCACAATACTCCTATCTCTCTAGAGGAAAGCCATTTTCCAGGGAGAGATGTATAGAGCTTCCATAATGTCTAAAGGAGGAATGTCAGGATCTAGCTGTGGATTTACACACCTGAATTATCTTACTCTCTCTAGCAAAGTAATTTATATTTTTCCTTTGGGGAGCAGGGTGGGCCACTAATGTTTCTTCTGTATACTATGTCTTTACTCCTCTGAATTACACTGTGAAAACTCAAACCAATGTGGATCTCTTACATGTACTTTACATCCAGAACAAACACGCACTAGGCTGAATGTTGGCTTGATTTTTCTTTGTTTTTAAATGACTCTTTAAAATTTGACCTGGAGATGTTTCAGACAGCACTGCTGTTACACATGTGAAATGGAAACAGGAATTCTTTATCTAGTTAAGCACTTTTGCATTCTGCAGGATGCAGATATTACTCTTGTAATAATGGTTATGGTAATTTCCAAGGTAGGAGATAAATCTTATCGCTTAATCCATCTCTTCCTTAATTAGACAACAAGCATAACACCACTATCTGGGCTAGAAGGAGACTTAAGTGAGATCAGCCTTTAAAAATCTAAGGTTCAAATTGTCCTTTCCTTTGTGAAGGTGGGAGGGTGCTGGTTAAAAATAACAAACTCCAGTGATTTATGTGGTATTCTCTTGCCTTATCCAAAACCACACAAACCCCCATGGATTCAAACAGCAGAAGCTTTAGTGGACCCAATGGAGAAAAGTTTTAAATTTAATCCTAGCAGGCATCTTAAATCCGTGAGATGATACAGAGCATAGATTTTAAAAAAGCAAAATGAAATTCTTAATCTTCATCAGCTAAAAAAAAAGAGGCCACTCCAATAACAGAAAAGATTATGTAACTTTGAGGAGAGGTTTTTAAGTAGATACTGCAACCTAACTAAACTGAGATGTTGAGTGCTGCAGACTCAATACTGAGTGGGGGGCAATGCACAAAGAATATGGACCCAAACATGTAAGTTTAGATCCTGACTCATTCAAGGCTCTCTTAACTGGGAGCAGCACAAAGTGCTTCAGTAACTGGAAAGGAGCAGGACAAGTGGGCCTCACAGATTAGGAAAGATGTTGACTTGCTGGAATGTGTCCAAAGAAGGGCAAGAAAATTGGTGAGGGGTTTGGAGCACAAGCCCTGTGAGCAGAGGCTGAGGGAGCTGGGGTTGCTTAGCCTGGAGAAGAGGAGGCTCAGGAGAGACCTTCTTGCTCTCTACAGCTACCTGAAGGGAGGTTGTAGCCAGGTGGGGGCTGGTCTCTTCTTCCCAGGCAGCCAGCACCAGAACAACAGGACATAGTCTCAAGCTGCACCAGGGGAGGTTTAGGCTGGATGTTAGGAAGAAATTCTTCATAAAGAGAGTGATTGGCCATTGGAATGTGCTGCCCAGGGAGGTGGTGGAGTCACCATCACTGGAGGTGTTTAGGAGGAGACTTGATAGGGTGCTTGGTTGCATGGTTTAGTTGATTAGGTGGTGTTGGATGATAGGTTGGATGCGATGATTGTGAAGGTCTTCCAATCTGGTTTATTCTATTCTAAGTCATGTGTATCCCTGTGGTGCGGAAGCAGGGGCCAAAGTGGTGTGGGGAGGTGGCTTGGCTGGTACAGCTCCTACAGTTATCATTGCTGGTCATGCTGTCTATTCCTGTTGTATTGCTTTCATTGGAATTTACTGCAAATAATACTCTTGTAGAGGCTTTGCAGCTCATTTCCCAGGTTCAAAAAGCCTTTCAGGTGCTGTCTTAGAGGTCTTATGCATAAAGCTGAGGTCCTTGTAGCACTTGACATCAAACCCATATGAGCTGCTTTCTCAGAAGGGCTTAGAATAGAGAATAAATTGTAGTTTTTGCAGGAAAGGGGAAAACCAAGTCAATGAGTTTGATTTCACCTAGATCAACCTGAAGGTGCTCCACTAGTCCTGTGCAAGTTCTAATTCCATGAACTTTTAACGGGGGGTGTTTGAAGCTGGGCTGTGGTTGCAGTTCATCTTTTCCTCTCTTGCTTTTCATTGCTGTAAAACTTTGATTTAAAAAAACAAAAGGTTTTTTGCACCCCAATCAGAGCGTCAGACTCTGAGCACCTCTGCAGCATGGTGGTTTCAAGAAGAAAGAGGCTTGCATTTAGGGTACCTTTAGCTGATTTGCAGCATAACAAGTGGCTTATGTCTGTGGCCTCAAATGTGAGTGACAGGGGCTTGTCACTCACAAAGCCTTATCTGATGCAGAAGACTTCCTCCATCTGGAGCTTCTTTCTTCTGACAACTTTTATCCTACTCCAGAGAAACTCTGAGGGCTGGATTGTTAATTAATAATATCCTAAGGATATTTTCTTAAACCAATGTGGTAAAACAAAGCATCGATTTATTGAGTTGGTTGGTGGTTGGTTGGTTGTTTTCCTGCCTTAAAAGAGTTTTTAAAACCTCACACACAAACCCCTCAAACTCCAGAAGGTTTGTTGTAGTAGCAGAATCTTGACATAGTGAAACTGCTGCATGTGCTGGAAGGTGGGTGAAGAATGGGGATAAACCCCATTTTATTTGCCTTTCTGCCAGGAAACAGCTAAGCTAGTTTACAAAGAAAAAAAACAAAGCCCTGTAAACAAGGCTGAAAGCAGCAGCCTGCAGCATTGCCCCACCTGTACCCTTAGTGGGCCTGACTGGGATGGACAAGTCCAGTCAGAGTCAGTCTTTGCAGACAAACTGCTTTTGGAGGACATGTGCAGATTAATATCAACCTTTGACCTGTGCCCTCTGCCACCAATTATTCTTTTTCAGGGAGCTGCATTTAATTTATATCAGCTGCACTCAGATCAAAAGTGGGGCTGGTATGTCAATAAACCCATAGACCGCTGTCTTGATGGGGTAAGAATTTGTGCCCTTTTATTTAGACCTGCTTGCATTCATTTAGTATACCAACATAAGCGTCTGGCATTAGCATCCAGATGAGGGTATTAAAAGAGGAAAATTAACACAACATATCAGAGGTGACATTCAAATACAAAGTCTCCATAATTTTCTTGACTCAAATTCTGCAATTAGAAGGAAATGAGCCCATTACGTGCTGGGAGTCCTTTCAAAATGCAGGGCAGCCTTGCAGGCAGGGAGTGTGGCAATAATGCAAGCTGCACTTTGTGTTCAAACAGTGTTTGACAGCATTAAATATAACCTAGGCTCATCTGTCCTTCATGGCTCCATCCAGGTGCCTGACAGCGTCAGCAGCATTGTTTCATTATAGACTGAAGTGCATTTTCCTTTGACTGGCTTTTCTTTCCCTTTCTGAGCATGCTGGAGAAACCTAGGCATGCTTTTTTTTGGCGTATCGAGACAGCTGGGGGTATTTTCTTATCTCTCTTGTCTTTCCCACGGCATGGGTTGTCTCCTGCTACTGGCCTTCGAGGCTCAGCATTGCTGTGGCCCTGTCAGGGGTCGAGCCCCCTGCTCCTGTTTCAAGGGCAGCACCGAGCATTTGGTGAGTGGCAAGAGGGGATGAGAAATGGAGGTGCAGCAGACCTGCCGCAGGGCTGCTATTTGACTTCTCGTGCATCCAGCAGCAGAGGGGAGGCAGGGAGAGGATCCAGGGGCCGTTCTGGCTGTGGGTTAATCTGCTCTGACAGCAGAGCTGTCGAAATATCTTTGCTTTAATGGGACCCAGAGATAATTGGATTTAGCAGTCAGGGCCAGGATGTGAACCCTGGGGCGAAGGGACTGCTAATTGGGATTTCCCCCCATGGGAGGGTCAGGGTGTCTGCTCCTTGGGAGGTGGCTGGGGAGAAGTCCTTGCTACAGCCTCTGCTTTCTGCAGAGCTTGGGGTAATGAGCCAGAACCCATAGCCCCCTCCTCAGGGTGAAATTCCTTTTTGGCATCACCTCCTTTTACTCTCTCTCATTTCAGATGCCCTTTTTTTTTTTTAAACTGGTTAATCTCAAAGGAATATTTTAAGGAAAAAAAAAAAAAAAAACAGGTGAAAAATTGTTCTTATTTTTAATATCTATTAAAAAAACCCCACACCCCATTGTGTTCTTGTACAGCATTTCAAACCACCCTTAGGTAATAATAAAAGTTAGAGAAGACAGAGCGACAAGAAAGATGAAACACGATTATACCAAAAAGTAATTTAAAATGCAAATTTGCCAGAGAAACTGCAACCCCTTAGTTGCAGCGTTCTCTCTTATCACGGCTTCAAAAGCTCTGCGTGCTACCTTCCTCCCTCTGGGAAGGGCCTCAGCCGCGGCTGTGCTGCCACACTCTGACCTCTCCGGTGAAATACGGGTGACCAGAAATAAAACCGGGAGGAGAGAAGGGCAAGGAGCGGGGCTGGGGCACCTTCACTCTCTGAAACTCTGCAGTCCGTGGCTGGTGCCCTGGGAGGGGGTTCTTGCTCTGTGGACAGGGGTGGCAGCAATGCTTTGTAGGGCAAAGACTCTGAAAGTGGGGGTCTGGAGACCACTTACCTGCTGAGAGTGCTTTTGGGTCAATCTTCAATGGCCAAAAAACCCAACAACCATAACTGCAATTTTCTAAGGTTTATCTGTGAAATTTGGACATGCTCTAGCTATTGAGATGCCTTTGCACAGAGTCTGGGTAGCCAAGAACAGGAGTGTATTTCCTGTTGTATTATGTTTTGTAGCAATTGATCATTATGTATCTTACGCAAAGCATCCATAGCTGTGGGAAACTGTCTCTGGGGGCTGAAATTCCCAGGTGGGCTGTGTAGCAGATAGCACTGATGCCTGGCACGCACCACTGTGCCCTCTCTGACTGGGGTAGCCTTGGGTGGAGGGGTGTCTCTGGTGTCTTTGTCCCCAGCTTGATGTGTGACCTCTGTCAAGCCTTATGGTAGAGGTGCTAGTCTTTGCCAGCACAGTGCATAGGCATGTGGCTGCAGTCTGGCCATCAAAGGTGTCCTCAAGGACATCACAGAGGCAATTACACCTCATGGGTTCAGGCTGGCCTTTGGCAAATACACCGAAGTGCTTTCTGAACCTGTTTGTACGTTAACCTTTGCAATAACCCTGCGTGGTCAGTCCTCATTATTTTACTCTGATTTCTTGGGTGGTCTTGGAGGGTCCCGAGCTGGGCTTTAGTCTCAGCATCTCACAGTGAATTCAGAGGAACGTGGTGTTTCTAACATGTCCAGCCATACTGTGACCTCCTCTGCTTGCAGTCTGGGTCACTTATGATTATTTTATGCTTTATGTATGAGCTTCAGGTGCCCTGAGGCTTTCTGATCACCAAAAGGCAGTGGAATAATCTTGATGCACAAGTGGCACAAGTCACCCGGCATGCCCCTGCCTGCCACAGGGCAGCAAGGTTTGCTCCAGCACAAGGTGAAGCAGCAATTACAGATCTTTGTTCAAAGGTGCTAAGCAGTTGGGGACTGCAGGTCAAAATCACAGAGGCACAGATGGGATCTGTTGGCCCTGTGCTCACAGCAGTTGCAGGACACAGATGTTTCCCTTTTCAGCTCCCACTGTGCTGTACCAATTTTGGTAACATGCTGAATCAAAGCACTGACTCTGTCTGTTCCTGGCAAGGTTTCACAGAGGCTGGGGCACATCAGGGGTAATGGGTAGGATGTCTTCCTAGTGCATGCCAGCCCCTGAGCTTCAGCGGGTCTGAAGGTACTGGGGTGGGAAGGTTTTTCTTTTGCCTCTAACCCAGCCGTGTGCTAATGTGAGCAGTGGAAAAGTCCATGCCAAGGCCTTTTTACTATGCCATCATCATTTTAACGGTCCTAGCTGGGATTCAGAAAGGAGTAGATGGAAAAAGAGGATAAAAGTAGGCATATAACACCATTTCCACTCACACAAGGAGCTCAGGAAATAGTAAAAGGGGTTGCATTGGTTCAAACAGTGAGAGTCCCGCTCTCTGTTTTGCTCTTTCCCATTGCAGCAGAAGTGGTAGATTCACATCAGCCCATCTGGTGACTCACTGCTTACTTTAAATTCACCCTCATCAGAATGTGGGCTCAGATACTTGCACTGAAGTGCCTGAGCTGCATCCTGCTGTGCCAGCATCCAGGGTGGGAGCTGCAGGACAGTGAAGGGTTGTGGGACTTGATGCTGCAGAGACTGCTGATCACTGCTTAATTTTGTTTGTCATTGCTCTGCCTTTTGCAGGCTCTGATATGCCTTTAAGGGTTGTATCCAGCATGGCTGCTCTTCAGCCACATAGGGCTGAGTTGCTTCCATGATTACCCAGCAAAGGCATGCCAGAACATGACGAAGGCATCACGATCTCTGTGATGGCTCTTATGGAATAGATTTGTCATTGGAAGGCACCAGGATGCTCTAAAACGGTGAGGAAAGGGTTTCCTCAAGGTGGCTGCTGGCATCTCCTCCAGGCTTGCGTGTGCTGGAGGACACTTGTGGCACAGCTAGTCCCATGCTACTGTGGGACTGCACCAGTCTGTGGTGGAGAGGGGACAGGGCTTTGTAGGCAGGCTGGCATGTGTGTTCCTTTCCAGGCTGCTTTGGGCAAAATGACTATTGCTTGGCACATCCAACTTCATTTAACTGCATAAACAGCTTGCTTGGCAAGTATGGTGCCAGCTGGACACACGGGTCACAAGTATAAGCACAAGGAAGAGGCGTTCACATAGTCCAGGAATCAAAGCCTGCCTCCCAAAGGCCAGAACACATCGTTTTTCTTGAGCTGAGATGCACATTGGCATCTGGAATTATTAACACAACTTTATGCTGGAGATATGTGGAAATTTTGGGGGTATTACCACCTGTTAGTAAGTTTTTTTTCAGTTGGATTCTGCCAATCTCATTGACTCGATCAATACCTTATTGAGTGAGGTCTTGCATTTTCTCTGGCAATACTTACATAGCACTACTTTCCTGTTTAATTTGGCATGTCATTATTATTGCTGCTCTTACTGTGCACCTAAATCACTGCAGCATTGCCTGGAGTGCTCACCATTCAAGGGCTGCCCAGGAGGGTGACAGCAGCAGCAGCTGGCTTAAGAAGCTAAAGTAGCAAATTGAAAATTTCAGTGAGAGCTTCCAAATGTTATTTCCACTCTGATCCTGGGTTGGGTGTTGTACCTAAGCACACTCAAGCATCGCCCCAGTCATGAAAGTTTCCAATAGCCTTCCCACAGAATGGTAGGGACTGGAAGAGACTTCTGGAGATCATTTAGTCCACCCCCCTGCCCCCGCAAAAAGCTAACCACAAAGCGTGAATGCCCATTAGAAGTCTGTTAACAAGGGCAAACTGTGGGACATCCTTAGTCCATGTAGATGGGTGAAGGCAGCAGGGTCTTGCTCTTGTGCTAACTGCCACATGACTCCCAAAGTTTGGAGATGAAGGTTAGTTGCTTACACACGGTCAGGGAGCCGCAGCCATCGGTTGTGGCTTGACAGCAGCAGAGCCAAGGGAAGATTATTTATTTCCATGTAGCAGAGCCATAATGAAAAACTTCTTACCTCAGACAGGCACGGTGCTCACCTGGCTCCTTCTGTGCTGATGGATGGGAAAGCAAATGAGGTTTTACTTGCCTGAGGAAAAAGAAATCCACAAAGCAAGCCAGCCTGGGCTCACCTCGTTGGAAAGGCTGCTGGGGACTTTTAAAGCTATTTTGGGGGGGTAGGGCAGTAGTGAAGTAATTATTATCTGAACACATGCATACAGTAAAATGGGTATGCTTTCTAAATGGTCTCTTTTAAAGCAAAACTGAGTAGTAAGTAGGAATGCTTCCCTGCAGGCTGGCAGAAGGACACAGTTGGTATCACACGTTTTAGCAGCTGGCATGTTAATGAGGCCATTTTTATTGAAATGAGCTAAATACTATTAACATTTGTGGACTCCCAACTGATTTCTGAAGCATTTATTGAACTTCAAAAAGCGCTTCAAGAATCAATTAAAAATATTTTTTTTTTCCCAGATTTGATAGAAAGAAGACCAAAGAAAATTGTGCTGTCACATTTGTTTATCTGAACAGATCTTACCTTTGTGTTGCTGATTTTAAACAGTTTTCTCCTTTCCCCCCCCCCTTTCTGTGCTCTAAACAATGCTGAAAAAACTCCCTCTTTTTTAAAGACACTGATAAGGTAGTTTGTAACCAAGATGATTCTGTTGATGGGAGCTCTCTCCTGCAGGAAAAAAAAAACGGTCAGTGTCTGGTTGAAAGTGAATATATGGCTCAGTGATTGCTTTTGGCCCCTTTTACCAGTGAACTTAGTGTATTTAAATTAATAGTTAATAAATTTAGTTTAATATTTAATTTAATAAATCAAATGTGATTTGAATAAATTGCATTAACTGCATGACTAATTAAACCATTAATTAAAATATTATATAAAATATTAAACACTTTTAGAAGGGAAGAAAGTGATGAAGAGCTGATGCGGGGGTGGAGGGCAAACAGCGCTTCCCATTCCTTCTCTTCCTGGGTAGACCTAGGGGAAATCTTGAGCTTTGCTGTGTTATGGGTTTAAGAACTATAGAGATTCTTAAGGTCCTCCAGAAGGACTAGATAGTCCAGGAGGTGGACTGGAAAGTGTAATCTTTATTTCATTCCCATAACCCTGCAGCTCCTTTATAAATGGACATTTCTGTCTGTACTCCTCTTTTTCTCTCCCTCTCTGCTTCCAGCATACAGACCCCTATCTCTTGCAGGGGAGGTATGTGACCTGGTTCAGCCTTGGCAGAGCTGCCAATTCTGACCTAGGCATGCAGTGTCAGGGAGGTAGGAGGATGAGAGGAGTCATTGAGGTTTGGGCTTTGGACCTGGTTGGGGAGAAGGTTTTGGAAGATGTTGGCCTCATGAGGTTTTGGTAAAGCCCGGGCTGGAGGGAGCTGGGCTGAGGCTGAATATGTGTTTGTGTATTTTGTATGGTTTTGTACTGTTGTATATAGTTGTGAATAGCATTTCCATTTAACTTTCTAATTCTGTGTGTGGAGCATTTTTATTCTACTCCTTTGGGGAGGGGTAAAATAGCTTCTGTCCACCCAAACATTTGGGAAGCCTGAGCTGCTAGCTCTGGAAGCAGCAGCTTGGCACTGCTTGCCACACTGGTGGGGCATCTGGTGGTTCAGCATGGCATGGGAAGGTGAGGTGCTGCCAGTTCCTCATCTGCTTCCCTCAGCTCTGTGAGAGCTGCAGCCAGTCCAATATTTAAAGTGTTGTGACAAACTGTAGTATCTTCAAGGCAGAGTCAATTATCCGGTGCTGAGGTGAGGGGCTCGTTGGTAAAGACAAATGTTTAAAGGAAAAATCAAGCCACGTTCTTGAAAGCGACATTAATCTAAGCAGCATGTCAGCCTGCAGATGCCAGTGGAGTCATTATCCTGAGCTGAAACAACAACCTATACCATTTTATTTCCTTTGTTTTGTATTTTTGTCACAGCAAGTATTTGTTGCCTGTAAATGTGTGTAAGGTTCACCAAAGACAGGCAAGGGTTGCCCCAAGCCTTGATGGCACGTTGGAGTGGTCAGAGCCAGGCACGCTGCAGCAGCTGAGGGTACCCTCCAAGCAATGGGCAAAAGAAACAACAGGTACAAGCTAGAACACAGGAGGTTCCACCTCAACAGGCAAAGACATTTATGGTAAGGGTGACAGATCACTGGAACAGACTGCACAGAGAAGTTGTGGAGTCTCCTCCTCTGGAGACTTTCAAAGCCCACCTGGATGCATTCCTGTGTGGCCTGCCCTAGGTGATCCTGCTTTGGCATAAGGCTGAGACTCGATCTCTGGAGGTCCTTTCCAACCCCTACTATTCTGTGACGCCCCATGCAGCTGCTGCAGGTGGGGACAAAGTCAGAGAGATGGATGACTGCTTTGTTGAGATAATTCTGGCTAAGGATGGCTGGACAAGCCTTTGGCCTCCCCTGAGGGCTGTTGTGGTGTAGGTGCTCACTGTCAGATGGGATTTATGGCCAGAACAGAAAACCTGCTCTTCAGCAAGGCTCCCAGGAAAGCAAGTCTGTGCACTGAATGCACTTGGAGGAACTGACACTAAACACTAGAGCAGGGATATCAGTCCTTACCCTAAATGCATCTTACATATTTACTAATGAATGCAGCCTGTGGCAGAGAAATGCTGCTGGCTCTGCTTAGTGGCTCTGAAGAGAAAAGTTAGAGTATGATCTAGGGTTATGCACTAAAAGTAGGGTCTGCATGCAGCCTGCAAGACCACAGCACACCACAAATGTGCAACCTTGCTGCAGCTAAAATGAGCAGCGTTTCTGTACCCATTCCACAGAGTTGTAGCTTTGCTTCTGGTTTTATCTTGTCTCTAACCTGACAATTACTGGCCACTGGGATGACGATTTCTTTTTTTTTTTTTCCATCTGTTTCCTTTGAAAGAAGAAAAATGACAAAACAAACCCTCAAAGCAAGCAAAAAGATCCCATGATGAAAGCACAGCATGTGCAAAAATAAACCAGTAGGCAAAAAAGAAAGTCTACTTATTGTATAAATATGCCTAGAAGTGGTTGGATTTTTCTTATTTGACTTGAATCCTTTCCCAAACTTTAAAAATAGCCTGGTTGGAAGGAAGGAGAAAGAAACCAGAAGCAGCAGCTTGTCACTCAGGTGCCCTTAATAGCAAACTGGTGCTTCCCCAAGCTGCCAGGCAGTCACTCAGCTGGCTCTTAGGTGGCAGGAGCATGACACACAAGTGAAGGAGACCAGAGCTTGGCAGACAGCGGAGAAAGGAGCTTCTCCCACCCTTAAATGCTGGACATGAGACATGCAAGCGAGGCTGGGAGAGTGTGAAGAAGAGGAGGCAAGTGGCTGTGGCCTGGGCTAGAGCTGGAGCAGCAGCACAGGGTGGTACAGACTCATCCTGCCAGCAGAAAGTAATGTTCCCCTCACCTGCTTCTTTCACCCTTCCTTGCTGACTGCATCACCTGTGCCCTCAAGCTCCTGGCCATCAAGGGTAATAGCACGACACTGGAACAAACTCAGTGACACTAGAACAAACTTAGTGCAGTCTGAATGGAGGTTTTAGGGTTTAAAAGTCAGCAATCTACAGCTGATATAGGAGAAATTAGCCCATTTACATTTCTTCACTCTTAGCTCAGTTTTGTCATATGAAAAGAAGCATGGATGGTGCAGTCACCTAAGTTCATTGCTAAATGCTGATTTTCATGATCTAGTCCTGTGGTAAAATCTGATTTATGTGCTCGTTGTCTCTGAGGCTGCACGATTGCTTCATGCTTCATCTAGGGAGGGCTTTAACCTTTCACCACTAGGAAACACACAGACTGCCTGTATGGCAGCATCCTCCAGGAAGTGCATGCCCTCTTATCTTCTGTTGGGCACAAACACACATGTGAGCACCCAAGGTGCACTTCAGTTTCTCTCTGTTATCCCCTCCATGAATCATCTCTGTAGTTGTATTTTGCATTTAAGGAGGCCAGGGTCAGTGTTCTGGCTGGCATCATTTGACCTCTTCTTGTTCATACTGCTGCCATTCTGCTGACATAGCACAGCTGTGGATTTCTCTTTAAAATACAGGTTCAAAATACTCTTAAGAGGCTTTACAAGTACTTTCTGAACAACCAGAGACTCTTCCAACTCCTTTTTTGCTGGGGTTCACATTACTCAGATTGCAGGACAAGGGGCAGTGTTGGAGGTAAGCCTGCCAAATAAGAGCCATGAGCACCCCTAGGGTGGAAATCAATGCAAGATATGCTTGAGGCTGTGCTGCAATTTCAAGATGTGAGTAATCAACATGTTTAAATAAAATGCTCAGCCAAGGTGTTTGGTGATAAAAGCAATGTTCAAAAGCTCCATGAATCCCGGGGTAGGGCTGGGGCACTCCAAGCCTGGGAGCTGCCTTGGTGGGACTGGAGGTTGGAGGAGGTAAGGGCGAGCTTCAGCCCTGGCATTGTGCAGCCAGGCACTGATCCAACAGGTTATTGGTTTTTTGGTTTTAACCTTGCTTAGCTGCCTTGCATAGGTCTCTTTAGATGCTGAATGCTTTTATGGCAGCTGCTTCTTAGAAAGCATCATGTACCAGGGCCCTAATCTTGAAATAGTTATTTAAGTAATAACTTCTACTAAGTTAATAGCTCTGTTCCACTGGGACAGGATTGTTCCCAGTAGTTAACTTTGTGAGGGTTTGGTGGAAGATGATGCAGCTGAGGATTTGAACTCAGCAGGAAGATGTGACAAGTGATAGGTGTTGGAGGAGGCAGAAAGGATAACTAAGATGATGGCACTAATGAGACAAGATTTCAGTGTAATTATTCTTACTGCCATGCAGCTTGCCCCTATACTTCATTCTTTGTATTTTTTTCTACCCCCCCCCCCCCCCTTCTGTCTCCAAGTCTCCATTTTCACCTCTTGTTGTTCATGGAAATCCACTTCCATCCAGCCCCTGGCTATCTCTGTGCCCTTGCTGCTGTAGGAGGCAGCTCCCTGCTCCCCTGCCCAGTTTGGCCATAAGGAGTGCTGGCAGTGCCTTCATGGGCAGCTTTGCAGTTTGGACACCATCTCACTTATTTTTAATTGTTTTAATGAGAATATATACTGGTGCCTTGCCTACAAGACCCCAGTATGCCAAAACAAGTGGAGCCAAGTGGCTCTGGTGGTGGCTCCCACACCGCACTGATGGGTCCAAGCAGTGCTTACTAAAGCTTCGGTGGGATTGCTGATTGACATGATACAGTGAGAAATGTCAAAAAGCAGGGCTGGATTTTGCCTACAGAGAAGGTAGGTGACCAATGATGAGCAGGAAAAAAAAAAAAAGACATTTATTACCTGAGAGGGCAAATAGCTACTTTCACTGGCAAATGAGAGCATAATGTTGGCAGGGATAACGATTCCCTTTCCTTGCTGTGTCTCATGTCTGAAGCTGTTTCCAGCTGAAAGTCTAGGACGGGAGGTTTTGCTAAGTGGTGAGTGACCTGTATAGGCACTTGAGAGGGAAGATCCCAGAACAAACATGTTGGCCCAATCCATCTCCCCTGGGCTTGGCTTTGCCTCCCCAGGCAGAGTGTCTGGAATACCTCCCTTTCTGGAACAGACAGCCCTCAGCCAGAGTGTGTGATGAGGAAGGGCTGCAAAGAGCTAACAAGATGAGTGAGGTCTCTGAATGAGAGAATGAAAAATGAGCTCAGATGGAAGCTGGCACCTCCTTTATTACTCACCAAGTGACAGCACCAGCCTTGGCTGCTGTACACAGCCCAGAGAGTTTAACTCGAGATGACTTATTCAGGAAACAGTATTTTTCCCTTCCTCCCCACCTCCCACTATTTCTCTTCCAAAGCAGCAGTGCCCTTTCCATCTGCTTGATCCTTTTCCAGCCCAGCAGGTGGGAAAATTGGAAGCCCAAGCTTACCTCCCTACCATGCCTGCTAGAGGTTTGCCTGGGGCACTAGTGAGGAGCCAGGGGTTTCCCTGCAGAGGTGCAAGGGAGATGACAGTCATTCTGGGGAGACTTGCCCCAAAACAAACAGGCTTCTTGGTATGATGTTGCCAGAGTTGGCATTGCCTCACAGCTAGGCACATGCATAGTGCCATGTTCAGGAGGCACATCTCTACCTCACTAAAAATAAATCCCGCCCCCACCCCCAAAAAAACAAAACCCAAACAACCCAAACCAACAACCAACCAAAAAAGGAAACAAGAACTCTGTGATGTGGGGAAAAGGATGTTTTAATGAAATGAGTCAAATAAAAGTGTTTTCATTTGAGTTCCACTCTCCAATGTCACACTGTGGTCAAAGCAAAGAAACAAAAGGTCATATGTTTTTAAGGCTGCAATAACTAATTTTTAATGCAAACAAGGCACTACCTGAAGGGAGGTTGTAGAAAGGTGGGGGTTGGTCTCTTCTCCCAGGCAACCAATGGCAGAACAGGAGGGCACAGTCTCAAGCTGCACCAGGGGAAGTTTAGGCTGGAGGTGAGAAGAAAGTTCTTTGCAGAAAGAGTGATTGGCCTTTGGAATGTGCTGCCCAGGGAAGTGGTGGAGATGTTCCTTGGAGGTGTTCAATAAAAGATTGGATGTGGCACTTGGAGCCATGGTTTAATTGTCATGAGGTGTTAGGTATTAGGTAATAGGTTGGACTTGATGATCTCTGAGGTCTTTCCCAACCTGCTTGATTCTGTGGTTCTATAAGGGCTGACATGGACCTAGAGCAAGTGCTGCCTGAGTTGCCATGGGTGCCATTGGATGTGTAAACTCAGGGAAACTGGGATTTTTGGGGAGCTGCTAGTGGTCTGTTCATGGTAAAGCTGAGCACAAAATTGGCAGACAAAATCAGTCAATTAGTAAAATCATCTCTTCAGGTAAGCTCAGCCTTTTTTCCAAAACCCACCTGTACCATCACCTCCCACTTGTACTGACAAATACCGGGGGCCTTTTCTGAATTAGCTGCCTCTATTTCACTTCTATCTAAACACCTTGAAATCACGTGAGGGTGCCACCGCCTCCTCCAGAAAATTGCTGCTTTAAACAGAAATCTCTCTGCCTGCAGAACTATAAAAAATGTATGACTCTGTAAACATGAACAAAAAGAGCTGAATTTATCCTTCCTGTAACTCCGATAAAGCTGATGCTGTGGTCTGTGTCTGTAGGAATGAAATCAGCCAGAGCAGCAAGGGAGCTGACTTTATACCAGGTTATTGCAAATGTTTGCAGATCCTCCGCTTTGCTACCAGAAGCATGCTGCTGTCGTGCACATTTTAAGTACCACATATCACATAAGACCAGAAATAGGAAGCTCTGTTTTGTTAAATGACTGCATATCAAGTAGTTATTATAAACACACAGCTTGGTGAGGCATCGGGAAACTGCTGTCATTGGGAAGCAGCTAAGGTCAGAATAGAATAGACCAGGTTGGGAGAGACCTTAAAGATCATTGTGTCCAACCTATCATCCAACATCACCTAATCAACTAAACCATGCAACCAAGCACCCCATCAAGTCTCCTCCTGAACACCTCCAGTGACAGTGGCTCCACCACCTTCCCAGACAGCCCATTCCAATGGGCAATCACTCTGTGTAAAACTTCCTCCTAACCTCCAGCCTAAACCTCCCCTGGCACAGCCTAAGACTGTGTCCTCTTGTTCTGGTGCTGGTTGCCTGGGAGAAGAGACCAACCCCTGCTTGTCTACAACCTCCCTTAAGGTAGTTGTAGAGAGCAATAAGGTCACCCCTGAGTCTCCTTCTCTCCAAGCTAAGCAACCCCAGCTCCCTCAGTCTCTCCTCATAGGGCTTGTGTTCCAAGCCCCTCACCAACTTTGTTGCCCTTGTTCCAGCAAGTCAACATCCTTCCTAAATTGAGGGCCCCAGAACTGGACACAGGACTTGTAGCCTAACCAGTGCGGTGTACAGGAGCAGAATGACCTCCCTGCTCCTGCTGGCCACACTGTTCCTGATGCAGGCCAGGATGCCATTGGCCCTCTTGGCTGCCTGGACACACTGCAGGCTCATGTTCAGCCTACCATCAACCAGTACCCCCAGGTCCCTCTCTGCCTGGCTGCTCTCCAGCCACTCTGACCCCAGTCTGTAGTACTGCATGGGTTTTTTGTGGCCAAGGTGCAGAGCCTGCTTGCAGACTAGCAGTCTCTAGAAAAACACAGTGTGAACTTGGATTTTTTTTTGTTTGCAATGAGGTGGTTTCAAGGTTTAGTTTTGGTGATTTTTTTTTTTTTTTTTTTTTTTTTTTTTTTTTTTTTGTTCTGGATCTTAAGCAGAAGTTATCATACTGCTGCTGTCTCTTCAGGAGCAGTGCTGCTGTTTTTCACTTCCCTCTGAATGGCAAAAACATAAAGAAAGCTGGCACCGAGGATTGTGCTTTATAAGAAAGAAAAGAAGAAAGATAAAACAGGCTACATATGGTGATATGGACAGTTTCCAACTTAATGGAAATAAAAGGCTCTGATTTTTTTTGCAGCATATACTGTATTTTTATGCAAATGCTATAGAAAATGCAGCTCAGCAAAGGCTGTTTTTCTAATGTTGGCTGGAAAGCATCCCAAGTGGCTAGAGTCTTACATTTTCCATGAGAATTTGGTAAGAAAGGATGTAAAGAGCTAATAGAGCATCTAAAACCACTATGCCTACCACAGGTTTGTTGTGTTTCTTTTTATTTTTTATTTTTTTAAACCCAAGTTTCATGTCAAGAATTAGCTGAGAGGAATAAATAGCACTGAACCCTCTAGCAAGCCTAACTAGTGATTTATTGGATCAATGGACCAAACGGGATGAGCTTCAACAAGGTCAAATGCTAGGCCCTGCTCTTGGGTCACAACAACCCCAAACAACACTACAGGCTTGGGGAAGTGTGGTTGGAAAGCTGTCTGGCAGAAAGGGATCTGGGGGTTCTAATGGACAAGCAAGCAGTGTGCCCAGGTGGCCAAGAAAGCCAATGGCATCCTGGCTTGTATCAGAAATGCTGTGTCCAGCAGGAGTAGGGAGGTGCTTGTCTCCTTAAACTCAGCTGTGGTGAAGCCGCACCTCAAGTATTGTGTCCTGTTTTGGACACCTCAATACATGAGAGAGATGCTGGAGTTGAGTGCAGAGGAGGGCAACAAAGCTGCCCTCCTTATGAAAACTTATGAAGAGTGTCTGAAGGAGTTGGGGCTGCTTAGTTTGGAAAGGAAGAGAACTCATGGCTCCCTACAACCACCTGAAAGGACATGGCAGAGAGTTGTTATTTTGTGCTGTGCAGATGCACACTATTTTTCAATCTAGCCCCCAGGGCAGCCACTGGAGGGACTTTAGGTGTAATACAGTTTTGATAGAGTTTTATGTATTGGGAGGAAAGGCAAAGTACAGATGTCAGCATGGCACTGGTGCATGGTGCTAATTTGACCCAGCCTCACTCAGGTACCTCGGCATCGAATGACACTGTGCCACACTGACTGGAAACCCCACTGCATGTGGTGTGTAAGATGGCACAAGTATCTGAGGGAGCCCCATAATTTAGAAGAACCTCTGGGACAGGGTAACTGAGACACACCTTGGAGTATGGATGAGCATGGCTCAGAATGAGGATGCTCTTTAGAAAAAGATTTGAAGGACCTGAGCCCCTCTGCTAGCGTGGGTGGGATGGGCTGACTGCCTGTGTATTCTGTTAATGTGAAAATAAATCATGCAGCTTTGAGATAAGGAGGTTTAGACTGTCTGCTTGTCACAGTAACTTCTCAATGAACCTGTTTTCCATTAGTGACTTAAGGAGACCAATTAATTAATGAATTAAGGAGTGACAATTGTGACTTAAGGAGACCAGCTCCTGCTGATAGGCAGAAAGCAGCAATGAGTGAGGGTAAGCCAGATGGAAGAGCAGCACAGTAGACACCTGCCAGAGAGCAGGAGCCAGTAGGTAAAATACAAAGCCAGATTTGGGGCAGAGTTTTGTTTTATAAGCAGTGCAGCAGAAAGGCTGGAGGGAGCAGGCAATGACATTTCTCAGTTTGTGCAAGCAAGGCTGGTGCTGTTTGTGATAGGGAGGGTGGCTGAGGAGAGGCAGCGGGATGGATGGGAGGAGCAGTGGGATGGATTGCAGAGGCAGGGTTTAATTTCAACTGTGGATGTCAGGGTGGGGGCTATGCCAGCCATATGTGTCCCACAACAGGCCAAGAATTTGTGTGAACTATAAACTCACCATAAAACCCTGGCTGGGAATGGATCAATACCCAATTCCTACACTACAAGATTCATTCCTAGAAGTTTAGAGAAAGGGGGAATTCACATCTCCAACTTGGATTCAAGTCTTCCAAAAGGATCTGATAGTGAACATGGCCAAAGGGCTACTTACAAACATGACACAAACCCTCAGAGTGGCCAGTCTATATGCCATAGAATGCAGGGGTTAAGAGTTAGCTTGTTTTTTTGGCTATTGTATTAATGAACAGGATGAGCTCAGAGAAAGAGGCTCCTTCAACCTGTGGAAGCCTATATGGCTTTACTGTTAACAGAAGTAAGGACATTTCATTTCAGCTAACTTATTTGGAGACCTGTATAGGTGCAGAAGCCATCCACTTATATAAAAGAGAGAACAAAAATGACAAAGCATATACCTTTACAACAGGATGCTGCTCCTGGGCACATTCAGCTGGTATAGTTTAAAAGTTTGCTCCAAATATGTTAGTTTTGATCAGCTTGACATCTGGATTGGTTGGGGGGGGGGGGGGGAAGCTTTGTTCAGAAGCATGAAGCTAGATATTTTGACAATCAAGTAGTTGAGCCACTTGAAAACATTTTATTCTTTAGCAGTAATATTTGTATCTCTCCTGGAAGGGCTTGTCCTGTAATTTCAAACACCTATTAAGAGATGAGTAAAAAAAAAAAAAAACACACCCAAAACCATATCATTATATTACTGAACACCTTCAGAACAGGCCACCATTCCTCTTAAATAATACTGCTCTGCTTCCCTCCTTTCACTACAAAAAGCTTTTATCCATCATTGCAGATAAATGCTAAAATGACCTGTTGGGATGAAAATATTGTCCTCATCACTAATTCAAAACTGCTGCTAGAAGAGTTGAGGCTGAGAGTATGAAGCTCTCCACTGGCAGAAGCCAGAGAGGAGGGTTTTGTTAGACAACCATTTAAACAAAATATCTTCAGAACAGATGCTCCAAAATGCCTTCTTGTACTCATGGGGAAGGAAAAAACCCAACAACACAACTAACCAACAAGCCAGCAACCAAACAGTTCAGTGTGTATTTTCTAGTCTACAGCCTTTTTCTTTTAAATTGTTCTGGAAACAGGAAATAACTCCACTTTGGCTATAGTTATGTACTCTGGACTTTAGGGATAGCACATTACACCACCAGCAGCCACCTTAAGCCACAGCACTTCTAGAAAATTGATTTTTTTTTTGCTCAGTTCTTTGCTAAGGAGAATGCTAGAGACAATTAAAAACCTTATAAAGAGACACACCGGTGTAATTACCTGAGTAGCACCAAAGAGACTGGTAAATTGAACAGAATCATTTTGTGTGCCTGCTGCTTTACCCCAGGGTATCACAGTATCACCACAGTTGGAAGAGACCTTAAAGATCATCAAGTGCAACCTGTTGCCACAGACCTCATGATTAAACCATGGCAGCAAGCGCCACATCCAGTCCCCTCTTGAACACCTCAAGGGATGGTGACTCCGCCACCTCCCCGGGCAGCCCATTCCAATGACGAATTACTCTCAGTGAAGAACTCTCTCCTCACCTCGAGCCTAAACTTCCCGTGGCACAGCTTGAGAGTGTGTCCTCTTGTTCTGGTGCTGGTTGCTAGAGAGAAGAGGCCAACCCCTTCCTGACTACAACCACCCTTCAGGTAGTTGTAGATAGCAATGAGGTCACCCCTGAGCCTCCTCTTCTCCAGGTTAAACAATCCCAGCTCCCTCAGCCTTTCCTCAAAGGGCTTGTGCTCAAGGCTTTGCACCAGCCTTGTTAGATGCAGGCAGAAGTTTGTATCCTCATAGCAGGTCATGAGGCTTGCTGAGATAGGGCATGCCATCACAGGGCACACACGAGAACGTGTGCTATTGCCACCATGTGTGAATATTGCCAGGGGCTGAAGGGGAAAGAGAGCTATCCTTGAAGCTCTAGCTCTGATTCATGTGATTAAGCCTGATTCTTGTTTTCTATTGAAAAAGCTGCTGATTGCAAAGAAAAAGTTGAAAGTGCAAGCCCAAAGTATGCAAAGGAAAAATAAGTATAAAGAACATGATTTTTTTTTCCCATGTAGTCCTGTGTTTTGAATGACTCCTCTTTTCTCCAGGAGGCTGATGCATTCTTTTCAATGGATTGTGTTGGAATACTTTATTTTTCTTGTTCCCAAAGGGATAACTTCAGAGCTTTTTCTTTCAATACCACTATGCCCAGTGCAGACATCTCTTAGAAAAACTAAATGAAAAGGAATTTGTAAGTAAAATGAATGATCAGCTACATAATTTTTGTACAGCTTTGTACACTGATGGAGTGGGTTTGTAGAACTGTAGAATTGCAGTGGCTAATAATA
Organism: Picus viridis; assembly: GCA_033816785.1. Classification (NCBI taxonomy): domain Eukaryota; kingdom Metazoa; phylum Chordata; class Aves; order Piciformes; family Picidae; genus Picus; species Picus viridis. Next base: position 8,034,964 of record CM066582.1, on the reverse strand, counting down.
GTAATAGTGTCTGATTGTATTATGTGGTTAAAGACAGTCATAATACTCTCATTGTCTTGGCCACTTTCCTACTCCTTGCTGTGACATCAGCCCATCCCAGACCATCACATCCTGCTGATGGCTGTGTCTTTGTTGATAAATAATGAGTCATTATATACTCTGCTCTATGACTTGTACAGCTGTATTGCCCAATTTTCTTCTCTCCAGAATTAAATCCTCCTTTGCAAGGATTTGGTATGCCTTTCAAACAGCAAAGCTTATCTGGTGACAAACGTGCACTTCAGCAGAGGGGGAGTGGATGAAATAAGGTTCTTGCAGGGGATTTGGTATCTGGTGTAGGCTCACCTGCTGTGAATGATGTCATCTTACTCATGCCAAAACCCCACCACCACCTTGTGCTGATGGCACAATCCACCACACACTGAAGCCATGGTTTCCATGGGTTGTCCCTTCAGGGCACATTTGATCCAAAGACTCAAAAGCCCTGCTGTCACACAGGCATCAAAGCTCTGTACCAAGTATTTGGATGCTTATATGTAAACAGATACCCACAGAAGTTACATGTTTTCTCCACAAACATCAAACTGATTTAGTAATACTGAAATCAAAACTTCTTGCTCGCCAGCATGCTGCTGCTTACAAAGCATGCTCCTGCCTACAAAGTATGCTCAGGATCTTCTCCTAAAAAAAAATTAATAAATAGATACTTATTTCTTGCACTTGTTAGTATAGTATAATGTTTTTCCAAAAAAAGAGAGAAACACTTACACATCTTTACTCTGACATGTAGAACACTGAAGAATTATCACGAGCAGCCTGGCACTCCAAATAGCTGGGTTGTATAGTTGGGAGGTAGCTGTTTTCAAGGAAGGAAGGATGGAAAAGGAAGGCTTTCAACCCCTGCTCCCATCTCTGTCACCATGCCTTCCCTTTGCTTTCTCTAGATTGAGGGCCCCAAACCTTGCTGTCAGACATCTGGTGTGGGAAAAAAACTTTGGCCAAATTCTTGACTATAAGACTTGCTCAGCTGATGACCCCCACCATGGGGCTGCTGCTGTATCCCTTAATGGCTTTCCACCCAATCTGCCACTGTGTGTGAGCCGAGAGTTGTAACACCCATCCCACAAGTGTGACATGGGATGGTCAGTAATGTATGGGTGTTCTACTATCAAGCAATATTTACACTTGCTAAATGTTGCATACTGCTTTTGAGGTGTGGTTGGTTGAGGGTGGTTTATGGAGGCCCAGCACCTTGCCAGCAGAGCCTGTGTGTGACGCTGAGCATGCCCTACCTTGTGGTTTGGCATGCAGAGTCTTCTCATGCACATCTCTTCTTTCTTTGAGCAAAAACTGATCTAGGAAAATCCCATCTTCCAGCTCTTTCCTAGAAGGATCTTGAACGAAGCATTCCCACCCCTACCCATTCACCATGAGTGGGCCTGAGGCAGGTGCCAGGGTGCCGCTCTCTCCTCACCAACAAACCTCCTGTTTTGACTGCAACAAACTGGCATATTTCAGTGCAACCCAACTCTGTTCACTGCTTGTGCACCTGACATTTTCTTTCTCATATCATGGTCTCCTTCTTTGAGTTTCTGGGGTAAGAGGTGGTGCACCAGTGATGAAAAAACTATGCAGGACACCCCTTGTTCCCCAGCCCCTCGTGCAGAAGAACTGGGTTTGGCCCCTGCAGATGTGCACAGGACATGCCCATTCACCACCTTTCTCTGTGTTCCCTCTGGTGTATTTTTGGGTGGAAGGATCACAAATTTGATTTGTCAAATAGGCTTTAAAAAATGTAAATGATAATTATAAAATTCCATGATTTTTTTTTTCCTGATGGATTTTATGTAGCTGGCAGTTAAAGTAAGTGATTACCCCATAAATATCACTTTAATAGCCTAGTCAATGGTGTAGCTGTAGATTTTTATCTTGGAAAAGGGAGAGAAAAAAATCCTTTCCCGTGGATTTATATTGCTGTAGCAGCTGCTGCTGCCACTCGTTACCTGATGAGTAATTTGGGGGGAACATACTCTTCTGACATAGGCAGCCACAGATACGCGAGCCTGGATGCAAGGGGAGCTAGCCACACTGTACACATGCAGCCAGCTGTGCCCTGGCCAGTGGTGGCCCTGGCCAGTGTGTCAAGTGCTCCTGCTGATGCTTTCCTGCACAAAAGCGTTATCCTCCTCTATCAGCAATGGCCAGGCAGGCCAGGGCCCAGCCAAGGTCCTTGTTTGCTGAGTTGGAGAGATGAAGAAAGTGGTGTGGTTTGGTTTGGTTTGGTTTGGTTTTGCGAAGACCTGTAGCGACAAGACAAGGGGCAACAGTTTCAAACTGAAAGTTTGCAGTTTGGGTTTAGGTTGGGCATAGGAATAATGAGGGTGGTGGGACCCTGGAACACAGTGCCTGGAGCAGCTGCAGATGCCCCATCCCTGGAACTGTTCAAGGACAGGTTGGATGGGGCTTTAAGCAGCCTGGTCTAGCAGGAGATGTCCCAGCCCCTGGCAGGGATGTTTGACTACATCATCTTCAAAGGTCACCTCCCACCCATGCATTGCTGGGGGGGGGGGGAGGGGGGACGGCGGGCGGCGCTCCAATTTCCAGTAAAGAGCCGTTAAAACCCAAACCAAAGACGCCTCCCCTACCCCCATTTCCAAGCCAGGGCCGCGGCAGCTGTCCCCGCAAGTAACCTGCAGCATCGCTGCCGCCTCGGGGCGACCGGCCACGCCGCTGCTCGCCGTGCCGGGGGCAACGCTGCCCGGATCCAAGCTGCCAGCGGGGCCCACCCAGGGCAGGTGCTGCGGCCGGGACGGCGACGGGGTGGGGCGGCGGCAGGGGGCGCTGCGGGCCCGCCGTTCCAACAGCGGCGGCGGTGCGGGGGTGGCGGGAGCGTTGATCTTAATTGGAGCCGACGCGCGGCTCCTCCATAATCCTCTGACATCCTCCCGCCGGCTCGTAATTCCTGGGCGGGCGCTGCCGCTGCCTCCGCGGGGGAGCCGTCGCTGCAGCCGCAGCAGCCGGGGCAGGTGTTGCCGGCGGGCGGGTCGCGCCGCGCTGTGCCGCCTCCCCGCCGCGGGGGCCCGGCGGCCATGTTGTCCCCCTGGCGCTGCGGCGGGTGGCGGCCGCGCTCGCCGGCGGCGTGACGAAGCAGAAGCGTTCAGGGAAGACAGTCGCCGCCCTCGGGGATTAATAATTAAGCTATAAAAGTTCTTTTATATCTTTAATTGGCGCACGTACCCCAGGTGTTAAGCGTGCGAGCGGTGGTGTCGCTCCAGTGCAGGCAGGAGATGGCGGAGCCGCCAGGCAGGGAGCTCCTGTCGCCCCGACAAAGCCCTGCCTTCCCGCCTGGGCTCTCCGTGTTTCCCTCCCGCACCCGGCACCGCCGCTTCCCCGGAAGGGAGGCTGGGAAGCGCCTCACCCGCCATGGCCACGGCTGTGCCCACCCAGGGAGCTGGCTCTTGGCACCCAGGGGTGGCCAGTGTCTGGGCTCTGGGCTCTACAGCAGTGTTCCTTAAATAAACAGAAGGGTGGTCGTGCCCTGCTCGGTGCCTTATAGGCCAGATGTGCACCTTACGTTGTTCTGCTGGAGGGAGTGTGGCTGGGTGGTATTTGAGGGAGAGGTACTGAGAAACTGGGTCAGGCCCTAAAGCTGCATTTGCCAAGGTACCAACCAGTACTAGCGGTAATAATGCGAGGGACTTTCCAGGGTGCATTGGAGCCCTTCCTTTGGTGTAGGGGAGGAGTTGCAGCAGCATAGCTGCAGGTCAGGAGGAGAAGCTGGTAAGTGCTCTCCTTCCCCCCATTGCATCTGTCCCAGGGCTGGTGTGAGAGGTAGTTTTGGGTTTGGTTTGTTGGTTTTTTTTTGTTTTTTTTTGCTCTATGCACTCCCTGAAGGAAGGGTATAAATTGATTTTGCTTCTGGGCAGTGTGGGATTGCTAGATCTTGCACAGCTCGTGGCAGGGCTAATGCAACATGTGTGTGTTTGTGGAGACAGGACAGACATACCAGGGGCTACTGGCTCCCAATCCTGGTGTTCCAGGCCGGTATTATCAGCTGAGCACTGTCTGTCTCTGTACTCACATAGGGGCTCATTTTTTTCTTCTCCATATGAGCACACAGATTAGTCTTGCTAGGAAATGCATGCTTCTGCAGGTCTGCCAGAAGTAGAAATATGAATTGTTCAAGCTCAGACTTAAAAATTCAGACTCTTAAGGTTGTTTCCACCCTCATTTTAAACAGCTGTGAATCTAGAGTTAACTCTGCAGAAGGAAGAGTTACAGAGCACAAAAGCATTGTGCATGTCTGTGAACAGATACTGCTGGCTGTTGGAGAAATAAAAATAATGAAGTAGCAATGAATAAGCTGGGCACCTTGGTTTCAGCCATAATAAGCAGAGTTTCTGAGAAGCAGATGTTCTCGCTCTTACAAGTACTGCTCTCTAGCTGATCATGGCTGAGAATGCAGCCAGGTCCCTTGAAGCCTATGTGAGGCATGAATGCATGTACAGGCTTTAATGATGTCTTAGAGGCACAGTCCCCATAATCTGATCTGTAGATACATACTTAGATACACTGCCAGATGTGTTATAGATGTAGATTGGCTTTATAGGGATCTGGCCTTTGCACGTCTCCTCATGTGTGCCATAAGCTATTAAAGCAAGATTAATGAATGTATTCTTCTGTAGCTTTGTTCTCTTGGGGCAGATTTCGTATCCCTTGGTGGGTCCTGTAAGCACTGGTGCTGTACATTACACTTCCTACTGATTGCTAGTGCTGTAGTGTAACATGTAAGGGACTTTTTCAGTCCTTCACAGCAGGTAGTAGTGCCATTTTTGTCAGGACTGGCCAGCTCTGCTACCCAGGATATTGTGTGTTGGTGGGATTGATGAAGGTTTCTCCTGTCCTTTCACTTTAATATGCTCTTTGATCCTCAAAATAAGCTGTGTACTGAACCAGGACAATGCTTCTCTGACCTTTACACAAGCCTAGAACAATCATGAGAAACTCCTTGTGTAGTCTACCTCTGTTGTATCTGCATTTGGACTTGAAATAAACCTCTAAGAATACTCAGTTCTCAAATGATGGTTTTATTTCTTGTGGCCACTAAGAAGAGACTGCTTATCTTAGGTTTTAAATAGGTTTGCTTTACAGGAATTCCTAACTGTTTTCTGTATTTAAATAATTTCTCCATGTTGACTTTCTTTGCCTTGTAACACCTGTGTGCTTTCTTTTTCTGGTTTCTTGCAGTCACCTAGAATGGGAAGCAAGGATGTGTTTATTTATCTTTGCTGTTACCCCATGAAAGAATGTCCCAGATTCCCCAACAAGAGTTTTATTTTCCCTTTTTGTGTTTTGTATGGAATCTTCACTTCTCCTCCCAGCCCCTGTGTATTTTCTTACCTTTTTAGCTATTCTCTTTTCAGAACCCATCAAGATTTTGCCCCCCACCCTCCCCCCTTTAACTCTTGGAGTTCTTTTTGAATGTCTTCTTTTTCATTTTGTAGCTGTTTGAAGTCCTGGTTCTGCTTTGTCATTGTATCTTCCAGCTTCTTCGTGTTGGCTGTCAGGTTCCTCTTTACAGCTTCACTTTTTAGCCATTCCTCTCCTGAGCAAAGCTTCTGGTAAACTTTGAAAGAGCTTGCTGTCTCTTCTAGAGTGTCTCTAGGGTGTTTAGTTTGCTCATGCCCTATAGCCTTTTCAGTTTGGAGCTGAGTATTACCTGAAGCCGATCACTGCAACATGAAAGGTTTTGTTACTATTCTTTCAAATGTTTGCACTTGGAAATGCTGAACAAGCTGCTTGCCATCCTGGGAATGGTGGATCTTCTGTAGTGTTGCTGCTGAAGGGGTATGGGCTTATTCTGCTCTAACACATATGCAAGTGCTGCACTGCTTTCTGTATTCAGTGATTGGATTGTGTCTTTCTGTAGCTTTAATAGTTTGTCCCTTAAAGCCTTGTCTGTCTAGAGGAGGCCTGTGAAGATGGGTTTAATAAACAAGGATTTGCACTGTGGTCTTGTGATCCAGAGCAGCGAATTCTTTTGTGGATGCTAGTTGGTAGAATATGACACAAATATTGGCCAGTTTCTTGTTCTGCATGTAACATGGGTCTGGAGGAAGGAGGCTTAAACTAGCATGTATCTGTCTGCTATTTGTCTTGAACAGTGATTTACATACAGTCTGGGGGAATGGGCTTTATGATTTGAGACTGGCCTGGCGACTTCCAAATCTTTCCCACTTTTGTCATTCTGAGCAATTTTTGTTGCAGTTTTGCTATGTGTATAAATATATACTTACATATCCATTTCCTCTAGTAAATTGTATTGTTTGTATTTGCCAGTGGCATATCTACCTGGATTTTTTCCCTTTTGGTCCTTGTGAGCAAGTTTCATTCTAATTTTGGTGTATGTATTTATGTAGCAGAGGCTATTTCTTTATGTTTGACAAAGTCAGTTCATCTGAAGAAGCTCCTGAATCCAATTTATCTCATTCTGTGAAAGTAAGGGAGCCAGCTACCAACCCAACCAGTCCTCATAGAGCTTTGGAATAACTGATATCCAGAGTGATTTCTAAGTGTGCTTACTGCCAGTCACATGTAAGCAATAAGCTACACAAGCTAGAAGACACTGCTGGTGGTATCTCATGGACTTTACTACCACCAGTGGAATCCATCTGTACTTGTCATTTCACATCAGCACTGCAGCAGGAGCCAAAAAAAAAAAAAAGAGGCAGCTTCTGAGTAAAGAACTGGCTGTGGATTTACTTAGAGGAGAACAAAACAAAGGAGTCAGTACTTAGCCTGGAGAAGAGGAGGCTCAGGGCAGACCTTATTGCTGTCTACAACTACCTGAGGGGAGGTTGTAGCCAGGTTGGGGCTGGTCTCTTCTCCCAGGCAACCAGCACCAGAACAAGAGGACACAGTCTCAAGCTGTGCCAGGGGAGGTTTAGGCTAGATGTTAAGAAGAAGTTCTTCATAGAAAGAGTGATTGGCCATTGGAATGGGCTGCCCAGGGAGGTGGTGGAGTCACCATCACTGGAGGTGTTTAGGAAGAGACTGGCTGGGGTGCTTGGTGCTATGGTTTAGTTGATTAGATAGTGTTGTATGATAGGTTGGACTTGATAATCTCAAAGGTCTTTTCCAACCTGGTATATTCTATTCTATTCTATTCTATTCTATTCTATTCTATTCTATTCTCTATTCTATTCTCATAACATTATGAGAAAGAGGCTCCTAATACATCCTTCAAAGAATGCTGTTTGGTCCTCTTCTCCCTTCATGGGAAAAAAATTGGCAATCACCCTTTGGATCCAATAGATCATTTTTCTTACTGGCAAATTTGGTTCTTTCTTTAAAATCTGACCACCGAATCTCTGGTTCAGACTGTACAGATCTTCCTAGAGCTGGACCTCAGCAAAGTCTTCTTAAGTAGCAGGTTTGCTGAAGAAGACAAAATTTCCAGGGAGACCAGGTCTGTTTTGGTGTGATAGGGAACTTGTTGAAGGTTTGTTACAAACACCTTTCACCCTTCCCAAATCAAAGCAAGCAAGCAGAGGAAAGGTTTTTTTTAAAAAAGTTTTCATTTTATGAGCTTTTCAGGTCAAAACTAGCAGATGATTTGCTATTTTAAAGACAAAGATTTCCTTCTTTGTTTTTCCCTTTTGTTTCAAGTAGATTGAACTGATTTATTTCCCCCCCCCGCCTGTGATTGTTTTTTGCTTGGTCGTTGAACCAGCTAATCCAATATTTGCACAACTCTCCCTGGAGCTACACAAAGAGGTAATGCTGTCATAATGACAGGTAGACCTCAGGAGATAATGTGGAAGCACAGGGTCTCTTAGCAGAAGCTCCCTGGCCTTTAAATGTTCACTTTCAGATCTTCAGGATTTCCCTGCAGATCTCTGGACTGTGTTATATTAGAGGGGGTTGAAGTGTTGAGGGTTCTTCGCCTTCCCAAAGGAAGGCAGAGGAAAAACAGCATTCAGCAACAGGGCATGGAGATCCTGGGCTGTTCATGAGTATTTTCCCTCTAGGGAAAGATAAGGCTTCTAGTGCTAAATGGTAGGACTTGCTCTTATATTTATTTGGAATGTATTTTCATTTTTAGCTCGTGGGTTATTACTGTTCTGAAACCACGATGACATATATAACTCTTTCTCACTATTGGTTCCTGCTTAGGTCAGTGTTCCTTGTTCTGTTTGTACAAAACCATTTGTTCCTAATTAAACTCACCTTCTGCTGTTTGCACCAAAACATCTTGGGCTTGTGAAAACTGCCTAAGCAGTGAATGCTTGGACGTGCAGCTTTTGCAGGTGACTCAGTCTGCATGTGGATAGTCAAAGTTTTGCCTGTCTAGCTGAGATGGTTAGCAGAATACCTTTTTCTGTTACAAGCAGCTGTAGGTTTTGTCCTTGTGAAATCTATTTGCACGAATATTATAAGCCCCAAAGTCTCCACCCAGATCTGCCACAGTTACTCAGATCTTCCAACAATTACAATCTAATTAGACCCGGCATTCAAAGTTGCCTCCAGCATTTGAAACAAAAGTAATTTAGCGGTATTAAAGTGGTAGATTGACAGCTCCAGAGGCTGAACTGGGCTTATCCATGGAGCATAGCCAGGGTGAAAAAAAGCTGCGAGAATCACCACAGTGACTGTCTGAAGGGCTTGACCCTTTGCTTTGAAATGACAACCTCCAAGGGATGAACATATGGGTAATCTTCTACAGGTCCCTCTACTGCCACTGCCAAGAGTGCCGCTAATTACCGACAATAATTAGTATGTTGTCTGTGGCATGAATACTTCTCCACTAGAAAAAACACCTGATTCATTGTAGGATGACAATCAAATGCCCATCATGTAGTGAGAGTGCTTATGAAGTTAAGAATTATTCTGAAGTTGAACCGCAGCCTGTGAGGTGAAAGGCTTTATCCTGTTACCAGTCCCCTAAATCATTCAGTGTAGTATGTGAGGTACAGGGCTGCGATTACCAATTCATTGCATAAAGGCCAGCCATTTAAAATTCTCTCAAACTAGCAGCTGCTCAAGGAATGAAGAAGTGTCTGGCTCTGGGCAAATATCTTTTTCTTCTTCTGGCTTAATGTAAAAAGAAAATCAACATTTCTGAGTCTGACAAATGAGACTTTCAATCAGCACTGAGCTGTTGCTGCGGAGTGATAACCCGCCTTTGCTTACTTGACATAGGGGATTCTGCCAGTTCCAGAGGTGGAAGTCGTAGTTAGGCCAAAGAGCACTCGAAAGAGCACACGTTACCAGTCAGCAGGAGAAATCGTTTGGATTCAAAGTGGAGAAAAGAATAAGCAATCCACCTGCTTCAGTTTCTTGTGGTGTTGCTGGATTCTTTTATTGCTGTAGCTTAACAACTGCAGACAGAGGAGAAGTACTTTTACTGTTTTCCTTTCTCTCATCTATTTCTCTCTTTCCTCTATCCGTTGGTTTCTCTCCTCTAAAATACTGAATCATAAGCATAGGAAGGACCACCAATGACTTCTGAAATCTGTGAGGTCTTAGCTTTGTGCCAGCTGCCGAGTTAACATATGCCTTACTGTGGCAGGCAGACCTTATTTCAGTTGGCAGTAGGATTATGGCAGGTATATTTACCCTCAAGAACATTCATTTTCCTTATCTAATTATCTCCTCATCTGCTGAGTCAGGAGGAAAATCAGAATTATCCTCTGTTTTAGATTATGTTTTCCTAGGACTGACATGAGAATTCTGGGTGACATTCTCAATTTATATAGGATCAAAAGACTGGGGCTTTCAGGGGATCATCTGCTCCTCAGAGGCATTAGGGACATTAGAAAAGAGTACCTTTGGTTTCTAACGTTGGAGATGGAGGCATAGATAGAAGATTGCTGCCTTTATGTCTGTCAGTATAGGATAAGATCATAATTTATGTTTTAAGATGAGGCTTTGAAAATGATGATCTTCCATGTTCTAACTGGAAACCAAGTTGCCAGCAGAGTGTTGCAATGGAGTATCAGTTTGCACTCATAATTCCCTTATTACATTTTTTTTTCTTTGTCCCTGTGCACTGTATTTTTCTGGCAGCCACAGGCCACATGAGAGGAGGAAGAAGGTTGGGGATTGTGTGTGTGTGGAAAAAGTCTTTTGATTTATGCTGGGGACAGCTGGGGTTTTTTTCCTTTCTTTTCTTCAATGTTCCTGTGCGATCTGCAAATTACTATTCCCTGTTTGAAAACGAGTATTAGAAAGATGCTTTTCTGCCTCCTTCATTAGTGTATTCCACTTAGCCTACATGCAGACTCAGACAGTGGCTGTCTCTCATTCCAGAAGTATGCATGCCTTCAGTATCCATGTGTTAATGAGCTAGAAACACTGTGCTGTCCCACTTGCTAGCCAAGGCTGAAGTGGAGCGGTTGCACCTAGAGACATACCAGGCAGGTCTTTTTCTCATCCAGTTCTGTTCTCTTATCCAGTTCTGTTCTCTCATCCCTATTGGAGAAAAGCAGAATTTCCTTGATACAACCATCTCTGTGTATGTCAACGACAGCCAGCAACCTGTCCTCTCATCTCTGGCTGCATGTAGCTGTATCAGCAATTTGGCCCAGCATCTAACTCAGCAGCTCCTGAATCCCACCAAAATACAAACACTAAGGTAACAATACAGATGGAAGCATTTACCTTAGTCTGTGGTTTGAAGAGTACGTTGGGATCCTTTGTGCTGATAAATGCTGTGTACATTTAAAGCACTCTTTTGCCTCATGCTTACATAAATGTGCATTTAAAGCACTGTTTTGCCTCGTGCTTACATAAACTTGCATTCCTTGGCTTTCCATTTTGCTGGATGGATGAAATCTGCCTGGAACACCCATTGAGGCTAAACAGTGGTGTGCCTTCTGCTTCTTTGTTTAGTATCAGATGCTGTATTATGGGAATTCAAATAAAACTTGCCCTAAACAAGGCAGGCCCTCCTGCTATTTTTAGAACCCTACGCTCTATCCCATGTCTGTGTTTCACAGGCTGGTGTATAATTAATGATACGTGTCCTTCCCTCCCTTGTTAATTGATGCACAAGCTTTTGGGAGGTATGTATCATTATCTAATGTAATCATGCAGAAACGTGAAAAGCGGGGGGGGAGGGAAATCCCCATGCCTTTGCCTTGATGTCTTATCACAGTTGAAGCGGGAGTAAGGGAAAGGGTTGACCTAGCAAGTTCAGAGCTGGACTGTCTCACAGTACTGCCAGAATCCATTGGCTTTGAACAGTCTCTGGCTCCAAATACCTCCATGATCCAGTTCAGAGGAGTTGTTTTAAATGTCTCTTCTTCAGTTGCCCTTTGTCCTGGCTTCTGGCAAGAGGGCAGAGGAGCCTCTCCCTCCATTTTCTGCTCAGTGATCTCCATCTTGCTGTCGTTTGCTTTCAGGTTGGAGGGAGGTGTGCAGGAGACTGTAGGTTCCTTTAATCCCTGTTAAGAACAGTAGATCGCAGTGGCCCCTCTGGCCTTGTTCCCTATGACTATAAAACTAGCTTTAGCAGCAGAGAGATTTAATCTTTCTAGTGGAAATGTATTGCTGGTCAAAGGTCTGTGCTGCATCTTTTAGGGCAGTTTCCTAGCTGTGAAAAGTTAATTGTGAAGCAGCGTCTGCTGCAAGTCACAGGTTTTGGCAGAAGGCCTGTGCTATAGACTCATTTTTCTGCAGCTCTGCTTTCCTCCCTTGGGAGGCATCCCAAAGAGAAAGGCCACAGACTCTGCCAGAGGTGCCCAGCAGGCCACTGGGCCTGCTTGCCAGCTCATTTTCTCACTTGCCTCCTCTTCCCACCACCTATCCCATGACCAGAGGCAGAGAACAAGCAGCTCTATGGAGTACGGCAAGCTGCTTGGGGATCTAAGCATCTCTGTGTCCCTCTCATCTTTAAAACCTATCTGATGCATTCTGTCAACTGCTTCAGGTCCTGTCTGAAGGTGTAGATGGGGACAAGCCAAGGTATCTGTGCTGCATCATGCTCTGGCAGTACCCCTACCTAGTGCATGCAGCAGGTAGGAAGGGCTGATAGGGTGCAGCCAGTTGCTCCTTCAGCTGTTGCTCCCCAGTTTTGCTCCTCCATCTTGGGTTAATTCAGATCATACCTAAAGTGCGTCCACAACTACGTTTAAGCAAAAGTGGTTACCATAGTAACACTGGAGGTTTACTAAATGCAGTCTATGATGTAAACAACTAAAATGACTGTCACCCCAAATAGTTGTTTATTTCTTCTGTGTAGTTTATTGAGTATTTAAAATCTGCTGCAGCACACACAGATTTACCACTTCAAAGTATAACTTGGAGGAGTACCACTTTTTCTTTTTTCCTTTCTTATTGCTCCCATTTCAGCAGATCTGTTTCCATGTCAACAGCTCACACTGGAAAAGAATTGACATTCTGGCTGCATTTGGCAGTGTAGGGTACAAGGTGACAATTAAAATAAGTCAGTGTTTTTAATGATGCTGTTGCTAAAACCATGCCAAAATACTGGGATTCCCATGCTCAGCAGCCAGAGATTGCTGCTTCAGTCTGCAGAGAGCAAGAGAGGAATTCTCCTGGGAACAGACTTTGCAAGGTTTTCAAGCTTCCTGCTTACAGATGCAGAAACACCGGGAAAGCAAACTCTCTCTTGGTCTCTCTCACATGCACTTAGTGCTCTGTGTGTGCGTGCACGCGTGTGTTTGCTTTGGCTCATCCACTTCTAGGTGAGGTCTTGAAGTGCATAAAGCATGCAATAAAAAATAGAATGTAATTCTTGTACTAAAAAACTGGTTTGAGTCAAGTTACTGGCAAAAACAGTGGAGCAGGAGGGCTTAATTATTGTCCTGTTCCTTTCACTCCTAGTTTCCTTGTAGTGAATATGTGTGTTGAAATAACTGAGAGACAAGAAACAAGGGGCCCGAGAAGGGTATTATATATCTATATCTATCTATCTATCTATCTATCTATCTATCTATCTATCTATCTATCTATCTATATATATATATATATAAACACACACACTTGCAAGCTTTTTCAGCAGAGACCAACACTGCTTTTCCCTGTGTGAGTAGCACATAGATAGACAATTGCCACAGCTGAGGTGTCATCCTTTTTTTCCTTAGTGCGTAGAGGGGCTAAGTTTACACACCATAGGAGAGACACAATCCCAAGAATTCCTAGACAGCAGGCAGAGAAAGGAGAAAAAAAAACAAGGATAGAGATGGATTAAAAGGATTTTTTCAAAGCTGCAGATGGGAGTGGTGGCTTCCAGGGGATGCAAGCTCCTTACCTGCAGTTTGTATGCCAGAAAATCCCTTATCTGGTGTGGGTTTGGAGTCATACTGGAGCCTCATGGCAGATGTGGAAATGCTGTTCCGTGCTCCTGAATTGAATTGTGACTTGAATTCCCAAAGTTTGGGAATACCTTTTCAAGGAGGCAATTCAACTTGTCTAAAGGCACTCTGTCAAGTTTGAAGTAGGTTTAAATCTAATTTCTGTTGCATCTAGGGACTGTACATAGTACACACATGATATTTGGCATCTAAATGATGTGTCTGGTGATCTTCATTGCTGCGGGTTCTCTTAGTAGCCAGGGGAAACAAAATAGTTGTGTCCAAGCAGCAATTCAGCTCACCTTCAGCAGGTGTCTGGCACTGCCTGATACTGCTTAATGAATGTGTAAATTCACTTGTAATGGCTTTTGTATTGTGGGATTATATAATTTTTGTGGGTTTGACAAGTTCACAAACTTACTTTGCCTAGTGAGGCTTCTATTTTTATATTAAATTCTTAGGTATTGTTTTAGAGGGAAAAAAATAAAAGCAGAAATACCATTAAGAGTAATATTGTTCCTGGTACCATTGAAACACACCAAAATGTGGTGAGTTTTTGCTCTCATACATAACACACAAGAGCAAACTCCAGCCCCCAAACCACTCATTTGTATAATGGAGGCTGGAGATGAATGTAGTAATTCCCTCATGTGTACTAATGATTTTATTTCCAGATTGCATTTGTTGAAGGATCTCTGAGAGCTTCAGAAGGACTAATGAATTATGCCTCACAGGAGCCCATAAGGTGGTAAGTATTATTACTGTACTTTGTAAATGTGAAAGAATTGTGGGATGTTGATAAACAGTTAAGTTGCCAGATCAGCCAAGTCCATGGCAAACAACTTTTCCTTGTAGAAGAATGGCATTCTTTCAGATACAGGACCGATGCCGTGTTTATATGTTTCCACCAAAAAGCCATTGCTGAATGACTTCAGTTTGATTGCAGAAGAGTGAGACAGTTTTAGGAAGTAGCCTGTGAATGTCACTGGGGTGCTGTAACAGAATAGATTTCAGATGAGAAAGGATATGTAATCTTTGGGGTTTGATCTTCAGCATTGGCTGTAGCCAACAGTAGAACCGCAGCCAGTTAGATGGGCCTGCACTGTGGTGAGGGCTAGCTCTCTGTTGAGCTGCTGTTGGTGTTCCTATTCATCTCCTCACTGCAAGGCTTGGCAGTCTTTCAAGGAGGTGTGCACAATATTGAATCAGAGATAGAAAAGTAGCAGGGTCTGTAAGTGCTGCTTTCAGAGACTGGGCTGAGTGAGGGGCCCTGCAAAGGGGGTAGCCTCCAGCACCTGTGAAAACTGGCTTTGGACTGTGCCAGTCAGGCAGGCATCCCTCCTGGTGCCACAGCTTCCAGTACCTGAATCTGTGCAAGCTCTGTGTCTCCTGTTGGAAGTCCTTTACCACAGGCTTGTGGCTGTCAGCTTTCAAGCCAAGTTTCAGTACCTATAGCCATTGTTTTGTGGAGATGTGACTAGGCATATGGTAATGCTTCTCCTGCCCCTGTTTTAGTAGCTAGATTTCATTAACAGGCAATTATAAAAACCAGACAGACAAATGTAATAACCTGCTGTCATGTTTCATTGTAAATAATGGCTGTAGTAGCCACGGTGAGATTATTTGACTTAATGTGAATGTATTTGACATATGATGTTGAGAATGAGAGGAACATGATGCCCAAGACAACCTGTATTAACATGTGGTATTAACATGTGGTCTCTCTTCTTCAAAAGCTCTGAAAGCTCA
The DNA here is from genome assembly GCA_033816785.1 of Picus viridis. Taxonomy (NCBI): domain Eukaryota; kingdom Metazoa; phylum Chordata; class Aves; order Piciformes; family Picidae; genus Picus; species Picus viridis. Next base: position 8,019,896 of record CM066582.1, on the reverse strand, counting down.
TCTGTAATCACTAATAGTGATGTTTTGAAGAATGAAAGGATGGTCACAACCATGACTTAATGCAAGCCAGAAGAAACGTGTAACCAGACACAGACAGCAGTTTGAGAAAAGCTGGAACTTAATCCCAGGAGTTCTGAACTGAAGGTCTAGACTTAAACAGGAGTTAACAGGACCTGGTCTTAGGGCACAGCTGATAAGTCTTTGTGCAGAAGATGTCAAATGGTGTTTGGCTGTAATTGGATAGAGCATGAATGCCGTGAAAATGTTAACCTAACTCTGTCCCAAATCTAACCCAAAACTTTGCTCTTGCCATCTAAGAGTTCTTCTAAGCTTTGCTGAAGTGAAGTTGTGGGACCATTAATTGAAATAAAACAATAATTCTAATAGTTGAACATGTTCTTCTGTCATCAGTGTTGTCCATCACTAGAAAGTGGAGGAGGAAAGGAATCAGTTACTACACAGAACTTCATGGGAAAAAACCCCACAACAGTGAGCAATAATAAAGATTGTAATTTTTCTAATGAATCAGATATATTAAGCTGTAGGCTTCTTCCCTTCTCAAAAATCAAAGTAAGCAAAAGGTGGATGGTGGCAAAAAAATTACCTTGTGGGATTTTAATAGAATTGTAAAACCTATTCCTCTGCCTCTGGAATAGTGTAATGAAAATGCAAGGTGTTACAGTTCTCCTTGGTTTCATTCAGTGTCAGAGTTGCCTTTTGTCATCAGTGGGGTGCACTTCCTAGGGAGTAAAAGAGTAAAACAATGCATACAGCATGGGCTTCAGTGCCTCAAACCAGCTGTGTGCTGCCTTAGGCAGTACCTCAGTGGTTAATAGGCCTAATGAATGTGCACACTAACTGCAGTGAGCACAGCCAGTTTAAGGATCAAGACTGAAGGCTATTTTCAAGTAAGCAAAAGGAGAAGGTGAAACTATACAGACGTACAAGAATGTGGTGCTGTGAGCAGGTTTAGGACCATGGCACAAAGTCCCTCTGCTGCTACTTTGCAGCAAAGGTGGTGAACTTGAAACATACCTAACTAAAATACTGCTTCAAGCTTCCTTAAACTTTTCTACTGGTGAAAGTTGGGCAGAGCAGAGGGAAGAGTAGAGTCGAAAATGATTGGGGATTTCAACGGGAGCACATTATGAGCAGTCACTTTGCTACCTTTCAAAAGGACAGGCATGCCCCTCCTAGTCTGTCCATGCTGGTGAAGGTAGGTGTGCAGGCAAAGAAATGGGGTACTAGAGTGCCATGTTTTCAAGAATTCACTTGTAATGGATTTTTGATCAAAACCACAGTGAAAGAGCATGCCAGTGACATATGAAATACCCCTGTCTACCTCTGCCACCCAGAATATTCCAGGTACAGTCCATTTTTTTTTCTAGTTCACAACAGAGGACCAACACAGCAAGGAATTGGCTGGTTGCTCTGTTCAGTCTCCTGTACCTGTAAGATGAAGAGCTGTTGCTACCACAAGGAGAGTAGCAGTGGGTTTCTGGTGACAAGGTAAACAGGTACTGGTGGCTGGCAGGTACATGCTGAGCAAAAGGATGATCCCAGGGGTATCAGAAATGCCTCACCTTGGTTCTGTGTCTGGATGTTGATGTGCTGAGCCAGCCTCCTGGTGCACATTGTTCTGGTAGAGAGTTACTCCATTTACTCATCGTGTTGCTGGAAGAATTACTGGGGTCAGAGGCTGGCCTATAATTGCAGCTGTCAGCTCACTGTTAAATGGAGAGATGTAAAATACCTCCTTGCACATCATTTATTAACATTTAAAACCCATCAGGGGACATATAAAACATTCCTCTTTCTGTAACATTTATAAACTACTGCGGAGCACAGACACATTCCCCTATATTAATTACCTTAATTTAGGCAATGTCCATGGAGGGCCCATGATCACAGCACCTATGATTCCCTCCCCAGTTCTTCTATTTCTAGGCATTGAGGTTCCTCTGAGCCCATTCCAGCGGCAATTTCTCCTGGATCAAAGCAGGGTAGTGCTGGAGAGTGAATGTATTTTCAGACCTTGTGTCCATGAGGGAGTTGTGCTAAGATTGCTGGTAAACCTGCTTAGTTAAGCCAATGCAAAATGTGACAAGGACCATCTTATTTCATCTGGTTGCTGCTTTTAGGTACGGATTAGGTTTGAAAGCAAGTAAACTCCCATTTAACATCTTTAAATAAAGGTGTATGAAGGCATTCACGTCAGTTTAACCTGAATTGTTTCGGTCAGATTTAAATGAAATTGGTGAAACTTTCTTGTGCTGAGATGACCTCAGTAAATACAGATTTCTGCCTGTCTTCTACAGCCTGAGGGGTGTCAGCTCTTCTGGCTTTTCACAAAGCATCATTTTAGTCACCTGTGCTAGGAGCCTGTGGGAATTAAAAGCTCTGCTGGATCAGGGTAAATCAAGTGAGAGCATTTAGTGGTTAAGGAAGGAATGTGAAAGAAGGCAGCTTTACTTGTCTCACGCAGTGAAAATGACCACAGCAGCTCCTTTAAATCAGTCCAGGCCTAGTGTTTTGAATAGGTTTGGCCTGTCATGGATTTTCAGTGTCTTGTTACTGAGGAGAATGTGGTATGCTAGCACATAAGGGATAATCCAAGAGATACAGAATCATAGAATCAGTAAGGTTGGAAGAGACCTCAAAAATCATCAAGTCCAACCTGTCATCCAAGATCCCATGACTACTAAACCATGGCTCCAAGTGCCACATCCAGTCCTCTTTTGAACACCTCCAGGGAGTCCACAACCTCCCTGGCAGCACATTCCAATGGCAAACAACTCTTTCTGTGAAGAACTTTCTCCTCACCTCGAGCCTAAACTTCCCCTGGTGCAGTTGGAGACTTTGTCCATTTGTTCTGGTGCTGGTTGCCTGGGAGAAGAGACCAGCCCCCACCTGGGTACCACCACCCTTCAGGTAGTTGTAGAGAGCAATAATGTCTCCCCTGAGCCTCCTCTTCTCCAGGCTAAACAACCCCAGCTCCCTCAGCCTCTCCTCACAGGGCTTGTGCTCCAAACCCCTCCCCAGCTTTGTTGCCCTTCTCTGGACACATTCCAGCAAGTCAACATCTTTCCTGAACTGAGGGGCCCAGAACTGGACACAGGACTCAAGGTGTGGCCTAACCAGTGATGAGTACAGGGGCACAATGACTTCCCTGCTCCTGCTGGCCACACTATTTCTGATGCAGGCCAGGATGCCATTGGCCTTCTTGGCCGCCTGGGCATGCTGTTGGCTCATGTTCAGCCAGCTGTCAATCAGCACCCCCAGGTCCCTTTCTGTCTGGCTGCTCTCCAGCCACTCTGACCACAGCCTGTAGCCTTGCATGGGGTTGCTGTGGCCAAAGTGCAGCACCTGGCACTTGGACTTGTTAAATGCCATCATGTTGGGCTCTGCCCATCTCTCCAGCCTGTCGAGGTCCCTCTGGAGAGCACTCCTATCCTCTAACAGATCAACACCTGCCCCCAGCTTGGTGTTGTCTGCAAATTTACTGATGACGGACTCAATCCCCTCGTCCAGATCGTCAATAAAGATATTGAACAGGATGGGGCCGAGAACTGATCCCTGGGGAACACCACTAGTGACAGGCTGCCAGCTGGATGTGGCTCCATTCACCACCACTCTCTGGGCTCGGCCCTCCAGCCAGTTCCTAACCCAGCACAGAATGCTGCTGTCCAAGCCATGGGCTGACAGCTTGGCCAGGAGCTTGCTGTGGGGAATGGTCCTGCAGCATCATTGGATGGCAAATTGCATTTAGAATACTGACTCTTCTCTTCTGGCCTTTGGTATTGGTGCCAGTGTGGGAGAGCAAGAAAATGGGCAGGTACCTGCTTGTCTAATTTCTGGCAGCTGATAAAAAGTAAGCAACATCTCTGCTCTCAGTCCATGAAGGTGTGTGTATCCCTGCAGTAGTGAGGCTTTTGGAGAACATAATAAATAAATAAATAAGTTACACTGAATGTCACCTTGAGTTTCTCCTGTGAAAAAATTTGAAGTGTGTTCCCCAGCTGCATGTTCTGAGCTGTGAGAATTGTTGCTGAAAGCACATAACAGTGTGTGCACTTAATTTTAAATGACTCCACTGCGGAGGAAGCTGCACGTGTGAGAGAATTACTGTGGTTTTGAATGGTACAGACCTATGGTTTTCTTCATCAGAGGTGAAGCTGTGCAAGTGCTGCCTCTCACTTTCTTGCTATGCTGTGTCACCTGTTAATGTTTTAGCAAATGTCCCAAATCAGTGGTGGAAATGCTTTGAGAAATATCTAGAACAGTAGAGTTCTTGTGCACAGATGAGCTGATCAGGTCCAGTGCCTGGAGAGGCATCCTGCAGAGGTATTCTTCCCACTCTTGTGCCTGTAAGCCACATATCATAGGAGGGCTGAAATTTGTTTTTACCAATTCAGGAACAAGATCCTGCATCTGTTCCTAATTACAGGTA